>JAJJWW010004743.1:0-600000 GCA_023531295.1 Papaver armeniacum
AGACGACCTTTGAAGTTGATGTCCAAGATGTTGTGATAATCAGGAGGTCATGGTGGCGTATCTTCAGAAGGATTGTGGGAGGACAACTGCTGCTGCTGTGGTAGCAGGATGGGATGTTGAGGTTATTATTACAGCATTTGAATGGAACCTTTGTTGCTGAGAAAGTTCTTTGGGAAAATGCTTGAAGATACTTTGGGAAGAACTGTAGCTCCCTCCTTAGAGGGATAGTTCCTCCTTACATTTTCTGACCATTTGTGGTTTACAGTGTTTTTTTTTTTTTTTTTTTGTAGACAAATCTTTCCTTAACCTTTAATCAGGTAAATATTTTGTTTCATATATATATATATATATATATATTGAAAAAGTTTGTTGTATGATATTACTGTAATGGTTTTGGAGTTTCTTAGGTATATTTCTCTAGATGTCGAGTTAGCAGGAAGAATATATTTCTTTATTTTTATTTTTTTTTTTGGCGAAAAGGAGATCTCCGAGGAAAAACTAGCGGTGTATTCATCCTGAAGTACATTTATTGGAAGATGATTTGAAATGCGAAAAGAGTGATTGGGAAGTCTGACATTTAGAGTTGGGTTTCCTTGAGCCATCGCGAGTGAACTATCACGTAACCCGGGTGTGTATCGGTATTAGTGAGCTGCAATATCCTCCCAGAGGGTATCACTTGGCAGTCTGGCTCATGCCAGCTTCCTCGAGCAAATCCATCTTTCTTGTCATCCTCCCAGCAGGCGGCACTCTTACACTATATCTCCGTTGAGCGGGTTCGGGCAGTCGTGTAACCAATGAGCCACAGCCCGTTGGTTTTTCTAGAAGCTCCCGACTCTTACAAAGTGTTCAAATGGTCAGCCCATTCCCATTTTGTGGGCTATCTGATAGGTTTGTTGCGAGAGTCCCCATGACGGAAGGAAGGCGGTTGCGAGAAAAAAGAGTTGCTTGATGGACTGCATTGAAAACCGCGATAGTGCCCGACTGAATTCTTCTCGGATGTACAGGTTTCTTGATGGTTTGTTGATCGATGCCGATTACAGGATGATTTGTTGGAATTTCCGCCGGGCGCGTGGAGCGTTGGCGGCGTACATCAATTACGCTGTTGCTGAGTACCCATAAGCGATCCCAATATCATGTAAGTGATCTAGTTCTTTGACAATATGGAATTTGCTACTGTGATGCGTCTTACATCGATCTCTAAGATTGATACCGCAGCCGCCCACGCGTTCGTTTCTCCTCTCCAGTCTGCATCCACGGGCGAGGAAATAGTGGCGTCTTGTTTTGTAAATCTATTTGCTGATGTCGTAATCATACAATGTTATGGTAGGAGCCGTGTCGATAGCGTTTGTCCAATTAATTTACCTCTTGTGGGGCGTGGTGGCGGTCCCAGTTCTCCTTGCTCCGCTGTTTGGGAAGCTTGAGCCCATGGCGTGGATTCGGAGAGGAAAAGCTGGGTCGCCAGGATACAACACCCGATTGAGATTTTGCTGCGAATATCTTGGCAGTGCTGAGCCGTGGAAAGATAGAGAATTTGTACTACCTGCGGCATCGTGGATTGTGCGGTCTCATTATCACGGAGTCCCAGAGGCGGCGAGTTTCTTATTGGTAGTGGAGTCTCGTGCACTCTTTCGTCTCCTAGTTGGAGTTCTCCACCTTCTATCCTTTCTTTGAAAATATACTTCGATCTATTACAGTCCTAGCTGGTTGGTGATGAAGCAGACATGGTAATAGACGATGTCCCAGGGTTCGCCATCACAAATGACTCAGTTAGTGTAGGCGTCGGCGGTGCTTGTCCCGATGACATCATCTTGAACCGAGGCTTCTGGAAGGTCCAATCACCTCCTCGATGGGAATGTGGGAAATCAAGGGTATTTCCTTTGGATGTCCACGATCTGCTGCCGCGGGGAGTTTAGTGACGATCTTAGTTCATAGAGGGATGCGTTCATGTGTGGCGCTTCATTGGTGGTAGCTCATGAATTCTGGCTTTCACCTCTTTACATTCACTATGTTCATGGAGATGAGACGGCATTAAATTCTGGCAGTGGCGCCTACTCCGCGAGTTTCACGTCGTCTGTGATTCGGTGGCCTAGTCGCTTTCCGGTAGTGCAGTGTTGCCAGATCGTCAGCGGCCTCATGAGTTGATGTTTAGGCAGTTTCTAAGCGGTAGCAGTAGATTGGGATCTATCTGAATTTGATGTCACGTTTACAGGTATTGCTCACCACACAGTGCGTTTGAGTCGTGACGATTAGTGCCGAACCACGAACCTTTTAGCGAAATCATTGGATGTTAGTTATCCAGCAGGTACATTCTCAAAGTCTGAAAAGGTAACTTGTTGAGACACGAAAAGCTCTTCTGCAGCATAGCCTTGTTGACCATGCTACTCCGATTCACAGAATCTTTTTGTTCGGTGGGATCTTGTTGTACCATGTATACGCCCTTGAGTAAAGTGATTTTGAAATTCCATCAACAAAGCGTGGGTGCCATTTCATACTTCATTGAGATTCAGGAAGCAGAAACATGTTGGCGTGCATTCCGGTGCATCGATGCAGAGTAAATTGAAGGAAGAAGTACCTTGGGAGAGAGGATTCTCTTTGCTATTCGGATGGAGTAAGGGTTGGTGAGTAGTGTACATCGAACTCATCATACTTGGTCAGTCTGGCGTAGGAGTTGTTCCAAATCTTCTCTAGGCAAGCGAAGTTGGGTAGTTGACTTCTTTCCACTTGGAGACTCTAGTGCGGGTTGTCCAGTGGAGGCATGCCCTGTAGAATTGCCGGCAATCAGAGTTGTTGGAGATGCTAGGCGTCTCTGGAGGATGAGACTCACGGGTGACAGCTTTCTGTGGGTTTGAAAAGAGTGAGCACCTCCTTTGTGGTGAAGCCACATGTGCATCTGGAGCTGCAGCGGCGTACCACATCGT
Organism: Papaver armeniacum; assembly: GCA_023531295.1. Lineage (NCBI taxonomy): Eukaryota > Viridiplantae > Streptophyta > Magnoliopsida > Ranunculales > Papaveraceae > Papaver > Papaver armeniacum. Next base: position 2,919 of record JAJJWW010004743.1, read on the forward strand.
TCGTCAAATCGCGATGAGTGGCGTGGGCGACTTCCCTCACAGTCCTACGATGTATAGTCGTGCAACCAGAATGTTGGAACCTTAGTTGGCAGGCGCCATGCTGGAAAGCGTTGGGGTCGTGGTGGGCGGCCTGGCCTACTGAATGTTGCGGCTTGACACTTGAGGCTATCTGGTAAATCAATGGACATGGAAGGTGTTGTGACTACTATAGAATCAAAGTCACCGATCGATGGATAAGAAGGTCGAAAATGATAAATGGAGCTGCATCAAGGTCTGCCATTATTGGCTATAGAGAATACAAAAGGTGTGTTGTTGATTGAATGGGCGCTGATGGACTCTGGAGCCGAGAAAAGGTTGATGCTGACAGAGTTGTCTCGAGTTTAAAGATGGCAATGATGATGACAAACCATGATACTTTATCATGGTAATATTGATTTTTAAGAAGGTTTCTCTAGCCTGTGGTGGATTCAAATTGAGCTTAACTCGAGCCGACACGCACGGATTCTGGAGACAAGGAAGTGATGCTTGAAGGGTTAGTTTCGTTGATCGCCGAGATATAAGGAGTTGAAAGTTCATGAAGCTGCTGGCGTTCATAAAGAAAGGTCGAGTAAAAGAAAAGAAAATCGTAGTTTTAAAACTCATGGAGGGCCCGGGGATAATGGAATTCATGACCGGAATAAGTAAACTCAAAGTTTTGGAAATCGATCACATGACTCAATCTCAATTACACTTCCACTGATGCTCACCAATGAACACATGGCCTTGAATGACTGTAATATCCGATAAATATACACTTTTCGCCGAGGGCCTAGCTTCCCATACCGATGAGAACTTTTGTGTACATGTACTTGAACCTCATGGTCAAAAATTACCTAACCGGGTTTTCCGCCGGTCCACACCATATGGGGTGGAAGGCACTGACTTCGAAGGCATAAGATTAAGAACATATGCAGAAGTCAGTAACGCATCTCCCCAAAATAAAATAGGAAGATGAGTTTGCGCCATCATTGACCTAACCATGTCTAACAAAGTATGATTCCTTCTCTCTGCTACACCATTTTTTTGCGGAGTACCAGGATGTTTATGGGTGAAAATCGTTTCCGCCGATTTCGGTAAATTCGGTAGGTGAGTGAGAAACTGGTTCAAACCCTAAACAAATGTGCTGCACGTGAGCACTTTATAGATTCGAGAGATCAATCATGAAGTCCTACCTAAAACCAAGAAATGGCTGCCTGCATTTGCTTCTTGCCACAAAGTGGAGGAGAAAGGTTGATTTGGGGAGGGCAAAGAAAGGTGTTGAGACCAGAATAATTCGGGAGATTAGTATCTCGACTTGTACTGTAAAGTAAAAGCTTGGGAATCTTGCAAGAGATGAAAGCTTTTGGGAGAGCTTGCAAAGTGTGCTGCTTTCCGAGAGTGTAGTATTTTTCTCCCCGACCGAGACTTGTTGTCGGGGTGGAAATAGGTAAGACCATTTATACAAGTCTAGATTGAAATTGTCTCATGAAGGAAGAGATTAAAGGGTGAAATAATGGGAGGAGGTGGTAACCGATGGTGTTAATGGGTGAAAACGCTTTCACCATTATTTCTCATTTATTTGACCGCTTTATTCCTTTTCACGCTTTCTTAATGTGAGCGTAGGCACGTAAGTCGTGGACTGGCCAAAACCAAAACCGAAAGCATCCCCAGCCTTGCTGATATCTCGAGTGCTGGTTGCACCTTGAGCAAGGCGCTGCTAGTGGCGCGTGTGGTATGTGCCATTGGCATGGAATGCCCTTGTCATGGTTATACTTGAAAGTGCAAGTGGCAATGCCAAGATGCTAGTGGCGTGGGCGTGGGCATGTGCGTAATGCCTTGGTGGTAGGTTGTATGTTGAGTGGGCGGGCAATGCCAGAGCCGCATAGAGCTGCAGGTGGTATGTGCCAATGGCATGCGGAATGCCTTGGTGGTAGGTTGCACGGTTTGCAAGTTAGGCTACCAGCGGTGTGTGTTTGGCATGTGCCAATGGCATGTGCGGGAATGCCTTGGTGGTAGGTTGCCCGGTTTGCTATTAGGCTACCATCGTGTGTGTTTGGCATGTGCCAATGGCATGTGAATGCCTTGCAGGCAGCTGCACGATTTGCAAGTTAGGCTACCAAATATGGTTTGTTTTGTGCCAATGGCATGTGCGGTATGCCTTGTGGTAGGTTGCACGATTTTCAAGTTAGGCTACCAGCGTGTGTGTTTGGCATGTGCCAATGGCATGCGTACGTTAGGGCCGTGGGCCTTGTAGGAAAAGCTACCAATGAGCATGTTGGCATGTGCCAATGGCATGCGTGGTCATAGGGGTGGCCTGTAGGAAAAGCTACCAGCGAGCATGTTGGCACGCAAGCAATGGCATGCGTGGGTCTTAGGGCTGTGGGCCTTGGTAAGAAAAGCTATCAACGAGCATGTTGGCATGTGCCAATGGCATGCGTAATAACTTGGCCTAGGGTTACATGGTTTGTAAGCCTAGGGCGCTATATTTGGCATGCGCCAATGGCATATGGGCTTAGAAATATGGCTCGTGGTACGTGCTGGCATGTGCCAATGGGCACTTACGGCCATGTTGACCTAGTTGCACGCTTGAAGCCTAGGGTGCTATATTTGGCATGCGCCAATGGCATAGCTGTGGTTGGAATATGGCTTGTGGGTATCGTGCTGGCATGTGCCAATGGCACGCATTTGGTCATGTTGACCTAGTTGCACGCTTTGAAGCCTAGGGCTATATTTGGCATGCGCCAATGGCATAGCGGCTTGAAATATGGCTTGTGGTACGGTTGGCATGTGCCAATGGCACGACGGCCATGTTGACCTAGTTGCACGTTTTGTAAGCCTAGGGCGCTATATTTGGCATGTGCCAATGGCATAGCGGCTTAGTTTGGCATGGTTTCAATGAGTGCGACATATGTAGTTTGGTTTTGCGCCGCTACCATGGTGCTGTGCGACTTGGTTTTGGCATTGTTGCCATGGTGCGCGCAGCAGGGCTTGGTTGGCATTGTTGCCATGGTGCGAAAGTGCGCTTGGTTTGGCATTGTTTCATGGCGCGCAGTAGCGCTTGGTTTGGCATTGTTGCCATGGTGCGAAGCAGCGGCTTGGTTTGGCATTGTTGCCATGGTGCGCAGCAGCGCTTTGGTTTTGGAATTAGGGTTCTTGCGGTCGAAACCTAACTGGGTATTTTGAAAAAAATACCCCTATTAATTATTTACACCTGAGTTAAATGCTCTTAGTTAATGTGTTGCGGGTAATACTAGGTCATGGGGTTTTACGATTTTACCCCTTGTTTAAAAACCACCATCAACATAGGAATAGTCAATTGTCTCAGGATCCCTTTTTCCTCACAATACCCTTTGAATAGGTTAGATAGATACTCTCGACCATGGTCAGTTCTGAGATCCTTAATGCTCTTATTTAGTTGATTTTCCACTTCGCATACATAGCGCCTAAAGTACCCAATGCTTCGACTTGTGGGATATCAAGTAAATATGACCATATCGCATAAAGTAATCTATGAAAGTGATGAAATAAGAGGCTCCATGTCTTTCCTTAACGCTCATTGGGACATATATATCGAATGAATTAATTGCAAAGGCTCGCAGGCCACTTTTGGTCGTCCCAAACGGTTTTCTAAAGGCTTCACTGCAAGACAATGTTCACAGAAGGAAAGGAGACTTTAGCGATGGGGCCTAAAAGATCTTCTCTATCTAACCTAGTCATCCTTTCTGTCCTATATGACCAAATCTAGCATGCCAAATCACGTAATCATTTTTAGCATCCGATTTAAGACGCAACTAATGAAATAGATATATTAACATTATAAGAACTAGAATTGTCAATATCCAAAACCATAAAACCATCCGACATAAAACCAAAGCCATAAAATTCAGTTGTCATGCAAATATTAACAGAGTTACCCTCAAAAAGAAAACTAAATCCTAGACGCAAACATACTATTAATCGAAACTAAATTTCATTTCGAACATCGTGAGCATAAAGTACATCATGGAGGATTAAGGTGCGCCTTGTCGCAGATTTAGCATATAGGTACCGATGCCAAGTACTTTTATGCTAGTTGTGTTCCCCATATAAACTCCTCATGCTCCCCAGAAATCGAAGATAATCTAAGAACCCATCTCGGTCCTCGCTACATGGTCGGTTTCTCCTGAATTTACAACCCACAAATGAGGAGAATGAGCAACTAATGCTTGACTAGAAACAAAACATTCATAGCGCAGGAAGAGGTTCGATATTACCTTCTTTGGCCTGCATTCACGAGCAAAGTGTCCTTTCTTATCACAAATAAAGCATTTCATCTCTCGATTGTCTTTCTTACCAAAGACGCTTTGCCTCTTTTTGCGCTTTAGGAGCGTTGGGTAGTGGATGTCCCAGATCCATCACGAGGATTCTGCGTAAGAACCCCTACCCTCTTGCGCTTTAGACTCATTGGTCTTATGCGAAACAACTCATCAACGAAAACGAATCACACTTAGCACCTTCCAAGTGCTCCGACTTCTAGTTCCACATGACGAAATATCCTCAAAAGTGTACATTGTCATTATGTGTCATGTTTTGCTTCATCCGATCCCAAGAGTTAGGTAACGAAACTAATAACAACTTGTACTCGTTGTTCATCCGTCATGATGACCTTTGAAGATTTTTGGGTAATATTGCTAATGGTTTTTTGAGTATCTTGAAGAACTTCTTGAACATTTGCACTTTTTTTCAGAGATTTATGGGTAATATTGCTCACGGTTCTTTGAGTATCTTGAAGAACTATTTGAAAGTTTCTGAAAGCCTGTAAGACTTCTTCAAACCCTTTCAAAATTTCTTGAACTTGAACTGGATCAAACATTTGATCGTTGCTGCTAGATGAAGATTGTGTTATGCGGAAGCGAAACCTAGCTCGATACCAGCTTGATTCGATCAAACCTCGTAGATATGGTGATGGAGATGGATAGTAGTTTGAAGATGTGAGATGATGATGATGATAATGGAAGATATGGGTTTACTGACGAACCCTAAAGCTCCAAGGCTTACCGAGGAGCCCTAACCTCCAAGAACACATCACTGTGAACCTCTTATTTTTCATTAATTTTCTCGGATAAGTATTTTATTGAGACCGGACTTTAAATAGAGTTTACAAAGCATTCAGTTACCTGTTACAACCCACGTACATCTCCTATGAAATAGGAGTTAACCTCCACTAACCTAAACCACTAACAACTGTTAATTCAAATACTAATTCAAATGTGTTATTAATTAGTCATAATAACACATTTACAACAATTATTATCACTAATCCTAATTAACAAAAAGTAGTAACTGTAACATCTGTACTGTGTCCTGTATTTGTATAAGAAGAACTTCTTTTCTCTGTGTCGGTGAATGAGATAATGTTTTTGGTTTCATTCTAATTCAACCAATGATGAGTGTCAATTGTGATACGAAATTAAATTAATGATTAAATGACTCTTAAGATCTATAGGGGTACTCTTTAACATTAAATTAGAACAAGATGTCAGATAATGGTTCTTTTGATAACTTACAAATTGTTAGTAAATTCTTTGAAATTCTTGTATTCTGTAGTGTCGAATCCAGTGGATCGGGAATATTGTCAAAATTTACGTCCGGTTTATGTGGCAATAGTAGCGGAGGGAGTGCGTTGAAATTTCCAACATAAATATTGTTAACCAGACATAGAATGGACTCAATGGAGCATACCATGGACATTTGGGACTTTCTTGAGAATCTGGGGGAGGAGAAGGAGGATTTCTAAAAGAATAAAGGTGCAACATACGTGATGCCAACGTTTTTTTTTTGAAGCATGAGAATCAAGGAAAGAAAACTAAGAAGCCAACGTGAATGAATAAGCAAGACCATTATTCCAAAACTATAGTATTTTACAATATAAAAAGATACATTTCGTAATGAACTAAAAAATACCCCACATTATTGGATTCCAAGCGTACTCCAGTCCAGTTCTCATAATTTGTGAAAAGAATCTAGCTAGAGATACATATTAGGTTAATCAATGTTCTAATAACCTTTAAATTCAGCCACACACTATCGCTAAAATGACACTAATTTGGGCTCGTCCTCAGCTGTGGAATCTGTCACACACAAAAAAAAAAAAAAAAAAAAAAAAAAAAAAAGACATTTTCTGGTCTTGAAAGCGCTGGATGGCCAGTATAAGTGGTCTTTTAGCTCTTATAAGTTGAAGAAGAAGAAATTCCCGAAATCCATTTCCGATTCCGCTCAGACCGAACGTCCAAATCAGTATTGCACACAACCCATCTTTTCTTCCTTTTAGAAGGTTTTTTGAAAACTAAATAACAAAAACGACTTTCGCCACCTTCATGAGAGTAACTGTTCATAATATTCATCTTGGATTATCACTCTGTACTACATTTAGCTACTGGTGATTAACCGGCGGAGCTCCAATATCTCAGCAAATGTAAATGTTAATGGAATCTACAGGGATGTTGATAATAAGATCTTGAAGAAATATCTGATGGTTCTTAAAAACAAAAAAAAACAATGGGAAATCTTGCAAAAGTGTTGAAATTTTTTACAGAAATTAAAGGAAGATTTTGAGAGACTACTGATAGTGGTATCAAGAGAGGCTTAAAGAACGGAATTTTATAAGGAGAAATAAAAATTATGACAATGATCCAATGGTTATGGTCCTAGATATTTTTTTTTTTTACCAGTAGTTGGTACTTACGTTCAAAGGCTAGCTGTGTTTGGTAGGCTGTAATATCATGAACCCTTTCGTGGTCCTGCATTTGGGTTGGTCAGTCACCATCGCGCTCCAAAAATGCGCCAAAGCCGAATGGAAATCTGTTGAAGACGCCCAGTCACTGCTCTAGTTGAGATCAGAGAGAGACACTAGCCGAATGGAAATCTGATAAAGACATCACTGAACTGAACAGAATCGAAGAGAAAATTTTTGTTAGGAATCCAAACACCACCATACCAGTTATCAAATAAGTTGACTGGTGGCTGGTGCATTTTAATATGTTATCGCCAACAGAATAAGTTTTGTCGGCCCAGTTTCTTATTTGTCGGATATGCCGACTGTTAAAAGTAATGCATTTTTAACCGTGGCGTGTGACCCGAAAAGAATCAGGTTCGACACAAAAGACAAAATAGGTTGAAAATACTTATATGCCCCTTCATAATCGGTAGTTTAGGTTTTTTTTAGCTACCGATTGCAAAATCTCATTTTTGGGAAAACTCTATATTCGGTAGTTATATGAACTATTTTGACTACCGATAATAGGCTCAACCAAATTAGAAAAATAGAGGATTTTTGCAAAATCTCATTTTGGGGCAACTCTATATTCGAAAGTCAGGATTTCTTCATTTACTACCGATTATAGGCTCAACCAATGCAGTTGAAAAAGCTCGGTGCGGACATGGACGTGGTATGAATACAATGCTGGTACGCTATACAGGGGGTCTGGCAGTTGAATTTCAGTCCGTTTTTGCAAAATCTAATTTTGGGGTACTCTACATTCGGTAGTTATATGAACTATCCTTACTACCGATTATGGTAGGATATTTGCAAAGAGAGCCACTGTATAATCGGAAGTCATGATAACTCTTCCTTTCTTACCGATTATAGGCTCACCCAAAATTCCAAAAAAAAGAGGATTTTTGCAAAATCTGATTTTGGGGCTACTTTATATCCCGATTGTTGATTAACTACCGATTGTATAGTTATCTACAGATTGTAAAGGGCAGTTTGGCCATTAAAAACACCCTAAAAATAACCTACCGATTGTGAAATAACCTACCGATTATGATATTTTTGTCGCTTTTGTGTCGCCCTTAATTCTTTTGGGGTCGCCCCTAAAGACCCTGTGTTTTTAACAGTTTACAATTTAAAATTTACTCAAAATGTAAATGTAAACAATTTAGACAAAGGAGAACTCAAGAAGTTTGGTCACCAAGTAATAGACAGTGTGAACTCAAGAAGTTTGGTCCCCGAGTAATTACTATAGCTTACTTGGGAGTGATGGCCAAACATTCAACAGTCAAACTATCTATAGTTTCTTTGCTTTCAAACTAAGTTAGAATACCATAGATGGTCAGTTGTAAAGGCTATAAAAGCCACCTCCCTGTAACTCATTTGAATCAATCTAAGTACTACAAAACAGTTTCTAAAGTTCAGCTTCTCTTCTTTCTTTCTTTTTTTTCTAAATATGCAGAGAGTACTTGGGTCATTCTAACTAAATTCAAGTACTGCTCAAACCTATACAAAAACTATCCATCAGAATTCTCCCATAAACTCATCAATAATCCAACAGTGGTAGCAAGAGTGTGTTCGATCTAATCGGACGTTTCACCTCCGCACAATCATGGCTACAGAGTTAATCATCCATCGCAGTACCAATTTTTTCAAAGTAAAACTATGATTATTGGTCTATAAAAATGAAGACGTAATTTGTGTTTCAAGATCTATGGGAAATAGTTGATACTGGTTTCACAGCAACAAGTACATAAAATTTAACCGAGCAAGAACAAGATAAACAAAATTAAAAGCAACATAAACATGTTAAAGCCATGTATACTATTCAGTCAGCAGTTGATGATACTCTTTTCCAACGAATTATGAAAGCTACAACAGCCAAAGATGCATGGATAACATTGAAGGGGGAGTTTCAAGGGAACGATAAGGTTCACACCATTAAATTGCAAACCTACGAGAAGAGATTTTGAAAACATCAAGATGAAAGATTGTGAGTGACCAATAATTTCTATTCAAGAGTAAAAGACATTGTCAATCAAATGAGTACTTATGGAGAAGCTATCACTGATAAAAAGATAATCTAAAAAATTCTCATAAGTCTCACTGATAAGTATGACCCTATTGTTACATCCATTGAAGAGTCAAAAGATATTACGACTCTTTCGGTGACAGAACTTATGGGTTCTCTAGAAGCATATGAGCAGAGATTGAGCAGGCGACATGAAGCCCCAATCGAAAGCGCATTTCAGACAAAACTCAATGTTAGCAAGACTAAAGAAAACGGAAAAAATGTTAGAGGAGATAAACCCAATAACAATAATTTGGAAAAAAGAGATGTTTAAAAGAAAACGTATCCACCTTGTAAGATTTGCAAAAGAACAAATCATCGAGAAGAAGATTGTCGGTTTAAAGGGAAACCGCAATGTCACAATTACAAGCGATTTGGCCATATAGAACAATATTGCCGATGAAGAAAAACTATCAAGCTAATTACCATGAAGAAAAAAAAGGAGGAGGCAGCTCAGGTTGTTCTATGCTCACAAACTTCACCAGCAGAGACAAATGAAGCATGGTACATCTACAGTGGTGCACCAATCATATGATCGGAGAAGAGAGCATTTTCTGCGACATCGACACATCCAAAAAATCTCAAATCAGATTGGGAAATGGCGCACTAATTGAAAAAAAAAGGAAAAGGTACTATTGATGTCCAAACTAAGCACAGTACAAAATTTATCAGAGATGTTTTTCTTGTTCCTAGTCTAAAAGCCAATCCTATTGAGTGTTGGCCAAATGGTGGAAAATGGGTACTCTATATACTTCACCGATGGATTATGTTTCATATATGATAAAAGGAAAAAGAATCAGGTCATTGCTACAGTTAAAATGGTAAACCGAAATTTTCCGATTCATTGGAGTTGTGTTAACAATACATCCTTGAGAGTAGAAGTTGAAGACTCATGGTTGTGGCATCGGAGATTCGGTCACTTCAATTTTCATGCTCTCAAGATACTTCAGCTGAAAAATATGATGAAAGACATGCCTTGTATTCAAGAATTTACCGACGTGTGCGAAGGCTGCCAACTTGGGATTCAACACCGTCTATCATTACCATATGGAAAAGCTCAAAGAGCAACTGCACCATTAGAACTTGTGCATACACATGTTTGTGGTCCGATGAGAACACCGTCACTCGATCAATCCAATTACTTCATTCTTTTCATTGATGATTTTACAAGAATGACTTGGGTTTATTTTCTGCGCGAGAGGTCAGAAGTATTTACAATCTTCCAAAAGTTCAAAAATTTGGTGGAGAAACAAAGTGGTCACTATCTTAAAGTATTAAGAAGTGATAGGGGTACAAAGTATACTTCTAAAGATTTTAACAAGTTTTGTGAAGATGAAGGAGTAGAGCACCAACTAACAGTATGCTATGCTCCGAAACAAAACGGTGTATCGGAGAGGAAAAATAGAACTGTCATGGAGATGGCTGGGTCTATGCTCTACGATAAGGGAATGCCAAAGAAATTTTGGGCAGAAGCTGTTTACACGGCAGTATATTTACTCAACAGATGTCCGACAAAATCTGTTAGAGACAAAACTCCAATTGAAGCCTGGAGCAATAGGAAACCATCAGCAAATCACCTCAAAGTAAGTTGTTAGAGACAAAACTCCAATTGAAGACTGGAGCAACAGGAAACCATAAGCAAATCACCTCAAAGTATTTGGGTGTATATGCTATATACATATCCCCACAGAAAAAAGGCATAAGCTTGAAGAAAAATCATAAAAAGGTATCTTCATGGGATATAGTTCTCAATCCAAAGGGTAACGGGTATATAATCTTCTAACAAAGAAGATCATAATTAGTAGAGATATTGAATTCGACGAGAATTCATCATGGAATTGGGAAACAAATCATTACAAGAAGAACGTGAAGATACACGAGTCGAAAAAAGATGGTGGTGCCGCAACCAAACTACAAATAAACTGGCAGATTCACCACCACCATCACCAACTCTATCAAAGAACTTCACAGCAATCTCCACTCCATTAAATCAACAACAACTAGAATGCTCTCTGGAATTAACACCGGGAAAGGTTAGATCATTGCATGATCTATATGAAACTTGTAATTTTGCAGCCGTTGAACCTGAAAGCTTTGAGGCAGCAGCTAAGCAAGATATATGGGTCAATGCTATGGAAGAAGAGATTAAAACAATCGAGAAAAATCAAACATGGGAGATTGTAGAACTTCCAAAAAGAAGAGAGAAGTAATTGGAGTAAAAAGGGTCTACAAGACCAAAACTAATCAGAGATGGGTCGATTCAAAAATACAAGGCGAGGCTCGTCGCTAAAGGATTCTCGACAACAAGGGGATAAATTACAATGAAACATTCGCACCCGTAACTCCGACTTGATACAATAAGAGCACTTGTGGCACTTGGCACTCAAAAGAAATGGAAAATTCATCAGCTAGATGTTAAATCTGCGTTCCTAAACGGCGAGTTAAAGGAAGAAATATATATTGAGCAACCACAGGGTTTCGTCAAGTCATGAGAAGAAGAAAAAGTTCTAAAGTTAAATAAATCTCTATACGGGCTAAAACAAGCACCGCGAGCGTGGTACAGTCGCATTGACAAATACTTCACCGATTCCGGATTCAGGAGGAGTCCAAATGAACTAACTCTCTACATCAAGACTACAAATTCAGGTTCTATTATTGTTTCGATGTATGTAGATGATCTTATCTACACAGGGAATAACGAGTGTCTACTTCAAGAGTTCAAGGAAGATATGATGAATACATTTGAGATGAGCGACCTTGGGTTAATGCATTATTTTATCGGGATCGAAATAAGTCAAGAAGAAGAAGGCATTTTTATATGTCAGAAGAGATACATCGAAAACCTACTAAAAAGGTTCAAGATGGTTGGATGCAAGACTGTAGCTGCACCATTAGTACCTAACGAGAAATTAATAAAGGAAGATGGGTCAGCAAAGGCAGATGCATCGGTTTATAGAAGTCTTATTGGAAGTCTTCTATACCTTACGTCAACAAGACCTGATATCATGTATTCAACAAGTTTACTTTCAAGGTTCATACGAGAACCCAAAGATAGATACATTTTGGAGCAGCAAAACGGACACTAAGGTATTTGCAAGGAACAAAAAGATTACGGCATATGGTACAAGACAACTACGGACACAAAATTAGTTGGGTACCTTGATAACGACTGGGCTGGTTCAGTCGATGACATGAAAAGCACATCAAAGCTATGCATTTTCAATTGGTTCGGATATTTTCTTGGCCATCCAAAAAGCAAGAAGTTGAGAGCACTATCATCAACAGGTTTTGAGTATATTTCAAAGTGAGTAATCGGCACGCCAAGCAACATGGCTACGAAGAGTATTTGGAGATATGGGTGAGAAGAAAAATCAGGCGACTGAAATATATTGCGACAACAAGTCCGCGATAGCAATGACGAATAATCCAGTTTTTCACAATCGCACAAAACACATACCTATCAAACATCACTTCATTCGAGAGGTAACTGAAGACAAACAAATTGAACTAATCTACTGAAATATTGAGGAACAAATGGCAGGCATATTCACAAAGGCGTTACCAAGACCCAAATTCGAGTACATGAGAAGTTTAATCGGAGTTGGACAAAAATGCATTAAGGAGGAGTGTTAAAAGTAATGCATTTTTAATAGCTTACAATTTACAATTTACTGAAATGTAAATTTAAACAATCTAGACAAGTAAGAACTCAAGAAGTTTTCTCACCAAATAATAGACAGTGTGAACTCAAGAAGTTTGGTTACAGTAGCTTACTTTGAGTGATGGCCAAACATTATACAGTCAAACTATCTATAGTTTCTTTGCTTTCAAACTAATTTAGAAGACCATAGATGGTCAGTTGTAAGCCTATAAAAGCCACCTCCTTGTAACTCATTTGAATCAATCAAGTACTACAAAACTAGTTTCTAAAGTTTAGCTTCTCTTCTTTGTTTTTCTAAATATGCAGAGAGTACTTGAGTCATTCTAACTAAATTCAAGTACTACTCAAACTTATACAAAACTATCCATCAGAATTCTCCCATATACTCATCAATAATCCAACACCAACATTGATCGTTTGCGTGAATTTGTAGCCCCAATCACTACACCATATCCTGGATTTTTTGCAACATTTCAATTTCGGGGTGTGCAACGGATATTAGCGTTGCAACATGGAGCAATGCCAATATCCGTTGCACACCGGAAATACGTTTAAAAAAATAAATATCACTAATTTCTCGAAAATAAATTGTTGGAGCAATGGATTTGGAATTATTAAAACGTTCGGCTATAATGGCATTTACATAATATCAGGTATTTTCATGGTTTTTAGTTATCTGGTTTTTTTACCTGGCGAGATTGGGGTATACCCAGATTAATTGGGGTATACCCAATAAGACAAAATAGGGTCATTTTGAAGTAAAAGAGGTCACCCCTTAACCATATATTTTCTAAATGGCTAATATACCCTTGTTTAATTAACACTAAAAATCTGATTAGGTTAATTAATTCAGTTTAGATTAAAACTTTTCAAATTATGAATTTTACTAATGAATTTTTTGATTGAACTTTGGGAAGTTTTTTGATGAAAAAAAATTGTTTTGAAAACATCTTTTGGAACGGAAATGAAAGCACACTACCCAAACACTTCTAAAGAGGGGATTGCAAAGCTGTTGTATGAAATAATACTCAAAATTAGATCAAAAATCAACACTTTCAGTTAAGAGAAAGTATGAAAAGTCGGCAAGGTCGACGAATGTAGATCATGCCGACTTTATTTTTTTTTAACACACAGAGACGACATAAAAAATTTATTAGTCGGCAAGATCATAAAAATCTCCTGTAGAAGCATTTGAAAATACCACTGTCAAGTTTGTTGAAAAAAATTTATAGTTTCCATGGTTTTTATGAAAAGTCGGCAAGATTTGCATGTTACATACTTGCCTACCAAAAACACAGAAATCACAATTTTCGATTTTTAACCTAATATAACAATCAAAAAACACAACACAATGATGGGTTTGAGTTTAAACATCAGTTATAGTCTTCTTTTCGCCGGTAGAGTCTACAATTTTTTTGGAAAATCAAAGTTGAAGATTTTTATATGGCTTTGGTTGATGGAAGATGCAGATGAAGAAAAGAAGAAGAGAAGATTGGTCAGTTGTTTAGTTTTTTAATTTTAGGGTTAATAAAATTAAGAAATGGGTTTATTTTTAAGATTTAATTAGTTCAAGGGTATTAAAGTAAAATCACCCTTTTATGAAAATGCCGAGTAGGTCCCATTAAAATTGGGTATACCCTAATTAATCTGGGTATACCCCAATCTCGCCAGGTTTTTTTAGTCGGGGTACCCTGATTTACAACCACCACCGTTGTCAGTGGAAGGTCACTCACATCTCCATGCCATGAATTCTGGTCTTTCTAGATGTCAAGTGGTAAACGGAGTCTCTGCAACAGGAAATCTTCACCCTGTTTGAGTAATCTCGGGCAATGAGTAAGAACTTAGTCACTTATTCTCTCATGTATTATCTGTTACATGTACTGTTTTTTAACTTCGGTTCTAGCTTTCGTATTTGTAAAGTAAGATTCAGTTGTGAAGCAGACCTGCTGAAACTTGTGTTGAGTGAATACCATATCTGTAATAACTTGCAAGCACCTTCTTTACTACAATGTTTAATGGTTAAGTAGACACAATCTTCTTAATTCACAGCTAATTTTGATATCAGGAAAGATTATTATATTAATTCAAGTCATAAACGCATGCTTTGCTATGTTGATTCTATTCCTAGTCTTATAATAATGGTTGAATAGAGGAATTTAAAATATACAAATTTTTATTTATTTATTAAACTTTTTTTTTGTTCTCATTATCTATTATGATGAATTGTGATGACCAACCATATGTTCATATGAAAAATGGGTCTTCTAGTTGTTATACAATGGTATACGAAGGTTCAGAATATATATTCAAGTGCAGAAATCTGCCGGAATTATCGTCGAAATTTATTTTTTTTTCACCTGAAAATGGGTTGCAACGTATATAAGTTTTGCTCAAATTAGAGTAATACGTTTCCTAAATTATTGTGACCGTTGCACAAATTAAGGAATATGTTGCTCAATAAACGTTGGTAAACTTGTTGACCAACGTTTTCATGCGTTGCATAATTTAATTTTCCCAACGTATTTTTCGCGTTGCACACAAATTTGCTACACCATATTCCCAACGGATATAAGCGTTGGTGAAATTCATTGCAACACGTATATCCGTCCCAAATTGGATGTTTTGGTGTAGTGAGAATGATGATTTAAAGAAGAAAAATGCTGAAATGAGTGAGGATACAACTTTTATTTGTAACACTGAGTTTCAATCTGTGAAGTAGAAACAATTTGGAGTTTTATTCTTCGGTTCTTCGTGTTTCATCGATTTTTTGTATACTAACTAAATCAAGGGAGAAGATGAAGAAAAAGGTGGTGTTCTGATGATGGAAGTGGTTGTGCGGTCTGTAGCGGTGATGGAAGTGAACGGAGAAGAAGAAAAGATAATTGCAGTCTCTCTCTCCCGAGCAGTAGAGAAATAATGTTAGGGAGATGTAATACAGAGATAAAGAGATAATGTTTTTATGGCTGCCTTGAAAATTGAACCAGACCAAAAACTAGGTTCATCCGTCACAGAGTGGGTCAGTGAACGAGGAATCAAATAATAATAAAAAAAATATATTCAACGACCAACTTTGGCACTGCGAGATGTGCTCCGAGATTTTTTTAAATCTTAGACCGTCTTGACCGGTCCACGGTCATTGACCGCCATTGAGGGTCGGGGGTCAGGGGTCGAAAACCTCGTTTTCCACTAGTGGTGCTGATCAAAATTGTGGAAGTGGAATTAGAGATGGTGAAAAGGCGAGAGTACCAAAATATACCTCAAGCTAAAACTTTTCCTACCTATAAGTCCTTTCTCCGAAAGTGATTGTCTATGGAGTGAGTCGAGACAATGCAACTAATCGGTTCACACTTCGTGTGATCGCCTATGGATACGAGATCGAGACAATGCAACAAAAAGTATGTTTACTTGATACAAAGGTTCGGACTTAACCAAACACAATAGGATTGCTTATCAAGTAAATATGAATTAACGTTTGTGTGATTTACTTTAATTATAATAAAACAATTATAATGCGGAAAATAAAAGTAAATGACACAACAAGATTTTGTTAACGAGGAAACCGTAAAAGCGAGAAAAACCCGGGACCTTGTCGAGTGTGAATACTATCGTGATTAAGCGCTACACAAAATTACACCTAACTTCGTATAGTTGAGACCAAGTAACTAACCCTATTGTTCAGTTAGTTCCGTCTGTATTCCCACGCCTCCGACTTGTGAATAAGTCACTTACTTGGAACAATTCCTTTGGTTCGTATTCCAAACAGTAAAGGAACAACAAACTGTTTGGTATCAACTATATTCAACCAAGTGATATGAGTGGGACAAAGGCTCTTCTGTTTATCTTAACATAAACTCCTTCGTCGGGTCCTTAGATCTATCTTATGTTCAATCACCCAAAGGTAATCGTTTAAGATTAAGCCAATCAATACCTTTAATCACAAGGAAACGTATTGATGCCGATCTACCACAATGATAAACCGATTATTAATTGGATCCTCTTTTACCGAAACAAGTATTGTGCACGCCAACGATTATAAAACCCAAGTCAGATCTTCATTATCTTCTTTGTCTTCAAACCTTCTTAAATCTTCAATAAAAACCTGCACACAATCACTTGAATCTCTTGTGATCAATCACGCACACAACGGAGTCTGTTAACAATGGATTATCACAAGATCGTCTTTAGAACTAACAATGAGTCTAAAGATCCTGTCGAAACTACGAACTAGTTTGAGTGAATATTATATCAGAAGAGAAGATTCTCAAGAATAAACAAACTAGGTGCAATCAGATTTCAACCACCGTTAGTCAATCAAATCAATCGAAAACAAAGATAAACCGCAATTATCTAGTTTCCCACCAACGGGCCGCGCTAGAGCTTCTCAATCCTGAAGAAGACTTTAAATTGAGTGTCCGTAAGAGATTTCTCCTCATTAGGTTACTCTCCTTCCCGAATAGGCGTCTACACCAGTAACAACAACAAAAGATTAAATTTGTTGTTACGAAGGATTAGTTTGCTAGAAATGAAAACTTGTTTTATATATAGACAAGGAAGTTTGGACACCAAGGAATTTCCAAAACCTAAAATATTCTCAAGATATTCATAAAAGCACATATTCGTTTTTCATAATTCCTGGAAATGCTCTGTCCAAAAATAACGATCAAAATCTCTCGGAAAATCTAATTAGTAAATGCACATTACTAATTATGTAATTTCCCTACAAAATGAAATTAATAACCTGAATTAAAATATTCTTAACTTACTTATGTTTCGAACCTGGGATTCTCTTCCCTTAGCCGTTAAGGAATATCTTTGAACAATTATAGAAATAAACATTCACCGCACGTGTTCAAAGTTTGTCGACATCTTAACTTTGTAAGTTCTCTTTCACACTTACAACCTTGAAACCGATTTGCCACACTTCCAAACAAGTTTAGAATTGGTTCATCTGACTTTCAGGAACTATGTGATTGATCAAACCAACATTCAATCACAATCATGGGTTTACGGTTCTACCAAAACAAGTTTCGGTTATACCTCCATGTGAGTACTATGTATAGTCACACTAGCTTCCCAAAAATTCGGTTGACTAGATACTAGGATCGGTTCCCCACATATATATGGTATCTAACTTATATGTGTTGCACATGTCCATAGGATCGGTTCCCCTTTCTGCTATAAACCTTGTTGCACCCCATACAAGGATCATTTTTCTTTGATGTACTGCACCCCTTACTAGGATCGGTTCCCTTTCCCTTACTAGGATCAGTTCCCTTTCCCTTGCAAGGATCGGTTCCATTTCCCTTACAAGGATCGATTCCCTTTCCCTTACAAGGTCAGACATACAAAATCCGATCATACCACAGGTGATTACTTAAGATCGATTTTACTAATAAAAGTTATACCAATACATAAGTCAGGTCTTTGTGAACAGTTCTACCAAAAACACAATAAGTTGTGAGCGGTTATACTCTATCACACATATTGGTTGTTCATAAGATATGCAACGAATAACAAAACCAATAACACCTGGCAATTTCCTTTTCGGTTCAAAAACAAGTTTATGAACTTACTTCCTTAGAACACATGTAAACTTTGTTCCCTAGGATGAAATCCTCACCTCATACCCATACATAATCACAATAGCATTCAAATAAATATGACGATGTCTTTTCTAAAAAGTTTAATGGTTAAGCAATAAACTTCGTATTGTATTCCTTAATACTATGTCTATCCAGAGTTCAAATATGCTTGGAAGTTATGTTTTTCAATATTCACGACTTGAAAGATACGTTAGGAAATGAAACAGTTCAAGTCAAATATCACTAACCTCAAGTGGAAGGATGATTGTTGTCGTTGTAGCTCATTGCTTCTTCACATCTTCAAGTCTTCGGAATACTTGTAATGGCTCATATCCTAATACTTTCAAGATAACCTATACGAAGTTTAACTCTAGTACATAATCAAGCGACTCTTAACATGTGTTTTGATTCACTAAAATATGACAACCAAACTTGACATACCAACGCTTGGTGGGTTCAACCGAGCCATGCTCTAACTGATGGAGTCTAAGTTTGAAGACACTGGAGGTGTGTGCGCTGGTGATGATTGTTTTAAATATGAGAAGTCAGTAGAGGAGTTGATGATTGTAGCAAGGCATGTTGTTACTTCTAATCATGGAAGTGAGAATTATCGATGATGAAGATGCTAGTGATGTTTCTCTATCGTATACAACAATGAGTATTGCGTCGAGATAGAGTTAAAAAAATGGAAGTGTTTTAGGATGGGTATTTTTCAATGATAATGAATGGGATTTAAAAGTTTTACATCAAGAAATAAAAAGTCGTGTGAACTGGGAAGTGGTTTATGGTCAGTAAAGATCGATGAAGTATGTGCCTAAAAAAAGACATGAATGGTGGTGTTGTAGGGAACAAGGTTTGTTATGGAACACTGAGTGTTGGCTAGTACAGGAAAGAGACTCAATTTGAACGGAGATGGAAGAAGAGAGATGGTTGTTGATTCAAAGGGTTAGGTTATGGATTCAAAGTAAAAAAAATAGGATCAAAGATGATATTTTAGTCTAGAAAAGAGGGACTGGTACTGTTTTGATGGAGTTGAATTCGAATTCAGAGACTTAAAAGAACAAGGAATGTCGAGGGATTATTAAGTTTAAAAGAGAAACAGTTCTTGATAGTGAGTGTCGTGGACACGAAAGTGAAGAAAAAATGCTTGTTTAAATGCCCGCAAACATAAATGTGACAATTATGTCACAGCGTTGCAAACATGTTCGAATAGTGTGGAAATTCTGAACAACGTGGCAAATTAGTAACAACAATATAACAAGAAGAGTAGTTAGAGCTTGTGGCAGAAGCGTAATGAAAAGAAATATTGTGAGAGAATCTTGAAAACCAAAGAAGTGTGAAGGTGTCACAACATAAGTGTGACTAAAACAGAGAATAACAAACAACAACAAGGTTGTGAAGAAAGAGATTCACAAAGGGTTTTGTGAGAGTAGACAATAAGAAGAGGCTAAAAAACATATGAGTTGTAGAGCAATCAACAAGAGGTAGGTGTCTTTTCAAAAAAAAAAAAACAAGAGGTAGGTGAGAGAACCTATGAGTTGTGGAGAACGTCAGAACAATGGAAAGTTGTGATTGTGAAGATAGGGCAACATGTGTAGTTGAGAAGACAAAAAAGGTTTGTGAACTGTGAAAAGATCAGTCGTATAGCAGACATCACAATAGTGGGTTGTGACCCTTGTTAAATTAACATGTGAAGAAAAATAAAAATAAAGTAAAAGATGAGCTACACTGCTCAGTGATGAGTTACAAATTACGAGCGAAGTAAGTTTGTACGAAATTCTACCAGTGTAGTAGGAGAAGGGGGGGATTTGACTAGCAAGTTGATAGAGCACAACAATGATGTCTAGCTTGTTAGGTAGTCTTGGTTTAAGGGAGGATGTTGGAAATAATAAACCAAGACAAAGTTTTTATATCGACTGGTATAGTTATTTGGAAGATGGACAATATTAGAAACTGTAAGATATTTGGATGGTGACAATATTTAAAATTTTTGTTTGGTTTAGGAATCTATCGTGTTTAGAGTTAAAAGTTTTTAGAAGAGTTCAATTTTTAAAGTTTGATCATTATTAGGAAAGTGTTTTTGCTTAGTCGTTAAGTTTTTTACATTATAAATAGGTTGTTAATTCATGAGAATTATTATATTAAATTATTATCAATGTAGTCTTTTATTGATTCCGTGTTGATTCTCCTCTATCTTGTTCGATCCTACAAAAATAAAATAAAATTAAAAATTCACTAAACCCACCGGCACATTACTATAAGTTTATCTACTAGTTTACGGAGTACAAAATTCATTGGATATTGAATTGGACACATATAAGATGCCAAACACAAAATCCGCCGTCTACCGATAGATCAAATTCTGCGTATCCAATCCACAGCTCACCATTTACAATGGGCAGGGGCGGAACTACAGCCAGACTAGGGCTGGCTTAAGCCACCCCTAAAAGCCCAAAAAAGCTTGTTTTCCACTGCCTATTTTAATTGGGCTGCTAAAATTAAGCCCAAATAGTAGGCTTAAGCCACCCCAAGTTAAATTTCCAGCTCCGCCACTTACAATGGGATATACTGATTTGAGTGGTTTTCCTTGGATGCTACTCTATAGGTACAGTTGAAGTCGCTATATATCGTGTTGCATGTGACAGGATATTTCTACGAAGTATCGGATTCTTATAATCTTTACTACTAAATAATTGAACCAGTAGACTTAAACTAGATTTTCAAAGATAAATAATTATAGTATTTGTATGTATAAATGAAGCAGCATGTTCAATCATTTATTGACATAGAGATTCTCTGTTGTAAATTATAAATCTGTAATTAGTTATACCGGGTATTGACTCTTAACAGAGATTTATAAGATCACGATCTAATACTTACTATTTAGGTACATATTTTATTTCATAGTGATGAAGTTTCTTACTGTCGGTTCCGTTTTGCAAGGCTTAAACCTGCAATACAAACAACAAGTTGGATTTCTTTTTTGATGCAAACAACAAGTTGGAATATCAAAGTGCATTTTTATTTATTTTTCTGATACAATTTGCATTTGTTTTAAAAATAAGCAAATACAGTACTACTGATTATCCCGGTGGCCACCGCTGAAACCTAGCAATATTTTTAGCACTTGTAACATGTTGGGCACTGATGAGTGATGAGACACCAACTCTATAAATTGATTTCCAAAAAGATAAAAAGAACAAACAGAAAACATACACAAAAAGATATACTGAGCCAATAGTTAGTTAATCTTTTTAGTGAATATGTCGATAACCAAAGGAAGATCTCCTGGGTTCGTAGCAGCCTCTCATCTCCTTGTATTGGTTATTTGCCTGTCTTTTTGTAAAAGTAAGTTTAACTTGTAGCATTTTTTGTTCAACTTGTAACAATTTTTATTCGGTAATTTTTTTTTTGATCGATCAAAAGGAATTGTATTAAGAAGCACACAAGCTGTGCGCGAGAGAATACACCAAAAACAGGGGAAACAACCCCAACCAAAGAAAAAAGTTCAAGGATAATCAAAAAGCAACAAAGACCTTTTGACTGACCTTAGAAACTAAACAACCTTTGTTACTTGCGAACTAAAACAAAAGCGCAAGCTACATTTAAGTAGTATTTTCATCAATTTCTTCCACATTTAAACCCTTGTGATTTTTTATTCGGTAATTGAATTTTTAGATCTACCAATATTCTTCTTATAATTTTCTATTCGGTAATTGAATTTTTAGATCTACCAATATTCTTCTTATAATTTTCTAACCTGTTTCCTTGCATATGTATAAATCTGTAGATATAGCATCCACATGGTGGGAGAATGTATGCTATACTGGTGAAATATACGTAGAGAGAATCTTTAACCCTGCAAATACCTGCGATGTCTGCACAAACTGGTGTTCAAGTCAATGTTCAGGTATGGGAGGATTGGTGGTCAAAAATCCGTGCACAGCATTCAGTTCCACTCAATTTGTGAATTGTCAGTGTTGTTGTAGGCTACCTTCATCTCCCCCAATCCCAGTGCCTGCTCCTGCAACCCCACCAGATTTTTCCTTCCGCAACAACTTGAATATATGTACGTCTGGACAAAAATATATAAAGATTGAGGATACAGTATCCACAACTTGCAGTCAGAAAAGTTTATGTGAGACGAGATGTAACGCAGAAGGCCTTACAAGTGTACGGGATGAGTGCTTTGGACATTTTAATGGTCAACAGGCTGATTATACTTGGTTCGAGCAGTGTTGTTGTGTAACACCGTCCCCACCACCGCCACCACCACCACCACCACCGCCACCACCGCCACCTCCACCACCACCGCCACCACCGCCGCCACCACCGCCACCTTCTAATATTTGTCAACTATCTTCAGCTCAATATTTTGAACTTCGTGGATCTTGTGGTGATTGTCAAGTCAACTGTAAAACAATATGCTCAGTGTTGGGTGGTTCGGTAGAAAGATCAAGATGCACATCACAACTTTTATTATTTTCGGGTCCATGCCAATGTTGCTGCAATACACCTCCTCCACCTCCATGCATCCCCAGTCCCTAGTGTGGTTGCATGATCTCAAATCCGAAGTTATACGTTCATTACACTAATTATTTCTCGACGAGATCTCATCGAGTAATTACCAATGTTTGATGTCTGTATTACAGGTCATGAGTATCCATCGTTTGTTCGGTCTGTCCTTTTGTCTTACTTCTGCCAAGTTTTTATTCATAAATAAGTCTGCTTGATCCGTTTAATGCTTTAGTCGAGCTTCAACGTTATGGACAATGTGGTTGTAGTTTTTATTCTATGCACTGGGATTTATTGTTAAAGTTTGATTGAGAAAGTTATATTCTTAATTCATAAGAAAAGTCAAATATTGAAATTTTAGCTTAGGATCCTCTCTCTTACAGTTGTGATTTTGGGCTACCATTTCCTAAGTGATCACATACTGAATTGTCAGCATGTTATTATTTTAGTGAACTGTTTCATTTGATGCTTCATGATTCCTTTGATGTTAACTAGTATTTATATACAGCTTAAAGGCTTTTCTCAAATTTATGTTGGACATTGAGTGAAAGATGTCATTAACGCTTGTTAATTGAGATCTTACTCTCTCCATTGCCATTTCAGCTGCAGACACATTTTTGGCTACCATTTCCAAAGTGATCACATACTGATTGTCAGCATGTGAAACCTGAAGTATATAATTCAATTTAGTAAAGTTTTTGATATGATACTTCATGATTTTTCCTTGATGTTAACTAGTATTTATATACAGCTTAATTGCTTCTTCTCAAATTTATGTTTGACAATTATTGCAAGATGTCATTATTAACTCTTCTTTATAAATTGAGATCTTACTCTCTCCATTACCATTTCAGCCGAGGACACATTCCATCAATCATTATCCATATGAATATATGATTATATTACGGTGAGTATATTCGATTATATTACGGTGAGTATATTCGATTACAATATATGAATATTACGGTGAGTATATTCGATTATATGAAGAAACTGAGACGAAGAGAAACTAGGAAGAAGATATGATTATATTACGGTGAGTATATTCGATTACAGTATATGAATATATATATTTACATACAGGCAATAACTCTCCATATTATGGAACGATAACTTGGGTAACCTAGAACCTAGAAAGGAAATTCTCCTAACAGTAAACAAATATATGGAAACAGGATAATCACTAATTAAGATACATAATATCTCATCAATATTCTTGATATTCTCCAACACTCCCCCTCAAGTTGGTGCGTAAATATTCATTGAGCCCAACTTGCCTAGTATCTCCTCAAATCTGGCAGCGGAAAGTCCTTTTGTGAAAATGTCTGCTAACTGTTGAGCACTCGGAACAAATGGGGTACATATAACATTATTTTTCAATTTTTCTCTAACAAAGTGGCAGTCTACCTCTATATGTTTTGTTCGCTCATGAAACACGGGATTAGAGGCAATATGTGCAACAGCTTGATTGTCACAAAACAATTTAGTTGGATGAGGCGAAGCAAAACCCAAATCACGTAACAAAGCACGAAGCCAAATAATTTCACACGTCGTTAACGCCATAGCTCGGTATTCATCTTCCGCACTAGACCATGCAACAACATTGTGTTTCTTGCTTCTCCATGTTACCAAATTTCCGCCAACAAACGTACAATATCCAGTAGTAGACTTCCGATCCTAGGACATCCGGCCAATCTGCAGACGTGTACGCGGAAATAGGTATCGAACAATGACGAGAGAGATGGAACGTTGTCCATTTTACGCATCCATAAGCCTCTTCCGGAGAGCCTTTCAAGTATTGCAAAAATTCGGTTAACTGCATTCATATGATTTCTTTGTTGGCGCATGCATAAACCTACTTACAAGGTGTTTATGGGTGAAAATACGTTTTTGCTGATTTCGGTAATTTCGGTGGGTGAGTGAGCCCGATTCAAACCCTAAACAAATGTTTGCACGTGAGCACTTTATAGGTTCGAGATCGATCTGCACAAGTCCGGCCTAAACCAAGAAATGGCCGTTCCCAGACTTGCTTCGGTCACAAAGTGGAGGAGAAGGGTTGATTTGGGGAGGGAAGCAAAGAAAGGTGTTGAGGAGAGTAGTATCTCGACTTGTATCGAGAAAGTGAAAGCTTAGGAAGCTTGCAAGAGATGGAAGCTTTTGAGAGAGCTTGCAAAGTTGCCTTCCGAGAGTGTAAGTGTAGTATATTTCTCCGGCCGAGACTTGTTGTGCAGGTGGAAATAGGTAAGACCTATTTATACAAGTCGAGATTGAAACGTACCCTGGCCTCATGAAGGAAGAGAGTAAAGGGTGAAATAATGGGAGGAGGTGGTAACCGCATGGTTTAATGGGCGAAAACGTTTTCACCATTATTTCCTCTTTTATTTGACCGATTTATTCCTTTTCACGCTTTCTTAATGTGAGCGTAGTGTACGTCGTACATCTTTGTGACCGGCAAACCAAAACCCTAAAGAAGCATCCCCGGTTTATGTCGATGTCTCGAGTGTTGGTTGCATCTTGAGTGCAAGTGGCGTTGCTAGTGGCGCGTGTGGCATGTGCGGAATGCCTTGGTGGTAAGTTGCACGGTTTGCAAGTTAGGTTACCAGCGTGTGGGTTTGGCATATGCCAATGGCATGTGCGGAATGCCCTGGTGGTAGGTTGCACGGTTTGCAAGTTAGGCTACCAGCGTATGTGTTTGGCATGTGCGGAATGCCTTGGTGGTAGGTTGCACGGTTTGCAAGTTAGGCTACCAGCGTGTGTGTTTGGCATGTGCCAATGGCATGTGCGGAATGCCTTGGTGGTAGGTTGCACGGTTTGCAAGTTAGGCTGAGTGTGTGTGTTTGGCATGTGCCAATGGCATGCGCGGAATGCCTTGTTGACCTAGTTGCAAGTCTTGCAAACCTAGGGCGCTATGGTAGGCGTGGGCCAAAGGCATAGCGGTTTGGTAATATGGCTTGCGGCACGTGTTGGCATGTGCAATGGCACGTGCGGCCATGTTGACCTAGTTGCAAGTCTTGCAAGCCTAGGGCGCTATGTTTGGCGTGGGCCAAAGGCATAGCGGCTTAGAAATATGGCTTTGCGGCACGTGTTGGCATGTGCCAATGGCACGAGCGGCCATGTTGACCTAGTTGCAAGTCTTGCAAACCTAGGCGCTATGTTTGGCGTGGGCCCAAGGCATAGCGGCTTAGAAATATGGCTTGCGGCACGTGTTGGCATGTGCCAATGGCACGTGCGGCCATGTTGACCTAGTTGCAAGTCTTGCAAACCTAGGGCGATGTTTGGGCGTGGGCCAAAGGCATAGCGGCTTTGAAATATGGCTTGCGACATGTTTTGGCATGTGCCAATGGCACGTGCGGCCATGTTGACCTAGTTGCAAGTCTTGCAAACCTAGGGCGCGATGTTTGGGCGTGGGCCAAAGGCATAGCGGCTTGGAAATATGGCTTGCGACACGTTTTGGCATGTGCCAATGGCACGTGCGGCCATGTTGACCTAGTTGCAAGTCTTGCAAACCTAGGGCGCGATGTTTGGGCGTGGGCCAAAGGCATAGCGGCTTAGAAATATGGCTTGCGACACGTGGTGGCATGTGCCAATAGCACGTGCGGCCATGTTGACCTAGTTGCAAGTCTTGCAAACCTAGGGCACTATGTTTGGCATGGGCCAAAGGCATAGCGGCTTGGAATTTGGCGTTGTTGCCATGGTGCGAGGGGTGCGGCTTGGTTTGGCATGGTTGCCATGGTGCGCGTGCAGAGTGCGGCTTGGTTTGGTTTGGCATGGTGCCATGGTGCGCAGAGTGCGGCTTGGTTTGGCATGGCTGCCATGGTGCGCAGAGTGCGACTTGGTTTGGCATGGTTGCCATGGTGCGCAGAGTGCGGCTTGGTTTGGCATTGTTGCCATGGTGCAAAGATGCGGCTTGGTTTGGCATTGTTGCCATGGTGCAGATATGCGCTTGGTTTGGCATTGTTGCCATGGTGCGCAGATCGACTTGGTTTGGCATTGTTGCCATGGTGCTAAATATGCGCTTGGTTTAGCATGGTTGCCATGGTGCGCAGATGCGGCTTGGTTTGGCATTGTTGCCATGGTGCGCATGATATGCGGCTTGGTTTGGCATAGTTGCCATGGTGCAAAGATGCTGACTTTGGTTTGGCATTGTTGCCATGGTGCGAGTATGCGGCTTGGTTTGGCATTGTTGCCATGGTGCGCGGCAGACATGCGGCTTGGTTTGGCATTGTTGCCATGGTGAGCGCAGATGCGGCTTGGTTTTGAAATTAGGGTTCGTCTTTGAAAACCCTAATCTGTATTTTTGAAAAAATACCCCTATTAATTATTTACACTGAGTTAAATGCTCTTAGTTAATGTGTTGCGGGTAACACTAGGTCATGGGGTTTTACGATTTTACCCCTTGTCTAAAAACCACCATCAACATTAAGTCCCCGCTTAGCCTTCGAACAGGGGCTTTGTTGCGAGGTAAGCATAAGATGGTGACAAACTATTAACGGCAAAACGTAAAAAGAAAATTGAAAGGAGGCTCGTCCGACCTTTTAAATGGGATTTGGAATCCTTGCCTCCGGTCGATTTTGCACAAGTCGGGAGGTGGCACAATTGGTGGGGCCGGTCCAATCTTGGAAACCATGCTTGCAGGCGTGACTTGGGCGGCATTTGAGAAGTCGCAATTGGTGGGGCCGGTCTCTTACACGCGCGATTTTGGTAAAAAGGAAATCCTTCCCTATTTCAAAATCTTTCACGCCTATATATATATATATATATAAAGCCCCTTTTTCCCCATTCTGCGCTTTATTCTTTCTTCTTTTCATACTAGCGGCAAAGAGAGACTGGCTTCGTGTATGTCTCGAGTACTCTTCTTTCTCTATATATTTTTTTTTTTTACATAGGTATAAACCTTAAAAGTAGGCGCTTCCACAATCTTTGCATATGATTCCTTGGCGTGCCTCTGAAGAAAATACTGCGTGTGTATTTCGAACCCGTAGAGAACCCTGTATGGATCCCGAAGAAGAATACTGTGTATATGTTCCATATGACTTCGAACCCGCAGGAAATATTGTATATATGATTTTGCTTTTTGAAAGAAGTATCACGCGCGTAGTTTTGGACCAATAGAAAAATGCTCCATATATATTTTTGAACCCGAAGAAGGATACGTAGACACACTTGTACCCGTATAGAATGCCGCGTATATAGTTTCGAACTTAGAAGAAAATACTGCGTATATAGTCTTGAACCCGAATAAAATACCGTGTATATAGTCTTGAACCCGAATAAAATACTGTGTATATAGTCTTGAAACCGAATTTGTTGGGTACGATTATGTGTCAGGGAGATAACTTCGTCTTTCTCCATTTGTTTTGTGCAAGATATCTTATTACCAAATTGTTATGAAGGAATTCGATAAGATGTTACTCGAACACATTTCACTTCGTCGAAGGATGCTCATAATTCCAAACCGAACACGGATGATGAATTCTTCACTAGAGCCCTCGCCCCTGCTCGGAAGAATCACCCAGGTTTCGTGCCAATTTTGCTAACCGGTGGTGAGGATGACAGCGGGAAGACACGTTCGGTTCGCGTAGAGCACCATTCGGTTTTGTCTTCATAAAGGGTATATTCCTCTTCCAAAATTGACTTTAGGATGTGTCAAAGTCCATTGCGTTCTTTTGATGAGATGGGTTGAGTTCATGGTGAGCGAGGAGCGTATAAATACCATCTTGACTCAAGCGCAGTCATTGATCTTTGTCAAGACTTCAGTAAATCTTCAGATTAGGAAGGACATCCCAGGCTTAGTTGCTTTCATCTCCAGATGGTTTTCGGACACCCATACAATCATATGTAGATGGGGTGAGATAACTTTCTCCTTGGAGAGTGTGGCTCTCTTGCTGAATCTTCCAGTAACTGGGAATCTCAGAATCCAATTATCTCAAAGTGAGGCGAAGATGCGGGATGACCTGGCCGCTAAGTTGGGGGATTTCGCTCTGAAAGACTCCATTGCGAAGTCGAAGGACTCTGCCGAAAAGAGGATGAAAGGTGCCCTTACGGTTGGTGGATATCTCAATGGTTTCCGGACGAGTTGGAGCCTGAACAGAAAAGCGGTGATCTTCATGTCATGAGCATTTTTGGCTCCGGTTATCTAGAGACATTTTTGATGACAGTTACGGCAAGAAGGGAATAAGACCCGAGTTGTTGGCGATTCTTTGTGAAATTGGCAAAGGGTGAAGTTCTTCCCATTGGCAAGCTGTTCCTTGGTTCCCTGTATGTGCATCTAGATCACCTGGTTGCGAACATGCGAGTTTCGAATGGTTTCATGAAAGTGGATTCATATGTGCACGTTGCTTTCCGTAAGTCCGGCTATGGAAGCACTTTTAGAAGTATGCTCGAAACCGTTGCCTTAAGCTTCCCGTGAGTTGGGGTGGCTCCCGAATTCTTCGATGGGTGAACAGGCGTCCAAGAGTTGGCGTGAGCTTGGTTAGCTTTCTTGATAAGTTGCATGAAATCAATTTTCGTCCATGGGGGCCAGTCCATAGTTCAGTGACTCAAATTGGCACTTTTGCTTCTGCTCCGCTCATGTCTTTGTCTTCTGATGACGATTTGAGCGTTAGAAAACCTGTTCATTCAAAGATGCTTGCCGGTTATATGCCGTCTTTCTTCGTGGGGTCTTTCCAGATATTTGCTTACAATATTGGCCGTCTTGCTTTCGTCACATGGGTTTCGATCAAGGTGTGCCTCGTTTTGGAGGTGATCACTAAGGATTCGTTGCGTGTCGCCCTTGACGCTGGTGTCCTTAAGCGGGTATCCAAATCTTTCCTTTTTCAAATGGGAAGAGTAACCCGACGACCGGCTATAATGAGTTTTGGTGCGACGAGTTTACTATGATCCGAGATTTGTGAATAACGTGGTGGAAACGTTCGTTGCAAACCTTCTCCAGCAGTTACGAAGGAGTATCCAATGTTGAGAGATCCCAAGCGAAAGTTGCCTAGCGGTGGAAAGCCCCAGTGCCAAGGAACGGAGAACGAAGAATCGTCTTTGGCGGGTTCGGACGGTTTCGAAAGATCCTCCCACGACTCTTGTATCTTTGAGTTCTTCCAATAACGGTATGTGTCGCCTCTTCATGGGTTTGTCTCAAAACACACGTAAATTTGGCTGAGAATATGTGTCTTACTTCCTTCGGGGCTTCGGTAGTGTTAACGCTTTCGTTGCCCTTGCACGTTGCCCCGGAGACGGCGGTTTCTTCAAGGAATTCCGGCAGAGAGCCTACTCATAGCGGTGATGAGTCGGAGAGAAAGAATAAAGGTCAACAAGCGAGAGTGATTCCTCTGCAGCGTATTTGGTTCTTCTTCGGAAAGCGGTTCGGTGAGTTTCGCGCTTCTTTCTTTCTTCTTCTTCCGTTTCTTCTTTTGAAAAATGACTAACTCAAGTTTGCGGGGAGGAATCCGGTTCGGAGGATGATTCTGGGGATGGAGTCACACGCTAAACTTGCCTTTGGTGACCACCGCCGGTGACTTGGAGATGGGAGTTAGCCAATTGCGGGCGCAAACGTGGTTCGGACGGTGGATGATTCTCACGATGGTTGTTGCCGTAGACATGGAAGAAAACCCTTTTGCGAGTCGTGAGGCCACTTACGGGCGCCATTTTTGATCCCCCGTACTTGGTTCCTCATCCGGTCATGTCTTTGGTTAGCGGTTTTAGCGTGCCCGGCTAAGCATGAGGCGTTGTACAGAGAATGCTGGGAGAAGCACGAACATATGGCTACAACCAAGAAAGTCACTAGTCGATTATTTGCTGGTTAAGCGTGTGGAAGAGGCTTTGTCTTCCATTGAGGATATGCGTGAGGTGATTTGGTCACACCGTTTCGAAGACGTTATTGCCCATTGGGAGCACCATCGCGACGTGTGCGTGGAAAAGGAGTTCAACACTTCGTGGTTTGTGAAGGCCTTCTTTGAGATCCAAAAGTTGAAAGATGCGATGTCGAAAGCCCTTCCGCCGAGAAGATCGCCCGACGAGAAGATGGAACTCGAAAAGCTTTCCAAGATGTTGACTATGAAAAGAGCGGCTCTTGAAGACGCAAAGGCGACTTTCTCCAAGAAAGCGGGACTTCTGTTGGATGATTTTCCTTGAACGTTTCTGTTAAACTTTTATTTAGGTTCTTTTTTTTTTTTTTTTTTTTTTTGAAAGACATATTGGATGTCCGGTTCAAAACTTAACCTTTGATAGATGGTGGTAGCTTTTAGGGTGTTGGATTATTTAGGGATGAATGGTTTTGATAATATAACTCGATTATGTTTTGGGAAAGAAATATTGCTTTTATGAAAGTGTGTGCTAGCAATAGGCACAAGACGCAATAGTATGGCGGTTTTATTAAGAACCTAAAAAAACAGATCGTATATCTTGCCCAATCTAAATTTACTCACTTGCAAACACGCCTCTTTCCAAGTAAAGGCGCTTTGCTGGTAGCAAGGCGGGCTTTCTTGGTAGCAAGGCGGGCTTTCTTTGGTAGTATCGTCGATTAGTCCCCAATCCCAATTCTTGGTAGCGTCTTGGTGAGTCCCAGTTTTACGGGTATAGTTTTAATAAGCGATAACCAGGGTTGTCCGGCGGTTGGGTGACCGAGTGCAAGTCTGATCGTTAGTGGCATCTTCAACGAGTCCCGGTTTTTCGTGTAGTTTTTGCCCAGTAGCAAAGTGCTTTGGTAGTTGAGTCGGATCGAGTTGCCTTCCCCTACCATCTTGACATCCGGGTCTAAAACGAGATCGGCAGATCGACATTATAGCCGATAGATCAATCCTCCCATTTGTAGTCGCCAATTGTTTATGGGTGAAAATCGTTTTCGCTGATTTCGGTAATTTCGGTGGGTGAGTGAGAAACTGATTCAAACCCTAAACAAATGTCTTGCACGTGAGCACTTTATAGGTTCGAGAGATCGATACGTACAAGTCCGGCCTAAACCAAGAAATGGCCGTTCCCAGGACTTGCTTGGGTCACAAAGTGGAGGAGAAGGGTTGATTTGGGGAGGAAGCAAAGAAAGGTGTTTAGGAGAGTAGTATCTCGACTTGTATCGAGAAAGTGAAAGCTTAGGAAGCTTGCAAGAGATGGAAGCTTTTGAGAGAGCTTGCAAAAGTTGCCTTTCGAGAGTGTAAGTGACGGGCCAGGAAAATTACGCCTTTGGCGCGTTGCCTCGCAGGCCGTAACTCCCAGATGCGCCATGATGATGAAGCTACGATCCGGGCTTATAAGTGGGCAAATGCACGTCCATTTGCCCTTGTAGGCATGCTCAAGGAGCATGATGCAGCTAACTTAGCTTCCACACCGTTCCAACTTACTTGTTTGCGAAGGGTTTATTAAATAAACCAAAAACTTGCTTAATACGGCAAAAGCGACCTTTTAAGGCTCTAAACGATGGAATTTGGCTAAATTGTGGTGACCATGTCATGTCTCGATCTTTGGGCCGTTTCCCATCAAAATGGACTCCTCTTGAGCTAAATTACGACCTTCGGGTTTTTGCCTCCCAGATAGGCTATAGCTTGCTCTTTGTAGCTTGATAGGAAGTATGAGCATCCACTTGCTGGCATGCAAATAAGCCTCATCAAGTATGGCCACAATCATCTCTTGCGTCGAGCTGAGGCCGATGATATGAGAGGCCAAAGTGCCGCAATCATCTCTAAATTAGATGATATGAGCGACAACGTCTTTGGACCGGCAATGATGCAACTCATTGCGGCTGCCTACGTACCCTTCCCTACTCTAAAGGGATCAAGCACTGAGACCGTAGTTCATCCTCGAAGGGACAAGCAACTTATTCTAACTCGTTTGCTAGGCCGTGGCCAAGCAACGGTGTTAATGGCCTAGTCCGTGTAGGTAGTTCCGTCAAAATGCATCCAAGTGATGCATGTTCGGTCTGCAATATGGCATAACGATGCCTAAGCACCAAATGCCGTATTCGCGAGGCTACTGCGACTATAAATGAGCCTTAGGCATCATTTATACTCTTCAACTAAGCTATGAAGCTTACTTGGTGCATAGTCCGCATATGCACCATCAACCAACTACCCCTCCCTATATATGTTTTAATGGAATTTCTACAAGTATGAAAAGGGGACAAAAATATTTCATCAACTCCCGTTTACTATTCATGGCCGTTGCCATGTATTTTCTTGCATAACTAGGCCAAGATGGCTGGTCACTACCAATGCCAACTCCGATGTCCGGCCATGTTGGCCGTCCACCGCCAACCCGATGTACGGCCATGTTGGCCGTCCTCACCAACCCGATGTCCGGCCATGTTGGCGGTCCCACCGCTAACCCGATGTCCCATCCATGTTGGCCGTCCACTACCAACTTGGGATGTCAGCCATGTTGGCTGTCCACTGCCAACCCGATGTCCAAGCCATGTTGGCCGTCCGATTTCAAGGTCATCTACCCAGCGACCTAATGCATCATTTGATGCAAGATTGGCTCTTGGCCAATGTAGCTTCCAACCAATGCCATATTGGCCTTAGCCAATATGCATATGCGATATGCCTTACTTGGCACGAGATATGGCCTAGGGCCAAATGCATCTCACCATGCAAAGGAAGCTTTGGATGAAGCTTCATCACAAGCAAATGGCGCATCTTTTAGCATGCGCCATGCTAAAACACGAGGTGTTACATTATCACACCCTTCAAAGAATTTCGTCCCGAAATTCAAAACCAAAACTATTGTGGACAATCTCTTGAGTTGGATTTCGAGCAAAAGTCCCATACCGGATGCTCGAAATCACGGGTTTCTTCAAGTTGTCATGAACAACGAGTTTAGACCTTCCGAGCACATGTCCCATACCACCCGCCCGGGAATCCAAAAGTGCCCACAACAATACCAAGAATCGCAATTGGCCGGTGCCAAGAGGATATCTCGACAAGGTATCCGAATGTGCATCCCATACTACACACTCGGGAATCCTAAGGTTCAAGTTGGAAGGTGTCATCAAAATGACAAAATTTTAGCACAGATCTTTGTGTGGATCAAGTATCCGAGTTGCCCACCGGTCCCCGGCGGTCATCAGTTGCCACTCGTAAGTGGGATGCTAGCCGAACCCCGACAACGCACACCGTTGGCGATTTCCAACGTGTGGGGATGATCGGTCCCATTGTCTACCCACCGTCCCAGACGGTCTTAGGATATCCACTCGTAAGTGGGGTGCCACTTAGGCCAGGCAAACTCACAGCACATGAACAAGCTCAACTCGATTCACAAAAGTAACTGGCATTGCAGTTACAAACTCTTTCCGCGCAAAAGTTGGCCTACTCTCCAACATTATTTCCCTTTGAAGGAAAAATACTCGTTTGATGAGTCCACTCAGCATAGTCCCTAGTGTTTTCTCGGAACTTGCTCGATACCATCCGTGACGGGATCGGAAAATTACGCCTTTGGCGCGTTGCCCCGCAGGCCGTAACTCCCCCGATGCGCCATGATGATGAAGCTACGATCCGGGCTTATAAGCTGGGCAAATGCACGTCCATTTGCCCTTGTAGGCATGCTCAAGGAGCATGATGCAGCTAACTTAGCTTCCACACCGTTCCAACTTACCCTTGTTGCGAAGGGTTTATTAAATAAACCAAAAACTTGTATACGGCAAAAGCGACCTTTTAAGGCTCTAAACGATGGAATTTGGCTAAATTGTGGTGACCATGTCATGTCTCGATCTTTGGGCCGTTTCCCATCAAAATGGACTCCTCTTGAGCTAAATTACGACCTTCGGGTTTTTTGCCTCCAGATAGGCTATAGCTTGCTCTTTGTAGCTTGATAGGAAGTATGAGCATCCACTTGCTGGCATGCAACTAAGCCTCATCAAGTATGGCCACAATCATCTCTTGCGTCAAGCTGCGGAGCCAGATGATATGAGAGGCCAAAGTGCCGCAATCATCTCTAAATTAGATGATATGAGCGACAACGTCTTTGGACCGGCAATGATGCAACTCATTGCGGCTGCCTACGTACCCTTCCCTACTCTAAAGGGATCAAGCACTGAACCGTAGTTCATCCTCGAAGGGACAAGCAACTTATTCTAACTCGTTTGCTAGGCCGTGGCCAAGCAACGACTTGATGTTAATGGCCTAGTCCAGTGTAGGCCGTTCCGTCAAAAATGCATCCAAGTGATGCATGTTCGGGTCTGCAATATGGCATAACGATGCCTAAGCACCCAAATGCCGTATTCGCGAGGCTACGCGACTATAAATGAGCCTTAGGCATCATTTATACTCTTAAGCTAAGCTATGAAGCTTACTTGGTGCATAGTCCGCATATGCACCATCAACCAACTACCCCTCCCTATATATGTTTTAATGGAATTTCTACAAGTATGAAAAGGGGACAAAAAAATATTTCATCAACTCCCCGTTTACTATTCATGGCCGTTGCCATGTATTTTCTTGCATAACTAGGCCAAGATGGCTGGTCACTACCAATGCCAACTCCGATGTCGGCCATGTTGGCCGTCCACCGCCAACCCGATGTCGGCCATGTTGGCCGTCCTGCCAACCCGATGTCCCAAAGCCATGTTGGCGGTCCCACTGCCAACCCGATGTCCGGCCATGTTGGCCGTCCACCGCCAACCTGATGTCGGCCATGTTGGCCGTCCCCACCAACTCCGATGTCCGGCCATGTTGGCCGTCCGTTTTTCAAGGTCATCTACCCAATCGACCTAATGCATCATTTGATGCAAGATTGGCTCTTGGCCAATGTAGCTTCAACCAATGCCATATTGGCCTTAGCCAATATGCATATGCGATGTGCCTTACTTGGCCTCGAGATATGGCCTAGGGCCAAATGCATCTCACCATGCAAAGGAAGCTTTGGATGAAGCTTCATCACAAGCAAATGGCGCATCTTTTAGCATGCGCCATGCTAAAAACACGGGGTGTTACAGTAAGTGTAGTATATTTCTCCTGACTGAGACTTGTTGTCTGGTGGAAATAGTTAAGACCTATTTATACAAGTCGAGATTGAAACGTACCCTGGCCTCATGAAGGAAGAGAGTAAAGGGTGAAATAATGGGAGGAGGTGGTAAGCATGGTTTAATGGGCAAAAAACGTTTTTTCACCATTATTTCCTCTTTTATTTGACCGCTTTATTCATTTTCACGCTTTCTTAATGTGAGCGTAGTGTACGCTGCATGCTGTGACCGCCAAACCAAAACCCTAAAGAAGCATCCCCCAGTTTGTGTCGATGTCTCGAGTGTTAGTTGCATCTTGAGTGCAAGTGGGGCTGCTAGTGGCGCGTGTGGCATGTGCCAATGGCATGTGCGGAATGCCTTGGAGGTAAGTTGCACGGTTTGCAAGTTAGGTTACCGGCGTGTGGGTTTGGCATATGCCAATGGCATGTGCGGAATGCCACAGTGGTAGGTTGCACGGTTTGCAAGTTAGGCTACCAGCGTGTGTGTTTGGCATGTGCCAATGGCATGTGCGGAATGCGCTGGTGGTAGGTTGCGGTTTGCAAGTTAGCCTACCCAGCGTGTGTGTTTGGCATGTGCCAATGGCATGTGCGGAATGCCTTGGTGGTAGGTTGCACAGTTTGCAAGTTAGGCTACCGGTGTGTGTGTTTGGCATGCGCCAATGGCATGCGTGGAATGCCTTGTTGACCTAGTTGCAAGTCTTGCAAACTCACAGCGCTATGTTGGGCGTGGGCCAAAGGCATAGCGGTTTGGAAATATGGCTTTGCGGCATGTGTTGGCATGTGCTAATGGCACGTGCGACCATGTTGACCTAGTTGCAAGTCTTGCAAGCCTAGGGCGCTATGTTTGGCGTGGGCCAAAGGCATAGCGGCTTAGAAATATGGCTTGACGGTGTTGGCATGTGCCAATGGCACGTGCGGCCATGTTGACCTAGGTGCAAGTCTTGCAAGCCTAGGGCGCTATGTTTGGCATGGGCCCAAGGCATAGCGGCTTAGAAATATGGCTTGCGGCACGTGTTGGCATGTGCCAATGGCATCTTGGCCATGTTGACCTAGTTGCAAGTCTTGCAAACCTAGGGCGCGATGTTTGGCGTGGGCCAAAGGCATAGCGGCTTGGAAATATGGCTTGCGACACTTTTTGGCATGTGCCAATGGCACGTGCGGCCATGTTGACCTAGTTGCAGGTCTTGCAAACCTAGGCGCGATGTTTGGCGTGGGCCAAAGGCATAGCGGTTTGGAAATATGGCTTGCGACACGTTTTGGCATGTGCCAATGGCACGTGCGGCCATGTTGACCTAGTTGCAAGTCTTGAAAACCTAGGGCGCGATGTTTTTAGCGTGGGCCAAAGGCATAGCGGCTTAGAAATATGGCTTGCGCCTTGACGTGGTGGCATGTGCCAATGGCACGTGCGGCCATGTTGACCTAGTTGCAAGTCTTGCAAACCTAGGGCGCTATGTTTGGCGTGGGCCAAAGGCATAGCGGCTTGAATTTAACGTTGTTGCCATGGTGCGCAGGGTGCGGCTTGGTTTGGCATAGTTGCCATGGTGCATGAGTGTGCGGCTTGGTTTGGCATGGTTGCCAGAAGTGCGCAAAGTGCGACTTGGTTTTGGTATGGCTGCCATGGTGCGCGAGTGCGGTTCGGTTTGGCATGGCTGCCATGGTCTGTGAGTGCGGCTTGGTTTGGCATGGTTGCCATGGTCTTGCAGATCTTGGTTTGGCATTGTTACCATGGTGCGCGTGATGTCGGCTTGGTTTGGCATTGTTTCCATGGTGCGCATATGCGGCTTGGTTTGGCATTGTTGCCATGGTGCGTGATATGCGGCTTGGAGACAGCATTGTTGCCATGGTGCGCTATGATGTGCGGCTTGGTTTTGGCATGGTTGCCATGGTGCGATGATGCGGCTTGGTTTGGCATTGTTGCCATGGGCGCGAGATGCGGCTTGGTTTAGCATGGTTGCCATGGTACGCGACATGCGCTTGGTTTGGCATTGTTGCCATGGTGCGCAGCATGCGGCTTGGTTTGGCATTGTTGCCATGGTGCGCAGTATGCGGCTTGGTTTGGCATTGTTGCCATGGTGCGCAGTATGCGGCTTGGTTTTGAAATTAGGGTTCCGTGTTGAAAACCTAATCGGGTATTTTGAAAAAAATACCCTATTAATTATTTACACGAGTTAAATGCTCTTAGTTAATGTGTTGCGGGTAACACTAGGCCATGGGGTTTTACGATTTTACCCCTTTGTCTAAAAACCACCATCAACACAAGGCTAATGAAACATAAAATATATCCGGTCTTGTAATGGTAAGATATATAAGTTTACCTACTAACCTTTTAAATTGACCACTATCAGAAAGTAATTCACCATCTTCATCAAGCTTTGCTTGGCTATCAATGGGTGTTTTTGATGGTTTTACACCCAAGTTACCTGTTTCTTTCAATAAATCCAATGAATATTTTCTTTGGTTTAGAAAAATACCTCTTTTTGAGCGGGCGATTTCAATGCCAAGGAAATACTTCAAAGTTCCCAAATCCTTGATAGCGAATTTATTGTGCAAGAGAGACTTTAGTTTTGCAATACCAGCGTAATCATCAGGTTATCACTATATCGTCTACATAAACTAAGACAATAGTTTTACCCGACGTACCTCCTTTAACAAATAATGTTAGATCCATGAGAACTTTCTTTGAAGCCATTTTCCTTGAGGAGAGTACTAAGCTTTGCATACCAAGCTCTTGGTGATTCTGTAGCCCATATATTGCCTTCTTAAGTTTACACACGCTCCTATTTTTCCTTCTTAGGGTGGTGGTGGAATACTCATATAAACTTCTTCTTCAAGATCTCCATGTAGAAATGCATTTTTTACATCCATTTGAAAAAGTTTCCAGTCCTGGTTTACTGCTGTTGATGGTGGTTTTTTAGACAAGGGGTAAAATCGTAAAACCCCATGACCTAGTGTTACCCGCAACACATTAACTAAGAGCATTTAACTCAGGTGTAAATAATTAATAGGGGTATTTTTTCAAAATACCCAGTTAGGTTTTCAACACCCCGCGCACCATGGCAACAATGAACCTAATTCCAAAATCAAAACCGCACCCCGCGCGCCATGGCAACAATGCCAAACCAAGCACCATGGCATCTTCGCACCATGGCAAAGCAAAATGCCAAATCAAGCCGCACTGCGCACCATGGCAACAATGCCAAAACCAAGCCGTATATTGCACCATGGCAACAATGCCAAAACAAGCCGCACTGCTGCGCACCATGGCAACAATGCCAAATCAGCCGCATCCGCGCACCATGGCAACAATGCCAAACCAAGCCGCATACCGCGCACCATGGCAAAGAATGCCAAATCAAGCGCGCACCTCGCACCATGGCAACAATGCCAAACCAAGCCGTTATCTCGACACCATGGCAACAATGCCAAAACAAGCAGCACCCTGCGCACCATGGCAATAATGCCAAATCAAGCCGCATATCGCGCGTGGCAACAATGCCAAACCAAGCCGCACCTGCGCACCATGGCAACAATGCCAAACCAGCCGCATACGCACCATGGCGGCAATGCCAAAATCAAGCCGCACCCTCGCGCACCATGGCAACAATGCCTAACCAAGCCGTGATCTCACATCGCACCATGGCAACAATGCCAAAACAAGCCGCACCCTGCGCACCATGGCAACAATGCCAAATCAAGCCGCATACTGCGCACCAGGGCAACAATGCCAAACCAAGCCGCACCCTGCGCACCATGGCAACAATGCCAAACCAAGCCGCATCATTGCGCACCATGGCAACAATGCCAAACCAAGCCGCACCAGCGCGCACCATGGCAACAATGCCAAACCAAGCCGCAGGTTGCGCACCATGGCAACAATACCAAACCAAGCCGCACCACTCGCGCATCATGGCAACAATGCCAAATCTCCAAGCCGCTATGCCTTTGGCCCACGCCAAACATAGCGCCCTAGGCTTGCAAGACTTGCAACTAGGTCAACATGGCCGCACGTGCCATTGGCACATGCCAACACGTGTCGCAAGCCATATTTCCAAGCCGCTATGCCTTTGGCTATGCCTTTGGCCCACGCCAAACATAGCGCCCTAGGTTTGCAAGACTTGCAACCAGCCCAGTCAACATGGCCGCACGTGCCATTGGCACATGCCAACACGTGCTTTTTATGCAAGCCATATTTCCAAGCCGCTATGCCTTTGGCCCACGCAAAACATAGCGCCTAGGCTTGCAAGACTTGTAACAAGGTCAACATGGCCGCACGTGCCATTGGCACATGCCCACACGTGTCGCAAGCCATATTTCCAAGCTGCTATGCCTTTGGCCCACGCAAACATAGCGCCCTAGGCTTGCAAGACTTGCAACTAGGTCAACATGGCCGCACGTGCCATTGGCACATGCCAACACGTGTCGCAAGCCATATTTCCAAGCCGCTATGCCTTTGGCCCACGCTAAACATAGCGCCCTAGGCTTCCAAGACTTACAACTAGGTCAACATGGCCGCACGTGCCATTGGCACATGCCAACACGCCGCAAGCCATATTTCTAAGCCACTATGCCTTTGGCCCACGCTAAACATAGCGCCCTAGGCTTGCAAGACTTGCAACTAGGTCAACATGGCCGCACGTGCCATTGGCACATGCCAACACGTGCCGCAAGCCATATTTCTAAGCCACTATGCCTTTGGCCCACGCCAAACATAGCGCCCTAGGCTTGCAAGACTTGCAACTAGGTCAACATGGCCGCACGTGCCATTGGCACATGCCAACACGTGCCGCAAGCCATATTTCTAAGCCGCTATGCCTTTGGCCCACGCCAAACATAGCGCCCTAGATTTGCAAGACTTGCAACTAGGTCAAACATGGCCGCACGTGCCATTGGCACATGCCAACACGTGCATTGGCAAGCCATATTTCTAAGCCACTATGCCTTTGGCCCACGCCAAACATAGCGCCCTAGGCTTGCAAGACTTGCAACTAGGTCAACATGGCCGCACGTGCCATTGGCACATGCCAACACATGCCG
Source organism: Papaver armeniacum (assembly GCA_023531295.1). Taxonomy (NCBI): domain Eukaryota; kingdom Viridiplantae; phylum Streptophyta; class Magnoliopsida; order Ranunculales; family Papaveraceae; genus Papaver; species Papaver armeniacum. The sequence continues at coordinate 43,484 of JAJJWW010004743.1, forward strand.
CAAGCCATATTTCTAAGCCGCTATGCCTTTGGCCCACGCCAAACATAGCGCCCTAGGCTTGCAAGACTTGCAACTAGGTCAACATGGTCAAGACGTGCCATTGGCACATGCAAACACGTGCCGCAAGCCATATTTCTAAGCCGCTATGCCTTTGGCCCACGCCAAACATAGCGCCCTAGATTTGCAAGACTTGCAACTAGGTCAACATGGCCGCACGTGCCATTGGCACATGCCAACCGTGCCGCAAGCCATATTTCTAAGCCGCTATGCCTTTGGCCCACGACCAACATAGCGCCCTAGGTTTGCAAGACTTGCAACTAGCCGCATGTGCCATTGGCACATGCCAACACGTGCCGCAAGCCATATTTCCAAGCCGCTATGCCTTTGGCCCACGTCCAACATAGCGCCCTAGGTTTGCAAGACTTGCAACTAGGTCAACATGGCCGCATGTGCCAATGGCACATGCCAACACGTGCCGCAAGCCATACTTCCAAGCCGCTATGCCTTTGGCCCACGCCAAACATAGCGCCCCTAGGCTTGCAAGACTTGCAACTAGGTCAACATGGCCGCACATGCCATTGGCACATGCCAAATACACACACCGGGTAGCCTAACTTGCAAACCGTGCAACCTACCACCAAGGCATTCCAGCACATGCCATTGGCACATGCCAAACACACACGCCTGGTAGCCCAACTTGCAAACCGTGCAACCTACCACCAAGGCATTCCGCACATGCCAAATACACACACTGGTAGCCTAACTTGCAAACCGTGCAACCTACCACCAAGGCATTCCGCACATGCCAAATACACACACTGGTAGCCTAACTTGCAAACCGTGCAACCTACCACCAAGGCATTCCGCACATGCCATTGGCCCATGCCAAACACACACGCTGGTAATGTAACTTGCAAACCGTGCAACCTACCACCAAGGCATTCGCACATGCCAAACAGACACGCTGGTAACCTAACTTGCAAAACCGTGCAACCTACCACCAAGGCATTCCGCACATGCCATTGGCACATGCCACACGCGCCACTAGCAGCGCCACTTGCACTCAAGATGCAACCAACACTGAGACATCGACACAAACGGGGATGCTTCTTTAGGTTTTGGTTTGGCGGTCACAGCATGCAGCGTACACTACGCTCACTTTAAGAAAGCGTGAAAAGGAATAAAGCGGTCAAATAAAAGAGGAAATAATGGTGAAAAAACATTTTCACCCATTAAACCATGCTTACCACCTCCTCCCATTATTTCACCCTTTACTCTCTTCCTTCATGAGGCCAAGGGTACGTTTCAATCTCGACTTGTATAAATAGGTCTTACCTATTTCCACCGGACAACAAGTCTCGGTCAGAGAAATATACTACACTTACACTCTCGAAAAGGCAACTTTGCAAGCTCTCCCAAAAAAAAAGCTTTCATCTCTTGCAAGCTTCTTAAGCTTTCACTTTCGATACAAGTCGAGATACTAATCTCCTCAACACCTTTCTTTGCTTCCCTCCCCAAATCAACCCTTCTCCTCTACTTTGTGACCGAAGCAAGTCCTGGAACGGCCATTTCTTGGTTTAGGCCGGACTTGCATGATTGATCTCTCGAATCTATAAAGTGCTCACGTGCAAGCACATTTGTTTAGGGTTTGAACCCAGTTTCTCACTCACCTACCGAATTTACCGAAATCGGCAGAGACGATTTTTACCCATAAACAACTGCTAAAGAGATTAGAACTCTAAATGTATTCATTTTTGCAACAGGGGCAAATGTTTCCTTATAGTCTTCGCCGTACGTTTGTGTGAATCCTTTAGCGACAAGTCTCGCCTTATATCGCTCTATGGTCCCATTACTCTTGTACTTTATTTTATATATCCAACGGCAACCAACAACCTTTTTACCTCGCGGTAGCTGAACTATATCATAAGTTTCATTCTCATCAAGTGCTTGTAGTTCTTGTTTCGTCGCTTTCCTCCAAACCTGGACTTTCATTTGCTTCCTTGAAGTTCTTTGGCTCTTCCTCCTGGACAAGGAAGTAAGAAAGGTTAGATAAGATTGTGAAACATTATTATACGTGAGACACTCTTGAATAGGATATGTTGTAGCATGATATGTATAAAATCCTTTAATTTTTGGAGCCTTGATTTCTCTCAAGTTAACTTTCTTAGGCTTGGTTCCGTAGCATGAGTAGTTGTACTATTTGTCCACACATGGTTGTGGATTCAAAAATCTGGCGACTCTTTTCGTAGTATGAGTAGTAGTGGTGTTGTCCACACATGGGGATTTTCTTGGATTTGGTTCCCTGGCATGAGTTGTTGTAAATCTTGTCCGTGCATGGTGGAGTTAAGATGCTTGTCCACACATGTTGGTGCGGGTGATATGTCTTGAATGGGCATGGATTGACACTGGTTGGTGGAGTTTGAGCTTCATCGTTGGCAAATTTGGATTAGTAGCGAGTGGTGTCCGCACATGTCGACAAAGCTGGTGCTTCATGTTCAGAATGATCATTCCTCCGGGTTCATTATTTCGGTTCCTTCATTCCAACTTGGAACCATTATTTCAGGGTGTACTATCGGTACAGATGTTGTCTCCGACTCTCTAGTTTTCTTTGGTACATGTGAAACTAAATCCCATGAAGACTCCCCTCGGATCGATTCCCATGATTATCTTTGAGTTGAAAATAAGGATCGATTCATCAAATCGCACGTCTCTAGAGATAATAATTTTGCGAGCCGCCACATTATAGCATACATATCCCTTCTTGATTGAAGAATACCCAAAAATACGCATTTCAGAGCGCGCATCCAATTTATCTCTTTGAGTTGCCTGCAAATGAACATAACAAACACACCCAAACACTCGCAAATGTGATAGGTCAATCTTGCGATTTTTTAACACTTCTAATGGAGACTTAAAATCAAGAATCCTAGTTGGAAGTCGATTAATTAGATATGTAAACCAAAACACCATGAGACCAATATTTTTAGGAACATTCATTTGAAGCATTATAGCTCGAGTTGTTACTAAGATATGCCGGTTTTTTCTTTCGGCAACACCATTTTTTGTTGCGGTGTTCCTCGCAACTTGTTTGATGTATAATTCCATGGTCACTAAGATATTTCGGCAAAAGACCCTTGCAATATTCGGTTCCATTATCGGTTCTAAAAGTTTTAACTTCTGCACCAAATTGATTAGTTATCATGTTATAAAAACTTGGAAAGTAGAAAACATATCAGCTTTTGATTTTAACAGATACATCCAAGTACTACGAGAAAAATCATCAATAAATATAACAAAATACTTATAACCATCATATGATTCAGTAGGTGAAGACCATAAATCCGAATGAATAAGTTCAAACGACTTGGTGGATACAGATAAAGAATTATTAAACGGCAATCTAGTTTGCTTAGAAAATTGGCAAACATCACATATACCAGTTTTTATTGAACTAGAAGGAAAAAGATGTGTTAAAATACGATCTGATGGATGCCCAAGACGTTTATGCATAATATGATTTTGAATCAAATTGGCGGTATGACATGCTTTACTAGTAGGATTGAATAAGTAAAGCCCGTTATAATATATTCCCTCACCAATCGTCCTCTTGGTTTTCGATCCCGAAATATAACGAAGTAGGTGAGAAAATAACATTACAATTTAAAGATCTTGTAATTTTTCCGACCGATAACAATTGAACGAGAAAGGACGGGACAACGAGAACATGTAAGTGGAACTCTCGGGAAAGAAGTTAATTTTTCCACTTCTAGCACAGCACAGTTGAACCGTTAGCTATGGACACATCATGTTTCCAGAGTGTTTGGAATAAAATCATATACATCGGTTGAGTTATTAGCCATGTGATCGGTGGCTCTGAATCAATTATCCATGCATTAATTTTAGACATTAAGGAAGCAAGAAAGGCATGAAAATTACTCAAGTGTAGGTAGAAGATGAAGGATCGAGAATCGAAGGAGCAGAGACTTACTCATTTGTTTGAGTAGAAGTTTCGTCAAATCATTTATTGAAAATGAACCATCTGCTACTAGATGCATGATCTTTTCTATTTTTATCGTAATTATTCTTAAGGTGAGGATGTAAGATCCAACAACGCTCGACAAAGCATGTCCGGTTCTCTTACAATGATCACAAAAAAATCTTCTTGTTTTTATTTTTATAATTTTGCTTACCTCTATCACTTTGAGAAACTTGGCTTGTCCTCTTTCTTGACAAGGAGAGCACTTGTTTCCCTATTTTCAAAAGAATTGCTGGAACTCATTGATTTCTTACGGGTTTCTTCTCATTTGAATCGTAGCACAAACACTCGATAAAGTAGGAATATCGAATTCATCGAACATTACTTTTGAGATTTTCATATTCCGTTTTCAAACTATTGAGCAATGAAAATATTTTATCTTCTTCGCCTTTTTAGAAGAACTTTTGCATCAATTGTGCGTGGACGATACATATCAAGTTCATCCCACATTCTTTTCAGATTTCCATGATGTTGAAAAAGATTTTTCACCTTGAGTCGCCATAGCAATTTCTTTGTTCAATTCAAATACACGAGCTGCATTATTTTGATTACCATAAAATTCTTCTATGACTTCCCACAATTCTTTGGCTGAATTGGAAAAAGGCTAATAAAGGCTTCCATAGAATTAAGAAGCCAAGATCTAACATTTTGATCATCGTAAATCCATTCCTCATATTTCGATTCTTCTTTAGATGGAGGGCGATTGTGTTTCCATTGATGAAACCCAACTTTTTCTTTCCATTAAGAGACAAAGTCACTATTCGTGACCAAAGAAGATAATTATTATTACTAAGCAACATGGATGATAATCTCCCGCTAGTGTTAATTTCACTCCCAGGACATTTTTAGTTGAAGCTTTTCAACCAAAAAAAAAAAAAAAGAATTGAGTGAAAAAAAAACACTCACAAAACAGGATCGAGTCCTGCTCGCGATACCATGAAGAAACTGAGACGAAGAGAAACTAGGAAGAAGATATGATTATATTACGGTGAGTATATTCGATTTGATATATTAATATATATATTTACATGCAGGCAATAACTCTCCATATTATGGAACGATAACTTGGGTAACCTAGAACCTAGAAAGGAAATTCTCCTAACGATAAACAAATATATGGAAACAGGATAATCACTAATTAAGATACATAATATCTCATCAATATTCTTGATATTCTCCAACACATAGGGCATCATTCGTAAGTATTTGTGGTGATAACAATGAGGCGTTAAGGAGGTACTTGGTCGTAAGGGTGCATGGACCATCTCAAAAGTCAATGGTTGAACTATTCTATTTCCAACCAGAAATTTAATTAAGATTGTATTTCTAGAAAAATAAATTTAGATGTTATATATATATATATATATGTGTGTGCCAAGTATCGATTCATTGGCACATCTGTTCCTCCGGTTATAGAGCAAAAGTAATTAGAGCTTCTCCAATGGAATGTATGTGAAGATAAATGTCTAAGTCCACATAGGGTAGACATTCATTTTTCCTAAAATTTATCTCCAACCCTAACTTCTTAAATCAATGTGAAGATGACATGGCTTCACTTTTTGTTAGACAAATGTCAAGGTGAATGTCGAGTTTTAGACATTCAACTTGACAATGTCAAGCTATTCTAGTAAGCTTTTGCTTACCTAAATTAATCCCAATATATTAAATAACTATTTTTAACTTTAAAAATCTAAAAACTACTAAAAATAATATTTACATTTAATCCACAAACATCACAAACAACACCATTGGAGATGAACTATTTTTCCTTCCTAAACTTAAGGAAAAAATGGAATGAGGATGTCTTGTTTATGTTGCCACCTAGGAAACACACACAACCACCATTGGAGAAGCTCTTAGTATTTAAATGTCTAAAATCATGGTTCCACAACGCTTCTTCTTAGTCGAGATTTCCTTATTTGGTTAATTTTAGCATCATGTGCGGCTGCGTTCGGGGAGGTAAAGCCGGGTTGCCAAGCAAAATGCGGAAATATTAGCATTCCTTACCCTTTTGGTATAACCCCGGAGGTGAAGATGATAGTCGAGGAGAAGCGGGAGGGTGCTCCATTCAAGGAGTTGGATATGGCTTTAACGTCAAGCTGTAATACTTCTTACGACCCTCCAAAGCCCTTTATTGCACAAGTTACCTTGATATTGTAAGTATATCGAAACCCAAATTCGCACTAAGAGCGTGGTGGCTAGATTATGTTACAACATAGATGGCGATTTGGTGCTAAATCGAACGCAAACCTTGTTTAAAGCGTGGAATACTCCATTTACGTTCTCAAACACATCAAATAGGTTATTTGTGATTGGGTGCGACACGGTAGGTTTCAACTATGGTTTGGATCTGACAAAATGTATTCAAGCCAATGTCTTTCTATGTGTGGCGTAGGGAAGATGTGCATGAAGGATCTTGCAATGGCAATGGTCTTTGCCAGTACCATTCAACACGGGATGAAAAGTATTATCACAAGGGTGTTTAGGGTGATAACACTACTAATACCACCTTTTTATCCTTTGATCCTATGAGTTATGCTTTCGTAGCTGAACATGAGCAGTTCACATTTCAAGCGTCCGATCTTTTAAACATAAATAAAGCACTAGATACATCAGTCGTTCTTGATTGGGCTATAGGTAACAAGACATGTGAAGAAGCACAAAAAGACCCGACCACTTTTGCGTGCGCCTAAATGAGTCATTGTTATAATGTAGACAACAATCCTGGGTACCGCTGCACTTGCTTTGAAGGTTACAAGGGGAACGCTTATCTCGATCATGGATGCCAAGGTATATATATTTCTATATATCCATGATGAATAATGGTTCATCAAAATTAATTACCATCTTATATATTTAATTACCATCTTATATATATATGGCTAAAATTTATAAATATGCTCGTAACTCATGAGACGTGAATGAGTGTGAGGATCAAGACAATCCCTGTGATGGTATCTGCATCAATACAAATGGAAGCTTCAATTGTACTTGTCAGTGGCGACCATGGTGATGGGAGGAAAAACGGACAAGGTTGCACAAATGATCTTTGTCCCAGACAGAAAGAACAATTTCCGGTGATAATAAAAGTTACTCTAGGTACCATATCCCTTGTTATTTACAAAAAGATATATCTTGGAATAAGGGACACTTCCCAAATTTCCATAGGTTCTTGCTTTCTTCAATACTATATATTCACGATATATTCAACGGATCGAGAATACTAACTATTATGAATTACACTTTTTATGCGAGGTATCGGTTTGGCGCTATTGTTTCTAGTTATTGCAAGTTCTTGGATATATTTGATTATAAGAAAAAAAGGTTAATCGAACTGAAAGAGAAATTTTTCCAACAAAATGGTGGGTCGCTATTAAGACAACAACTATCGTCGAGATGAAGGTGGTGCAGAGACTTCCAAAGATCTTTGTGAGATGAGCTAAAATTAGCTACCAAAAACTATGATGAGAGTCTTATCCTGGGAAAAGGAGGCTATGGAACCGCTTTTACAAAGGAACCTTGCGTGATGGTCGGATAGTCGCCATTAAGAAGTCCAAAATGGTTGATCGTAGTCGATTGAGCAATTCATAAATGAAGTTGTTATTCTTTCAGTTAACCATCGAAATGTGGTGAAACTCCCAGGTTGTTGTTTAGAAACTGAAGTTCCTCTGCTAGTCTATGAATACGTTCCTAATGGCACCCTCTTCCAACATATTCATTCGAACAGTGGGGTGCCTTCGCTCTCTTGGGAAAGCCGCTTGAGAATTGTTGTTGAAACAGCCGGTGCACTTACTTATTTACACTCATCGGCTTCAATACCCATTATTCATAGAGATGTCAAGTCTCCCAACATACTTTTAGACGAAAATTACACCGCAAAAGTAGCAAACTTTGGAGCGTCCAAGCTGATTCCTCTGGACCAAACAGAATTATCGACACTGGTGTTGATGGTGGATTTTCGTTTAAGGTTAAATTTGTAAAACCAGAAAATCATGCTACCGACATCTTGTAAAAGATAAAGCCGTTTATAAGTGACGGATACTCCTCACTTAATTCACCAAGAATGGAGCATGTAGCAACAATCCCATTGCAGTGAATACATGAAATTCCTCAGAGGTTGGAGCATGCAAAGAACAATCCCTTCTGTGAATTTCATATCGGCCTTTGTATTTCTGTACCCATTATCGGTGTGGCATGACGATCGAAAGTGTTACTCTTCTGAGTAACACGAACCTCCAAGCACTATAATGAATCCATGTACGAAATACCCGTATGTGGTGATTCTCGGTGTGTTATACTTGTGAGCCCTCTCGGTGTGTTATACTAGCCCGATTGAGCCCCTCTCGGTGTGTTATACTAGCCCGATTGAGCATCCGGACTTGACTCATCGGTCTCAGGATATGATTCGATCGCGATCATCCAACTCCACAAGCATGATTGGATGACCACGGGATCAATTCCATCACCCCCAAGCGTGTATGGAATACACACGGCCTTAGCTTGCCGAGATATGATCGATCGCAGTCATCCAACTCCACAAGCATGATTGGATGACCATAGATCAATTCCATCACCCCCAAGGTATGGAATACACACGGCCCGACCCCGCATGGTCGACCATTGGCCTTCGCTTGCCAAGAAACCGTCCATACCAAGCATTATGGATGGGAAACCCTAAATTAGGGTTTGCGGCATATTACATGTCTGCAGAAACGTCTCAACCGTCCACCTTCGCAGGCATAAATGGAGGGTGTAGATGAGACTCAAAGGGCTCGGAGCATGTCGACACAATCACCATGTGACCGCCTACACACTTGACCAATCGGTCAAACCAACCATGATTGGTTACAACAAATTCGTCCGCTGAAAGAGCATGGTCGTAGCGGCTTTGAAAGCCAAAATTAGGGCTTCAAGTCATCACGCGCGTCCATCTTCTCCCGTCTACGAATGGAGGGTCCGCATTGGATTAACCAGGCCGGTCATACCAGCATGACCACCGTGGGCCCATCTACCTCCTCTTGCGGTCGGCCAAGGCATACCATGCCCGGCTAATCCAAAACGCCCGACCAAACTCACGCTGTTACATCTCCCAAATCCTAAACTGATCTCGACCGCTCAACTTCACTTAGGATGATTTGAGTGGCTTAGATCACGTTTTCATGGGATAATCGGTATAGGTGTGAACACCAACCTACCACCTACACGGTAGTATGATCGACCAAGACCGACCAATATTGGTCGCCTCTAAAACGCGTGCCCAAACTGGGATATCACGCCGGTTTTCCAACTCCTTTGCGGCAAGGGATTTACGCAACCGATCTCGACCACCCTCTTTTAGGTCAAATTGAGTGGCCTAGATCGCGCTTTCACGAGGGAACGGAATACAGCGCCTACACCATCATGCTGTCAACACGCATGTATGGTCGGCCCTCTCCAAAATTCTTCCTATGCTTGGTTTTGACCAAGTTGAAGAGTAACTTGCGCACCTCTTTAAAAAACCTAATTTCATCAACTGTCGCAGATGAGTGTCTCAAACATCATCTCATCCGTCCTACTTCACCATCTTGGTTATACAACCCTGGTCGAGTTATTTGGTTAGTGAGGAGTCATTACCCATCACTTTACCACACCGTAATGCAAGACTCGCAAAAATACACACGATACTTCACAAGTATCGACTTTCGAATAACGCAGTTATTCAATTCAGCATTACATGCTACTTTTCGTGGATCCACGATCCACACATTCCGCACATCAATCATGTCACAAACCGGGGATACATATCGGGGGTATTGGTCCGCGGTTTACGAGCGTGCGGCGTGCAACGCGCCATCACAAGAACGTGTCGGGAGGTCATGGACGGTTAGAGATGAACGGGAAAAGTGGGCAAGACCGGTCGTGTGTTACCGACACACAACTCCACTACTCCATCATTCCACTACCTCCACTTCCCACGAGAAACGTGAATGAGGCTCAATGACTTGTATAAATAGGGTCTCCGCCCTATTTCCAACAACGAGGAATAACGGAGAACAACACAAGTTCAGACGATAGAAACCAAGTGTTAATACAAAAAACCGTATTCAAACACTCGAGCCTGTTTGCATCAACCGTAAGCTTGCTCATCCTTCGTTACAAGTCATAAGCAAGCCAACACCTTCACAATCTCAACACCTTCTTCGCTTCCCTCCCTAAGATCAACCCCATCTCCTTCACTTTGTGACCGAAACAAGTCCGGAACGGCCATTTCTTGGTTTAGGCCGGACTTGCTGTATTGATCTCTCGAATCTACAAGCACTCACCGCGCGGTTGCATTTGTTGAAGGTTTAGATTCATTCCTCATCCACACCCTAAATTACCAAATTACCTGCAGGAGTAGTTTTCACCTATCAACAATTGGCGACCACAGTGGGAGATTAATCTCTCGGTCGTAAAATCAATTTCTTTGAAATCCGATTCAATTTCATCAATTTCAAAAAGGGTAGATCTTAGAACCAATTCAATCAGCAATTCATTCCAAGATGGTGGAACCGAGGTCCGGATCAGCAATCAACTCTATGGAGCCAAGCATGGATGGCACTTAGGTGTTGATGTACCGTCAGTGGAGCTACTGACCCGGTCAATACATCTCGTGGAGCTGTCACTTATATCACCAACACTAGCGGAGCAGGAGACATCCCAGCAGGTGTAACACCTCCCATCACCGAGCCGCAGCGGCCGCAAATCCGGCATCTCTTGAGCGTAACGCCTCCGGTGGTTGCAGGCAATAACTTTCACTCCTCCATCGGGACGAGGAGCCGGAGACACAAGAGGAAGGCCGCCGTCTAGTACCATTGCAGACTTGATGGAGAAACAGAAATTCTTGCTAAAACTCAAACAGATATGGCCGCAACTGAAAAGAGGTACTCACTTTCCTTAAAACTTTGATCGAACGATTGCCGCAAGATTCACGACAACCCTTGGAGTCGGCGAGAGATGCATTCAATACACCGGAGCGGAGTGCTTCCACTCGGACTCACATGAATGAAGAAACTCGTGTTGCTCCAGCGCCAAGGGAGAGAGACCCGGTCTTCCAACTTCATTACGCGTGAAGATCTAGAGCGACTTCTCCAAAATCGAGGAAAAAGGGGACCAACGGACGTACACCAACATCGGCCCGCCGTACCCTCAAGATGTGCAACGGATTCCTCTACCAAGAGGTTACACCTCTCCCGATTCTCCCTCTACGACAGCATTGGTAATGCTCGTGAACACATTTTCGATTCTTGGAAGCCTTAGGGAACATGAATACAATCATGTTTTACGCCTAAAAAGAATTCTCAAAATCACTCACGGGAGGGCATACACACAGTACAACAACATTGCGCCTAACAAAGATATCCAATTGGAGCGAGATGGTCGGTGCTTTCTACGGGAAGTATTTCTTCGTGTCCGAACAAATCACGTTTTGACACAGGAAGAATTCTCCAAATGGAACAATGAACATCCCAACGACTTTCGTTAAAAGATTGAGAACCCAGAACTGGACATCACGACCCGAATGTTACCGAATCCGGCAATTGGTGGAATCATGCATCAATGGGATGATACCCATATACCGCGCTCCGTTAGAGAATCAGGCTTTCAAACATTCTCTCGAACTCCACTAAGCTGCAAAACGTTCAAGAATTGCATTTCAAAGACTACTAGAAAGAACCAGAAAGTTGTTCGAAGTGAAGATTTGCGTGAAAGTCGAGGAAGCAGGGCGTCTCACAAACAAACAATACAACACTCGGCCCTTCAGCGTGAGTGTGGTAGCGGAGGAGAAAAGAGGAAAGCTTCGATAACGGAACAACAAACCAAGCGAACATCTCAAGACACAAGACTTCGTCTCGAAAAGGAACAGAGACAAAACTCCCGCACAAAACGACAAAGACACGGGTTTTCCTTTTCCCATGAATGAAGTGATAGAGCTCTTGAAACGTGGATCCAAGATGATGCCGTAAAACTACCCCCTATCGGGCGTCCTCCGACCGAGGAAGAAATAGCAGATCCCGAGATCTTTTGCTACCACGGGTTCGTCCATCATCCAACCAAAGATTGCAACAGGTTGAAACAAATATTCGGGGAAAAGGTAGAGACGGGGGAACTCCCAGCTTGAAACGAAGGTGTTCATGAGATCCTCTACCTATCAGAACCGCATGATTTCCGGGGACTCGTGCAATACCGTGCAATCTATGATGGAGCACATGTGTGAAATCTTATATTTCTCCAAGGGACAGCGTCAAGACATATTTGCGGCCCTCAACCACGTTGTGTCAGGTAGACGTTTGCATCCAGTAGCAGTCCAAGAACCTCAGTCTTTCCTGAAAGATGCGAGCAAAGGGAACTGGGGACTCCTAACCGTCACTCGTTTGAGAAACGTTGAGTTCGATAACGCGTTGATCGATACGGCTTCAGAGTTTAACATCATTACAGTCAAGGCCTTGAGAGCGGCAAAGATCTCAAGCAAGAAGCTACTCGTCATCCAATCATGGTCGGGGATTCAAGCAGAGAGCTTAGAGATGCATATGGATACATTGATCTTGAAGTCAAATTGGGTGATGCCTCGACGCAAGCAAAGTTCTACATAGTCAAAGACCATCCCAATTACGACATGATCCTAGGAAGCTCTTGGATGCGGGACAACAAAGCCATACTGGAAGTATGTCCTCTGATGTCGGTGCAGAGAATCTCAACACGCCTTCGGGACCCCCGATGACTGCATTTTGCTGCATCGACAACTTTCCGACGTGACACAATTTTTCCGGAGAGATTTGTTGGCCTACTTTGAAAGGTTCCTAGGTCCTCAAGTAAGTCTCATCACACAACCCTCCTTGCAAACTACCGCCTCATTCGACCCAAGTCTCCGGGGACTGGCTCCAACCGACAAACCGACCGGATAGGAGATGTGAATGGGAAGCTAGCCCTTTCAAACGTTTTATCGAAGCATAGAAGCTGTCTTGGTCAAAGACAACAAAGCCAAGGTCCAAGTGTTCCGCACGCTCAAACCCATTCTAATGGAGACCCTAGTGACTAAGGCGACTACATTCAATGTTGGAAACATGACGGTAAAGATGACCACTCTACCCGACTCACCCACCAAAAGAGAAGATGAACCGTGCACAGCAGTGAGATGTTATCCTAGGTGGCTACCGCAAGCTCATCAACGCCGATAACCCTGGAGGGCATAACAATTCACTCACGATGGCTCAAACCTTACCGAACTTAAGATACTTGTACTACCAACATACCGCTTTCCAAAGATCCTACACACCTTAAAACGCTGTGCTATATTTTTTCCAAAATGTTTCCTTTTTATAATTTCATGTCATATTTGTAATCCCTCCGTAAAATGATTGCAATACTTGCATTCATAGCTAGGTTTCAATTTTCAATTTTCAATTGAAGCATTATTTTCATCCGAGAACCTCTTTACTCCTAAAAACACCAACCCCCGAGTCGACTTAAATCAGGTCCACTGGAGCAAGAAAAGAAACCCTAAGCAAACATCTCACGGGATGAAGGAGATAGAACGTGTGCGGAAAATGATTTGAGCCATCTCGCCCAAAGAAAGCCGGGGAAGATATTGCATCACAGGTCCATGGATATTCCATTACAAAGATAACTTCTTTTATCACTAAGAATTATGTATGAAGGCGCACCTGCGCCCGAGAAGTTCCGATTCTGATCTTGGCAAAGGATTGTAAAGGAAAGCTTTATTCAAATAATCAAAGAAAACCTTGAACTCGGCCGCCACGAGTACAAGGAAGATGTTCGAGCATGCGAGAATATACTTGGAAAGAAAAACAAAACAAAAGAAATTTCAATCATCAAGAGGGTCGGTCTCGCCCACATCACCGTCGACTAGTCACTGTCGACGCACCTCCCTCCGGATCCTCTCAACTTCGCATCGGGCATCCTCGCGGCCCGAAGAGCAAGAAATAAGACTCCATCCCAACATCTTCATAGAGCATCAAAGGGCATAGCAACACCGTGGGCCACGCAAATTGCCTTCGAATGTTAGGTTCGTCTGCCCATCGTAATCAAGGATTATCACGCCGTCCCGAACCGGTAATCACACTTGCCTTCATTCGGGGGTCGTTCATGCTCAACTCTCCGCCTCTTCAACCGCGCCGCAAATCTCTCTCTCGCCTTGCGCTTACTAGTGTCACGTACGTTTCCTCGCGCCTCCGCCTCTCCTCCATGTCAATTGCATTTGTGAAAGTGCACGGATACGTCCTCCGACAATACGAAGGTGGGAGATAGACATCCCCTGTATAGCACGGCCGACTTCACGAAGAGGAAGATCGATCTTAGCCATCACTTCTCCATGCGCATGGTTTTCAGGCTTGTCAACTTCAAAACTTCTTTCGGGGGAAGCAACATAATGAGCGTCTACCGCTTCCATGATAATCTGCAGAGAAGAAGAGGTTATGAGCACACAAAAAAAAAAAAAAAAAAGAGAGGATCATCAAAACTATCGATCACCTAATCAGAAAATCAGAAGATCGAGATACCTGGGATATAGAATAAACGACCACGTTGAGATGATTCTTTATAATCTCACAAGTCGACAGAATCCTAGAAGGGAGAGAAGTCTCTACTTACCACCTATGAAGGCTACTAATTCGGGATAACAATCAACAAGGCTTATCAAATATACCCGAGGAAGGCCGTGTATAACTAAGGAAGTACACCGACGGAGCGCCGAGCTCATACATGTACAAGAGGGACCAAAGCGACTCACCGGATCAAGTCCTGCTTCCTTCGCATCCTTAATCAAGGCCAGAGTTCTGTGGAAACGCCGACAATGTGAAGCTATCCGGTAAGAAAATATGTATTCACTCCAGCTTGGTCATTTCGTATGTCACCATCTCATGCCTACCACACAATAATGTAACCATTATGTGCTAGGCAGGGACTTAATGTTGATGGTGGATTTTCGTTTAAGGTTAAATTTGTAAAACTTAAAATCATGCGCTGAAATCTTGTAAAAGATAAAGCCGTTTATAAGTGACTGATACTCTCACTTAATTCACCAAGAATGGAGCATGTAGCAACAATCCCATTCTCGTGAATACATGAAATTCCTCCAGTTGGAGCATGCAGCAACAATCCTTTCTGTGAATTTCATATCAGCCTTGTATTTCCATGCCCATTATCGGTGTGGCATGACGACCGAGTGTTACTCTTTGCAGAGTAACACGAACCTCCAAGCACTATAATGAATCCATGTACGAAATACCCGTGCAGTGCCGATTCCCTGTGTTATACTAGCCCGAGCCCTCTCGGTGTGTTATACTAGCCCGATTGAGCCCTCTCTCTGTGTTATACTAGCTTAGATTGAGCATCAGGACTTGATCAGTATCGGGTCTCCTGGGATATGATTCGATCGCGCAGTCATCCAACTCCACAAGCATGATTGGATGACCACAGATCAATTCCATCACCCCAAGCAGGTATGGAATACACACGGCCTTAGCTTGCCAGATATGATTCGATCGCATCATCCAACTCCACAAGCATGATTGGATGACCACATCAATTCCATCACCCCCAGCGTGTATGGAATACACACGGCCGACCCGCATGGTCGACCATTGGCCTTCGCTTGCCAAGAAACCGTCCATACCAAGCATTATGGACTGGAAAACCTAAATTAGGTTTGCGGCATATTACATGTGCCGCAAAACGTCTCAACCGTCCACCTTCGCAGGCATAAATGGAGGGTGTAGATGTAGACTCAAAGGGCTTGAGCATGTCGACACAATCACCATGTGACCGCCTACACACTTGACCAATCGGTCAAAACCAACCATGATTGGTTACAACAAATTCGTCCGCTCGAAGAGCATGGTCGCGCGGCTTTGAAAGCCAAAATTAGGGCTTCAAGTCATCACGCGCGTCCATCTTCTGGGCATTTAATGGAGGGTCACATTGGATTAACCAAGGCCGGTCATACCAGCATGACCACCGTGGCCCATCTACCTCCTCTTGCAGGTCGGCCAAGGCATACCATGCCCGGCTAATCCAAAACGCCCACCAAACTCACGCGTTACATCTCCCAAATCCTAAACCGATCTCGACCGCTCAACTTCACCTAGGATGATTTGAGTGGCTTAGATCACGTTTTCATGGGATAATCGGTATAGGTGTGAACACCAACCTACCACCTACACGGTAGTATGATCGACCAAGACCGACCAATATTGGTCGCCCGAAACAACGTGCCCAAACTAGGGATATCACGGGTTTCCAACTCCTTTGCGGCAAGGGATTTCTGCCGCAGAACCGATCTCGACCACCCCTCTTTACCTGGTCAAATTGAGTGGCCTAGATCGCGCTTTCACGAGGGAACGGAATACGGGCGCCTACACCATCATGCTGTCAACACGCATGTATGGTCGGCCCTCTCCAAAATTCTTCCTATGCTTGGTTTTGACCAAGTCAAGAGTGATGCTTGCGCACCTCTTTAAAAACCTAATTTCATCAACGGTCGCAGGATGAGTGTCTCAAACATCATCTCATCCGTCCGACTTCACCAACTTGGTTATACAACCTCGGTGAAGAGTTATTTGGTTAGTGAGGAGTCATTACCCATCACTTTACCCACACCGTAATGCGCACTGCGTGATAAAATACACACGATACTTCACAAGTATCGACTTTACGAATAACGCAGATTATTCAATTGAAGATACATGCTACTTTTCGTGGATCCACGATCCACACATTCCGCATATCAATCATGTCACAAACGGGGGGATACATACGGGGTATTGGTCCGGCGGTTTGGGCCAGCGTGCAACGCGCCATCACAAGAACGTGTCGAGGTCATGGACGGTTAGAGATGAACAGAAAAGTGGGCAAGACCGGTCGTGTGTTACCGACACAACTCCACTACTCCATCATTCCACTACCTCCACTTCCCACGAGAAACGTGAATGAGGCTCAATGACTTGTATAAATAGGGTCTCCGCCTATTTCCAACAACAGGAATAACGGAGAACAACACAAGTTCAGATTTACGCGGAAAACCAAGTGTTAATACAAAAACCGTATTCAAACACTGAGCCTGTTTGCATCAACCGTAAGCTTGCTCATCCTTTACAAGTCATAAGCAAGCCAACACCTTCACAATCTCAACACCTTCTTCGCTTCCTCCCTAAGATCAACCCCATCTCCTTCACTTTGTGATATAGAAACAAGTCTGGAACGGCCATTTCTTGGTTTAGGCCGGACTTGCACAGATTGATCTCTCGAATCTACAAGCACTCACCGCGCAGTGCATTTGTTGAAGGTTTAGATTCATTCCTCATCCACGCCCCAAATTACCAAATTCTGCAGGAGTAGTTTTCACCTATCAACAACTGGTACTGGGGACATTAGGATATCTGGATCCTGAATATTTCAACACAAGCCAACTCACAGAGAAGAGCGACGTTGATAGGTTTGGCGTAGTTCTTGTAGAGCTCTTGACAAAGAGAAATGCCCATTTCTCCGGAGAGATCCGAAAAGCAAAAATGTCTTGCTCCCTAATTCATTTCGTTCGTGCAAGAAAATAAATTGTTCAAACTTCTTGATGCTCGAGTACTCAACGAGGGGAATCCAAAACAAGTCATTGCAGTTGCAAAGCTTGCTAAAGATGCCTTAGCTTGAAGGGTGAAGAGAGGCCAACGATGAGACAAGTAACTATAGAGCTGGAAAGTTTGAGAGGGAGGGGCAAACAAGCTTGGTCTCTTGAACCAAACCACGTAAAGAAGTCGAGCTCATAGTTTGAACCCAAAGACCTCTATAGCATACCATTAACCGGCTCAATAGCCGGTGGTTCTGGGAAATATAGTTCATATACAGGTGACTCTGCCCAATATAGTATGAATCCAGATACCATTGTCCAGATGAACATGCCTCGATGATTGTTTAATTTATGCATCTGTGTTGGGTTTTTTAGATTGTTGGTTGTACTATGAGTATCACTTTTGTGTTAGCTTCCAAATTTATTGTCCATCCTTTTGTAACTTTAAGGAATAATGTGTATCTTCAAAGAGAGTGAAAACCGAAATTCGATACTAACTCGTTTATGTAAAAATGTTATTATCACTTTTTCATTATTCAAAGGAATAGTGTATTGTCCTCTAAAATTCACGTTTTAACCGTAAATGTTTATTTTAGTCCGACAAGAAATCGAAACAATCTAAAGTATGCACTGCAAAGTTTGTATGTTACAAATGTGTTTAGTTCCTTACTTTTTAAGGTTTCATAAATCTTGTTCTATGCATGTGGGATAGGAATTATGAATCATGTGGGGTAGAAATAGTAAATAAAAAAAATCCGGCAACGCAATGAAAACAGAATGTATAACAAGGAAATGACATGACAATCACATATCCAAAATCCAAATGATCTAAAAGCTTGTCACTATGTTAAGCTACATTATTTTAAAGAGAATGTTGCTAAAGTTTCGTAAATACATTAATTGATGATCCTTCACTTGTAAACCC
The DNA here is from genome assembly GCA_023531295.1 of Papaver armeniacum. Classification (NCBI taxonomy): domain Eukaryota; kingdom Viridiplantae; phylum Streptophyta; class Magnoliopsida; order Ranunculales; family Papaveraceae; genus Papaver; species Papaver armeniacum. The sequence goes on from JAJJWW010004743.1 coordinate 62,042, forward strand.
TTTTAACTTTAGTAAACAATCAGTGAGAACATTATCGATCTGCATTACAAGCACCGTCTACTGCTTCTTTATTTGGATGTGGTTAGCTGATTGTGAATAGTGTTGGAATCTTGCAACAATGAACAACACGTTAGATGTATCAAAAATAATATGTAAAGAACAAATAAAAACAACTCTACCAAAATAACTTGACGAGGGAAGAATCACAGGTTCAACAAGTTGTCCTTAACACATTAGTTCGCGGGTATATTCGAGTTGAGTAATGCTAAACCTCTCACAGCGAAGATGTGTCCAGGATAAGACCTGCCCGATATAACTTAAGTTAGCACAATGCAAGTTACCCTCTCTTCGAACTCAAGAACGAGGATGGATGTAAAATCTTATGGAGAAACCCTAGAATAAAAAAGAATTTTCGGTGTGTTGAAAACATATTTTCGAGTTGTATTTATAGGATGAACTAATTTCCTAAAGAAAAACTCGCCAAAAATAAATCCGTGTAGAAAAGGGACTTGCCCCACCCGCTCTACCCACGTTTTACAATTCATACATAAGTGTATGATTATATAGTGGAGCTCCTCTTTAGTTTTCCACAATGTGGGACTAAAGGTTCCACTTCATTCACCAAAAATGAGTGAGTATCCTTAGACCCTTGGTCATTAGATCAAACCACACCAAGACCATAAAACCTTTAAATTAAAACTCATTTTCTCCAACAATCCCCCACATGAATGAAATCTTGGAAAACGAAAAAATCGAGTAAGGAAAATACCATTTAGGCAAAGGTGTCCATGAGGTCTTGAACCCTTACTTAGTGAGAAGTTACCGAACTACTAGCTAAACAAGAACCTAGTCTTGAACTGATAGCGTTGGTGTAATTCGTGACAACAACCACACATGATATTCTCCTGGTGTTGCTAAGTTCGTGACGTTTTGTCCAATTTGGCCCTGGACATATCCTGCTTCTCGAATGCTCTAGAGAATTGGCTCAATTATCATAGTAGAAGCGGCCCCTCTTCCACATTGGATAGGTGAGTTCCATCAAGATTGTTTTCATCGCTACACCCCACTTCAATCTTAAATTGAAACTATGGAACTCATTAAGACTTATTTAAAAGTCACCCTCCACATGCAGTCACACTATCACATCAACACCATATATAGGGAAGGGACAGAGAATGAAATTCTCTGATAGTGTTTACCTTTACCCACCATGAATTAGTTGTCTCATTCGAAACCTTGATCTTGGAATCTTCATTCAGCAAGGTTGAGTATCCTTCATGGCAAGTTTAATTATTGAGCCTAATCCCCATCCCCTCGAAGCTTTACTAATCCATCGCCTATTCGGAGTTCCTTTGCTCGGGACTTTCCGAGTTGCCACAGGAAACTTTCGCTTGGGATCTCTCAACATTGGATACTTCTTCAAAACTGTGGGAAGGTTTACAACGAACATTCTCCATCACGTTATTTACTTAAATCTTGGATCATAGTGAATTCATCGTACTGAGAACTCATTATAGCCAAAAGTCGTCGAAGTTACTCTTCCCGCCCCAAAGAAGGGAAGGCGGATACCCGACTCAAGGGCACCGGGTATTGAGGAGGCATGCAATGAATCCTTAGGAACCACCGGTGGTAAGCAAGAGGAACCCCTTGATCGAAACCCATGTGACGAGCAAAGACTATCAATATTGAAGAAGTTATTCTGGAAAGACCCCATGAAGAAAGACGGGCATATAACCGGACATGCACTTTGAATAAACAAGTTTTCACCAACACTCAAGTTGCCGTCGGAAGATAAAGACATGATCGGAGCAAGCATAAAGGTGTCAATTTGAGTCACCGACCTATGGACCCGGCTCCCATGGGCGAAACTGATTTCATGCGACTTATCGAGAAGACTAACCAAGCTCATGCCAACTCTTGGACACTTGTTCACCCATCAAGAATTCCTGAGCGCCCAACTCGCGGGAATCGAAGGCAACGGTTTGAGCATACTTCTCAAAGTGCTCCCATAGCCAGGCTTGCGGAAAAGCAACATGCACATATGAATCCACTTTCATGAAACCATTCAAACTCGCATGTTCGCAACTAGGTGATCTGAGATGCACATACGGGGAACCAAGGAATAGCTTGCCAATGGGAAGAACTTCACCTTTGCTAACTTCACAACAATCACTAGCAACTCGGTTTTATTTCCTTCTTGCCGAACCGTCATCAAAAATGTCTCTAGACAACCGGGAGAGCCAAAATGCTGCAACATGAAGATGTTGCTTTTGTTTAGGTTCCACTGTCAGGAAACCATTGAGATATCCACCAGCTGTAAAAGCACCTTTCATCCTCTTCCGGGACAGAATCCTTCGACTTCGCAGCTGGAGTCTTTTCGAGCGTAATCTCCCATCTTACGGCAAGGTCTTCCCCGCATCTTCTCTCACCTTTCGAATAATCAAATATTAAGATTACTAGTTACCGGAAGATTCAAAGAAGAGAGCCACACTCTCCAAGGAGAAAGTTATTTCACCCCATCTACATATGATCGTATGGGTGTCCGAACACCATCCTGGAGATGAAAGCAACCAAGCCCGGATATCCTTACATTGATGGTGGTTTTTAGACAAGGGTAAAATCGAAACCACATGACCCTAGTGTTACCCGCAACACATTAACTAAGAGCATTTAACTCAGGTGTAAATAATTAATAGGGGTATTTTTTCAAAATACCAGGATTAGGGTTTTCAACACAAAACCCTAATTTCAAAACCAAGCCGCATCTCACGCACCACGGCAACAATGCAAACCAAGCCGCATGTCGCTGCACCATGGCAACAATGCCAAACCAAGCCACATCTGCGCACCATGGCAACAATGCCAAACCAAGCCGCATGTCGCGCACCATGCATGGCAACCATGCCAAACCAAGCCGCATATCTGCGCACCATGGCAACAATGCCAAACCAAGCATATCGCAGACCATGGCAACCATGCTAAAACAAGCCGCATATGCGCACCATGGCAACAATGCCAAACCAAGCCGCATACTGCGCACCATGGCAACAATGCCAAACCAAGCCGCATACTGCGCACCATGGCAACAATGCCAAACCAAGCCGCATACTGCGCACCATGGCAACAATGCTAAACCAAGCGCACTCCGGCACCATGGCAACCATGCCAAACCAAAGCCGCTCAAGCGCACCATGGCAGCCATGCCAAACCAAGCCGCACTCGCGCACCATGGCAACCATACCAAACCAAGCCGCACTCTGCGCACCATGGCAACCATGCCAAACAAGCCGCACTCGCGCACCATGGCAACCATACCAAACCAAGCCGCACTCACAGCACCATGGCAACCATGCCAAACCAAGCCGCACTCGCGCACCATGGCAACAACGCCAAATTCCAAGCCGCTATGCCTTAGGCCCACGCCAAACATAGCTACCCTAGGTTTGCAAGACTTGTAACTAGGTCAATATGGCCGCACGTGCCATTGGCACATGCCCCCACGTGTCGCAAGCCATATTTCTAAGCCGCTATGCCTTTGGCCCACGCCCAAACATCGCGCCCTAGGTTTGCAAGACTTGCAACTAGGTCAACATGGCCGCAGGTGCCATTGGCACATGCCAAAACGTGTCGCAAGCCATATTTCCAAGCCGCTATGCCTTTGGACCACGCCCAAACATCGCGCCCTAGGTTTGCAAGACTTGCACCTAGGTCAACATGGCCGCACGTGCCATTGGCACATGCCAAATGTGTCGCAAGCCATATTTCCAAGCCGCTATGCCTTTGGCCCACGCCCAAACATCGCGCCCTAGGTTTGCAAGACTTGCAACTAGGGTCAACATGGCCGACGTGCCCATTGGCAGATGCCAAACGTGTCGCAAGCCATATTTCTGCCGCTATGCCTTTGGCCCACGCCCAAACATCGCGCCCTAGGTTTGCAAGACTTGCAACTAGGTCAACATGGCCGCACGTGCCATTGGCACATGCCAAAACGTGTCGCAAGCCATATTTCCAAGTCGCTATGACTTTGGCCCATGCCCAACATAGCGCCCTAGGCTTGCAAGACTTGCAACTAGGTCAACATGGCCGCACGTGCCATTGGCACATGCCAACACGTGCCGTAAGCCATATTTCTAAGCCGCTATGCCTTTGGCCCACGCCAAACATAGCGCCCTAGGCTTGCAAGACTTGCAACTAGGTCAACATGGCCGCACGTGCCATTGGCACATGCCAACACGTGCCGCAAGCCATATTTCCAAACCGCTATGCCTTTGGCCCACGCCAACATAGCGCCCCTAGGTTTGCAAGACTTGCAACTAGGTCAACATGGCCGCACGTGCCATTGGCACATGCCAAACACACACGCTGGTAGCCTAACTGGCAAACCGTGCAACCTACCACCAAGGCATTCCACGCATGCCATTGGCACATGCCAAACACACACACTGGTAACCTAACTTGCAAACCATGCAACCTACCACCAAGGCATTCCGCACATGCCAAACACACATGCTGGTTGCCTAACTTACAAACCGTGCAACCTACCACCAAGGCATTCCTTACATGCCATTGGCACATGCCAAACACACACGCTGGTAGCCTAACTTGCAAACCGTGCAACCTACCACCGGGGCATTCGCAGACATGCCATTGGCATATGCCAAACCCACACGCTGTAACCTAACTTTCAAACCGTGCAACTTACCACGGGCATTCCGCACATGCCATTGGCACATGCCACACGCGCCACTAGCGGCGCCACTTGTACTCAAGATGCAACCAACACTCGAGACATCGACACAACCGGGGGATGCTTCTTTAGGGTTTTGGTTTACGGTCACAAAGATGCAAACAGACACTACGCTCACATTAAGAAAAGCGTGAAAAGGAATATAGCGGTCAAATAAAAGAGGAAATAATGGTGAAAAACGTTTTCGCCCATTAAACCATGCGGTTACCACCTCCTCCCATTATTTCACCCTTTACTCTCTTCCTTCATGAGGCCGTGGTACGTTTCAATCTCTACTTGTATAAATAGGTCTTACCTATTTCCACCGGACAACAAGTCTCGGTCAGAGAAATATACTACACTTACACTCTCGTAAAGGCAACTTTGCAAGCTCTCTCAAAAAGCTTCCATCTCTTGCAAGCTTCCAAAGCTTTCACTTTCGATACAAGTCGAGATACTACTCTCCTCAACACCTTCTTTGCTTCCCTCCCCAAATCAACCCTTCTCCTCCACTTTGTGACCGAAGCAAGTCCGGAACGGCCATTTCTTGGTTTAGGCCGGACTTGCACGGATCGATCTCTCGAACCTATAAAGTGCTCACGTGAAAGCACATTTGTTTAGGGTTTGAATCAGTTTCACTCACCCACCGAAATTACCGAAATCGGCAAAACGATTTTCACCCATAAACAATTGGCGACCACAGCTGGAGGATTGATCTATCGGCTATAATGTCAGACTGTCGATCTCGTTTTTCGACCCAGATGTCAAGATGGTAGGGGAAGGCAACTCGATCCGACTCAACTACCGGGTGACTCGGTTACCGCTTGCAAAAAACTACACGAGAAAACCGGGACTCGTTGAAGATGCCACCGGCGATTGGGGACTTGCGACTCGGTCACCTAATGCCCGGATAACCCTAAGTATCGGGCTGTTAAAACTACACCGAAAACCGGGGACTCGCCAAGACGCTACCAGCAATTGGGATTGGGGACTAACTGACGATACTACCAGCAAAGCCCGCCTTGCTACCAGCAAAGCCCGCCTTGCTACCAGCAAAGCCGCCTTTTACTTGGAAAGAGGCGTGTTTGCAAGTGAGTAAATTTAGATTGGGCAAGATATACGACTGCTTTTTTTAGGTTCTTAATAAACCGCCATACTATTGCGTCTTGTGCCTATTGCTAGCACACACTTTCATAAAAGCAGATTCTTTTCCCAAAACATAATCGAGTTATATTATCAAAACCATTCATCCCGTAAATAATCCAACACCCTAAAAGCTACCAGCTATCTATCAAAGGTTAAGTTTTGAACCAGGACATCCAATATGTCTTTCAAAAAAAAAAAAAAAAGAACCTAAATGAAAGTTTAACGGAGAAACGTTCAAGGAAAATCATCCAATGAAGTATGCTCTTCTTGGAGAAAGTCACTTTGCGTCTTCAAGAGCCGCTCTTTTCATAGTCAATATCTTGGAAAGCTTTTCGAGTTCCATCTTCTGTCGGGCGATCTCCTCGGCGGAAGGGCTTTCGATTAATGCATCTTTCAACTTTTGGATCTCAGCAAGGCCTTCGACAAACCACGAAGTGTTGAACTCCTTTTCCACGCACACGTCGCGATGGTGCTCCCAGTCGGCAATAACGTCTTGTAAACGGTGTGACCGGTCACCTCACGCATATCCTCGATGGAAGACAAAGCCTCTTCCACACGCTTAACCAACGCGAATCGACTAGTGACTTTCTTGGTTGTAGCCATATGTCCGTGCTTCTCAAGATTCTCGTGTACAACGCCTCATGCTTACCAAGACGCTAAAACCGGCCAACCAGCACATGACCTGGATGAGGAACCAAGTACGGGGATCAAAATGGCGCCTGCAAGTGGCCTCAACGACTCGCAAAGGGTTTTCTTCCATGTCTACGGCAACAACCATCGAGAATCATCCACCGTCCGAACCACGTTTTGTTAGAGCAATTGGCTAACTCCCATCTCCAAGTCACCGGCAGGGTCACCTAAGGCAAGTTTTCGTGGTGACTCCATCCCGTAATCATCCTCCTAACCGGATTCCTCCTGCAAACTTGAGTTAGACATTTTTCAAAAGAAGAAACGGAAGAAGAAGAAAGAAAGAAGCGAAACTCACCGAACCGCTTCCCAAGAAGAACCAAGTCCGCCAGAGGAATCACTCTCGCTTGTTGAACTTTCTTCTTTCTCCGACTCATCACCGCTATGAGTAGGCTCGGTGCCGCTGGAATTCCTTGAAGAAACCGCCGTCTCTCGGCAACGCAAGGGCAGCGAAAGCGTTAACACTACCGAAGCCCTGAAGGAAGCATGACACATATTCTCAGCCGAAATTTACGTGTGTTTTGAGACAAACCCATGAAGAGGCGACACATACCTGGTTATTGGAAGAACTGAAAGATACAAGAGCCGTGGGAGGATCTTGCGAAACCGTCCGAACCCGCCAAAGACGTTTCTTCGTTCTCCGTTCCTTGGCTCCTGGGGCTTTCCATTGCTAGGCAACTTTCGCTTGGGATCTCTCAACATTGGATACTCCTTCTGCCTGAGAAGGTTTGCAACGAACGTTTTCCACCACGTTATTCACAAAATCTCGGATCATAGTAAACTCGTCGCACCAAAACTCATTATAGTCGAAGGTCGTCGGAAGTTACTCTTCCCATTTGAAAAAGGAAAGACTGGACACTCCTAGCTTAAGGACACCAAGCGTCAAGGGCGACACGCAACGAATTCTTAGGGATCACCGGCGGTAAACGAGAGGCACCCTTGATCGAAACCCATGTGACGAAAGACGGTCAATATTATAAGCGCTATCATCGGAAAGACCCCACGAAGAAAGACGGCATATAACTTAGGGCAAGCGGCTTTGAATGAACAGTTTTCACCAACGCTCAAATCGTCATCGAAGACAAAGACATGAGCGGAGCGAAGCAAAAGTGCCAATTTGAGTCACCGAACTATGGACTGGCCCCCATGGACGAAAATTGATTTCATGCAACTTATCAAGAAATCTAACCAAGCTCACGCCAACTCTTGGACGCCTATTCACCCATCGAAGAATTCGGGAGCCACCCCAACTCACGGAAGCGAAGGCAACGGTTTCGAGCATACTTCTCAAAGTGCTCCCATAGCCGACTTGCAGAAAAGCAACGCACATATGAATCCACTATCATGAAACCATTCGAAACTCGCATGTTCGCAACCTGTGATCCAGATGCACATATTGTGGAACCAAGGAATACTTGCCAATGGGAAGAACTTCACCCTTTGCCAATTTCAAAGCAACGCCAACAACTCGGGTCTTATTCCCTTCTTTAATCTGTCATCAAAAGGTCTCTAGACAACCGTAGAGCCAAAAATGCCGCGACATGAAGATCACCGCCATTGTGCTCCAACTCGTCCGGAAACCATTGAGATATCCACCAACCGTAAGGGCACCTTTCATCCTCTTTCCGGCAGAGTCCTTCGACTTCGCAATGGAGTCTTTCCGAGCGAAATCCCCCAACTTAGCGGCCAGGTCATCCCGCATCTTCGCCTCACTTTCGAGATAATTGGATTCTGATATTCCCGATTCTGGAAGATTCAAGAGAGCCACACTCTCCAAGGAGAAAGTTATCTCACCCCATCTACATATGATTGTATGGGTGTCCGAACACCATCCTGAGATGAAAGCAACTAAGCCTCGGGATGTCCTTCCTAATCAAGATTTACCATCAAGTCTTGACATGCATCAATGACCCGCGCTTGAGTCAAGATGGTATTTATACGCTCCCGCTCACCATGAACTCAACCCATCCACAAAAGAACGCAATGGACTTTGACACATCCTAAAGTCAATGTTGGAAGAGGAATATACCCCTTTATGAAGACAAAACCGAATGGTGCCTCGCGAACCGAACGTGTCTTCCTGTCATCCTCACCACCGGGTTAGCAAAATTGACACGAAAAACCGGGTGATTCTTCCGAGCAGTGGGCGAGGGCTCTAGTGAAGAATTCATCATCCGTGTTCGGTTTGGAATTATGAGCATCCTTCGACGAAGTGAAATGTGGTTCAGGTAACATCTTATCGAATTCCTTCATAACAATTTGGTAATAAGATATCTCAGCACAAAACAAATGGAGAAAGACGAAGTTATCTCCCACGACACATAATCGTACCCAACAAATTCGGTTTCAAGACTATATACACAGTATTTTATTCGGGTTCAAGACTATATACACGGTATTTTATTCGGGTTCAAGACTATATACGCAGTATTTTTCTTTGAGTTCAAACTATATACGCTGTGACATTCTATACGGTACAAGTGTGTCTACAAAGATCCTTCTTCGGGTTCAAAATATATATGGAGCATTTTTCTATTGGTCCAAAACTACGCGCGTGATACTTCTTTCAAAAAGCAAAATCATATATACAATATTTCCTGGGTTGAAGTCATATGGAAACATATACACGGTATTCTTCTTCGGGATCCATACTGGGGTTCTCTACTGGGTTCGAAATACACACGCAGATTTTCTTGAGGCACGCCAAGGAATCATATGCAAAGATTGTGGAAGCGCCTACTTTTAAGGTTTATACCTATGTAAAAAAAAAAATATATAGAGAAAGAAGAGTACTCGAAGACATACCCGAAGCCAGGTCTCTTTTTGCCGCTAGTATGAAAAAGAAGAAAGAATAAAGTGAGAATGGGGAAAAGGGGCTTTTATATATATATATATATAGGCGTGAAAGATTTTGAAATAAGGAAGGATTTCCTTTTTACCAAAATCGCGCGTGTAAGAGACCGGCCCCACCAATTGCGACTTCTCAAATGCCGCCCAAGTCACGCCCTGCAAGCATGGTTTCCAAGATTGGACCTGCCCCACCACCACCGCGACCTCCCAATGCCGCCCAAGTCACGCCCGCAAGCATGGTTTCCAAGGTTGGACCGCCCCACCAATTGCGACTTCTCAAATGCCACCCAGTCACGCCGCAAGCATGGTTTCCAAGATTGGACCAGCCCCACCAATTGCGACCTCCCAATGCCGCCTCAAGTCACGCCCACAAGCATGGTTTCCAAGGTTGGACCGGCCCCACCAATTGCGACTTCTCAAATGCCGCCCAAGTCACGCCCGCAAGCATGGTTTCCAAGATTGGACCGGCCCCACCAATTGCGACTTCCCAATGCCGCCCAAGTCACGCCCTGCAAGCATGGTTTCCAAGGTTGGGCCGGCCCCACCATTGCGAGTTCTCAAATGCCGCCCAAGTCACGCCCTGCAAGCATGGTTTCCAAGATTGGACCGCCCCACCAATTGCGACCTCCCAATGCCGCCCAAGTCACGCCCGCAAGCATGGTTTCCAAAGTTGGACCTAGCCCACCAAATTGCGCCTGGGCCCACCAAATAGCCCATCGAGTTTCCAACTCACGCTAACTTCCCAGGCGTCGCCTAAAGCTGCATCCGGGCCCACCAATTGTGCCACCTCCCGACTTGTGCAAAACGACCAGAGGTAAGGATTCCAAATCCCATTTAAAAGGTCGACGAGCCTCCTTTCAATTTTCTTTACGGTTCTTAGTTAATAGTTTGTCACCATCTTATGCTTACCTCGCAACAAAGCCCCTGTTCCGAGCTAGCAGGGGACTTAATGTTGATGGTGGTTTTTAGACAAGGTAAAATCGTAAAACCCCATGACCTAATGTTACCCGCAACACATTAACTAAGAGCATTTAACTCAGTGTAAATAATTAATAGGGGTATTTTTTCAAAATACCGAGATTAGGGTTTTCAAACATTTAACCCTAATTTCAAAACCAAGCCGCATCTGCGCACCATGGCAACAATGCCAAACCAAGCCGCATCCGCGCACCATGGCAACAATGCCAAACCAAGCCGCATATCTGCGCACCATGGCAACAATGCCAAACCAAGCCGCATGTCGCGACCATGGCAACCATGCCAAACTAAGCCGCATATCGCGCACCATGGCAATAATGCCTAACTAAGCCGCAGACATCGCGCACCATGGCAACCATGCCAAACCAAGCCGCATATCACGCACCATGGCAACAATGCTAAACCAAGCCGCATATCGCGCACCATGGCAACAATGCCAAACCAAGCAAAGATATCGGCACCATGGCAACAATGCCAAACCAAGCCGCATACTGCGCACCATGGCAACAATGCTAAACCGCGACTCTGCGCACCATGGCAACCATGCCAAACCAAGCCGCATCATGCGGACCATGGCAACCTTGCTAAACCAATCCGCACTGCGCACCATGGCAACCATACCAAACCAAGCCGCATCGCGCACCATGGCAACCATGCCAAACCAAGCCGCGATCCGCACCATGGCAACCATGCCAAACCAAGCCGCACTCTCGTGCACCATGGCAACAACGCCAAATTCAAGCCGCTATGCCTTTGGCCCACGCTAAACATAGCGCCATAGGTTTGCAAGACTTGCAACTAGGTCAACATGGCCGCACGTGCCATTGGCATATGCCACCACGTGCATAAACCCATATTTCTAAGCCGCTATGCCTTTGGCCCACGCCCAAACATCGCGCCCTAGGTTTTCAAGACTTGCCACTAGGTCAACATGGCCGCACGTGCCATTGGCACATGCCAAAACGTGTCGCAAGCCATATTTCTAAGCCGCTATGCCTTTGGCCCACGCCCAAACATCGCGCCCTAGGTTTGCAAGACTTGCAACTAGGTCAACATGGCCGACGTGCCATTGGCACATGCCACCACGTGCCGCAAGCCATATTTCTAAGCCGCTATGCCTTTGGCCCACGCCCAAACATCGCGCCCTAGGTTTGCAAGACTTGCAACTAGGTCAACATGGCCAACGACGTGCCATTGGCACATGCCAAAACGTGTCACAAGCCATATTTCCAAGACGTTATGCCTTTTGGCCCACGCCCAAACATCGCGCCCTAGGTTTGCAAGACTTGCAACTAGGTCAACATGGCCGCACGTGCCATTGGCACATTCCAAAACGTGTCGCAAGCCATATTTCCAAGGCGCTATGCCTTTGGCCCACGCCTAAACATCGCGCCCTAGGTTTGCAAGACTTGCAACTAAGGTCAACATGGCCGCACGTGCCATTGGCACATGCCAAAACGTGTCGCAAGCCATATTTCCAAGTCGCTATGACTTTGGCCCATGCCCAACATAGCGCCCTAGGTTTGCAAGACTTGCAATTAGGTCAACATGGCCGCACGTGCAATTGGCACATGCCAACACTGCCGCAAGCCATATTTCTAAGCCACTATGCCTTGGGCCCACGCCAAACATAGCGCCCTAGGTTTGCAAGACTTGCAACTAGGTCAACATGGCCGCACGTGCCATTGGCACATGCCAAAACGTGTCGCGCAAGCCATATTTCCAAGTCGCTATGACTTTGGCCCACGACAACATAGCGCCCTAGGCTTGGAAGACTTGCAACTAGGTCAACATGGCCGCACGTGCCATTGGCACATGCCAACACGTGCCGCAGCCATATTTCTAAGCCGCTATGCCTTTGGCCCATGCCAAACATAGCGCCCTAGGCTTGCAAAACTTGCAACTAGATCAACATGGTCGTGCCATTGGCACATGCCAACACGTGCCGCAAGCCATATTTCAAACCGCTATGCCTTTGGCCCACGCCCAACATAGCGCCCTAGGTTTGCAAGACTTGCAACTTGGTCAACATGGCCGCACGTGCCATTGGCACATGCCAAGCACACACGCCGGTGTAGCCTATCCGGCAAACCGTGCAACCTACCACCAAGGCATTCCGCGCATGCCATTGGCACATGCCAAACACACACCGGCAGCCTAACTTGCAAACTACGGCAACCTACCACCAAGGCATTCCCCACATGCCATTGGCACATGCCAAACACACACGCCGGGTAGCCTAACTTGCAAACCGTGCAACTTACCACCAAGGCATTCCGCACATGCCATTGGCACATGCCAAACACACACGCCGGGTAGCCTAACTTGCAAACCGTGCAACCTACCACCAGGGCATTCCGCACATGCCATTGGCATATTCCAAACCCACACGCTGGTAACCTAACTTGCAAACCGTGCAACTTACCACCAAGGCATTCCGCACATGCCATTGGCACATGCCACACGCGCCACTAGCAGCGCACTTGCACTCAAGATGCAACCAACACTCGAGACATCGACACAAACTGGGATGCTTCTTTAGGGTTTTGGTTTTGGCGGTCACAAAGATACGTACACTACGCTCACATTAAGAAAGCGTGAAAAGTAATAAAGCGGTCAAATAAAAGAGGAAATAATGGTGAAAACGTTTCGCCCATTAAACCATCGGTTACCACCTCCTCCCATTATTTCACCCTTACTCTCTTCCTTCATGAGGCCAGGGTGCGTTTCAATCTCGACTTGTATAAATAGGTCTTACCTATTTCCACCGGACAACAAGTCTCGGTCGGAGAAATATACTACACTTACACTCTCGTAAAAGGCAACTTTGCAAGCTCTCTCAAAGCTTCCATCTCTTGCAAGCTTCCTAAGCTTTCACTTTACGATACAAGTAGAGATACTACTCTCCTCAACACCTTTCTTTGCTTCCCTCCCCAAATCAACCCTTCTCCTCCACTTTGTGACCGAAGCAAGTCCGGAGCAGCCATTTTCTTGGTTTAGGCCGGACTTGTACGAGATCGATATCTCGAACCTATAAAGTGCTCACGTGCAGACATTTGTTTAGGGTTTGAATGGGTTTCTCACTCACCCACCGAAATTACCGAAATCAGCAGAAACGATTTTCACCCATAAACACCTTCCTAATCTGGAGATTTACTGAAGCTCTGACAGCATCAATAATCTGCGCTCGAGTCAAGTTGTTATTTATGTGCTCCCTACTCACCATGAACTCAACCCATCTATCAAAAGAACGAAATAGGCTTTGACACATCCTGAAATCAATGTTGGAAGAAGAATATACCCCTTTATGAAGACAGAACCGTATGGTGTTCTCTGGGCGAACTGAACGTGTCTTCTATTCATATTTACCACCGGTTAACAAAATTGGCACGAAACCTGGGTGATTCTTCGGAGCAGGGGCGAGGGGTCTAGAAAATAATTCATCATCCGTGTTTGGTTTGGAACTATGAACATCCTCGATGAGGCGAAATTTTGTTGTGTAACATCTTGTCGGATTTCTTCATAACAACTTAGTAACGAGATATCTGCACACGGAGAAAGACGAAATTATCTCCCCGACACATAACCGTACCCAACAAAAAAAAAAAAGAGAGGGTGTATTCTCTACGGGTTCAAAGCGCACCTGTGATGTTTTCTTGTGGTTCAAAAATTATATACGCGATATTTTCTACGGCTCGAATGCGTCTATGGTATCCTTCTTCGGGTTCAAAATTATATATGGAGCATTTTTCTACGGGTTCAAACTGCCATGTGATATTTTCTTCAAGTCCGAAATTCATATATGCAATATTTCCTATGGGTTCGAAGTCATATGAAGCACATATACAATTATTCTCTACGGGTTCGAAAATGCACACGCATTATCCTCTTCTGTGGTTCAAAAATTATATACGCAGATATTTTATACGGAGCTCAAGTGCGTCTCATAGTATCCTTCTTTGGGTTCAAGACTATATACGCGGTATTTTCTACTTGCTCAATGCGTCTATGGTATCCTTCTTCGGGTTCAAAATTATATATGGAGCGTTTTCTACGGGTTCGAATCATATATACTGAGTATTTCCCTTGGGTGCATATATACAATATTTTCTACAAGAAGCACGCCCAAGAAATCATATGCGCAATATCATTGCAAGGATTATGAAAGAAAAACGCCTACTTTTAGGGTTTGCACCTACATGAAAAGGGAATAAAGAGAAGTACTGGAAGACATACCTGGAAACCGGTTTTTCTTTATGACTCTGCCGCTAGTATGAAAAGATGAAAGAACAAAGATGATAGAAAGGGATTTTATATATATAGGCGTGGAGATTCTGAAATAGGGAAGGATTTACCTATACCAAAATCGTGCATATAAGGAACGGGCCCACAAGGCGCCCAACTTCCCAACGTTGCCCAAGTAGCACCGGTCCCACCAATTGCGCCGACTTTCCAACGTCGCCCAAGTTGCACCTGGCCCCACCAATTACGCCCCAACTTCCCAACGCCGCCCAAGTCACGCTGGACTAGCACGATCAGCTACCCACTTTGCGCTTGGTCCCATGACTAGCGCGATTAGCTTCCCACTTTGCGCCGGTCATGAGATAGCACGCCCGAGTTTCCCAACTCGTGTCAACTTCTCAATGCCGCCCATCTTCCTACCTCTCAATGACGCTTTTGACTTCCCAATTGTTTGACCTCCGGTTTACGCAAGAATCGCTGGAGGCAAGGATTCCAAATCCTATTTATAAAAACGTCGGACAAGCCTCTTCAATTCTCTTTACGATTTGTTTGTTGATAGTTTATCACCATCTTATGCTTACCTCGCAACAAAGCTCTGTTCGAGCTAAGCGGGACTTAATGTTGATGGTGGATTTTAAACAAAGGGTAAAATCGTAAAAATTAAATAACCTACCTAGTCACCGATGACACATTTATTAGAACATTTAATGCATATAGTCAGTAATTAATATGGGGTATTTTTTCAAATTAGGGTTACAACGAACAAAACCCTAATTCCCCTCCGTGCCAATGGCAAATCATGCCAGCCACACCTAGCCCAAGCTATCCGCGACATGCCAAACGCACTCTTGCCTTGGCCCTAGCTATGCTAGTCACACCAAAGCAGCCAAAGCATGCCAACCATGCTAGCCGCACCTCCGTGCTAATCGCAAATCATGCCGGCCCATACCTAGCCCAAGCTATCCGCACCTCTGTGCCAATGGCAAATCATGCCAGCCACACCAAACGCGCCAAACCATGCCAACCATGCTAGCCGCACCTCCGTGCCAATGGAAAATCATGCCAGCCACACCAAACGCGCCAAAGCATGCCAACCATGCTAGCCGTACCTCCGTGCCAATGGCAAATCATGCCAGCCACACCTAGCCCAAGCTAGCCGCACCTCTGTGACAATGGAAAATCATGCCAGCCACACCAAACGCGCCAAAGCATGCCAACCATGCTAGCCGCACCTCCATGCCAATGGCAAATCATGCCAGCCATACCAAACGCGCCAAAGCGTGCCAACCATGCTAGCCGCACCTCCGTGCCAATGGCAAATCATGCCAGCCACACCTAGCCCAAGCTAGCCACGCCATGCCAAACACACTCTGCCTTGGCCCTAGCTACGCTGGTCACTCCACGCTAAGCCAAACACCCTTACCTTGGCCCTAGCCGCGTCATGCAAAAGTAGCGCCGCACCTAGGCTTGCAAACCGTGCAACCTAGGCCAAATTGGAAACGCAAGCCATTGGCACATGCCAACACGCTCTGTGACGGACCGGAAAATTACGCCTTTGGCGCGTTGCCCCGCAGGCCGTAACTCCCCCGATGCGCCATGATGATGAAGCTACGATCCGGGCTTATAAGCTGGGCAAATGCACGTCCATTTGCCCTTGTAGGCATGCTCAAGGAGCATGATGCAGCTAACTTAGCTTCCACACCGTTCCAACTTACCCTTGTTCTGCGAAGGGTTTATTAAATAAACCAAAAACTTGCTTAATACGGCAAAAACGACCTTTTAAGGCTCTAAACGATGGAATTTGGCTAAATTGTGGTGACCATGTCATGTCTCGATCTTTGGGCGTTTCCCATCAAAATGGACTCCTCTTGAGCTAAATTACGACCTTCGGGTTTTTGCCTCCCAGATAGGCTATAGCTTGCTCTTTGTAGCTTGATAGGAAGTATGAGCATCCACTTGGCGGCATGCAACTAAGCCTCATCAAGTATGGCCACAATCATCTCTTGCGTCGAGTGAGGCGATGATATGAGAGGCCAAAGTGCCGCAATCATCTCTAAATTAGATGATATGAGCGACAACGTCTTTGGACCGGCAATGATGCAACTCATTGCGGCTGCCTCGTACCCTTCCCTACTCTAAAGGGATCAAGCACGGGCACCGTAGTTCATCCTCGAAGGGACAAGCAACTTATTCTAACTCGTTTGCTAGGTAGTGGCCAAGCAACAGATGTTAATGGCCTAGTCCGTGTAGGCCGTTCCATCAAAATGCATCCAAGTGATGCATGTTCTGGTCTATGATATGGCATAACGATGCCTAAGCACCAAATGCCGTATTCGCGAGGCTACGCGACTATAAATGAGCCTTAGGCATCATTTATACTCTTCCGCTAAGCTATGAAGCTTACTTGGTGCATAGTCCATATGCACCATCAACCAACTACCCCTCCCTATATATGTTTTAATGGAATTTCTACAAGTATGAAAAGGGGACAAAAAATATTTCATCAACTCCCGTTTACTATTCATGGCCGTTGCCATGTATTTTTGCATAACCTAGCCAAGATGGCTGGTCACTACCAATGCCAACTCCGATGTCGGCCATGTTGGCCGTCCATCGCCAACCCGATGTCCGGCCATGTTGGCCGTCCTCTCGCCAACCCGATGTCCGGCCATGTTGGCGGTCCACCGCCAACCCGATGTCCGGCCATGTTGGCCGTCCACTCGCCAACCCGATGTCGGCCATGTTGGGCCGTCCACGCCAACCCGATGTCGGCCATGTTGGCCGTCCATTTTCAAGGTCATCTACCCAACTGACCTAATGCATCATTTGATGCAAGATTGGCTCTTGGCCAATGTAGCTTCCAACCAATGCCATATTGGCCTTAGCCAATATGCATATGCGATGTGCCTTACTTGGCACCAGATATGGCCTAGGGCCAAATGCATCTCACCATGCAAAGGAAGCTTTGGATGAAGCTTCATCACAAGCAAATGGCGCATCTTTTAGCATGCGCCATGCTAAAAACACAGGGTGTTACATTATCACACCCTTCAAAGAATTTCTTCCCCGAAATTCAAAACCAAAACTATTGTGGACAATCTCTTCGAGTTGGATTTCCTGAGCAAAAGTCCCATACCAGATGCTCAGAAATCACGGGTTTCTTCAAGTTGTCATGAACAACAGTTTAGACCTTCTGAGCACATGTCCCATACCACCTGCCCAGGAATCCAAAAGTGCCCACAACAATACCAAGACTCGCAATTGGCCGATGCCAAGAGGATATCTCGACAAGGTATCCGAATGTGCATCCCATACTACACACTCAGGGAATCCCTAAGGTTCACAAGTTGGAAGGTGTCATCAAAATGACAAAATTTTAGCACAAAGTCTTTGTGTGGATCGAAGTATCCGGTTGCCCACCGTCACCGCGGTCATCCAGTGCCACTCGTAAGTGGGATGCTAGCCGTGGCGACAACGCACACCGTTGGCCGATTTCAACGTGTGGGGATGATCGGTCCCATTGTCTACCCCGTCCCAGCACGGTCTTCCGGATATCCACTCGTAAGTGGGGTGCCACTTAGGCCGGGCAAACTCACAGCACATGAACAAGCTCAACTCGATTCACAAAAGTAATCGGCATTGCGATTTACAAACTCTTTCCGCGCAAAAGTTGGCCTACTCTCAACATTATTTCCATTTGAAGGAAAATACTCGTTTGATGAGTCCACTCCGCATAGTCCCTAGTGTTTTCTGGAACTTGCTCGATACCATCTGACGGGACCGGAAAATTACGCCTTTGGCGCGTTGCCCAGGGGCCGTAACTCCCCGTGCGCCATGATGATGAAGCTACGATCCAGAAGCTTATAAGTTTCGGGCAAATGCACGTCCATTTGCCCTTGTAGGCATGCTCAAGGAGCATGATGCAGCTAACTTAGCTTCCACACCGTTCCAACTTACCCTTGTTCTCGCGAAGGTTTATTAAATAAACCAAAAACTTGCTTAATACGGCAAAACGACCTTTTAAGGCTCTAAACGATGGAATTTGGCTAAATTGTGGTGACCATGTCATGTCTCGATCTTTGGGCCGTTTCCCATCAAAATGGACTCCTCTTGAGCTAAATTACGACCTTCGGGTTTTTGCCTCAGGATAGGCTATAGCTTGCTCTTTGTAGCTTGATAGGAAGTATGAGCATCCACTTGCTGGCATGCAACTAAGCCTCATCAAGTATGGCCACAATCATCTCTTGCGTCGAACTGCCAAGCCAGATGATATGAGAGGCCAAAGTGCCGCAATCATCTCTAAATTAGATGATATGAGCGACAACGTGCTGGACCGGCAATGCTGCAACTCATTGCGGCTGCCTCGTACCCTTCCCTACTCTAAAGGGATCAAGCTGAATCGTAGTTCATCCTCGAAGGGACAAGCAACTTATTCTAACTCGTTTGCTAGGCCGTGGCCAAGCAACGATGTTAATGGCCTAGTCCGTGTAGGTCGTTCCGTCAAAATGCATCCAAGTGATGCATGTTGGTCTGCAATATGGCATAACGATGCCTAAGCACCAAATGCCAGATTCGCGAGGCTACGCGACTATAAATGAGCCTTAGGCATCATTTATACTCTTAAAGCTAAGCTATGAAGCTTACTTGGTGCATAGTCCGCATATGCACCATCAACCAACTACCCCTCCCTATATATGTTTTAATGGAATTTCTACAAGTATGAAAAGGGGACAAAAAATATTTCATCAACTCCGTTTACTATTCATGGCGCGTTGCCATGTATTTTCTTGCATAACCTTAGGCCAAGATGGCTGGTCACTACCAATGCCAACTCCGATGTCCGGCCATGTTGGCGTCCGTCGCTAACCCGATGTCCGGCCATGTTGGCCGTCCTCTGCCAACCGATGTCCGGCCATGTTGGCGTCCACCGCCAACCCGATGTCGGCCATGTTGGCCGCCCACTGCCAACCCGATGTCCGGCCATGTTGGCCGTCCATCGCTAACCCGATGTCGGCCATGTTGGCCGTCAGTTTTCAAGGTCATCTACCCAAGTGACCTAATGCATCATTTGATGCAAGATTGGCTCTTAGCCAATGTAGCTTCAACCAATGCCATATTGGCCTTAGCCAATATGCATATCGATGTGCCTTACTTGGCACCGGATATGGCCTAGGGCCAAATGCATCTCACCATGCAAAGAAGCTTTGGATGAAGCTTCATCACAAGCAAATGGCGCATCTTTAGCATGCGCCATGCTAAAAACACGGGGTGTTACACGCTGCTGGTAGCTTTTCTCACCAGGGCGTGGCCCTAATGGCCGAGCATGCCATTGGCACATGCAAACACACTCGCCGGTAGCTTTTCTCACCGGGCGTGGCCACTAATGGCCGAGCATGCCATTGGCACATGCCAACACGCTCATTGGTAGCTTTTCCTACCCGGCCGTGACCAAATTGTACACGCATGTCATTGGCACATGCCAACACGCTCGCTACAGTAGCTTTTCCTACCAGGCCGTGACCCAAATTGGCCACGCATGTCATTGGCACATGCCAACACGCTCGCTGGTAGCTTTTCCTACCAGGTCGTGACCCAAATTGGCCACGCATGCTAGTGGCACATGCCAACACGCATCGCTGGTAGCTTTTCCTACCAGGTCGTGACCTAAATTGGCCATGCATGCCATTGGCACATGCCAACACGCATCGCTGGTAGCTTTTCTTACCAGACCATGGCCCTAATGGCCGAGCATGCCATTGGCACATGCCAACATGCATATTTGGTAGATTTTCTTACCGGGACGTAGCCCTAATGGCCATGCGTGCTATTGACACATGCCAAACACGCACGCTGGTAGCCTAACTTGCAAGCCGTGCAACCTAGGCCAACTTGGCCATACGTGCCATTGACACATGCCAAAACCCACGCTCGGTAGCCTAACTTGCAAACCGTGCAACCTACCACCAAGGCATTCCGCACACGCCATTGGCACATGCCAAACACGCCACTAGCAACTCCGGAATTGCCACTAACACTCAACTTACAACCTACCACCAAGGCATTCGGACATGCCATTGGCACATGCCACACACGCCACTAGTGACTCTAGCATTGCCACTTGCACTCAAGGTGCAACCCGCAACAAAGGCATTTTGTACATGTCATTGGCACATGCCACACGCGCCACTAAGCAGCGCCACTTGCACTCAAGGTGCAACCAACACTCGAGACATAAACACAAGGCTGGGGATGCTTTCCAGGGTCTTGGTTTGGCGGTCACAGCATGCAGCGTACACTACGCTCACATTAAGAAAGCGTGAATAGGAATACAACGGTCAAATAAATGAGGAAATAATGGTGAAAACATTTTCACCCATAAACACCATGCGGTTACCACCTCCTCCCATTATTTCACCCTTTACTCTCTTCCTTCATGAGGCCATGGTACGTTTCAATCTCGACTTGTATAAATAGGTCTTACCTATTTCCACCAGACACAAGTCTCGGTCAGGAGAAAAATACAACACTCTCAGAAAAGGCAACTTTGCAAGCTCTCCAAAAGCTTTCATCTCTTGCAAGCTTCCTAAGCTTTCACTTTCTGATACAAGTCGAGACACTACTCTCCCGCATTATTCGGGGTCTCAACACCTTTCTTTGCTTCCCTCCCCAAATCAACCCTTCTCCTCCACTTTGTGACCGAAGCAAGTCCTGAACGGCCATTTCTTGGTTTAGGCCGGACTTGTACAGATTGATCTCTCGAATCTAGAAAGTGCTCACGTGTAGCACATTTGTTTAGGGTTTAAACCAGTTTCTCACTCACCTACCGAATTTACAAAAATCGGCGGAAACGATTTTTACCCATAAACACAAGGATTAGGGAGAAACCAGTGTGCAAGATGGTGTTAATGTATGGATAGTTAGTTATGGGTATGTTTTATAAG
This sequence comes from Papaver armeniacum, assembly GCA_023531295.1. Taxonomy (NCBI): domain Eukaryota; kingdom Viridiplantae; phylum Streptophyta; class Magnoliopsida; order Ranunculales; family Papaveraceae; genus Papaver; species Papaver armeniacum. The sequence goes on from JAJJWW010004743.1 coordinate 83,612, forward strand.
AGGAGGAACGCATGTCTAGGTTGGGAAGATGGAGATTTAGTGCCTACGGCTAAAAAGTTCATTAGAAAGATGTTAAAGCTGACTGGTGATTTCAAATTAGAGGGCTTTGTGGCCGGTAAATTATACGAAGTAACAAGTATCCGCAACACAATATTTATTGTAAATCTTGTTCAGAAAACATGTAGTTGTATCCAGTGGCAGTTCAGGGATTTCCTTGTCAACATGACATTTGTGCTCTTAAGATGATAAGACCCAATTGGGCAGAGTAAGTCTAATACATCACTAACACTTTTCTATTTTTCTATGCTTGTAGTTATTAATTAATCTTTTTGTTGGACATATATTGTAGTAGTTTCTACACTATTGACAACTTGAACTACTTATGAACCTACAATTGCACCTTTATTTGGGTCCTCGATGGGATTTGGGAAGAGGTATGTTTTCCAAATTGCCTCTTTTATTCCCTTACAAAATTAATGCATTATTCGGTGTCTGTATTCTAAGCTCTATCTATTCACTTTTTGTCTATTGTTCATGTGCATTAAAAAATCTATGTTTTAACATATATTGTTCCTCTTTTCTAAAGCCAACCATTGTGATCAATGCTCCGATACTCATGAGGAAACCAGGACGGCCTAGAGTGAATATGAGGATGAGCTACGATGAACCACAAACTGAGAAGAAACCTAGGGCCTATAGCAAGTGCAAACAAACTGGTCACAACAAAACTACTTGTGAGGGTGGCGCAGTTGGTTCTAATCCGAAGGCAAAGAGACTTAAAGCGAGGTAGATGGTGGACCTTCACAAGCATTAACTATAATCATGGTCAAAGCAGCACTGGAAAACGTAAGAAGAGTGACAACAACAACATTAATTTTGCTGAATCTTCACAATCTGGAGGATCACTATCAAAGACTAAAAGGCCAAAAAAGCTACTTTACTTATATTTGATTAATGGGGAAAGCGTTTATCATTAGTTTCAGTTTTTTATTTTAGTAAGAAATTCGTAAGACTTCTGTTTGCTTTCATGTTTTATTTGGTTGTTTTAAGCTTTCTATTAGAGGGTCTTGGGGAGTTTTTTTCCACTTTTTCTCGATCAAGCCCTCCTTTAGGAATTAGGTTTTGTATTTTTCTTATCTCATGATTTAGTATATTTATATTAAAACTACTTGTTTTAGAATGTGTTTATCTACTTTTATTTAGATTTTGGGGTAGAATTTCAACTGAGTTCGGTTCATAAACAATCCTAAGGTTCTTTAAGAGATTTCTGAACACAGAAGAAGAAGACAGCGACTAAGAACATGTTGGTTTTCTTAATGTTCTGGAGATTACTTTATAAAATTGAATTTAGGGGTCTTGTGGTCTTTTTTTGCCTAACACTTTTTAACACGTGGACAAAAAAGACTGTTGTTGTTATGTAAGGAAAAAAACAGGATGGAGGATGGACGGAAAAGGTGGTTTCAGAATATTTTCCAAAGTTGGCAATGTAACTGGACAGAAATATAAATATTTTAAAAAAAATGGGGGCATATCAATAAATGACCCTTTATTTTTCACAGTCAGACCGGCTCGATCGTTCTACCATGGCTGTTTTAGAGCATTATTTTGCACGTTTTAAGGTCAAAGTATTTTGATGGGTCTGATGGTTCTCATGCTCCCTCCCACTGCGGAGGTCGGGGTTCGAACCCTTGTAATTGCTAAAATTCCTAAATGAATGAGGTTTAGGAGTAGTCTAGGGACCACTGTACCAAGCTATCAAAAAAAAAAGGTCAAAGTATTAACCTTGGTTCACAATTCTAGTTTTCTTAATATTTTGTTGTTTGGGACAACCAAACTAGGGTTGTAAAGTTAATAATTAGTTGTTCCATTTCTATTAGAGGAGCGATCCCTTGACAGGGGCAGTTTTTACAGGTTTTGACAGGCCCATCTTGTCCGTTAAATGGAGATGTAACAACGGTGTAGATTATCCTTTGATTTTGAAGGTTTCCCGGGTTGAACTAGACCCATTTAGCACCGGAAGTTTTGTTTTCTCTTCTCCCATCTCCTTTATTACTCTTTCTTTCTTCCAGCAATCGCTATTAAAAATTAATCAAAAAAAAAAAGGTCTTAACTGAGCGATTTAAGTCTCTTCTCTTTTATTCGTATCTACCAAGGATTAAATATGTAAAAATTCAGAAGTTCATTATGCATCATCGAAACCATGAAACCCTAGAAATCAAAATTAAGATCACTTGGCTTCCACCTCTTGATTCTTCCAACTTTAGCAAATTCATTCTTCAGAAAGTCATTAGATGAAGAAGATTAAAAGAAATGGACTCCTAGAGCTTGCGTAATTGAAAGTCTCATAGATTAGTGCGATCTAATTTTTATCTTCTCTTTTATTACGTATTTTATGGTTTTTTTTTTTTTTTCTGTTTGTTAACAAGGAAGGGAAAAGTCATTGAAATATAGAAAGTATGTTAAGAAATGGAGATTTTTGTATGTATCGTGGAAGAACATGTCATGGAACAACATAGGATGCTAAGAAGATTGGGAACTTTTTTGCCATGGAAAAACGAGAAGAGAAGAACGCACTAAATGGGTATGTTCAACCCGGATAACCCACAAAATCAAAATATAATCTAAGCCATTGTTACATCTCCATTTAACGGATAAGATGGGCCTGTCAAAACCTGTAAACATAGCCCGGATCCTTCCTCTTTCTATTAATCACCGATCAAATAAAACATACATACTTTTTTTTCTTCACCAAATTGGTTAAAAAGACCAAAATCAACAAATCCTGGGCGAAAAAGACATCTACATTTTGATATTGTTTAAATGGACAAAAATACAAAAATAACCAGGATGTAAATAGTGTCATCCTACCCATTCTTTTTCTTTTCTTAATTTACATCAGGATGCATCCAGTTTCATCCTTACTAATTTTTAAGTTTAAGTCAGGATGTATCCAGTTTCATCCTTGCTATTTTTTTTTGTCCATTTCACCCATACTAATTTTTAGTCGTCCATTTGAACCAGGTTTTAAAAATATTTGGACAAATGACCCATTTTTTTTTTTTTTTTTTTTTTTTTTTTGTCTTCTTTTGTTTCCATGAGTTTTGAATGGTTGGAAGTTTGAATCACCATTAACCATTAGCTTAATTTTGTGCTTTGTGGTAACAGTAACGGAGTATATCAAGTATGATAAAAATAATTTTCACCGGTTGGCAATTCGTGAAATCTGCAATTGTCATCTTGTTTAGCCGTGATAATTGTAATTTTTCACCCATTATACTTGCAATTATGGATGATGAAATTTGTAGCTATCACATATTTGAGAACTATAATTATCGTTGCATGGTGAAATTCGTACTTATCACAGATTTGATAACTATCACTACACCAAATTCTGGGATTAGAAATGTAAACCGGTGCCGTTACTAAACGGGTTGCAACGGCCCTACTTTGTTGCAAAAGTGGGTGTTACATTTTTTCAGAACGGCTTTGTGGCATTACGAATTTTTTGTATCTTGACCCTCGTAATGTGCTTGAGTCGTTCTAATTTGCCACGTGGTAACGACTCGGGGCCGTTCACGAATTTTTTTGCAATGAGATGTTGTAATGACTTAGAGCCAAATTACGAACTTTTTGTAACAACAAAATTTATACTTTAGGTCAACCTTGACCTAGTCAAAATTGGTCAATTCAAGGCTGGCCGTGAAGAATTTTTCTACAGGAAATATCTGGGAATTCAATTTTTTTAACCCGCATGAACCTTTCATTGAGTTTAATCATATAATATCATCCATTCAATAACAATAATTTCTTCTATTCTTTCTACATTCATTCAAGCAATTTAGAACTTGGGAGAGTACCAAAATTCTTCTAAGTATCAAATTCTAAGTTACAAAATTTACTAAGTTCATTGGGCAATCGAGAAATCTACAAAGCAATCTTCTCACCATTCATACTTGTTGCACCAGTCCTCATATTTGCCAGTCCTTGTATTACTGAGATCCATGAACCTTACTCGCAACAAAATCACAACAAACGATTATTAGATTCACATATGCGAAATAAAAAAGGGTGATAGAATTGAGAAATGAAACATGGTTCTCGAGGAACTTCATTATAATGCTCAAAAGACCCCAAAGAAGCACAAGCATGTGCGAGCAGAAAGTGACCAGTTAGATGCTTATTTTAAAAAAGATTGGGTGCTCAAAATAAAACAAATGTTACAACTGATAGGAACCAAATCGAATCTTACCCTTGTGCCGTCGTTTTAGGATTGGATCTCCTAAAGGTAACCTAATCCTTCTACGAGGTTGTGCAGGTTAAAAACAATCAGATTTCTTCTATCTTCTGTTCCAACAACCATCAGAGGATAATTGACAGAGAGTGAGTAACATCATTCTGGAAGCTGTTGTGTATGGATTTGCATAACGACATCTTCAAGACGACAAAATCGAACCCTTTGCATTGTCCAGTCCCGGTCAAGAGGCACTCCACGGCCTGAATGGTTCAAACACCTGGAAGAAACAATATCACCTAAAATAAGATCAAGTTTGAACATCGGACATCTTACTTATTACACAATAGAGCACATAGTAATCCTTACAAGAAAAGGAATGCTATTAGAGAGCCATAGAAAGAAACCAAAACATAATGAAAAGAAAAGATAAAGAACCTTGTCCAAGGAGCAGGTTCATTGTCACATCGAACACAAAGATACCTGCAGACTTTTTTGCCCTGTAAATAACACTTTATCATTAGAGCCAACTTAAGAAAGTACTAAAAGAGCATAAATGATCAAAATATAACATGATATTACCTGGAAGCATGCATGGTCTCCCCAGCTGCACAACAGATTCGAAAGCTTAGATAAACGCCTCAAAAACAGATAAGAAGTATAAATGCTTCTGGACCAGGGATAAATGTATTTACTTGGCAGGATGTATCGTTTGTGATGCTTCGCAGTAGCTATTGACAGAGATTGTTGGGAAGGCCCTCACAGTCAATATAACTTTGGCATGTCTTTAATCTCCGAAAACAGCTGCCAAGAAAAACGAAAAAATAAATCGAGTGACTCGTAATGTTCAACAACTTATCTTTGGGTTAATAACATTAAACAAGATTGGTACCTGCGAACTTTTCCAAGTTTTGGTCTTTACATCTTGATACTTTAGCATATAACTTTGTTTAATGGAAAGCAACTTTGTGATGCAAATAAAAACTCTAAAATTAGTTTTAGTTCTGACGGGGAAAATATAGTTATCACTCATACAAGCCACATAATAATCCACACTTGTATAAAATTCACTAAAACATTTACTCACCAGAATCTCGAGCTTTGTATCATCACCTTCTCCTAGAATTTCCTTATCTTAAGAGCAAGGAACCTAATTTTATCCGAAAAGCCGTTTAAAGATCAATAGTAGAACTTAAAATTGACAACTACTCGACATTAACTAAAAGCAATACAGATGATAAATAGTAGTGTACTACATCAAAAATAGAACCTGAAGCGAAAGAGCTTACTGACAGTTATAGATCCAATTGTGTTACTTCCTTTGTCACTCACTCAAAATAAGTATTCCCACGCTCACAGTTCTGCAAAAGTGGTTGCAAGTATAAGAATCATATCTGATCCTACAGAACTAAAACAAAAGAACATGGTAAGAATAACTTACATGATTTTGAGTAGATTTTGAATGAGACAACAGTCCCACCGATGAACCAACGTTGAACAAAAGACGCAACTATCTTAACTTTCAGTCCAAATTCCTGCATCATTTTCAAATACAAACAACAAGCACGAAGCGATTTACACCATGAACTAGACTTACACCTTGACAAAATGACTTCATGAATCAAGCAAAATTTCTCATTTAACATGATATATTCTACAACAAATCCTCTCTGGCAGTTGGTTTTTAGTTTGTACTATAATGATAATCATCTTGGAAAGTTACATCAATGCAAATAGGCATTAGTTATAATGACTTACTAAGGTGATTGACAACTAAGGTAAATTGAAGCCGAATAGTGAAACAAGCTTTATGATAGTTAGAAACAAAAAGAATTAACAAATAGTAGAAAGAAACTCAACACATTGAATCTACGGCACTCCATAGTTGTGCCTTTGAAAGTCAACAACTAGTAGAAACAGAACATACCAAATAAAAGACAACATAAAAAAAGCAAAAGTAAGTATGGAGAGAATGATCAGCAATGGCTAATTACCTAAGTAGTTATTTCGGCAATCAAACCAGTAGGAAAATTACCTAATCATCACCTCATACTCTCCAATACTTAGAATACCCTTATAACAATAAGGTGCACATGAGCTACAAAGATTCAGAAAATTCAAATATGCGTTGGGTAAGACAAATACAAATAAATGCTAGTGAAATCGGATGAGCATTACAAATCCAACATCAAAATCATCAAGAATACCCATACAACAACACGGTTCAAAAACAATAAAAACATTCAGGACCCAAAAAACAACCAATTACTTAATTAACATACCCTAAAACATACCCATTAACACAACACTAACAACAAATGACTTCAAATAACTTCATTAACAACAAATCTGATCAAGTAGAAGTGAGGGATAACTTATGCATAAATTTGAATATCTTCAAGAAATGCAAGTGAAGATGTTGAAAGTTCTTCTACTAATTGCTACAATAAAAACGAATGGTACTTAAAACCTATCAACCAATTAAATTACAAACCTAAGTTTTCCGATACAATTTGTACCCTAACTTCGAAATTGAAAAAAATCACGAGAACACAGTACAAATCGATCAAAAATCAAACCCAAACTTCAAACCCCATCTTTAATTGATAGAAGAAGAAGAAAACAAAACCCTAAATTTGTATAAATATTCTACGAGGAGGCGGCGAGAAGGAGATACAACCGATGAAAAAAGTGAAAACCCAAATCAAAATGGATCGAAAATCGATTTTATTTTGGAGTTAAAAGAGGATGGAAGAGTTACCATGAATTTAAACGAGATCTGCAGAGGAGAAGTGGGTTTGATAAGAACTGAAACCAAGTCAGGGATTAGTGTAAGATAAAAAAGAGAAGAAAAGATGATGATGAACACTTACACAGATCTATGATTGAATGTTATTGGAGATTATTGATGGTTTCTCGGGTAATAGTTTCACTAGGGTTTCTGTTCGAGGAATGAAGAGAGGCAGGAGCAGAAAAGAGAAAGAGAAAGAAAATGAAAAGTGAAGATTCGATTCACCAAGGCATGGGAGGAAAAGCAAACGCACGCATGTGAATGGCACACACATGGGAGGAAATATCCTCTAGTATTATTCATATTGGGTGGAAACAAAATAGCATGCATGTGAATGGCACACGCACAAATTCCAGGTGTTACCACCCAAGTGTGACCAAGCGTGTGACTGGCACGTGTATAAAAAAATTCGTAACGGTTGTCCTCTGTTACAAATTTTTAGAAAATTAGTAACGGCTTCAGCCTGTTACGAATTTTTTGTAACGGCCATTTGTAACGGGAAATTCGTAACGGCTCATAAGCCGTTACAAATTGCTGTTACGAATCCGGGAATTTGGTGTAGTGTATAAGGGCCAATTACAGAATGGTCATACTTTTTGTAATTTGTTCACAAAATGATCATACTTTTGTATTTCGTTTACAAAATGGTCACACTTCCATCCGATTTAACACTTTTGAATAAAACGGTGTTAACTTTTCATATAATAACCTCCTCATTTAACTAATTGGTTGATGTGGTGGTGATGAACCGGTGGTGGTGGTGGCGGAAGCTTAAGAATCTTCGCTAAACCCTTGAGGGGAAGTGATGAACCCTTTGGGTGAATGCGGTGTAACGATCTTGAATGCGTTCTAACGATATGTAAGCGGCGGCACCACCACCTACAAATAGTACCACCCTCAAAAAAACAATAATGAAGGCAAAATTTGAAATTATGTATGGAGGGATAAATAGGAAAGATATGTAGGTAGTTTCATTAACATATTTAACTGTGTGTCACCACTTAACTCTCTATTTAACTGAAGTATGACTATTTTGTTAATAGTTTGTAACAATATGACTGTTTTGTAAATTGGGTCTTAATAGTATGATTGTTTTGCAATTTTCCTAACTATAATTATCACAGTATTCACAAAAAACGAAAAGAAATAACCCATCACATTTTATGCATCGATGTATCTTCTCTATATGGTGTGTTTACTGAAGTGTCAAAATTGTGAAAATTTTAATGAGTTGTACAAAGCAATTGCAACACAACTAAAGACTTTCGCCTCATGGCTATGCTAATACTAAGTAAAATAAGAAAGTCCGTTCTTAAACAATTGCTTAAAAATAAGAAAAGAAGATTATAATCTTGACGGGGCTTAGTAAACGGATTCAGTATAACTAACGGTAAAATTTGCTTAAAAGGTGGCAACCGAAAGCACACTGTACACAAAGCATAAAATATGGTAACAAATTTCATTCACCCGATTTTTTTTTTAATATTTATATTAATAATTTGTAACTAATTAAGGTTAAATGTGAAAAATTTAAATTCAATGTAGACTACTAATCTTAACCTTAGATCTTGTATTTTGGGTTACACATATATAAAATCTTAATGATGGATTTATAGAAGAGAGAGGAACCAAACTTGGGTTACTCAGAAATTTCCACATAACTAACAGTCCTACGTATTACAGGAGGTTTTCACCCGCCCTAAAATTAGTTCGGTGTTGCCTGAAGTAAATGTTAGGGATGTGGCTCAACCAAGCCATAAGCATTAGTCCCCGTGGAATTAGTGGAGTGCTAGGTGGACACTCATATCAAGTCGTCGATTCAATGCAATGGGATTTATTCTAACAGTTGAGAATTTGGGCTACCATTTCCTAAGTGATCACATATTAAATTGTCAGTATGTTAACTAGTATTTATATACAGATCAGTGACCTCTATCAAATTTATGTTGGACATTTAGTGAAAGATGTCATCAACGCTTCTTAATTGACATCTTACTCTCTCAATTGCCACTTCAGCTGCAGCTACATTTATGGTTACCATTTCCAAAGTGATCAAATACTGAATTGTCAGCATGTGAAAGTGTTTTTCTTTAGTAAAGAATGTGACATAAGCTGCTGCTAGTTCTACTCGAGACGAAAAGCGTTTTTCTTTAGTAAAGAATGTGTTTGATATGATCCTTCATGATTTCCTTGATGTTACATAGTATACGGCTTAATTGCTTTTTCTCAAAATTATGTTTGACAATTAGTGCAAGATGTCATTATTAACTCTTCTTAATTAGTTGAGATCTTACTCTCTCCATTACCATTTCAGCCGAGGACACATTCCATCAATCATTATCCATAGGCATCAGAAGTATTTGTCGTGATAACATGATTGAATATTTTTTGACACAATAATGAGGGGTTAAGGAGGTACTTGGTCATAAGGGTGCATGGACTATCTCAAAAGTCTATGGGGTTGCAATTGAACTATTCTATTTTCAACCAGAAATTTAATTAAGATTGTATTTCTAGCAAAACAAATTTAGATGTTATATATATATGTGCCAAGTATCGATTCATTGGCACATCTGTTCCTCCTGAGTTATAGAGCAAAAGTAATTAATATTTACATGTCTAAAATCATGGTTCCACAGCGCTTCTTCTTAGTCGAGATTTCCTGCTGGTTAATTTTAGCATCATGTGCGGCTGCGTTCGGGGAGGTAAAGCCAGGTTGCCAAGCAAAATGCGGAAATATTAGCATTCCTTACCCTTTTGGTATAACCCCTGGAGGTGAAGATGATAGTCGAGGAGAAGCGGGAGGGTGCTCCATTCAAGGAGTTGGATATGGCTTTAACGTCAACTGTAATACTTCTTACGACCCTCCAAAGCCCTTCATTGGCACAGGTTACCTTGATATTGTAAGTATATCAGAAACCCAAATTCGCACTAAGAGCGTGGTGGCTAGATTATGTTACAACATAGATGGCGATTTGGTGCTAAATCGAACGCAAACCTGGTTTAAACTGTGGAATACTCCATTTACGTTCTCAAACACATCAAATAGGTTATTTGTGATTGGGTGCAGCACGGGAGGTTTCAACTATGGTTTGGATCTGCTTGACAAAATGTATTCAAGCCAATGTCTTTCTATGTGTAGCAGTAGGGAAGATGTGCATGAAGGATCTTGCAATGGCAATGGGTGCTGCCAGAGTACCATTCAACACGGGCTGAAAAGTATTCTCACAAGGGTGTTTAGGGGTGATAACACTACTAATACCACCTTTTTATCCTTTGATCCTTGCAGTTATGCTTTCGTGGCTGAACATGATCAGTTCACATTTCAAGCGTCCGATCTTTTAAGCATAAATAAAGCACTAGATACATCAGTCGTTCTTGATTGGGCTATAGGTAACAAGACATGTGAAGAAGCACAGAAAGACCCGACCACTTTTGCGTGCCAGCTAAACAGTCATTGTTATAATGTAGACAACAATCCTGGGTACCGCTGCACTTGCCTTCAAGGTTACAAGGGGAACGCTTATCTCAGTCCTGGATGCCAAGGTATATATATTTCTATATATCCATGATGAATAATGGTTCATCTAAATTAATTACCATCTTATATATTTAATTACCATCTTATATATATATGGCTAAAATTTATAAATATGCTCGTAACTCAACAGACGTGAATGAGTGTGAGGATCAAGACAATCCCTGCGATGGTATCTGCATCAATACAAATGGAAGCTTCAATTGTACTTGTCCAGCTGGCAGCCATGGTGATGGGAGGAAAAACGGACGAGGTTGCACCAGCGATGCTGTCCAGAGACCGAAAGAACAATTTCCAGTGATAATAAAAGTTACTCTAGGTACCATCTCCCTTGTTATTTACAAAAAGATATATACGGGCGTAAGATTTCTGGGCTTCCAACTCAAAACCAATTGGCAATGAGTGGAGAGGCCCATTGTGTTATATGCGTATAGAGGCTAGGTGTTTTAGGCAATGTGGGACTATTTCATCTCCAACACTCCCCTATTTCATCTCCAACACTCCCCTTCACGAGGGAGAGCGATTTAAGCCTCTTAATACGTGGATCGTATACGGGTGGAATTTATACCACTCACGTAAGACCTCGCTCTGATACCATGTAAGATTTAAGGCTTCCAACTCAAAACCAATTGACAATGAGTGGAGAGGCCCATAGTGTTATATGTGTATAGAGGCTAGGTGTTTTAGCCAATGTGGGACTATTTCATCTCCAACAACTGGAATGAGGGATTTGCGTAGCTGCAATTCTCCATAGGTTCTTGCTTTCTTCAATAGTATATGTAGCTGCGATATATTCAACGGATCCAGAATACTAACTATTATGAATTACACTTTCTATGCAGGTATCGGTTTGGCGCTATTGTTTCTAGTTATTGCAAGTTCTTGGATATATTTGATTATAAGAAAAAAAAGGTTAATTGAACTGAAAGAGAAATTTTTCCAACAAAATGGTGGGCTGCTATTAAGACAACAACTATCGTCAGATGAAGGTGGTGCAGAGACTTCAAAGATCTTTACAGCAGATGAGCTCAAATTAGCTACCAAAAACTATGATGAGAGTCTTATCCTGGGAAAAGGAGGCTATGGAACCGTTTACAAAGGAACCTTGCGTGATGGTCGGGTAGTCGCCATTAAGAAGTCCAAAATGGTTGATCAGAGTCAGATTGAGCAATTCATAAATGAAGTTGTTATTCTAACTCAGATTAACCATCGAAACGTGGTGAAACTCCTAGGTTGTTGTTTAGAAACTGAAGTTCCTCTGCTCGTCTATGAATACGTTCCTAATGGCACTCTCTTCCAACATATTCATTCGAACTGTGGGGTGCCTTCGCTCTCTTGGGAAAGCCGCTTGAGAATTGTTGTTGAAACAGCCGGTGCACTTACTTATTTACACTCATCGGCTTCAATACCCATTATTCATAGAGATGTCAAGTCTCCCAACATACTTTTAGACGAAAATTACACCGCAAAAGTAGCAGACTTCGGAGCATCCAGATTGATTCCTTTGGACCAAACAGAATTATCCACATTGGTACTGGGGACGTTAGGATATCTGGATCCTGAATATTTCAACACAAGCCAACTTACAGAGAAGAGTGATGTTTATAGCTTTGGTGTAGTTCTTGTAGAGCTGTTGACGGCAGAAATGCCCATTTCTCTAGAGAGGTCCGAAAAGCAAAAATGTCTTGCTCCCTACTTCATTTCGTTCGTGCAAGAAAATAAATTGTTTGAACTTCTTGATCCTCGAGTACTCAACGAGGGGACTCCAAAACAAGTCATTGCAGTTGCAAAGCTTGCAGAAAGATGCCTTAGCTTGAACGGTGAAGAGAGGCCAACAATGAGACAAGTAACAACAGAGCTGGAAAGTTTGAGAGGGACATGCAAACAAGCTTGGTCTTTTGAACCAAACCACAAAAAGAAGTCAAGTTCACAGTTTGAACCCAAAGACCTCTATAGTGTACCTATAACCGGCTCAGAAGCTGGTGGCTCTGGGCAATATAGTTCATATACTGGTGACTCTGGGCAATATGGTATGAACCCAGATACCATAGTCCAGATGAACATGCCTCGATGATTGTTTAATTTATGTATCCGTGTTCGGTTTATGAAAATGTCGGTTGGACTATGCATAGCAATTTGTGTAATTAGCTAGAGAGAGTGAAAGCCGATATTCAGTATAATGTTAGTGTGTGCATTTCAATGTAAAATTCACTTTTCAAAAGTATATGATTTATGTGCTCAAATTGTTTCTTAAGTTTCCAGGTCATTCGGAAGAGTGAATTTTCATGATCTATCCGGTGTCTTATGAGGATCTGCTTATTACAAAAACTAGATTAGTGCCTGTGCTACGCATCGGGCATTTTTTTTTTTCATTTTTTTATTGATTTGGTGTCACCCAGTCTCGTCTCGATGCATTAAACAGGCGGAGAAAAGATAGGAAACATGTGCAAATTTTATTTACTTTTTCCTTTTATTTTCGAAAAAAATATGTGGTTTTTTTCCCTTTATGTATTAATTTGGAGAGAAAAAAGTCCTAATATATTAGGTACTCGACTTCCAAATCGAGTTTGGACTTCCATAAAATTCTAAACACGGTTAATTAAGTTAAGATCCTGGAAGCAAAATTTTATATTGGATTTCTTTTTTTATGGTTTGACGGAAGTCTTGTCCACCTTAGATGGTGTTACAAACGTATTGTTGGGTTGCACAGACGCGGACGCGTAGACGCGGACACGACGCGGACACTATAAAATTCTCAAAAAACTAGGACGCGGACACGTATATACATATTTTATTTATATATTATTTATATATACGATCATGTATTTACACAGCAAAGTTACCACTACACCAAATTTCCGGAATCGTAACGGCTTTGTGGCCATTACGAAATTCCCGTTACAAATGGCTGTTACAAAAAATTAGTAACAGGCTGAAGACGTTACTAATTTTTTAAAAATTCGTAACTGAGCTAAGCCGTTACGAATTTTTTTATAGGCGTGTGAGTCACAAGCTTGGTCACACCTGGGTCGTAACACCTTGAATATGTGCGTGTGCCATTCACATGCGTAGCGTTATGTTTCCACCCATGATCAGTTATACAAGAGGATATTTTCCCATGCGTATGCCATTCACATGCATGATTTTCAGTACTTACCCAAGGAATCGACAAATCGAGTATTCATTCTTCATTTCTCTCTTCTGCTCCTGCCTCTCTTCTTTTCCTCTCATCCGATGAATCGATGAACCCTGGTGAAACCATTAGTCGAGAAACCATCAAAGAAATCTCTTCAATCTGTTCAATAATCTTAAATCATCGATCTATGTAAGTGTTTATCATCATAAGTTTCTTGATTTTTAGGGTTTTCAATCGTCTGGTTTTTAGGGTTTCATTTCATCTAATTTTCCTAATACGACTTGTTAATCCGTGAATCTAATACTTTGTTTCATCTTATTTTCGTTTTGTTAATCTTCTTCGATTGAATTTAATTCGACTTGTATCCCTTCCTGTATTCTCTTTGAAGAGAGAGCAGCTGCTGCGTTCTGTGTGTGAATCTGTGGTTTCATTATCATCTTCTTCTTAAAAATCAATCAGCATCATGTCTGACCGATTGACAGCTGCAAACCTAAAAATTTTCTTCAAGAATGCAAAAAGAGTTGCCCCGTTTTCAAGACTAGTAATTTTACAGATCCCCATCACCCCATCCACCAATTAGGGTTCGATTTAGTTATTGAAATTCATAATGAAAAAAATCCCTATTTGTTTCAATCAGATTTAGGGAAGATGCTGAATCATTATTAAAGTTTTATGTTTTTGTAATTTAGGGCATTCATCTCTGAGGAGTTATGTATTGGATGTGGTATCTGTAGGTAGGACCTTTTTTCTATTTGTTTTTTTGTTATGTGGTTATCAGTATGACTTATTGTCCTGTTTTTTATTTGGTTTCATTTTGGAATAAAAATTCCCATTTGAAACCATTCAGATTATCAACCATCAACCTGCCTAAAGATTTAGATAAGGATACAACACATCGTTGCAGTCCTAACACTTTCAAGTTGCACAGGTATTTAACTATCTATTTGTCAACTTATTTGAATTGATCAATTGATGATGATTTAGGTTTCTAGAAGATGGATCTGTGGTGACTTATTGAGAAGAAGAATTGGTAGTTTTAGGTTTTCAATTTGGTCATTCTCATATCAGGATGCAAAAGATTAATGAAGTCACGGGTTAAGTTGATTTGTAGGTGAACTTGTGTGATAGTTTGGTGTTGGCTTTAAAGAGAATGGTGTGAGTTTTGGCGACGGATTTGTGGAGGTTCGATTCAGTTTAATTCTGCATACCTATCTTATCAGTTATCATAAGTTTAGATTCATTTGAATACATAAGTCTACTGCTATTAATCGCTAAGACGGTCATTGCTTTCTCGAATTGTTTGCATACCGGATGCGAAGAACAAAAACGTTGAGCATGTAGTGATCTTATGCATTATGACAAACCTTAAAGATATCAGAGGTAAATCTCTTTTTGCTTAAATTGAAATTAATACACACGTGTTCTATATAATTGTCCAAATTAGAGTAGTACAGGAAGCTTTGATATGAGCGCGACTGTACCCATGTCTAATATATAATTTCACCTTTTCTGTAAAACTGTAATCATTTGAAAGTTTAGGAGATGTTGTTTTCCGATTAATGAGATATGGATTGTTTTAGTTACTATAATTTTCTTTTGACTGATTTTATCTCTTGATAGGATTTTCTAGGAGTTGTTCATGTCTCTTTTATTTTATACACTATTGGTTATCAAATGAATCACTTTTTGTTTTCTTTCAGTTGTTTGAATGATTAGAATTTATCTCCTCCTATAATGCCAGGGTTGAGGAATGTAGACGATATGAAGTCAACGAACCGTGCAGATAAAAGTGGTGCTATCATTGAGTATCATTTATATAGGTATTTTACATAGGAAAGGATAAGAAGCTTATTGTCACAAATCATAATGTGCCCAGCCAAGATTCTCTTTTGACACTTGTTTTCTGGTGGTTACTTTCAGGGTTATGCACTAACAGTTTCAATGGAAAATACTTCAGGTTACCAATTATATTCACTACAATAAAATTGGGGTTTACCGACTAGCCGGATTCAGCTGGTACAGGGCCGGTTTTGGTGATAGGAGCTCTGTAGCAACGGACATGGAAACGGATAGGCTCAGTTGTTGGAGACTGCTTTGCTAAAGATCGATACCCACCAGAGTGTTGGAATAAATCTCTTTCAACTACAATGAAGCGACTTAATTTTTAGTGACCCGTGCCTTTCAGTAACTACTGACTAATGTTGTTAGAGAGCATAACTTTTGTTGCTGGAAAGTTTAACCGTGAAAAAGACTCGTTGCTGAAGACTTAAACATTGTTGGTAGAGGTAGCCAATTATAAAACGCTACCACCCGTTAAAGGACTTTCACTTGCCGAATTTTAGTTATTGTTGGAGCTGGTGAAAAGCTGTAACCGCTATATGTCTCGACGGAAGAGAGTTTCCTCCCACTAAATTCTAGTTGCTCAAGAGTTTAAGCTTTTGTAGTGTTCGTTGGATAAGAATTCCAGCCGCTGTTTTTTCAGTTGGTTCAAGGGTTCTGCCATGACATATTTGTTGGTCAAGGTTTTTATCCACCAGCTTTTGGTTGGTCGAATGATTAGTTCCGAGTTGCTGAAAAGCTCCACGCATGGTTAATTCGGCTGCTTACAGGTTTGGGCCATTACAAATTCAATTGTTCAAGGTGTTATTAGTATTGCTCAAAGTCTAGTCCAGCTCCATAACTGAGTTGGTAGAGGGTAGTATCATGAAAGAATGAAGTAGATTCCACTTCGGTAAAAAAACTAACATCATTAACATTCAACATATCCCAAAATATATTAAAAACATCCGACTACAATATATACACAGAGGACATCCTGGAGGACTGGCCTAAACAATGACAGAGTAGCGGCCGAATATCCGGATCTTGCTGAGAGTCAGGATCTTCGCCCTTAGCTAAGCTGTCACTGATGCCACTGAGAGTCTGAAGAGGGATCTTCACTCTTAGCTAAGTTGTAACCACTACAGCTGAGAGTCTGAATCTTTACTTAGCTAGGCTCCCATCAAGAAAATGATTGGATCCAAGGGTGTTCTCTGCAAGCAATAACAATAAGTATCATATTGCAGCACTATAACGCGACACATCCTTGTCCAAATTAATTCAACAAATTATATTCCTTTTTTTTTCCAACATATAAAATGAACATATCGATATTGCAGCAATTATATGATTCTACAACAACAAAATATGATCCCAAGTTACCTGTAACAAATTTATTTCTTTTGTCCACTTCACATTACACTAATAGGAAACCACACTTTCCAACACCACAAAGACAAGTTAATGTAAGCAAAACCCAGGGAGAACATGGACATTAGGTACTAATATGACAGAAGATAGAGTAAACGTAGTCACCAGTTCTTAACTCGGTGGCAGCATTCCAAATCTCTTGTTTTTCTATCTAGAGAGATCATTACACTTAATATATCAACCATATTCGTTGTTTGAGATAACATTATCACTCCAGCAGTCTTCATTGTATTTACTCAAGTGCCGCTTCTGATCCATTGACATATAAAACCCCATAATAATTAACGTACTTAAATTAAAGTGTACAAGGATAGCTCAAAACCATACCTATTCACGAGATCACATTTTCAATTTTTTTTTGCCAAAGATAGGTACATATTTCAAGATTATTTTCCTAAAACCAAAAGGTACTCAACTTATGTGATACCTTAGTTATTTTGTTAAAACTTACTTTATTTTGCGATCCACTACAGTGAACTACTAACTGTTTCGCAATTCATACAAGTACAACAGAAACTAAACCTACTACAATAATCATAACAACAAGGGAAAGAAAATCACTTCACAACCTCACAATATCTCTGCAGATGCGGTTATATATGAACATATAAGTAGTAGAAAAACAAAGACAAACCTCAGGCTCAAATTAGTTCAGATCTAATCTTGACATACTATGGTAGAGAAAAGATACAAATATTAAAGCTCCATTTACCTTGACTAGGTTTGTTTGTTATGGAAGTGCTAAGATACATCATTGAATCTTTTGAAGCAGCAAAGAGCAAAACCTGGATACAGAAATAGCCATATTATTATTGGATGAAGAAACCATACTCAAACTTTTAGAAGGGAAAGCACCTAGAAGAAAAGTTCAACCTAAGCTAATCCCAGCAAGCGGGAAGGATGCGCATAATTTCAATACAACACACTTTAGTTAAATGAAAATTTTACACCATAAGTCAAAATATAGAGAAACCCAGCAGACAAACACAAATAGCTAATAGATAGCAAATCTCTTATACATAAGCTTCACTGAACTAGTAGCATAGAAGCATTTTCAACTTTATTATCTTCAATGACAACAGAACAAATTAGTAAGAGAACACGCTAAACGAATCAAGGTTTGTACTAACCTATGGAAGTAGTAACAAAAAATTTCAGTGTGGACTACTCAAATCAAGAGTTGTAGTAATGAAGCAACAAATTAACAGTGGACATATTATAAACCCCAACAATCTCAGGACCTTAATCTTGTAAAACCAAAGGTACAATGAGGGAAAGACAATGAAAATAGTCCAACTACTACTAAATTGTTTACCTTAAAAAGAACAAGAGCTCCTCTAATACTAACAATTATTACAAGTCTAAAAAGTCCCATGACAACCTAGAAATACAAGAAGGTTAATATAAGTAGTCAACAAAAATCGAATCTCCGAAGCAACAACTTACGCACAAATAGTCATTAATGCAAGCCGCGCACAATAATCAGACAATAAGATTGTTTAACAAAAAGTAAATGGATATCCATTTAGCAAATCAGTGAGCAAGGAGTTACCATCAAACCCTTCCTACATTTACTTTGAACTCTTGCGGAACTACCTCCAATCACGGTAAGAAATAAGGTAAATAGACTGAACAATTTTCTCCCTGTTTATTGGGATTTCTATTAGGATTCACCTAAGCAAGGAAATACCAATACTCTTTGTTTCGAATCTTACTAGAGAAATAAGTTTGGACCAAACAGGATCCTCTGAGACATCCTGATTAGTTCCAATATTTGTGCTAGTGGAAGCAAAAACCCTCAGCAGCAGTTTGAGACGACTTCTATGATGCTTGGATAACACCTCCTTTCCAAAGGGCCTTACCTATGCATTGCAAAAAGAGTAAGCAATCAAAACAGAAGTTCCTTATAAGAAATCACTATGCTTTAAAACATGTATTAATGCAATTCAAGAAGATCTAAAGGACTTCACAACTTGGGTATTTAAAAAACTTACTTTATCTTTGCCCATGTTCGTTTCCTGCACACTTTCGGCGAATTCCAACAATAACTCTCAATCAGTTCTTACCAAACATTACTAAAATAGTTAACATACTATTCTGAAGCAATGAAATTATACGAGAAAGGTTGGCAATATGCTGACCATAAACATGCTATTTCTACTACTGCATGTCCGCGAATAAACAAGAACAGATGATATAAAAATGATAATTTATTGCAACATAAACGATTAAAAGACTACACCACATCTCCTGCAACAACATAAAAACCCCAAATTCCCAGTGATCTTCAAACAAAGTAGAGATAAAAATGTGAGAAACAAATGTACATTTCATTACTGTTTGTCGATGTCCAGTCTTCTGTTTTGCAATTGGACCTATATCTGGCAGAGAACTGTGCAAGGGATCCACCTGCCAATATTCAAAGCCCCAAATTCAACTTCAACTCGATAAAAAGAAAACCCCATAATTGTTTACATGTTAAATTTGAATCCAAAAATACCCCAAAATTGGTTACATGTTAATTCTAAATCCCTGATAAAAAACATTAGAATCAACCCCTAACATAAAAACTAGAAGAAATGTAAACTTGAAATTGAAAAGAGAAAGGGTTTCTTTAGAAATAGATATGAAAAAAAAAACACTAAAACTTAAAATCGAATATACCTATAAAACTTAAAATGAAATATAGCCAAAATCAACACACATTCCATATTTTCGTACTCCAATCAAAAACACAAAACACATAATCCAAAACGAAAAATTAAAGAAAAAAAGTATAAAAACGAACAAATCTGACTAGACAAACAGAACAGATTTGACTAAAACTGCAGATGCGGCTACAAGCATAACCCGTCACTCTTAATGCCGTCAAAACTCTGAAAAATGCCTCAATAAAAACCATGCATCACCTTACACACATGGAAGTAAACTAACAGAAGTAAACCATTTTGTTATTTTCACGACTAGAAAACCCTGTCAAAACTTCAAACAACTCGAATCCACCACAAACCCATCCTTCTTATTCATTTCAGGACTCAAATCTCTTCTTTAATCTCTCAGTTCATTATCTATTTTGATGTCAGCACAACTTTTATTACCTGTTTTCAAGTACATCAGAATGCCGTCAAACAAAAGTCTAAAGCTTGATCTGATAACAAAATCAACAAACAAAAATAACCCAATGGAATTTGATTTTTATTTTAAGAAAAAAACTGACCTTTATAGATTTAAAAGTCCAGAAAATCTTACGCAGATCTGGATAATCAACAAGGAGATTGAAGATTTCAATATTTGGTCTACAAAATCATCAAAAAAAAAAAAATTGAAAAAATAAAACAAACATCCAAGCAGAAAAACACTTCTTTAAACCAAATCAGATCTCGATCCAACAAAATCTAAACAAGAGATATTGGGAAGAAACTATCTTGCTAGTAGTTTTTATTCACTGTTATCAAATCTGGATGCATCCAGATGTTTGATTATTTGTTATCACTGATGAGAAGTTGTTGGGAGTCAACTAAAGAGTAGATCTGTGATTGAAGAAGGATGAGTGAAGAGGTAGGCGAAGTTTAGAGAGAGAGGAAAAAAAGAGAAAGGGAAAGGGGAAGTGGAAAGGTGAAGAAAAATATTTTTCCTTCAAAAAAAAAAAAAATCTTTAAAAAGGGTCATACGGATCCTGCCGTGATTGGGGTATACCCAGATTAATTGGGGTATACCCATTTTTTCCCATCCAAACTAGTGTGCTAAGGGGTGTCTAAAAGGTGTCAAAAGACCAAATTGTCCATACTAAAAAACCATGCCAACTAAAACATATTCAAAAAAATTTCAAAATCTTTCTTCAAAACTCTAACCATACATGATGAGATCAAAAAGAAAAAAAAAAGTGAAGAATCAAAACGGATCGAAAGTCGGCAAGAAGTTTTTTTTTCCCCTAAAATATAGTCCATCGCGTCTTTGACTTTTCATCTCCGAAATCAATAGTTCTGTGGTCGGCACGGTATTCAACCTTATACCCCGCCGACTATATTTTTAAATTTCTAAGACGATATTCATCCTTATAGACTATAGTTTAGCTTCCAGTTATGAAATTAATACCTTATAGACTAATCATGCATTTGTAACACCTCTCTCGTATGTCAAAAATCCTATAGCGGGTATTTATTTTTATCGACCTTACGATTATAAGGCAAAACAACAAGGTAAGAAATCAATAAGATTCCGACTAGTGAAGCATTTACAAAAGTCTCTTGTGTGTCAAAAATAATAAAGTCGGCATCTTCTTCATTCGCCGACCTTGCCAGACATAAGTTGCCGGCATGTTCTTCATCCGCAGACCTTGCCGACCAGATATAATCGCCATGTTCTTCATCCGTCGACTCAAAGCCGACTTTTCATACTTTCTTAACTTAAAATGTTGATTTGATCTAATTTTGAGTTTGATTTCATACAATGACTTTGCAATCCGCTTTTTAGAAGTGTTTGGGTAGTGTGCTTTCATTTCCGTTGCAAAAGATTTTCTCAAAATGAATTTTTTTCATCAAAAATCTTCCCAAATAAGTTCAATCAAAAACAAAATTTCATTTCATAAGTTTTAATCTACTCAATTAATTAATCTAATTTCAATTAATTAACCTAATCAGAATTTTTAGTGTTAATTAAACAAGGGCATATTAGCCATTTAGATAATATAAGGTTAAGGGGTGGCTTGGTTTTACTTCATAATGACCAAATTTTGTCTTATTGGGTATACCCCAAACTCGCCACGATACGGATTAGGGAAACTTTCAGACCGTATATATTTAGTTTTGCATTTGGAGACTCACACGGTTTGAAAAGAATGTGTGCTCCTATTGGCTTTAAAAGGAACTCCCGGTTTTAGGTCGGTTCCCATATATGGGCATAGAAAACCAGTCAATTTTGCACCCACTATAGAGCAGGCAAGCAAACTGACCTGGCTGAGTGACAAATCTTAGCCAAGTGAGGTTGATTCCCTACCAAACAGTGGAGTGTCGACTGGTCGGTTGAAATTAGACCGAGTGATCATGATACAACCGTTATTGATGAAGACTCGGTTGCCCTGTATACCCATCCAACAATCCTCATCACCCTGTAAAAATACCCAATTCCAATTTCATTTCAACTCATACCTTCACTCCGATTTTCATTTTTCAACTCTAATTTTCATTCTTCCAACTCATACAACCGTCATTGATGAAGACTCAATCGCCCTGTAGAATTTGAACGAACTCGTGTAGAATTTTAGAAATTGGAAATTCAATTCTTTTTTACAAATGCCTAGCTAGAAGCTTAGATATGTATATATGTTAATCGATTCAGTTCAAGCATCCGGTGTTGTTAGAAGCCTAACTATATATGTTTATAGATTTAGTTCAATACATATGCCTTAAACATATAGGTAAAGATAAGAATCGACATATTATGCTTTAGTTCATCAATATGTACATGTGAGTGTATCACATTTTTGAAGAAGTCGATGCTAAGATCTCTACAACTACTTGATTAAAAAGAGAATTAGTTGATCAACCTAGGGATTTATATGCATTTAGAAGGTGATTTTCAAATATTAATTAGTATCTCTATATATGTTTTAATCTTGTTTCTTTAGTATAATCATCCATCTTTTTGTCATTCGATTTCCCATTCATCCAAAATTATTAGTATCAATAGAACTTAAGAATTTAGTTTCACCAATCTAACTTCATGTGGGATTGACTCTTATTTTTCGTAGGTACGTTATAGACACCATGCACAAAAGAATAAACCCTTTGCAGGATTAATAAGCCATCAACCTTAGTAGTTGTTATATCATGGTGGCTGAAAGATACTTACCACACCAATAAACTGGTGAGTTGGTATAAGTTTGTACCAACAATCTAACTTTGCGGCTACACATTGTGGGTTGAAATGTTTACCTTCTGATGTACTTTATGGTTGCCAAAATCTCGTCGCTGAAATCTACTACCAACGTCAAGAACTTGATATAGTTAGTTTAGGTGTTTACCAACATATTCTTTTAGTGGGCAAGATAAGTGACAAAAAATATATACCTTTTAGGGTACATTTTGGTTACCCAATCTTGGTGTCAGGAGGCTAATAACAACACATACCATATTTAGGTTGTTAAACTGTTGTCACTGAAGACTTCCAACAACTGTAGTTGCTGGAAAACTGGTGGTTAGAGGTTTCTGCCATCCGAAGCTGTTTTTAGTTACAAACAATTGTTGCTGAAGAGTTCCACTCACCGCAGTTGTTAAGAAAATAGTCGTTAAAGCCAAGTTTTCTTGTAGTGATTTAATCAAAGATTTTTTACAGACTTCTATAACAACATCTAAATCGAGCGAAATAAATGTTTTAGTGCCTGGGGACTCACCTGATGGTGATTTGGTATGGATCACTCTCTCTTGATTTGATCTAGATTGATACGTACCAACTGCAGTATAATTTTCTATTTCACATAACACTCGATAGATTATCTGACTCATCTGTATTGTTCAAGTATATACATCCAATATGGAGGTTATTCTCTCTATATACGGAACATAAACATTAGGATCCCCGTAAATTTGGTAATTTCTGTGATATTCAACAATTTGTAAGGCTGGCAAAAGTAAACTTCAATTTGCAATCTTTTTCATAGGTGGAGCACGCACTGCCACAACAATTTTTTAATATTTACAAGGATGGCCAGTTTACAACTACACCAGTTTCTCACTGTGATGCATAAATGACATGGTTAAGAAGATTTTCAGTTTTCATTCTTTAAATATCAGCTATCCTTAGTTCGTGTTTTAAGGTCATAAGTGAAAATGACCTTTTCTTTTTAACTCCATATATATTCTTTTTTTGTTCAGTCAATCATACAGTTGCATGTTTTGTAACATTTTACAATTTCCATCAGAGCCTGGTTATTTATAGACTCCTTTACTCTTTTTAAACTTTTTCGGGACACTCCTTTATTATGCCCTGTGTTTGTGCAACTTTACTCTTTTATTGTGTTTAAATTCTAGTTTTCTCAACCAGTTTGACTCACTTGTGTTGCTTTCCATTGTAGGAACCTCCTACAAAGAAAACCCCTGCACCTGCAAAGAAAGCCCCTGCAGCCAAAAAGAAAGAAGAGTCCAGCGATGATAGCTCTGATGACAGATGACTCTAAGGATGAGGTTTGGCTTGCTTGATTTTCTTATTAGTTTACTTATTCATTGGGTTGGTGGATTTCTTGAAATAAATATTCCGCTGATGTAACAACCAGTTGCAAAGAAAGTATGGTTTTTAATGTTGATATAATAGTGTTCTTTTTAACTCCAAGTGAGTCAAATCAGGTTGTGTTGAGATTACTAAGTTGCATCAAAAAGAGATAAAGGGTGCATCTTTTTATTATCATTCTCCAGGTAGGGGGTACCCATCTTTGGAATGTCATCAAAATTTTATTATCATTTAGTGTTGGTTTTCATTAGGTGTAGTGTTGGAGCTTCTGTTTTATTTATAAGCATGTCTGCGGTTGTTCTGTATCATCTTTGAATTTGTATGTTCTTATTATGTCAAAAGTAGCTTACAAATGGGTAGGTGGAAACTCTTTTTTCCTCTGTGATATAGAACACACGTTTAATCTGCATGGTTTACAATTTGTTACAGGAAAAAGAGACGAGCATTGGCAAATGGGTGATATTATTTACACACTTACAAATAGAAGATGGTCATAGAAATGTGTTTTCTATGCTGAAAGTCATGACCAAGCTCTTGTCGGTGACAAAACTATTGCATTCTGGTTAATGGACAAGGTAGTTATAGATTATTAAGATTGTAAATCATATAAACATGTCACTTAGCGTTAACAGAATTTGTGTATGTTTTTGAAATATAAAAAAAAATATTTCATATACATGTGTGTGTGCATTCACCTTCTCCCTGTGTAGTTAATGCACTATTAATATCTCATTTCTTATCTTTATTGCTTTTTATTCATTTTATTTTACTGTTGATGCCTTAGCTAATAGCTCTTTACTTAACTCTTTTCAGGATATGTATGATTTCATGGCTTTAGATAGATCTGACACTCCAGTTGTGGATCGCGGGATCATATTACACACTGGATCTTTGTCTCGGCCTGAGGAACACAGTTTTGCTGAAGTAACCCAGCAAGCTCAAGACTTGTCTTTAGCACCCAATCAGCTTGTTGCCCCTGCGTCCAATAAATTTATGTGATTTCCTCTTCGACGGGCAAGGTACTCATCGGAATCAAATGTGTGGTCAAAGCAAACCCTTTTTTTGCTGAGTTACCCGACAAGGATTTACACCAATATGATGTAAGGGTTTCTTTTAATCCATTTGATTTTTATTGATGTCTTAGAACTTTATTGGTTTATTAATCATCCACTTGTGTTGCCAGGTTTTCATCACTCCTCAAGGTACATCAGGGGTGTCAACAGTAGCTGTTATGGAGCAAATGAGTGAAATTATAGGGATTCGCGTCTTGGAAGACGCCTTCGCTTACGATGGAAGGAATTAAAAGTCTTTATACCGCTGGAACATTACCTTTTTCTAACAAGGATTTCTCGATTACCTTGATTGACGAGGATGATGACACTAGAGCTTCAGGTTGTCGCTTTGATGCCTTTCATTTCCTTTATGTTCACTTGCATGTATGTGCGGTAGTTTATATTCTCTTTTGTTTCCGATGCAAGGAGAGAGAGGTTGTTCAAAGTTGCTATTAAATATGCTGCTCGAGCGGATCTCGACCACTTGGGAATGTTTTTATAGGGAAAACAGGCAGATGCACCTCAGGAAGCTCTTCAGGTTCTTGACATTGTTCTGCGTGAGATCCTGACTTCTAGGTATGTCTTGTATTATCACATTCTGTCTTTCTATTTTTTATATCATAGTTATGAGATTTACACTGATTTCTATCGGTTATAATAGGTATGCTCATGTTGGTCGTTCATTCTATTCCCCCAACCTGGCGAGAAGACAATCACTTGGTGAAGGTTTGGAAAGTTGGAGAGGTTTTTACCAGAGTATTCGCCCAACTCAAATGGGTCTTTCATTGAAAATTGGTGCATTATAATTTTGACTGTTGGTTATTGCTAAATTTATGTACGAGGAAGCACTTGTCGAAATTTGTGCACGAGGAATGATCCCAGCCTTCAAAGGGGGTCTGATTAATTTCAAGTTCCAGACCTTTGTAGAACAAGAAGAAGCAGCTGATAGGATTGCCGACTGCGTAGAAGAAGCACCCAAAGACTCTATCTGGAGTACTACGATTGGCGTCGTGGCATAAACCTCAGTTGATGCAAGGCCCAGTGTCAGCAGGGAAAGTAGGGGCCTGTCCCAAAGTGACGGCAAGAACCAAGGAAGGGGCGGAAGAGGAAGACGCGACCATAAAGTACCACCCCTCTCCCTTGTAGCAAAGATCACGTAGTCAAACTTTTAAATCAATGGATTTCTGAAGGAGAGATTCAACTTCCCTCAACCACAGTGGATATCCACATAATGGACAAAAGCTCGCCTAATTATTGTCATTATCATCGGAGGATGGGACACCCGACGGAAGAATGCTTTGTCATTAGAGGCATATTTGAACGAAAGCAGGTACCCGGGGAGCTCAAAAACACGAAACAAACAATCGCGCCTGATCCGTTTCCCCGTCACTAACCAAAAGGAGGAGGGAAAGGGAAGAATCAGAGTATGAGCTAGCAAATTATAAACAACTTTATTTATTCTTTTGCTTTTTTTTTTTTAAAAAAAAAAACCCGCATTCATAATCAACGAGTAAGCATTACAAAAGGTCCCGGGGATGCCAAAGGCGCTCGGTTGACTGACAAAAGGTCTCAGGATAGCCAAGGGCGCCTGATTGACTAAAGAAATTTACAAAAGGTCTCGGGGATGCTAAAGGCGCTCGGTTGACTGAAAAAGGTCTCAAGATAGCCAAGGGCGCCTGATCGACTGACGAAATTTACAAAAGGTCCCGGGGATGCCGAAGGCGCTCGGTTGACTGAAAAAATGTCTCAGGATAGCCAAGGGCGCCTGATCGACTGACGAAATTTACAAAAGGTCCCGGGGATGATAAAGGTGCTCGGTTGACTGACAAAAGGTCTCAGAATAGCCAAGGGTGCCTGATCGACTGACGAAATTTATAAAAGGTCCCGGGGATTCAAAAGATGCTCGGTTGACTGACAAAAGGTCTCAAGATAGCCAAGGGCGACTGATCGACTGACGAAATTTACAAAAGGTCCCGGAGATGTTAGCCGCACCTCTGTACCAATGGCAAATCATGCCAGCCATACCTAGTGTAGGATCAGAATATCGCGACATCAATACTTTGCGAGATTAGTAAAGAACAACATTGCGAGGGCATCGCAGAAGAATAACATAAATGACGCAATGAATGACGACAGCCAAAACACGTGAAAGATGTGAAGATCTAGCGAAGTTTAGGAGTGTCGCGAGGTTGTATACTTGTACACTTGCGATATTTCGCAAGTCATTCCGAAAATAAAGGACAAACTTTTTATGCCATCCATTATGTAATACCCTATATAAAGAGTTGATCGGGACGATTGAGGGGAGTTCTTTTTGAAATGTTGGGCAAGTCATTAGGAGAGAGAAAATTTTAGAGTTATTATGATTTTGTAATTCATTTCCATTTCATATTGTAAAGATTAAAGAATTCAATTAATAAGAATTGTAATTGCTCATCTTCAAATGGATTAATTGAGTATATTTTAGTGAGGGGTGTAGTGTAGGATTTCCTGCAACTACATATGCGCTAGAAACAGGGACTTGGAAGATTGAAGATAAAAGATTGTAATTAAGGTCATTCAAATCAAGAAAATGAGGAAACAAAGTGTTAAATTAGATGAAGTAGAGAAGTTAAAAGCCAAAGAATGTGATGAAAATATGGAATATAGTTCAATTACAAAAATGATGATTAATGAATTTCATGAAAACATCAAAGGAAGAATACACAAACGAGATTTTGAAGGAAAAAAGATCACAACCATGGAGAATATATTGCCTTTGAAAGATTGGGAAAAACAGAAGATAACATTCACAGAACCAGAGATACCAAAAGAGAGCATGAATCACACATCTCCACTGGTGATTACGATAAATGCACGTAAAGAAGGAAGAGAACCAGCAAAAACAGCGGAAGAATGGGCGATAAATAGAGTTTTGATAGATACAGGGAGTATTGTAAGTATCATGTTTTACCACGCTTACAAAAAGTTAGGATACAAAAATGAACAAATGACTTCCCCAACATATCATATCCATGGTTTTGGTAAGTCTATAACGAAACCTAAAGGGGAAGTGAAATTACGAATCCTGCTAGGAGAAATTGAAACACAAGTGACAATATGTGTAGTAGATATGGAATCACCATACAACATGTTGTTATGGAGACCATGGGTACACGCTATTAAAGCTGTGGCATCAACATATCATCAATGTATTAAATTCCCAATGCCAAATGGAGTTGGCGAAATCAGAGGAGATGCTGATAAAGGAAGAATGTATTATCAAGTCGAAGTAAAACATTATGAAGAACAGGTAAAGAAGCAAAAAGATCGCAAAAGGATGGCAAAAGAAGCTAAAAAAGAAGAAGAATTTAGAATTTATATGATAAGAGCAAAAGAAGGAAAAGGAATACCTAGCAAAATTTCGGAAGAAGGGAATGAGCTTGCGAAGGAAATGAAAGGACCAACCCCTATAGGAGAATCGAAGGCCAGCTATGTCGCAGCAGAACAAACAAAAGAAGTGAATGTTGGAACTGAAGAATAACCCAAAATGTTAAAAATTGGGACTAAGATGGAAGCGGATGAAGAAAGAAGAACTATTGATTTGTTGCGAGATTACAAAGATATCTTCGCATGGGATATGGATGAAATGCCTTGTATAGATCCATCTGTGGCATGCCATAATTTGGAAATTGACAGAAATGTAAGACCATTCAAACAAAGAATTAGAAAAATCGCAACAAAATATCATCCTCAAATAGAAGAAGAATTACTGAAGATGCTAGATGCAGGAATCATTAGACAAGCAAAATATCTCGAATGGATAGAAAATATGGTTATAGTCCCAAAGAAGAAAAAAGGGATAAGAATTTGCATAGATTTTACCGATCTAAACAAAGCTTGTCCTAAAGATAGTTTTCCGTTACAGATATTCCGCAATTGGTGAATCGCGAGTAGAAATGAAAGGATATCATCTCTTGATGGATACAAAGGCTACAATCAGATTCCTCTCGCTGAAGAAGACCAAGAGCACACTGCTTTTTTCGCTCCAAGAGGATTACACTGTTATACAAAAATGCCATTTGGTTTGCGAAATGCCGGTGCGACATACCAAAGGATGGTAGAAAAGGTGTTCGCGAAATGGATACACAAAACACTAGAGGTGTATGTGGATGATATGTTAGTGAAAAGTAAAAAACCAAAAGACCATATACAGGATTTAAAAGAAATTTTTGAACAAATGAGGCATTTCAACATCAAAGTAAATCCGGAAAAATGCACCTTTGGATTTGCATCAGGAAAATTTTTAGGTTACATTGTGTCAAAAGAAGGAATACAAGTTGACCCAGAGAAAGTACAAGCAGTTAGCGATATGCCAACACCAGCAACAGTAAAAGATGTTCAAAAATTAAATGGGCTATTAGCCTTATTGGGAAGATTCATCTCGCGATCATCTGACAAATGTAAGCATTTTTTCAACATACTCAAGAAGGGAGCGAAATTTAAATGGACAGATGAATGTGAAAAAGCTTTACAAGGAATTAAACAACATCTCATGGATATATCAATCTTACAAAAAGCAGAACCAGGGGAAGAATTATTAATTTATCTTGCGACAACCTCGCATGCGTTAAGTGCAGTATTACTGCGAATGGACGCAGGGGTGGAAAAGCCAATCTATTACATCAGCAAAACATTCAATGCCGCAGAGAAAAATTATTCAAAAATTGAAAAATTAATTTTGGCATTAGTTTACGCAACATTTAAACTTCGCATCTACTTCGAAGCACACACAATTATGGTAATAACAAAAGTGCCAATTGAGTCAGTAATGAAAAATTCAAAAAGATCAGAAGGGTTGAAAGATGGAATGCTCAAATAAGTCATTGTAAACTCAAATATGAAATACTATCCTCACCCAAATCACAAGTGGTGGCAGACTTCTTAGCAGAATTTCCATTGGAAGAGGATGAAGCAGTGGAAGAAATGATGGATATAGAAGAAGAACATGGAAATCCAGGGGACTTATTAACTGAGCCAAACAGATGGGAAATATTGGTAGATGGATCATCAAATGGAGAAGGTAACGGAATTGGGATCATTATAATTTCGCCAGAAGGCAATAAAATGGCTTTTTCTTTCAGATTGGAATTTATATCTACCAACAATGAAACAGAATATGAAGCTATAGTACATGCTTTGCAATTCGCAATAGAAATGAAGTTGGAGAATGTGAGGGTCACTAGTGATTCCCAGTTGGCCATTCGACAAATAAAAGATGAATACACTACCAATGAATCATCCTTGAAAAAATACAAAAAGCTTGTTGAAGAATTATCAGCAAAGATACCAAAAATAAAATGGAGACACATATCAAGAAGAGACAATAGGCTCGCGGATGCATTTGCTTTTATATCGAGTATGATGACAGATCCAATTGCGAGATGCATAAAAATACAGACACTTTTATCACCATCAATAAACAAAGAAGAGGGGGAAGAAACAGAAACAATGCTCATAGACGATGGAGTACAAGAACCCTGTTGCGAAGATTGGAGAACAGAACTTCATGCTTATCTAATGAAAGGAGAAACCCGAAGAAATAGATTAGAAATGCACAAATTGAAAATCTGAGCCACAAATTATGAGTTAAGAGACGGGGTGTTATATCGAAGATCTTTTGACGGACCCTCGCTTAGATGTTTAACACGAAAAGAAGGAGAAGCAGTATTAAAAATGTTACACAGTGGAGATGCTGGTAATCATAGTGGTGGAAGATCTTTAGCACAAAAGGTGAAAATGCAAGTCTATTATTGGCCATTCATGCATGAAGACGCAAAACAAATATCAAGACGTTGCGAAGATTGCCAGAGACATGGAAAGAGAATACATGCACCAGGAGCACCATTAACCTCTTCTACAAGTGTATGGCCTTTCGGAAAATGGGGGTTAGATATTGTAGGACCATTTTTACCAGGTACAACGAAGAAGAGATATATGATTGTCGCTACAGATTATTTCACAAAGTGGGCAGAAGTAAAAGCGGTACAACATATTCGCGATAAAGATGTTTTTACCTTCATATTCGAAAACATAATATGCAGATTTGGAATTCCAGCACAGTTGGTATCTGATAATGGAAAACAGTTTGAAGGACAAAATATAGAGTTGTTGCTCAATGCATTTCAAATAAAATGTGGGAAATCAACTCCTCTATACCCACAAGCCAATGGACAGGCGGAAGAAACAAATAAAACAATTGCAGATATATTAAAGAAGAAGTTAGAAGGACATAACAGAGCATGGTGTGAACAAGTGCATAATGCAGTATGGGCTTACAATACAACAAGGGGAGAAGCTACGGGGATGTCACCATTTTGTTTGACATATGGAGTTGAAGCTGTACTTCCGACAGAAGTTATTATTCCAACAACAAAGAGAGAAGCTTGGGAGAAAAATCTTAGTACGGGTAACATTTTGGTTAAATTAGATGAACTGGAGGAGAAGAGAGAAAGAGCACTACAGCATATGGAGAATTATCAGCGAAGATTAGCTAGAGAATATAACAAGCGTGTCAAGACACGCGAATTTCAACCAGGTGATATGGCGTTGCGAGAAACACCAATATATCAGCGAGAAAGTGGAGGCAAAATGGCGAAAAAGTGGGATGGACCTTATATAATCAAGGAGATATATAGTTGGAACAGGGGCATATAGACTAATGGATCCTGAGGGAAAAGATGTGGGCCAAAGATTGGATAGACCATGAAATAGGTTATATCTCAAGAAGTATTACCCATAGAAGACGGAAGGGAAAGAGTGAGTTGCGAAAAATTAAAAGAATGAAATGAAATGAATTCATATGAAATATTCTTACGACAGAGT
This sequence comes from Papaver armeniacum, assembly GCA_023531295.1. Taxonomy (NCBI): domain Eukaryota; kingdom Viridiplantae; phylum Streptophyta; class Magnoliopsida; order Ranunculales; family Papaveraceae; genus Papaver; species Papaver armeniacum. The sequence goes on from JAJJWW010004743.1 coordinate 115,697, forward strand.
GATTGCGAAAGTGCATAAAATACATAAATTCTGCGAGTATATCGCAAATAAAATATCAAGAGATAATCAAAAATGAATGATTGAATGAATTATCAAAAATGAATGAATGAGTGAATGGGACGAACCTTTATGGCGTACACCCTAGTTCGCGAATGATATTTCGCAAGAGGCAAATATAAGACCTAAAGTACGTCATATAAGGGGGTATCTCTTGACATGGCTCAGGGAAATGGTTATACCGCTCCTGAAAACTTAGTCATGGAGATTTGGGGCCCATGAAAGCCTATCCGGGGGAGATACCTTGGATTTCCAACTACATATATAAGGTTATACCCTGGTTGGACACCCGAGGGTCTCTTCCAAGGAGTCAGTGTATGACCAAGGCGCCGAGGTACACGGTTGAGCCAAGGGTGCCCGGGGCATTTGAAGTGTCTCGGCCATTCTTGGCAAGTCTTAGCACATCTTTGCACTCGGCCGAAGAAAACTCCACTTAGGGTGCAGTCTCGTAACCATAAACCCTATATGTATAAGGGATAAGAGGCTACGAAAACAACTGGTTGTTGTTAAGACCGGATGGGAGGAGCTAGTCTTGTATGGCCGATGTACGCCTCCTTGAAGGGGCAACCAGGGAGATGATAAGGGCGACACCCTCCATTAGGGAGCTGATAAGTGTCTGAAGACGGCAATGTCATGGGGATTTACGTTCGCAAGAATATTTAGGCCTGTCATATTATCGCAAGAAAAATATCCTGCAGAGGTAAAAATACTAAAGAAATGATAAGACAAGGTCAATGGGTCATTACATGAAAGTGTAAAGACGTCCTGCGATTTTGTCGCAATGAGGGGTGGCAAAATAAGACCTTTAATTAGGAAGGCAAGATAAGACCACACAAGAGCAATGATAAGGCAAGATCAATGGGTCATGACATGAAAATGTAAAGACGTCCTGCGATCTTGTCGCAATGATGAATTTCAAGATAAATAAAGATAATGAAAAATAAAAGATTAATTATTAAATATCAGGAGTTGAACTCTTCAAAAGAAAGAGTAGTAATTGAAGTACATAAAGAAATTACAGTACAAGAAGAAAAGTTACATGAGAAAGTTGATTCTCAAACATCAGTTTTTTCGCCAGAATGAGATGCTGGGTTTTCTTCAGCGACTTTATCTATATTCTCACCAATTATTATATTTTCGCCAGATCCTCCATCATTCAGATCATCATTGACAGCTTTACTAGGAGAGATTATTTCTTCATTTGCGAGTTCTTCGCCACTATTATAATCGAAATCGCTATCAGGAGAATTAGGAACTTCGTCATCACTTACTTCCAGAGGTTCGATAGACACAGGATCAAGAGACTTGGAAAGCAAAACATCATTCACAGCAACTTCGGCTTTAAGATGAAACTGACGAAGGCGTGCTTTTTGATGATTTTTACTTTCTATGTCTTTACAGTCAGACATATAATCGAATCTTCTTTCTGCACGATCGCGAGAATGAGCAAGGGAAGTAGCAAGTATCCCATTTTCTTTGCGAATTTTTGAATAATCAGATTTGAGAGTGGCAATAGTGGAATGAAGATTTTTCTCAGAATCTACAAAACAAAGAACATAGAAAATTGTTTAGATTTTTGGAATTCTCAAGGAAAATATCATAAAATAATAAGTAAATGGATTGAGGTAGTCAAATAATATGAATACCTTCCTTTTGTGAGGTAAGATGTTGGATTAAAGCCGAACAACTATTCTCCAAATGATCCATGGCGTTGTCAAAATTATCTCCGATTAATCCCTTCAGTCGTGATCACAAACTTTTTTCGTTGGAAACAAGTAAGGCATTTTCTTTCGCAAGGAAGGAGTTGGACTCTTCCAATTTAGAACATTGATCCTTGAATTGGTTTGCCTTTACACTCAAGGTTATTCTACCCTGAATAAGTTTATCTTTCTCGGCAGTAACTTCTTCAAGTTGATTTCTCAACGAGTAAAGGGATTGTTCTTGTTCTTTATATAATTTTTGACACACATCAGACTGTTGCGAATAAATTGCCACCTTGTTTAATAGAGTTCGCTTCTCTTGAGAAAGAATTCCATTCTCATCTGATAAAGTTTCCAACTCCAGATTAGCTTTAGTCAAAGAGTAAGAGAGGCGAGATAATTCATTACTTAATGAACTTTGTTCCTGTACTAAATTAGCATTTTGTTTAGAAAGATTATCTATTTGATCAACAGAGTATGTATGAAGATTATCTAATTGGTTATATTGCTCCATCCAAGCATCTCTATCAACTCGAACTTCTTCGACAGTAGATTCCAACTGGTATATCTCCATTTTTCGCTTCTAATTTAAAGCTTGAAGGCCGAACAACGGTTCTTGGTTCAATTCTTCATTCTTCATTCTTCTTGCGAAGATTATCGCGATCTAGCGAAACATTTTGAAGTTTTTGATTCTCAAGTTGGAGAATATTACACTTTGCAGTCATAGCCTGGAGATCATTCTTCAAAATATTAATTTCTTGCTCCAAAGATGTTTGCGAAATTCTATCAGGGCCAAGGTATTTACTCAAAATCTTGCAGACATCAGATTTGATAGGATCGACAGAAGTCTTTTTTGACATCGTTTACAATATCTGATAGAACTTTGAAGGCTACATCTATTCCTTCCAAATTTTCTTTAGAAAGAGGGATTTGCTCAGATAAAGAAGTAATGGCGAGAGAAGAAAGAATAAGTGAGTCATCTTTTGTTAAAGGAATATCATGAGGAGAGGAAATCTCATAAGGATTAATGATTGGAGAAATGGTAGAGGCATTGACAATGGAAGAAATAGGCTCATTCGCAGTAGGACTGCTATGAGGGATTTGATTTATGAGAAATTCCATAGTAGTATTATCAACTACGGTATTTTCGCAAGAAGAAGCAGTAGGATTATCTTGCGAAGATTTCGCAGTAGGAGTTGTAAGTTTGAATAGGGGAAAGGAAACAGCAGGTGCAACGGGTTTAGAATGGCAAAGTTTTTTGGGGGGACCTATCAACATTTTGATCATCCTGCGAATTACAAGATAAATAAGAAGCAGAGGCAACAATATTGTTATTAAAAGAGTAAATATTTCTTAAATACCTTGTTATTCCCAGGCTTTCTTTTAGAAGAAGTGGATTTTGATTGCGAACCCACGGAGATATTAGGGTTCACAATGGTGAACCTGGTGTTAGATTTGTTCTTGCTAAAATAAAAATGGCACGAGAGTCATTAAAAGAAGAACAATATCAGAATAAAACAACTTCAATAAGAGAGATCAATCACAAGATGATCAAATTCAGCAAAATTAACAAACCTTGATGCCATAGGAACAGTAGCAGAAGAATAGTAGCAGAAGACGATGAAGAAAGACGACAGAGAAAAGTTGCAGACAATGAAGAAGACGAAGTAAAAGAAAAGAAATGTTTTCACAAGTAACCCTCCTTTAAATAGACAAGAAAAGAGGAACCGGATAACATTAAATGTGCCGGTAAAAAGGGAAATTTTAGATACGTGTAAACAGTCATTCCTAAATTCATGGAATCTTGTCGGCAAAAAATAGATGAAAAACAAACGATCGCGGCGTTTCAAAATATCGGTTCTCATGACATTCTCTTCTTCGCAGAGAAGACATGAGAAGAGGCAAGATGTAGGATCGAATATCGCGACATCAATACTTTGCGAGATTAGTAAAGAACAACATTGCGAGGGCGTCGTAGAAAAATAACATAAATGACTCAATGAATGACGACAGCCAAAACACGTGAAAGATGTGAATATCTAGCGAAGTTTAGGAGTGTCGCGAGGTTGTATACTTGTACACTTGCGATATTTCGCAAGTCATTCCCGAAAATAAAGGACAGCTTAGCTGTCATCCATTATGTAATACCCTATATAAAGAGTTGATCAGGACGATTGAGGGGGAGTTCTTTTTGAAATGTTGGGCAAGTCATTAGGAGAGAGATAATTTTAGAGTGATTATGATTTTGTAATTCATTTCCATTTCATATTGTAAAGATTAAAGAATTCAATCAATAAGAATTGTAATTGCTCATCTTCAAATGGCTTAATTGAGTATATTTTAGTGAGGGGTGTAGTGTAGGATTTCCTGCAACTACACCTAGCCCAAGCTATCCGCGCCATGCCAAACGCGCTCTGCCTTGGCCCTAGCTACGCTAGTCACACTAAACGCGCCAAAGCATGCCAACCATGCTAGCCGCACCTCTGTGCCAATGGAAAATCATGCAAGCCACACCTAGCCCAAGCTAGCCGCGCCATGCCCAACGCACTCTATCTTGGCCCTAGCTATGCTAGTCACACCAAACGCGCCAAAGCATGCCAACCATGCTAGCCGCACCTCCGTGCCAATGGAAAATCATGCCAGCCACACCTAGCCCAAGTTAGCCGCGCCATGCCAAACGCACTCTGCCTTGGTCCTAGCTATGCTAGTCATACCAAACGTGCCAAAGCATGCCAACTATGCTAGTCGCACCTCTGTGCCAATGGCAAATCATGCCAGCCACACCTAGCCCAAGCTAGCCACGCCATGCCAAACGCACTCTGCCTTGGCCCTAGCTACGCTGGTCACACCACGCCAAGCTAGACACCCTTACCTTGGTGATGTAATTTTGAAAAGTTGTAGTAAAGTGGTAAGAAAGATGTCGTTCATCTCAGACTTGTGAAGGATTTTTAGACTCAAATATAACTAGAAAACTCAAAGAAGGTTGTATCAAGATTTTAGAAAGCACCGAGACTTAGGATTCCACCAAATTCCAATTTTTATGTGATTTAATCTAATCAATATTCGTGCAACTCTTTATGTTTAAAGTGATTCTAATATTTTGCAAAGGTAGATTTTTAGAATAACAATTGTATTTCGAAAGCATAGAATATCAAAAACCTAGGTCTAAGCATAGTCTATCAAGAGAAATCACAACTGCTTAGGAAAAATCATTCAATCAATTTTCAATCAAGGCAATAATCTTAAAAAAGATTGCAAAAATTAATTAAAATAGAAATTACCACACACATCATGGAAAATTGGCTTCCTCCGTCGCCTCGGCTAAGGGGTTTAGCTCCTCATAATAATCACTTGCACAAAATACATGTTTATAGCCCAAAAGTTGATTAAAAGGATGAAAAACAATAAAGCATCGTTTGCAACGCTGTAATGGCGTTACAAACAAGCTGTTACAATGGACCGTTACAGAGACAGACTTATGCACTGTTGAGTTGTCGCTGTTTTTAAGACCCTTTAAACGACTGTCCTAGATAGCCTTTTGTTCTTCGTGTTCTTCAAAGACAGTGCAGTAACCCGATTTCTGTAACTTTGATTTCTCGGCTCTGTGGTGTTCTAAACTTCCCCTAACTTATTCTAACCTTCGATAATCTTCCCTGGGACTCGATCACACCTTTTATACCCCTTCAAACCCTCCAAAACCCGATTAAATTTCTTCTTTTCTTTTCGTGGAAGTTACGGCAATAATTTGTTCCCTTAGTTGTTTCACGCGTTTCGGATCTTTCCAACTCCTTCCAAACTCTTCCTTAGATAGATACATATCTCGCCTTTAGTCTCCCTGGAATTCCAAAAATAAACTCCACAGGACCCGTGTATAACTTCACCTCTGTTTTTATGCAACTCGAGTTCTAGCCAAATCCAGCCCAACTAAACATCCATACCAGCGTTGTATTGACAAAACAAGGCCTAGCCCATGAAAATCAGCGATTGAATCTCGTTAAAAGCCGGTCCAAATCATTAACCCTAATTCGCCATTAAAACACCATTTTTCCCGCCAAAACTCATTTTTTGAATTGTTGAAGAAGACCTCCCCCTATCCAGAGTGGGGGTGCGAATAGCAGCTGCCTTGGGTGTCCTGGGGGTGCCCCTTAGTAATTAGGGTACCCCTTATCCATTTCCGGGATGCGAATAGTAATTTTCTCCCACGAGCGCAAAAACCACTTTTCGAGCCAATTTCGCCGCAAAAGCTTATTTCTCCAAAAACACCTACAAAGACATAAAATACCAAAATAAGCACAAAATCGAGTACTAACATTACGAGAATTGAGACTAAAATAGACACATAAATGTGTCTATCAAATACCCCAAACTTATTATTTGCTAGTCCTCGAGCAAATCAAATCTACAAAATAAAATCCCAACTCACTGTCGCGCAGCATCGTCGATTGCATTTAGCGTATGCAATAAGCCTTTAAACCCCTAGGTGGCCCTAGTGGCCGAGTTATAGTCTCGGGAGGGTTTACCAGAGATATACCCACAAAACCTTTATACTCAGGACCTAACTATCTACGCGAGAACCTTGGAAGGCACTAAAGGATCTCCTTGGTTGGCATACTTATTGATTACGGGAGGAAGTACCCCGATGCGAAATTCCAATTGTTGTACACGAGTTTGCACTCGGCATACTAAAATTCATATATAAGTCACAGAGCTCTACTCGGATAGTCGCACTATGGACATCAATACCTGAGTCAAAACTAATCACATGGATAGATCAAGAAGATGGATATAGAAAAAAACATAGATGGTTTTGATGTTTAATAAGTGATTGATGTTTCCCATATCTGTCTGAAGGCCTCCGCCAAAATGATCCTATCCTAATGGACTGGGATACTAGTTTGACTAATATCAACACACTGGCATATACAAGGGAACCAGTGGTCGATAAACCTAACTCTAGGTCAACACAACTGGCATATACAAGGGTTCCAGTGGTCGACTTTATTGAATTTATTCCGATTGGTCTGATGGTCTGGTTTCATTTTTTTTTTTTTCTTATTCTTTTTTTTTTTTTTCATTTTTTTTTTTTTTTTTTTTTTTTTCACTTTTTTTTTTTCACTTTTTTTTTTTTCACTTTTTTTTTTTAGTATCTCAATCACTCTAATTCACCCTAGCATTGGTAACAACTTGAATCGTGGGCCCCACCTAATCACTTAGAGAAACATAGTTTAAAAACAAAACAAAATAAAAACAGAAGTGAAAAGGACTCAACGAGATATGGTGAAACTATCATGTTATTTCTAACACCTGAGCTCTGTGCTTTTATGAATAGACTCTTTAGATGTTGCCATCTAATCAGATTGGTTCCTCAACTCCTACAACCAAAATGCTTCCATCCACTTAGATTGGTTAGTGCCATCCTTAATAAACACAAATTTCTAGGCTCTGGAGTTTAATAATGCAACTAAAAGTTTCTCCCATACCCCCAAACTTAAATCTAACATTGTCCTCAATGTTCTAAAGATAAAATTAAAAGCATGAACAAGGAGAAACTGTTACCATTTGAAGCAAAAGAGTTAAGGAAAGATATTACCGTGTCGCATGAATGTTGGGTTACCTCCCAAGAAGTGCTAAGTTTAACTTCTTCAGCCAGACATTACGTACCCATAAAATGGCTAATTACCCTTCCAAATCGTATATCAATAGTCGAAACAATTGTGGATCATCAAAATCAATTAAAACTGCCACAATTATGAGACAACTGCACCAAATCAGAAAAATGAACAGATAGAGCACATCCTCATCCAAGGTTTCCTGCAAGACATCTGGGTTTTTCTGTGGTGCCCACTTGGGCTTCATATGAGTGTCTTGATAAACGAATTTACCCAAATAACGAGTCTCAAATAGTGGATTTCCCCCTGGATAGTATCGGGAGGATCGGGTTGTGGAGTTAGAAGAGACTCGGGTAATACCTCGGACACACTAGGCTCGGAGTCCCAAGTTAGGGACTTCAAATAGGGATACTTGAGGATCACTACCCCCAAACTTAGAATTTTCGGTGTCTCTAGATAGACTAGTCACAATATTCCTAATTTCTAGACCATTAGGTTCCTGAAAAAGGTCAATTGCTTTCTCTAATTTATAATCAGGTGGTTCATCCTCTAAATGCATCTGGGGCACACAAACTGTAAGACTTATATGTTTCATATCCTCTTTGGGTAACTTTAAAGTTTCCTTATTGTCTTGGAGTACGGTCACCGGCCTACTCTCATGATCACTATCCAAATCGGAAGCTATAGGCAAAATTTCAGATGGGCCTAAAAATGCATAATTAGGGTCCAACTTAGGAGGATCTGTAGGCTCTTCGAAACAAGGGATTAAGGTAGATTCGGTAGCCAGTAATGGTTCGAACTTAGCTTTCCATTTATCGGTATCTAACATAGGAATAGAATCCAACAGAGCATTTACTTGTTCAATGTTGCTATCATCGTCGAAATCCATGCTAAAATGGGCTAGACAACTCTCTAATGGATCTTCCAATAAGAAGTTTGGTAATGACTCTGAACTAAGGTTCCTATCATGTTCACCTCTTCAATGCACGTGTCATCTAGCTCGAGAATGCAGCTTATTGACATTAAAAATATTCAACTCAATAGTCATATTACCAAAAGATAGATTCATAATACCCGGTTCGGCAGTTTATGATCGCATTAGACGTAGCTAAAAATGGGCGACCTAAAATCACGGGTATCGGTTCTCGGGTCGGGGACAGGTTGGGTATCTAAGACCACGAAATCCACAGGATAAAATAAACTTGTCGACCTCAATAAGAACATCTTCTATCACACCACGAGGAATTTTAACGAGACCTGTCAGCTAAGCTGCAGTGTTATCTTGGTAGGTTTCAATTCACCAAGTCCTAGTTGTAAGTACACATGGTACGGAAGTAAGTTCACACTAGCTCCTAAGTAAAGTAAAGCTTTATCTACCCGATGTTTTCCTATCGTGCAAGCAATGGTAGGGGCACCTGGGTCTTTATATTTAGGAGTTGTGTTGTTACGAATGATCGAACTTACATGACTAGCTAAAAAGGCTTTTTAGGGACATTAAGCTAACGCTTTCGCGTTCACATATCCTTAAGGAATTTGGCATAAGCAGGAAGTTGCCTAATTGCTTCTAGTAACGGAAGGTTTATGGTAACTTTCTTAAAAACCTCCATTATGTCATTAAAGTTGGATTCACTCTTTGTTGGTACTAATATTTGTGGAAATGGGGCTCTAGGCATAAAATAGGGCCTCTCGGGAACCGAATTGGCATCATCGGAGATTTTATCAGTCTCCTCGGCGATGGATGGTCACGAGGGGTGAACTACGATATGCTCACTATCGGGCATGGTTACGATTGTCTACTACTCTACCACTCCTAAGGGTTCTAATTGAATTCAACTGATGTGATGGTTTTCACCTACTTCATGAACTCCTCTAGGGTTGGGTTGTGTTTGACTAGGAACCTACCTTTTTCTCTCAAGGACTCATTTATCGACTAACTGCGTCTTTAACTCGGCAATAGCTTGACTATTTTCTTGCCCTATCCTGTTACTAGCTTCTACACTTTGTGAAAGTAATTGGTGCATCTTTTCAGTGTTTTGAATAAATGAGGCAAGAGTTTCTTCTAGACTCAAAATTTTCTTATCGGACTGATTTTGAAAGTGAGCTACTCCTGAAGGATTCTTAGTATAGCCAAAACACAGGGGAGCATTCGAATTAATAAAACGACCTTGGTTGGTCCTTAGACCATGAGAGGTTCGGATGGTTTCTCCAACCATGATTATAGGTTTCGAATATGGGTCAAATTTCGACGGTTATCAAATCTAGTGTTATTATTATAAAGAGCATTGGCTTGCTCTTCAATAGTCTGGCCTTCCCAAAAAGGCTCCACTCTACCACTAAGCGTGACCCAATTCTAAGGCTTCTAACCTTTTAGCTATTCTTTTTGCAATTTTGGCATCTGATTCAAAGCTTCCTTCTAGCCTATTAACGTTTCCTCTTCCTAGAAGAATTGTTTTCTTGGGTTCCCTACTATTTTCCCATTGCTGGGTCTTTTCGGCAATTTCATGCAAATATGTCATCGCCTCATCAACTGTTTGGTTTTCAAACCCACCTGTACACATAGATTCTACTGTGGTTGTAGTGGGATAATCTAAACCCTCATAAAGGATCTGAACTAACCTAACCTTTTCGAGACCATGATGAGGACATTGGGAATAAATCATTGAACCTTTCCAAATACCTATACAAAGATTCTCCCTCCTGTTGAGAAAACGTGCAAATTTGCGTCTAATAGGCGATGTTTTGTGCCTAGGGAAAAACTTGTTCAAAAAGGCGGATGTAAGTTGTTCATATGTTTCAATTGAACCAGAAGCCAAACTATATAGCCACGATTTGGCTTTATCTTTCAAGGAAAAGGGGAATAACCTGAGTTTCAAAGCATCATCATCAAGGTTTCTAATCTTTAGGGTGCTACAAATTTCCTCAAAGTCCCTAACATGAAAATAGGGGGTTTCATTTTCTTTCCCTAAGAAGATTGGGAGCAGTTGTAAGGTCCCAGGTTTAAGTTCATAAGTTGCTTCTGTTTCAGCTAACCTGATATACGAGGGACGAGTAGTCCTAGTCGGGTTCAATAAGGCTTTCAAAGTTGCCATTTCTGGCACTATCGAAATATTAGGGATTGTCTCCTTAAACTGAGGTTCAAAAACAGACTCTTCAAAAATTGGACTTTCTAAATTGAGGTAATTGAGACGCTTAGAACTACTAGGTTTCTCTTTAACAAATCTACCTAGGGCGTCTCTTTTACGTTTAGGCATGCAAAAGAATAAGGAAGGGGATTCTATGCAATCACAAATCAAGGCCGACTCAACCAAAACAAACCTAGAGATTTCTAGCAAACAAAAAGCATGATGGCTCCACTTAGATTGTTTCTAGACCAGCTTCTAATCCTTCGAAAAGGAATTCGTTACAATTTAAGCAAACCCTCCGGAATCAATCCGAGTCAAAGTAAGTTGAATAGAGGCGAGGAAACTCGGTGGAGCTTTGATACCCAAGGCCTCTTAGGAATTACAATGCGGCGCAGTCACGCATTCAACTCACTGAAACCTTCATGAACTTCGAAGTGTGCTTAAAAGAGTAACCAATATTTTTTCGAACGACTTTCCTATTAAGCTCGTTACCCTATCGGTCTTGTTCTAGTCAAAATTTTAAGGCTTAGGTTCGCGTAGGTTACGTGTTCCTAAGGCGGGCAAGAAGAGAACGGTGATGAAATCCGAACCCTTATCTTATATGGCCAGGCCTTGCCCTTTACTAAAAAATTAAAGCAGCCGTATTCAAGTCCTCAGCATATATGCAAACGAAGGAGTCCAGTAACTCGCTGACAGGAGATTCGCGAGTGTTTAGAGTATTACCTCCCGTTCCAGACGGGGGATGAATCGGTTGTAGTCGACTCGGGCCACTGACTCCAATGTCAGTGTACGAACCCAAGGTGCAGAGACAATATCGTAATTGTCCTCCTTCTCTGCAAACAGTTGATATTTAAAATACCCTTCCGTAGGGTAAAAATAAAAATAATGTCCAAAGTCCAAAAGTCCAAAGTCCAAAAATAAAAAGAAACATTACAAAAATAATTATAAACCCTAATACAGTTTTTCCGAAAAACCCTAAAAAATAAATAAAAATAAAATTCTTTGTCTCTTCCTCGTTTCTTTTCGCTTTGTCTTTGACTCCAAGTCTTAATTATTCACCAAATCTTTGGCTCGGCTTTCTTTTCAATCCGAAATCCAATACCTGTAACCACAAGACAAATACCCAAGAAAACGTAAAATAGAACAAAAGAAAAAAAAAACTAAAAAATAAATCTAAAACCCTAAAAACAAGTCCGCGTCGGCGGCACCAAAAATTGATGTAATTTTGAAAAGTTGTAGTAAAGTGGTAAGAAAGATGTCGTTCCTCTCAGACTTGGAAGGATTTTTAGACTCAAATATAACTAGAAAACTCAAAGAAGGTTGTATCAAGATTTTAGAAAGCACCGAGACTTAGGATTCCACCAAATTCCAATTTTTATGTGATTTAATCTAATCAATATTCGTGCAACTCTTTATGTTTAAAGTGATTCTAATATTTTGCAAAGGTAGATTTTTAGAATAACAATTGTATTTCGAAAGCATAGAATATCAAAAACCTAGGTCTAAGCATAGTCTATCAAGAGAAATCACAACTGCTTAGGAAAAATCATTCAATCAATTTTCAATCAAGGCAATAATCTTAAAAGAGATTGCAAAAATTAATTAAAATAGAAATTCCCACACACATCATGGAAAATTGGCTTCCTCCGTCGCCTCGGCTAAGGGGTTTAGCTCCTCATAATAATCACTTGCTCAAAATACATGTTTATAGCCCAAAAGTTGATTAAAAGGATGAAAAACAATAAAACAGACTGTTTGCAACGCTGTAATGGCATTACAAACAAGCTGTTACAATGGACCGTTACAGAGACAGACTTATGCACTGTTGAGTTGTCGCTGTTTTTAAGACCCTTTAAACTTATTTGTCCTAGATAGCCTTTTGTTCTTCGTGTTCTTGTGCAGCAGTGATAACCCGATTTCTGTAACTTTGATTTCTCGGCTCTGTGGTGTTCTAAACTTCCCCTAACTTATTCTAACCTTCGATAATCTTCCCTGGGACTCGATCACACCTTTTATACCCCTTCAAACCCTCCAAAACCCGATTAAATTTCTTCTTTTCTTTTCGTGGAAGTTACGGCAATAATTTGTTCCCTTAGTTGTTTCACGCGTTTCTGATCTTTCCAACTCCTCCCAAACTCTTCCTTAGATAGATACATATCTTTGGAAAGAATATCTCGCCTTTAGTCTCCCTGGAATTCCAAAAATAAACTCCACAGGACCCGTGTATAACTTCACCTCTGTTTTTATGCAACTCGAGTTCTAGCCAAATCCAGACCAACTAAACATCCATACCAGCGTTGTATTGACAAAACAGGCCTAGCCCATGAAAATCAGCGATTGAATCTCGTTAAAACTGGTCCAAATCATTAACCCTAATTCTGCTAGTAGGAAATACCATTAGGTCCTAGGAATAATATATTAGAGAGAGTCTAGTCCTGTTGACCCAGTCATGTGTCTATTTGGTCCTTTTTGGGAAAATATATTATAGTTTGGTCCTAGAAATTATTGTTTGGTCCTAAGGTGATGTCATGGATGATGTAAATGTCATCCTGTAGTGGCACAAATACCCTTTTGGGACCATATATATAGAAAAAAGCCCAAGAAAATATCTTATTTCAGATTTACTTTCTCTCTCCTCCTATTTTCAGATCTAGTTTCTCTCCTCCCCATTTTTTCTTTTTTCCTCATGAAGACGATGAAGAATGACGAAATTTTTAGGTTTTTCTGCTGCTGTGTATGACGACGAAGAAGAAAAACATGAAGAAACACATTACTGCTGCTGTTGTTGACAAAGAAGAAGAAAAAGGTGAAGAAGAAAAAGACGAAGAAGAAGAAAAAAAATTTGTTGTTGCTGCTGTTCACGAAGAAGATGAAAAAGATGAAGAAGAAAAAGACGAAGAAGGGGAAAAAGATATTTCTGCTGCTGTTGTTGATAAAGAAGAAGAAAAAGATGAAGAAGAAAAAGACGAAGAAGAAGAAACACATTTTCTTAGGTTTTTATATGGACTTCATTCCTGGGAATGAAGTATGTTTTTTAGGTTTTTATATGGACTTCATTTTCTGGAATGAAGTCTGTTTTTTTAGAGTTTTATATGGGAATGAAGTCTGTTTTTTATGTTTTTATATGGACTTCATTTTCTGGAATGAAGTCTGTTTTTTTATGGTTTTATATGGACTTCATTCCTGTGAATGAAGTCTGTTTTTTTAGGTTTTTATATGGACTTCATTCCTGGAATGAAGTCTGTTTTTTTAGGTTTTTATATGGACTTCATTCCAGGAATGAAGTCTGGTTTGTATATGTTTTATATGGACTTCATTTATGGAATGAAGTCTGTATTTCTTAGGTTTTTATATGGACTTCATTCCAGGAATGAAGTCCGGTTTGTATATGTTTTATATGGACTTCATTTATGGAATGAAGTCTGGTTTGCATAGGTTTTTATATGGACTTCATTTCCGGAATGAAGTCTTGTTTGTATAGGTTTTGATATGAAGGAAAAAAAAAGGTTTTATATGGACTTCATTTCTGGAATGAAGTCCGGTTTGTATATGTTGTTATATGAAATTCATTTACGGAATGAATCGATACAAAAAATGAGTAAAAATTAACATGGAAGGGTACTTTTGTCCATTCGTATTTTTAAATAATTATGGACCAAACAGTAAAAGGCGTTTGACCAAAGGACTAAACAGACATGGGCCCACCTATAAAAGGACCAAAGGATATTTTTCCCATTCTGCTATTAAAACACCATTTTTCCCGCCAAAACTCATTTTTTGAATTGTTGAAGATGACCTCCCCTATCCCAGTGGGGGTGCGAATAGCAGTTTGCCTTGGGGTGTCTGAGGGTGCCCCTTAGTAATTAGGGTACCCCTTATCCATTTAGGGATGCGAATAGTAATTTTCTCCCACGAGCGCAAAAACCACTTTTCGAGGCAATTTCGCCGCAAAAGCTTATTTCTCCAAAAACACCTATAAAGACATAAAATACCAAAATAAGCACAAAATCGAGTACTAACATTACAGAGAATTGAGACTAAAATAGACACATAAATGCGTCTATCACTTGGCCCTAGCCCGCCATGCAAAAGTAGCACCCGCGCCTAGACTTGCAAACCGTGCAACCTAGGCCAAATTGGCCACGCATACCATTGGCACATGCCAACACGCATCGCTGGTAGCTTTTCTTACCAGGCCGTGGCCCTAATGTCCGAGCGTGCCACTGGCACATGCCAACACGCTTGCTGGTAGCTTTTCTTACCTGGTCGTGGCCCTAATGGCCGAGTGTGCCATTGGCACATGCCAACACGCATCAATGGTAGCTTTCTTACCAAGCCGTGGCCCTAATGGCCGAGCATGCCATTGGCACATGCCAACACGCATCGCTGGTAGCTTTTCTTACTAGGTCGTGGCCCTAATGTCCGAGCATGCCATTGGCACATGCTAACACGCTCGCTGGTAGCTTTCATTACCTAGCCGTGTCCCTAATGGCCATGCGTGCCATTGACACATGCCAAACATGCACGCTGGTAGCCTAACTTGCAAGCCGTGCAACCTAGGCCAACTTGACCGTACGTGCCATTGGCACATGCCAAAACCCACGCTGGTAGCCTAACTTGCAAACCGTGCAACCTACCACCAAGGCATTCTGCACATGCCACACACGCCACTAGCAGCTCTGGCATTGCCACTTACACTCAACGTGCAACCTACCACCAAGGCATTCCGCACATGCCATTGGTACATGCCACACACTCCACTAGCAGCTCTGGCATTGCCACTTGCACTCAAGGTGCAACCCGCAACAAAGGAATTCCACACATGCCACACGCGCCACTAGCGGCGCCACTTGCACTGAAGGTGCAACCAACACTCGAGACATCAACACAACCGGGGGATGATTTCCGGGGTCTTGGTTTGGCGGTCACAAGATGCGCGGCGTACACTACGCTCACATTAAGAAAGCGTGAATACGAATAAAGAGGTCAAATAAATGAGGAAATAGTGGTGAAAACGTTTTCACCCATAAACACCATGCGGTTACCACCTCCTCCCATTATTTCACCCTTTACTCTCTTTCTTCATGAGGCCAGGGTACGTTTCAATCTCGACTTGTATAAATAGGTCTTACCTATTTCCACCAGATAACAAGTATCGGTCAGGAAAAAAAGCACAACACTCTCAGAAAAGGCAACTTTGCAAGCTCTCCAAAAAAGCTTTCATCTCTTGCAAGCTTCCAAAGATTTCACTTTCTGATACAAGTCGAGACACCACTCTCACGGGGAATTATTCTGGTCTCAACACCTATCTTTGCTTCCCTCCCCAAATCATCCCTTCTCCTCCACTTTGTGACCGAAGCAAGTCCGGAACGGCCATTTCTTGGTTTAGGCCGGACTTGTACATGATTGATCTCTCGAATCTAGAAAGTTCTCACGTGCAGCATTTTTGTTTAGGGTTTAAACCGTTTTTCTCACTCACCTACCAATTTACCAAAATCGGCGAAACGATTTTTACCCATAAACAATTGGCGACCAACGGGAGGATTGATCTTTCGATTCAATATCAAATTCCAGTTTAGTCCTCAAATTTCGCGCAAGCATGGTCGGCTATCAGGCCATCTCCACAAACGTTGATCCCGCTCGAGGTCATGATAACTCGTCAATTTTTGGAAGCAATATGACCAATGAAGAGGTCCCAAGACTGGTTGACGATGCAGAGCTCAAGAGATCCATGCCAAAAACATGGATCTAATGAAGGATGTGATTAACAGCATACTCGACTTCCTCATCATCCTAACATCGGAGTTAAATGGTTCATGTTCAAAAGCAGGGGTCTAACATCCCGAATGAGCATTCTCAAATCAATGGTTTCGTCACTGACTGGAAGCCAGCGGACCAGAGGCGACCATGTTGGTAGAAAACTTATGTGAATTGCTACACCTCTCCAAGGACCAGCGAATAAAAACATTCTCTGCTATTAACCGAATAACATTAAACGCATCAATAGTTCCTGCACCGACGGGGACTCCAAGGATCCCCGGAAGATCCACCAACAATAATGTTTTCACCGATGACGACATGATGGTAGAATACGGTCACAACCGGGCCTTGCATGTTACGGCTCTCTTAAGGAACATAGAGTTTCGAAGAGCGCTCATTGACACGTGCGCATCTTCCAATGTCATCACTCTCAAGACACTTAAAGCTGCCAGGGTGCGACCTAACGAGATCGTACAACAACCCACTACGATGACAGATTTCGAGGGAAACCAAACTAGCACATACGGCTACATCATCTTGGAGCTGGCAGTAGGGCCAATTCAATCAAGCATGAAGTTTGAAGTGATTGAAAAAAAACCAGACTACCACATGATACTGGGAAGGCCGTGGCTGCACAATCTCAAAATCATTCCTTTAACATACCACCAATGCCTGAAAACAGTACTGAACGGAGAAGTTATTCGCATCCCCGCATCACTGTCCCCCTATGCACCAGTCTACTGCGTAGAAGCACATGGGACGAATGAGGGTTCAAAAGGCGTGACGACCAAGATTTACAGTTTTATGCTACCAAAATGGACATCGCTCAGAGATAGCGACAAATTGGAGATACTCCGCAGAGGAGACCGCCCTCCCACCATCTCCTCAGAAGGAAGACCCGCCAGTCTCCCACTACCGGGCGTAACCCGTGCCCGCACCAAGCGAGAGTGCACCCTTACCGCAGGACGAAGCAAAAATGGAAAACTCATACATTACCACCGCTGTTAGAAATTAGCAGGGGACACCATTACCCGGTCTCTCCGTAGGAAAGAATGTTTTCACAATAACCAGGAGGAAGTTCCAGACGCCCCTCAGAAGCTGCAAGACAGGACCGACTTAACCACAGACGAACTCGAAACTATCAATATAGGGAATGAGGAATTCTCGCGACCCATTCTCATCAGTTCGACTCTACATTCTGCAGAACGCTCAAAGCAAGTCGACCTACTCAAAGAATACCAGGACGTGTTCGCATGGTCTTACGAAGAAATTCCTGGCTTGGATGAAAAACTGGTCACCCACCATCTGCACGTGATACCCGGATCCAAACCAGTCAAGCAGCCTCCAAGACAATTCGGACACGACGTAGAAGAAAAAATCAAGGCTGAGGTCCAGAAATTACTTGCTGGTTTTCAAACCTATTCACCATCCCACCTGGTTGGCCAATATCGTTCCCGTTAAAAAGAAGAATGGTTAGATCAGATGTTGTGTCGATTTCAGAGATCTGAACAAGTTTTGCCCTAAAGACGATTTCCCGCTCCCTAACATCGACATGCTGGTAGACGCTATCAGTGGACATGGTATGTTCTCTTTCATGGATGGATATAGCGGCTACAACCAGATAAAGATGTATGAGCACGACGTGAGTAAGACTGCTTTCCGAACCCCTCTCGGAAACTTCTATTACACCGTAATGCCTTTCGGTCTGAAGAACGCTGGCGCTACTTACCAACGCGCCATGACTACCATCTTCCACGATATGATGCACAAGCAAGTCGAAGATTACGTAGATGATGTGGTGGTTAAATCGAAGACTTGAGCTGATCATCCGGAAACGCTACGACAAGTGTTCGAAAGATGCCGCGAATACAAGTTGAAGATGAATCCTTTGAAATGCGCCTTTGGTGTCTCTTCGGGGAAGTTCTTAGGATTCCAAGTAACGGCCGCAGGGATAAAAGTTGACCCAGTCAAAACGCAAGCTATCCTCCTCGCTCAAGAAGACGAAAAAGGAATTGTATATCCCATATACTACTTCAGTCGAACGTTGAGAGACGCTGAAATCAGATACCCCAAAGCGGAAAAGACGTGTTTAGCATTAATTTATTCCATCCAGAAGTTAAAGCACTACCTCCTCTCCAACAAGGTGGTGTTGATATCCAAATCAGACCCTGTAAAGTTTCTCCTATCGAAACCCGCCCTGATAGGGAGGCCGGCTAAATAGCTACTGCAGCTGTCAGAGTTCGACATAACGTGCGTTTCCCAAGGGCCATAAAAGGACAAAGCCGTTGTAGACTGCTAGCAGACATTCCCGGGAGAAAATACCGCGGAGTTACGAGAAGATCTCAGGGAGACCTTCTAGATATCTTCTTAGTCAAAGAAGAAACATGGCATTGTTCTTCGACGGCTCTTCCACCCCAACACTAATACAGGAGGAGCGGGTGCAGTACTAGTATCTCTGGCTGG
The DNA here is from genome assembly GCA_023531295.1 of Papaver armeniacum. Classification (NCBI taxonomy): domain Eukaryota; kingdom Viridiplantae; phylum Streptophyta; class Magnoliopsida; order Ranunculales; family Papaveraceae; genus Papaver; species Papaver armeniacum. The sequence goes on from JAJJWW010004743.1 coordinate 134,408, forward strand.
AGAAGTCTTCTCGCACTCTTTCAAGCTAGACTTTCCATGCACCAATAACTTAGTGAATACTGAGCCTTCCTCATTGGACTATCACTAGCTAAACGAGTCGGGGCCACGCGTTTGGAGATAAGAGGAGATTCCAAATTACTCATCAACCGGTGTAAACGGGATTTACACATTGAAAGAACCGACAGCCGGCACCATACAGGATCAAGCACAAAAACTACTAAATTATTTGTAGAAGCAACCATCACACATGTCGGTCGTAGCATTAACAAGCATCTTGACTTCCTAGCTACACTAGCATCAAAGCTACGATTCGAAGGATCCAGAAACCACGGACAGTAGAAACGGCGAACCATAGCTTCAACATGGCTTTCACAACCTGAGAAAGCCGAAGACGATGACTTGAGAACTCCTATCATTCAAGAACTCAACAATTCACTTTTCCAAGGGAAGTTTGATCTCAAGACTTTGCGGAATTTCTTTATGCTTCAAAATGTTCTGTATCATCGAAATCCAGACAGCTTTCTGTCAAGGTGTCTCGGAAAAGAGGAAGCACAACAACAACTCGAACATGTTCATACCGAAGTCTGTGGAATAACATCAGTAGTAACCCTCTACCGTCGTTTACAACGACTTGGATACTATTGGCCGGAGATGGAAGCCCAATCCCGATTACTCCAGAAGGCGTGTCCCAATCGCTAGGAGCCCCCATGTCAGACAGAAGTCCTAAACATCAGTCACACTGAGGACTGGCGGGAGCCGTACATCGGCTTACTTCGCGACGGCATTCTTCCTACTGACAAAGAGGATGCGTCCAAGCTAAAACAAAAGTCCAAAAGATTCGTGTTCCATGATGGGGTTTTATATCGCAAGAGTTTGGAGGAAGTTTGCGGTGTTTGGGCGATGCAATCCCGATTATGTTAAGCGAAATGCACGAAGCGAAGACCAAGGGAAACATAAACGGTTCATGCAGATACATGTGAGGTACTACTCTTGGCCGACCATGGAAGACGACGCAGCTACTTTCGTTCAGAAATGCCGAGAATGCCAGATTCACGGAAACCTAATCCATGCGCCTCCAACACCCTTGCACTCGATAAGTAGCCCGTGCCCTTTTATAGTTGGGGACTCGACATCATTGGGAAGATCAACCCGCCATCCTCAAAACAGCATGAATACATAATAACCGCGACGGAGTACTTTACCAAATGGGTTGAAGCTGTCCCGCTGAAAGGAACCACTGGAGCCACGATCGCGACATTCGTCAAGGAACACATCATCTGCCGTTTTGGCGTACCTAAACACGTCATCACCGACAACGGCATGCCTTTTGCTAACAAGAAAGTACAGGAACTACATGAGAGATACGGAATTAAACACGTCTTCTCTACTGTCTATTATCCCCAGGGAAATGGACAAGCCGAAAGTACCAACAAGATTTTGATCCGAATCCTCAGCCGAACAGTACACGAGAATCCTAGGACCTGGCATGAGCAATTACCGATGGCTCTCTGGGCGTACAGAACATCTCCTAGAAGCTCCACCGGCATGTCTCCCTACTCCCTCGTCTGCAGACTGGACGCGATCCTCCCAAGCAGAAATCAAGATCCGTGCGCCGGAATCGCGCGGCGAGTGGACCTCGGTGGAATGAAGCGAATCACTCAATGCCAGAATCGCGGAACTAGATACTATGGACTTGAGAAGATCCGGGCAGAGGAACATGCACAAGCATACAGAAAGAGGATTTCCAGGGCGTACAATAGCCATGTAAAATCCAGGGTTTTCAATGAAGGAGATCTGGTGCTAAAAACCGCCAAACACATCCAGCAAGATGCATTAGCACCAAAGTTTTCTCCCAAATGGGAAGGGCCGTACATAATCACTAAAGCGTATGAAAGTGGTTACTACAAGATTATCAAAGAAGATGGGGGAAAGATAGAGACAGTCGTCAACTGAAGCCGCTTAAGGCATACTACGCCTAATCACTTCCCTGCAACATTCTACATTAAAAATGTGAACGTCCAGACACCCTCTCTGCTTTTACTTTCTTTCTTGCCAATTATCGAATTTCAATACAATCCAACAGATTAATGGAATTTCTTTATTTCTTCAAAAACAAAAAAGAGAAGCCTTCAAATCTCGTGATACAAATCAGAAAAGCCCATCTAGTAAATTATAATCCCTACAAAATATCATCTTCAATTGACCATGATATCTTTCATTCCTACTCTTCAAGTCTCGAGTTAACTCTTCAATCCTCCGAGACTCCAGGGCCAAAGCTTTCTCCTCTTCCAGCATGGCTTTTGTGGCAGGAATTACACCATCAAGAATACCATCTCTGTCGACCTTCACAATATTGAGACGATGCCGCAGCCATCTAATATTAAACTCCAAGTATTCACAAGTGGACACCATGTTCTCCCACCTTTGAATGGCTGACCTCTGCAAAGAAAGATGGACATATTATCCATATCAGCAATCATTGGAAAAAGACAGTTCACTACGGAAACCAAGGCGGACGAACAACACTTCACTATGCTCCTGGTAGCGATATGGCCGTATGTCTTCCATATCCTCATATAAAGGACCACGAATTCTTTCCGCACCAGGAAACCGCCAACATTCCGATAATTGGAGGAGAGACACCTCATACGAGTGCCAAACGACAAACCTGCATAGGGGTATTCATGACAAGGGAGCCCTAAGTCAGCGTTCTCCAAGTCTGCAGCAGTCAACAAGGTTGGATTTGAAGGGAGGGGAACGACTAGGTCATCCTCGTCGATAACAGTAACACATGCTCCAACAGGATATCTCTGCACAACAGGTAAGTTTTTCATTCATCAAACAAGCGGTAAAGCGTATGTCAGTCCACCAAAGAAGAAGAAAACATACCGGTATGATTTTCTTAACCCGAATACCCTTTGTTGGGATGCTCCTTCAAGAGTCAGACCTCGCGCCTTCACTGGAGAATCTAGATGGTTAGAAAATGATTCGTCTTTGTGCGACATGACAAAGAGAGAAACTCAACAAGAAGAACCCTTTCTCAAACTAGGGAGATGATGTAATTATGTTGGGTATGAATACAGAACCTTAAAAAAGGAAAGGAAGCAATGAGGGACATAACGCTTCCAGATTTTAGCATGGATAATGCCCTGATTGAAGCCGCACGCGTGAAGGAAGGAAAAACAAGGAAACTTTGCTATCTATAGAAACACCTACTCCCTCCTTGTTTACCAGGTCCTTGACTAGCACGACCAGCTTCCCCACCTTGCGCTGGTCCCACCAACTAGCACGCTCGGTTCCCAACTCACGCCCAACTTCCCAACGTTGCCCAAGTTGCACTGGTCCCACCAATTGCGCCAACTTCCCGATGACCGCACAAGTCGCGCCCGGCTAGCACACTCGACTTCCTCACCTTGCGCCGGTCATGCCAGCTTGCTGCCTTTCGGTTTCCCAAGTAGCGTCAACTTCTCAATGCCGCCCAACTTCCTGTCTCTCAATGATGTTGACTCCCCAATCGTGCCAGCCTCCCGATTTGTGCAAAACTGCCAGAGGCAAGGATTCCAAATCCTATTTATAAAAGGTCAGACAAGCCTCCTCAATTCTCTTTACGATTTACTGCTGATAGTTTGTCACCATATTATGCTTACCTCGAGACAAATCTCTGTTCCGATCTAAGCGGGGGACTTAATGTTGATGGTGGATTTTAAACAAAGGATAAAATCGTAAAACCCCAAATAACCTAATGTCATAGGTGACAAATTTATTAGAACATTTAATGTATGTAGTCGGTAATTAATAGGGGTATTTTTCAAATTAGGGTTACAACGAAAAAACCCTAATTCCCCTCATGCCCAATGGCAAATCATGCCAACCCACACCTATCCCAAGCTAGCCGCACCTCGTGCCAATGGCAAATCATGCCGACCACACCAAAAGCGCCAAAGCATTCCAACCATGCTAGTCGTGCCCCCTGTGCCAATGGAAAATCATGCCGACCACACCAAACGCGCAAAAGCATGCCAACCATGCTAGACGCACCTCGTGCCAATGGCAAATCATGCCGACCACACCAGCCCAAGTCGGCGCGCCATGCCAAACTTGATCTGCCTTGGCCCTATCTATGCTAGTACACCAAACGCGCCAAAGCATTCCAACCATGCTAGCCACACCTCCGTGCCAATGCCAAATCATGCCAGCCACACCTAGCCCAAGCTAGCCGCGCCATGCCAAACACACTATGCCTTGGCCCTAGCTACGCTGGTCACGCCACGCCAAGCCAAACACCCTTACCTTGGCCCTAGCCATGCCATGCCAAAGTAGCGCCCACGCCTAGGCTTGCAAACCGTGCAACCTAGGCCAAATTGGCCCACGCATGCCATTGGCACATGCCAACACGCATCGTTGGTAGTTTTTCTTACCAAACCGTGGACCTAATGGACCAGAGCATGCTGCTTGGCACATGCCAACACGCTGTTTGGTAGCTTTTCTCACCAAGGCGTGGCCCTAATGGCCGAGAATGCCATTGGTACATCCCAACACGCTCGCTGGTAGCTTTTCTCACCAAGGCGTGGCCCTAATGGCCGAGCATGCCATTGGAAAATGCCAACACGCTCGCTGGTAGCGTTTTCACCGGGCGTGGCCCTAATGGCCGAGCATGCCATTGGCACATCTAACACGCTCGGTTGGTAGCTTTTCTCACCAAGGCGTGGCCCTAATGGCCGAGCATACCATTGGCACATGCCAACACGGCTCGGTAGCTTTTCTCACCGGGCGTGGCCCTAATGGCCGAGCATGCCGTTGGCACATGCCAACACGCTCGCTGGTAGCTTTTCTCACTAGGGCGTGGACCTAATGGCTGATCATGCCATTGGCACATGCCAACACGCATCACTGGTAGCTTTTCTTACCAGGTCGTGATCCAAATTGGCCATGCATGCCATTGGCACATTCCAAACACGCACGCTGGTAGCCAAACTTGCAATGGTGCAACCTAGGCCAACTTGGCCATACGCGCCATGGCACATGCCAAAACCTACCCTGGTAGCCTAACACCAAACCAGGTGCAACCTACCGCCAAGGCATTCGCACATGCCATTAGCACATGCCACACACGCCACTAGCGGCTCTAGCATTGCCACTTACACTCAACGTAAAAACTACCACCAAGGCATTCCACACATGCCATTGACACATGCCACACACGCCACTAGCATCTGGCATTGCCACTTGCGCTCGAGGTGCAACCGCAACAAAGGTATTCCGCACATGCCATTGGCACATGTCATACGCGCCCCTAGCGGGCGCCACTTGCACTCAGGTGCAACCAACACTCGAGACATCAACACAAAGCAGGGGATGCTTTCCAGGGTCTTGGTTTGGCGGTCACGGCATGCGTGTGTACGGTGCGCTCATATTAAGAAAGCGTGAATAGGAATAAAGCGGTCAAATAAATGAGGAAATAATGGTGAAAACGTTTTTACCCATAAATACCTTGCGGTTACCACCTCCTCCCATTATTTCACCCTTTAATCTCTTCCTTCATGAGGCAGTGTCGTTTCAATCTCGACTTGTATAAATAGGTCTTACCTATTTCCACCAGACAACAAGTCTCGGTCAAGAGAAAAATACAACACTCTTAGAAAAGGCAACTTTGCAAGCTCTCCAAAAAGCTTTCATCTCTTGCAAGCTTCCTAAACTTTCTCTTTCTGATACAAGTCGAGGCACTACTTTACCAGAATTATTCTGGTCTCAACACCTTTCTTTGCTTTCCTCCCCAAATCAACACTTATCCTCCACTTTGTGACCGAAGCAAGTCTGGAACGACCATTTCTTGGTTTAGGCCGGACTTGTACAGATTGATCTCTCGAATCTAGAAAGTGCTCATGTGCAACACATTTGTTTAGGGTTTAAACCAGTTTCTCACTCACCTACCGAATTTACCAAAATCGGCGGAAAAGATTTTTACCCATAAACAGCAGCGTACACTACGCTCACATTAAGAAAGCGTGAATAGGAATAAAGCGGTCAAATAAATGAGGAAATAATGGTGAAAACGGTTTCACCCATAAACACCATGCGGTTACCACCTCCTCCCATTATTTCACCCTTTACTCTCTTCCTTCATGAGGCCAGGGTACGTTTCAATCTCGACTTGTATAAATAGGTCTTACCTATTTCCACCAGACAACAAGTCTCGGTCAGGAGAAAAAAACACAACACTCTCAGAAAAGGCAACTTTGCAAGCTCTCCAAAAAATCTTCCATCTCTTGCAAGCTTCCGAATCTTTCACTTTCTGATACAAGTCGAGACACTACTCTCCTAGAATTATTTTGGTATCAACACCTTTCTTTGCTTCCCTCCCCAAATCAACCCTTTTCCTCCACTTTGTGACCGAAGCAAGTCTGGAGCGGCCATTTCTTGGTTTAGGCAGGTTTGTCTGAGATTGATCTCTCGAATCTAGAAAGTGCTCACGTGCAGCACATTTGTTTAGGGTTTAAACCAGTTTCTCACTCACCTACCGAATTTACCAAAATCGGCGGAAACGATTTTTACCCATAAACAGACGACCAAGAAGATCATTGCGGATTTTCACCTTTACCAACAGTTCCTTTAACCACGCCATGGGAAAATTGACATTAAGCGCAGATTGTACAGAAGCCTCCCAGCTACACAACTTTTCCTTGTCGACAAGATAATCCCCTACATGTGCAAGCTGGTCTGCAATCTCCAGGAGATTCCTAGTCATGTAGCACAAGATAGGAATACCCAATAGACCGAACTTCTCCATATGACCGCCGCCGCGCTCTACAATGTCTCTATAAGTAGAAGCAAGAGTAGTTGGAACCCAGAAACCGTGAACAAGATTGTGGGTATAAGGATCCACCCCAGCCTCGGCAGTACTCACCACCAAAGGGAAGCGAAACTGCGCGTCCTCTGGGTCTGCTGTTACAACAGGGGCTGGTCGGAGCATCAGTAGGAGGTACGTTAGCCGGTTTCTCTGTAAGAACAGACGAACTGTCATCATTCACTTTAGTGCGTTTAAAGGATCCATCACCACTAGGGACCACGCGCGTGGCAATGTCCATGTCGGGTTTCGCGGGCTTTTTTTTTTTTTTCTTACCCATGTCCTAACACCAACAACAACATGTCAACGAAAGGAAAGGAAAATGAACAACAAAAATATAATAAATAACAAGGGAAGGAGAAAGGAGGAAAACCAACCTCGGGAATCGACGAGCCTGGCGGAGTATCAACAACTTTAGGACGAGACGCGGAGGAACTAGAGGAAGATTCATAGTCACTAGTGGAACCTGACAAACGAGAAATGAGCATCATTGCAAAGCCAACTTAGATTTATATAAAAAATAAAAAGAAAAAGAGAGGTGAGAAGAGGAAGAGGAAGGTAAAGAGAGAGGAATCACAAATACAAATACACATATTAAATAGGAAGCTCCCTGCAAGAGCATTAACGTCTAATGCCACGTGGGATGAGGACCCACCAAAACCTGACCGACTAGACCCAGAAGGGATCATTGATTGCAAAACAGCACTGGGAGACACCGGAAGTTCACCCCTGCCACGAGAGTTTCAGCCCTAAGAGGGTGAATTGACGATACGTGAAGGCGCGGTGTTACCCAGCCATCCCCTGAAGGGAGGGTAACCCCCAAATCTCTCAACTTGTCTACAAACGAGAAAGTTGGGCTGCCGCTCACGTCCCTCAGGGGTTGTGATGCGCTCCTCCTATGACTTTGACGTGACTAAAAAGGTGCGGTGCTAGTAGAGGAACAAGGGCGCGAGCACAAGACTAATTTCGCCTCCCGACCGGATTTCTTCTTTAAACTACTCTCGGTCAATCACATTCGGGCATGTTTAAGTATTACTCCATCACATAAGAAGGAGCTTTCCACCCTAAGCGATTGGAAGGAGGAGCTCCCTAGGAAATGATTTCCTCCATCCATCTCAATCAAAATAAAGCGTGGAAACATAATGACAAATTAAAACAGAAAAGACGCAAAAATATATATATAGCAAGTACCTGGGGCGCCGAAGGACTAGTGGACGTCTTCACATTTAATCGTGGAGGCTTTCGGTAAGAAAACGCCCCTTTCTTTGGATTCGCGGATTCATGACCATCGGGCGGGGCCCAAGAGGTCACCACAGGATCCGAGCGACCTTTGTTGGCAGGAACGAGACGATGCTCAGCAGCCACGGCATCATCAAGCTTGACCCGACCAGACGCATGAAGTTCTCGAAGATCTTGGACAGTCAGAGCACAAGGGGGAGAAGACTCACGCAAAAGAAAGTTCAAAGATCAACGCCTTAAAAATCGTGATACTCGTGGGCTCTCTCATGAACCGCCAGGGGCCGCGCGGAGATGGGTTGCTTGAACGAAAAACTGATTCCCCAATCAGACAGACAAGTCACCCCTTTGAAGACATAGCGGTTGAAGCTGGTGATGATGTCTTCAACTGTAAAACTATTTGGAGGAGGAAACCTAGGAGGAACCCCTTAATCAAACCCAACTTGTCGAGCGCGCGATCGAGGATTATACGACATAGTAATGAATTTACCGGCATAAAAACCAGGAAGAAACCAGGTAACACAACCATCACTAAATCAAAGTCCGCTGCCGATAAAGGCTTTGAGGAATCCAAATCAATATCAAAAGGAGCAAGAAAGTCATAATGCGCCGGACCTAAACGACCATCTTGGTAAGGAAATGGTTCGAAATCCTTGGCTATATCCAAATGCTTGCCTAAATCGCCCTTCGGTATCTTCCCCTTCATGTTCCACAAAGCCATCCGCGGGTAGCTATAGACAAAAAGAAGCTTCTTCAATGAACCATCATCATGTCTAACATCTTCTTCACGATGGACGGCGAGGTCATTTGGTTCCGGCGCGCATGGGGGGACTTGTTCCCAGTACCAAGCATGCATGAAAGAAGCAGGGATGTAGGTCTCGATCTTGTGGGATGAGCCCACCGTCTGGAGATCCCGACAGAACAAGTCAAGATGAGGATACAAGCCGCCTAAAAATATCGGTGCGAGTGGAAAAGAAACGCCTCTGGATAACAACACCGCCATTGGCACGAGCTCACCTTTAATGGTATCTTGGGGTGTGATTTCGAACACATCATGGCAAAGCCGCAAGCGGGATAAAGCGGCTAACTCTGCATGGGGATTATCCTCCTTACGCTTGCATGGGAACGTTATTTTATCAACTATCTTGGGAGCCCAATACTTCAACCAGAGAGGGAAAGAGGCACGACAGTTGACCTTGACAACCCACTCGGGATCAGTTTCTGGTGGATCAGATGGACCATGGATTGCCTCATGAGCGCGAAAAGAGCTAACATCAGTCGATCGCCGGACGAGCGTTTAGGAGGCGCTTTCTTCTCCTCTACCCACTTGGCTTTCAGTTTCTTGGCTGACGAGGGCGTCTCTTTTCCGGGAGCAGCCTCTTCACCTTTGGCCCGCTCCAGAGGCGCTTGGGTCTTCCGAACCATTTCACGACGAGAATCGTCCTTACACTTCAGCAGGTAAGTAAACAATTTCTTGTCTTCATCATTCAACGCCCCGAAAACCGCCTCCTCCTCATATGAATGACTACTAAGGGCGACTACATCCTCTAAAACGATGGTCGCTTCTCCCCATGCGGTGAGAAGGGTATGAACCAGAGGAGTCCAACGACAGAAGAGACACGTTATATCACGAATGCACCTGTTCACTTCCCGCTTAAGAGACAAAGTATAGCTTCCTCAATGTTGGCCCGCTAGAGTAGCGACATGGTCAGGGTTGGAGCGTATATGAGCTGCCCAATGTGGCCACACCGGATGAGTTTTCGACTTGGACCGAATATCGATAAGGGGGGGATTGTAATCACCGCGATGAATAACCATCCGAGGAACATTTTAAGCGCAAAAGTATCCATGCTCTCCGATTCGAGTTGCATAAGCCATCCGGGAGCAGCAGGGTAAGGCAGCACAGGAGGATTTAAAAGGCGAGAAACAAAGATATCTTCTAAAAGAAAAGCGCGCTTTCCTCCGCGGAATTCCCTTAACCTCAACGCGCTTTAAGGCGGGACCACTCTTGAACTCGGTGATTGTATATAATCTGTCGTCTGCTAGAGCGGGCAAGATGATCTCTTCCTGGTTAAGATGCTATGTTTTTTCAGAACCATTGCTATTAGGATGTTCGGATTCATTATTCTCGTCGGATGATGGACCGCTAGAGGAACTACCAGACATGGCGAGTATATGGGTATGTTCATAAGGAGGAAATAAGGAAAAACATTAGGGGGAAAATGGATTGACAGCTCTATATATAGGGGGGGCTTTGAGGTCAAACGTGGAAGTTACTAAAGGGAAGTGGTAACCGTCAGAAACTGAAAAGGGAGAGAGGTTTTGCATGATAGGAAATCAAAACGTCGCCCAGGATCGCAGATTTGATGAAACAACAAAATTTTCCTCGAAAGCAGGAAGGCGCCTAAAGGAGATCCTTTTGACTATTGGATCATCTGATAGTTGACCCAAGAGTCTGGGGACTGATGTTGGTACATGAAAAAATATCCCTTTAACGAGTTGGATATGCCCCTAAGAGTAGAGGTGAACTTGGGTCAAGATCTAGGACTTGGGGACTAAACCCAAGCTCAAATAAAGATACCCATAAAAGATGGGAGGATAAAGGAGGAATTAATGAAAAAGAAAGAATGACATTAAGGGTAATTAAGAGGTATTAGGACATGTGTCATGTAGTAGTAAAAAAGAGGGTTTTAGGAAAGCCTATAAAAGAAAGGACAAGGTACAATGGAAAGGGGGGACTCTCTCTCTCTCTCTTACTATTGTGGGAATTGTGAGGTCATGTGTAATAGCTAGGACGGATAGAACCTAAACTGAAATTCACCCCTCAACAGTAACTCTGAATGTTTACTCAAAAATTTAATTACATCCTTCACGTCTACATTTGCTAAGAAGGATCTAGGAAACTTAAGTTATTTCCTAGGTATTGAAGCTATTCTACATTCAAATTCTTTGTTACTGTCTCAAAAGAAATAGTTTTTGGAACTTTTGTAAACCTTGTAACACTCCAGTGAAAATAATTTCTAGGGATTCTATCCATGATGGTACTTTATTGGAAGATCTACTTGAAAATAGGACTATTTTAGGAGGTTTAGGACTATTTTAGGAGGTTTACAATACTTAACTCACACTAAACCAAATATATTCTTTGGGTTCAATTATGTGAGTCATTTTATGAATGATTCTATGGAGTGTCACCTTCTTTTAGTTAAAGGACTCTCAGATACTTAAAAGGAACTATTGTTCAAGGTTTGACACTTAAAGCTGGTGATGTTTCTTTGCTCAAGGCTTATACTGAATATGATTGGGATGCTTGTCCTGATACCCTCAGATCCACTACTGAATATGCAATTTTTCTAGGTCCTTCTAAAAACCAAAGTACTGTTTCTAAATCCTCGGCTGAAGCCGAGTACAAGTCTTTATCTATGGCTGCTGCTGAGTTAAAATGGATTTCATACATTCTGACAGATTTACATGTGCCTGCTCATTTTCCTGTTAACTTGTATTGTGATAATAGTAGTGCAATTGCTCTTTCTGCTAACCCAGTGTTTCATTCCAGGGCAAAGCATATTTGTCACAGAGATTGTGGAGTTTGGATTTCTTCTTGTTTCTCATATTTGAAGTTCAAGACCAACTAGCGGATCTGGTTTCAAAGGGTTTATGCTTTCCTACCTTCTTAAGACTGTTGCAGTTGCTTCTAGAGTCTCCTATTACTTAGTAGCTGTTGTTGCCGGGAGAGTGAACTTTTGCTTGTAGGGTCTGTGTTGTTACTCTATTTACAGGGGTGTTTTTCTGTTTTCTCTTATTTCATACTTCAAAGTCTATCTTCCTGTATTAGTTTGCAGGGGTTTGTTAGAAATAATATAGATAGTCAAGGTCTGTCATGTTGATCTTGACTTAGTATGTGTCCTATTTGTCAATAACAGCTGTTCCAGCTGTACTGGTTCTCTCTGTATTAAACCTGTCTGAACAGGTTCTTTTCAGTTGATCAAGAATTTACTTTTCTTCATTCATTATTCTTTTTCAATTCTCATGTTAGCTTATAACTTCATCCTGGCATCGTGCGAGCAGTGAACTAGTATTTATATACAGCTAGCTAGTTGCATTATATTTCTCAAATTTAAGTTAGACATTTGAGTGAAAGATGTCATTAACAATTCTTAATTATGGTTTTACTCTCTCCATTACCATTTCAGCTGAAGACACATTCTGGTGTTTATCGATGGTGAGTTACTCGTTGACACGCAGCACAATCTATTATTGAAGGGTTCATCGACTTAGTCTCTATCTTTCTCCTAAGTCTCATTCAACAACTAACCCTAAATTAATCACTCGGTATTTGTCTTTTTCAGTACTAGTTGGTATAACATGTATATATCATGATATCACGACTGAATTTTATTTCATATTTTGAAACAATCAGCCGGCTTAAGGAAGTACTTGGTGGGTGCATGGACTATCTCAAAGCAGGGACGGGCCTAGCAAGGGGCTAACCCGGGCTATAGCCCGTCCCTAAATTAAAAACAGAAAAAAATCACATTAGAAAATAATTTAAAAATTATTTTTAGCCCTTGTATTAGTACATATTTAATCTTCAGCCCACCCTAAAATTATTCTTATCCCCCTATAGTTCTACATATTTAATTTTTAGCCCACCTAAGATATAATTAAGAGCTAACTTATTAAAAACAAAAAGAAATTCTACTCTTCAACACAATTATTTCCCATTTTACTTCTACAAACTATAAAAAAATAAATTCCGTTATCGCATTTTGCTACTAAATTTTTTCCTTTTATTTTTAATTGCGCATCTATTTAGTGTTCTATAGGTGGATTACATTAGCCATTAGCTATGCGTTTCGTTCCAAAAAAAATTTGGCGCGGCCTTCGGCCGCTTTAAAAACCATTGACAGTTTAGCCCTACCCAAGAAAAAATCTTGGGTCCGTCCCTGTCTCAAAGTCTATGGGGATGCAGACATGCAGTTGAAAAATTCTAGTTCTTCCCGGAAATATAAGATTATTGTTATTATGTATACCATGTATCACAATTCCTTGGCATATCTCTTCCTCCAGAATTGATTGCAAAAGTAATTAGCATTTTTGCATATCTAAAATTATGGTCTCACAACGCCATTTCATAGTTACCGTTTCCTACTGGTTAATTTTAGCATCATGCGCTTCTGCATTCGGAGGGGTAAAGCCAGGATGCCAAGCCAAATGCGGCAATATCAGCATTCCTTACCCTTTTGGTATAAGCACTGCAGGTGAGGAAGATAATCGAGGAGCAGGAGGGTGCTCCATTCATGGAGTTGGGAAGGGCTATAATATTAACTGCAATACTTCATTTGATCCTCCCAAGGCTTTTCTATACACAAGTAACGATGAAATTTTAAGTATATCAGAAACCCAAATTCGAACAAAGAGCCTGGTGTCTAGTTTATGCTACAACAAAGATGGCGGTTTGGTGCTAAATGAAACAATAGTCTTCTCGAATCATTTAGAGACCCCATTTACGTTCTCAAACACATCAAACAGGCTTTTCGTGATTGGGTGTAACACAGGAGGGGTTACCATAGGTTACGATCTTCTTGACAAGCATTATTCAAGCCAATGTTTTTCCATATGTAATAGCAGGGAAGATGTGCGTGAAGGGTCTTGCAATGGCAACGGGTGCTGCCAGAGTACCATCCAACACGGTCTAAAACTTATCTCGACAGGGGTGATAAGGAATGAAAACATTACTAATACCACCACCTTATTATCCTTTGATCCTTGCAGTTATGCTTTTGTGGCTGAACATGAGCAGTTCACATTCCAAGCATCCGATCTTCTAAGCGTAACTAAAGCAGTAGATATCCCAGTCGTTCTTGATTGGGTTATAGGGAATAAGACATGTGAAGAAGCAAAGAAAGATCCGACCACTTTTGCGTGCCAGCAAAACAGTCATTGTAACAATTCAGGCAACAATCCTGGGTATCGCTGCACTTGCTTTGCAGGTTACAAGGGGAATCCTTATCTCAGTCCTGGATGCCAAGGTATATATATTTCTGTCTCCGTGATGAATAATGGTTCACCAAAACAAACTACTTCATTTCTCAGGTTGTCTTCCCTTGGAGTCTCATCGTATATTTAATTACCATCTTTTATATATTGCTAAACAGACGTGAATGAGTGTGAGGATCAAGATAATCCCTGTGACGGGATCTGCATCAATACCAATGGAAGCTTCAACTGTACATGTCCAGCTGGAAGCCATGTCCAGCTGGAAGCCATGGCGACGGGAGGAAAAACGGACGAGGTTGCACCAGAGATGCTGTCCCGGGAGAACAATTTCCGATAATAATAAAAGTTACTATAGGTACATCTCCCTTTTAAATTTCAAAATGAGCTGTTTACTGTGAAGGGACTTAAAAAAAAGAAGGGGTCAAATTCCGTCAGTTTAACGGAAATGCTATTCCCCACTCCATTCACAGCACTACTTACCACTCAGATCCACATGTCCACACAGTACTGGTCAAGACTGTTCGACCATGACCCACCCGCTCATCAAAAAGGTTTCTCACTTCCCAAATCTAGGGTCTAGATGTGGTTGAGTGATAAGTACTGCTATGAATGGAGAGGGGAATAGTAGCTCCGGTTTAGTATTTGTTATCATAAATTCCAAAAGTGACATTTTAAACTTTCTACGACATTTTTTACCCTTTTACCCCCACTGTAGACTTTTCATATTATTTTTGGTCAACGATTCCTATTAGAATCCAGTTGGCCAGTCAAGGATAGGGATGCACTCCTACTGGACGATCGAATGTTGTTGACCAATAAACATGAGTCTAGTAGACCAGTCAATATTTCGAACGCATTATTAGTGCGTTCCAAAAATTGTTGTTACTGCACTCATCCTGCAGTCATGGATGTCATCATTTCAGGGATATAGGCGATATTTTTTTATCGTATTTTACACTTTTAGTCGTATGTTTTTGTTTGAATTGACCTGGAGTCTGAAGGGATGCAGAATTTCACTTTTTTTTAAGTCCTGATGCGGCAAAATCTCTTACCTACGAAATGAGAATTAGATGAGGGGTTGTCAAACCTGTTAATTTTCGATAAGTTCTTTACTTTCTTCTATATTATATAAGTAGTTAAAGTATGTTCATATGTTGTGAAAGGCGATCGTTGCGTCTATAGAGCGCCTAGCTAATAAAGCATCCAAGGCGCCAAAACGTGAGCCATCACCTATTTTAATTTATTTTTAGAGTCGCCTTAGGCGCACTTAGGCTCTAAGTGAAGGGCTTGGCGCCTTGCACATGTTCTACGTATCCAAAATATTTACCGAAACTAATTACAGTGTTGATACTACAGGTATTGGCGTGGGGATCTTGTTTCTAATTATTGCAAGTTCTTGGATATACTTGATTATAAGAAAAAAAAGGTTAATCGAGTTGAAAGAGAAATTTTTCCAACAAAATGGTGGGCTGCTATTAAGACAGCAGCTATTGTCAACGGAAGGTGGTGCAGAAACTTGAACAAAGATCTTTACAGCAAGAGAGTTAAAATTAGCTACAAATAACTATGATGAGAGTCTTATCTTGGGAAAAGGGGGATATGGAACCGTTTACAAAGGAACCTTGCGTGATGGTCGGGTAGTCGCCATTAAGAAGTCCAAAATGGTTGATCAGAGTCAGATTGAGCAATTCATAAATGAAGTTGTTATTCTAACTCAGATTAACCATCGAAACGTGGTGAAACTCCTAGGTTGTTGTTTAGAAACTGAAGTTCCTCTGCTCGTCTATGAATACGTTCCTAATGGCACTCTCTTCCAACATATTCATTCGAACAGTGGGGTTCCTTCGCTCTCTTGGGAAAGCCGCTTGAGAATTGTTGTTGAAACAGCCGGTGCACTTACTTATTTACACTCATCGGCTTCAATACCCATTATCCATAGAGATGTCAAGTCTCCCAACATACTTTTAGACGAAAATTACACCGCAAAAGTAGCAGACTTTGGAGCATCAAGGCAGGGACGGGCCTAGCAAGGGGCTAACCCGGGCTATAGCCCGTCCCTAAATTAAAAACGGAAAAAAATCACATTAGAAAATAATTTAAAAATTATTTTTAGCCCTTGTATTAGTACATATTTAATCTTCACCCACCCTAAAATTATTCTTATCCCCCTATAGTTCTACATATTTAATTTTTAGCCCACCTAAGATATAATTAAGAGCTAACTTATTAAAAACAAAAAGAAATTCTACTCTTCAACACAATTATTTCCCATTTTACTTCTACAAACTATAAAAAAAAATTCCGTTATCGCATTTTGCTACTAAATTTTTTTCCTTTTATTTTTAATTGCGCATCTATTTAGTGTTCTATAGGTGGATTACATTAGCCATTAGCTATGCGTTTCGTTCCAAAAAAAATTTGGCGCGGCCTTCGGCCGCTTTAAAAACCATTGACAGTTTAGCCCTACCCAAGAAAAAATCTTGGGTCCGTCCCTGCATCAAGGTTGATCCCTTTGGACCAAACAGAATTATCCACATTGGTACTGGGGACGTTAGGATATCTGGATCCTGAATACTTCAACACAAGCCAACTTACAGAGAAGAGCGACGTGTATAGCTTTGGCGTCGTTCTTGTAGAGCTCTTGACGGCAGAAATGCCCATTTCTCAAGAGAGATCCGAAAAGCAAAAATGTCTTGCTCCCTACTTCCTTTCGTTCCTGCAAGAAAATAAATTGTTCGAACTTCTTGATCCTCGAGTACTCAACGAGGGGACTCCAAAACAAGTCATTGCAGTTGCAAAGCTTGCAGAAAGATGCCTTAGCTTGACGGGTGAAGAGAGGCCAACGATGAGACAAGTAACTATAGAGCTGGAAAGTTTGAGAGGGACAGGCAAACAAGCTTGGTCTCTTGAACCAAACCACGAAAAGAAATTGAGCTCACAGTTTGAACCCAAAGACCTCTATAGTGTACCAATGACCGGCTCAGAACCTGGTGGCTCTGGGCAATATAGTTCGTATACAGGTGACTCTGGGCAATATAGTATGAATCCAGATACCATAGTCCAGATGAACATGCCTCGATGATTGTTTAATTTATGTATCCGTGTTCGGTTTATGAAAATGTCGGTTGGACTATGCATAGCAATTTCTGTAATTAACTAGAGAGAGTGAAAGCCGATATTCAGTATAATGTTAGTGTGTGCTTTTCAATGTAAAATTCACTTTTCAAAAGTATATATGATCTATGGAAGGAAAAGAGTTGAAGAAATATTTATGTGCTCAAATTGTTTCTTAAGTTTCCAAGTCATTCGGAAGAGTGAATTTCCATGATCTATCCGGTGTCTTATGAGGATCTGCTTATTACAAAAACTAGATTAGTGCCTGTGCTACGCATCCGGCATTTTTTTTTTTTCAATTTTTTTGATTTGGTGTCACCCAGTCTCTTTTCGATGCATTAAATAGGCGGAGAAAAGATAGGAAACATGTGCAGATTTTATTTACTTTTTCCTTTTATTTTCGAAAAAAGTACGTGGTTTTTTTCCCTTTATGTATTAATTTGGAAAAAAGAGTTCTAATATATTAGGCACTAGACTTCCAAATCGAGTTTGGACTTCCATAAAATTCTAAACACGGTTAATTAAGTTAAGATCCTATAAGCAAAATTTTATATTGGATTTCTTTTTTTATGGTTTGACGGAAGTCTTGTCCACCTTAGACGGTGTTACTAACGTATTGTTGGGTTGCACAGACGCGGACGCGTAGACACTACAAAATTCTCAAAAAACTAGGACGCGGACCCGTATATACATATTTTATTTATATATTATTTATATATACGATCATGTATTTACACAGCAAAGTTACCACTACACCAAATTCCCGGATTCGTAACGGCTTTGTGGCCGTTACAAAATTCCCGTTACAAAAAATTAGAAACAGGCTGAAGACGTTACTAATTTTTTAAAAATTCGTAACTGAGCTAAGCCGTTACGAATTTTTTTATAGGCGTGCGAGTCACAAGCTTGGTCACACCTGGGTCGTAACACCTTGAATATGTGCGTGTGCCATTCACATGCGTAGCATTATGTTTCCACCCATGATCAGTTATACAAGAGGATATTTCCCCATGCATATGCCATTCACATGCATGATTTTCATGATATACCCAAGGAATCGACAAATCGAGTATTCATTTTTCATTTCTCTCTTCTGCTCCTGCCTCTCTTCTTTTCCTCTCATCCGATGAATCGATGAACCCTGGTGAAACCATTAGTCGAGAAACCATCAAAGAAATCTCTTCAATCTGTTCAATAATCTTCAATCATCGATCTATGTAAGTGTTTATCATCATAAGTTTCTTGATTTTTAGGGTTTTCAATCGTCTGGTTTTTAGGGTTTCATTTCATCTATTTTTCCTAATACGACTTGTTAATCCGTGAATCTAATACTTTGTTTCATCTTATTTTCGTTTTGTTAATCTTCTTTGATTGAATTTAATTCGACTTGTATCCCTTCCTGTATTCTCTTTGAAGAGAGAGAAATTTGCGTTGCGTCCGTGTGTGAATCGTGGTTTCATTATCATCTTCTTCTTAAAAATCAATCAAGCATCATGTCTGACCGATTGACAGCTGCAAACCTAAAAAGTGTCGTCAAGAATGCAAAAAGAGTTGCCCCGTTGTCAAGACTGGTAATTTTACAGATCCCCATCACCTCATCCACCATTTAGGGTTCGATTTAGTTATTGAAATTCATAATGAAAAAATCCCTATTTGTTTCAATCAGATTTAGGGAAGATGCTGAATCAGTATTAAAGTTTTCTGTTTTTGTAATTTAGGGCATTCATCTCTGAGGAGTTATGTACTGGATGTGGTATCTGTAGGTAGGACCTTTTTTCTATTTGTTTTTTTTTGTTATGTAGTTATCAGTATGACTTATTGTCCTGTGTTTTATTTGGTTTCATTTTGGAATAGAAATTCCCATTTGAAGCCATTCAGATTATCAACCATCAACCTGCTTAAAGATTTGGATAAGGATACAACACATCATTGCAGTCCTAACACTTTCAAGTTGCACAGGTATCTATCTATTTGTCAACTTATTTGAATTGATCAATTGATGATGATTTAGGTTTCTAGAAGATGGATCTGTGGTGACTTATTGAGAAGAAGAATTGGTAGTTTTAGGTTTTCAATTTGGTCATTCTCATATCAGGATGGAGAAGATTAATGAAGTCATGGGTTAAGTTGATTTGTAGGTGAACTTGTGTGATAGTTTGGTGTTGTCTTTAAAGAGAATGGTGTGAGTTTTGGCGACGGATTTGTGGAGGTTCGATTCAGTTTAATTTTCTGCATACCTATCTTATCAGTTATCATAAGTTTAGATTCATTTGAATACTTAAGTCTACTGCTATTAATCGCTAAGACGGTCCTTGCTTTCTCGAATTGTTTGCATACAGGATGCGAAGAACAAAAACGTCGAGCATGTAGTGATCTTGTGCATTATGCCAAACCTTAAAGATATCAGAGGTAAATCTCTTTTTGCTTAAATTGAAATTAATACACACATGTTCTATATAATTGTCCAAATTAGAGTATTACAGAAAGCTTTGATATGAGCGCGACTGTACCCATGTCTAATATATAATTCACCTTTTCTGTAAAACTGTAATCATTTGAAAGTTTAGGAGATGTTGTTGTCCGATTAATGAGATATGGATTGTTTTAGTTACTATAATGTTCTTTTGACTGATTTTATTTCTTGATAGGATTTTCTAGGAGTTGTTCATGTCTCTTTTATTTTATACATTATTGGTTATCAAATGAATCACTTTTTGTTTTCTTTCAGTTGTTTGAATGATTAGAATTTCTCTCCTCCTATAATGCCAGGGTTGAGGAACGTAGACGATATGAAGTCAAAGAACTGTGCAGATAGAAGTGGTGCTATCATTGAGTATCATCTATATAGGTATTTTACATAGGAAAGGATAAGAAGCTTATTGTCACAAATCATAATGTGCCTTTGACCAAGATTCTCTTTTGACACTTGTTTTCTGGTGGTTACTTTCAGGGTTCTGCACTAACAGTTTCAATGGAAAATACTTCAGGTTACCAATTATATTTAAGCAAAGATTTTTTAGAGACTTCAAAACAGCTAAATCGAGCGAAATCAATGTTTTAGTGCCTGGGGACTCACCTGATGGTGATTTGGTATGGATCCCTCTCTCTTAATTTGACCTAGATTGATACGTACCAAGTGCAGTATAATTTTCTATTTAACTTAACACTCGATAGATCATCTGACTCATCTCTATTTTTCAAGTATATACATCCAATATGGAGGTTATTCTCTCTATATACGGAACATAAACATTAGGATCCCCGTAAATTTGGTAATTTCTGTGATATTCAACAATTTGTAAGGCTGGCAAAAGTAAACTCCAATTTGAAATCTTTTCCATAGGTGGAGCACGCACTTCCACAAAAATTTGTTAATGTTTACAAGGATGGCCAGTTTACAACTACACCAGTTTCTCACTGTGACGCATAAATGACATGGTTAAGAGGATTTTTGGTTTTCATTCTTTAAATATCAGCTATCCTTAGTTCGTGTTTTAAGGTCAGAAGTGAAAATGACCTTTTCTTTTTAACTCCATATATATTCTTTTTTGTCCAGTCAATCATACAGTTGCAAGTTTTGTAACATTTTACAGTTTCCATCAGAGCTTGGTTATTTATAGACTCCTTTACTCTTTTTAAACTTTTTCGGGACACTCCTTTATTATGCCCTGTGTTTGTGCAACTGTACTCTTGTATTGTGCTTAAATTCTAATTTTCTCAACCAGTTTGACTCACTTGTGTTGCTTTCCATTGTAGGAACCTCCTACAGAAAAAACCCCTGCACCTGCAAAGAAAGCCCCTGCAGCCAAATAGAAAGAAGAGTCCAGCGATGATAGCTCTGATGACAGTGACTCTAAGGATGAGGTTTGGCTTTCTTGATTTTCTTATTAGTTTACTTATTTATTGGGTTAGTGGATTTCTTGAAAAAAATATTCCGCTGATGTAACAGCTAGTCGCAAAGAAAGTATGGTTTTTAATGTTGATATAATAGTGTTCTTTTTAACTCCAAGTGAGTCAAATCAGGTCGTGTTGCGGTTACTAAGTTGCATCAAAAAGAGATAAAGGGTGCATCTTTTTATTATCATTCTCCAGGGAGGGGGTACCCATCTTTGGAATGTCATCAAAATTTTATTATCATTTAGTGTTGGTTTTCATTAGGTGTAGTGTTGGAGCTTATGTTTTGTTTGTAAGCATGTCTGCGGTTGTTCTGTATAATCTTTGAATTTGTATGTTCTTATTATGTAAAAAGTAGCTTACAAATGGGTAGGTGGAAACTCTTTTTTCCTCTGTGATATGGCTGATAGGTGTAGAATACACCGTATTTACTATATAGAGTTTATGCTTTCTTTGCTATTTTCGTGTGAATTATGTATCTTATGTTTACTTTTGAGTTTTATAGGTGCAATGGAGTCACCGAGAACAAAAAGAGAAGAAATCACCAATTTAAAGCGAAAAAAAACGAAAAGACCAATTCACAGGCGAGTGAAGCTAGCTACGTTTGAGCAAAGAAGTGAATAGGCAGTCGGTTCCGCGAAACCGACAAGCCATGCAAGAACTGGGAGGACCTTTTCCTATTTCTGGGTGCCTAGAGTCATTTCTGGGTAACCCCTTATCTGCCAGACCTGAGTGGTTGTATCCACCTTCATTTTCTTACACCATCCCTAGAATTCAGTGAGAAATCAATTTCTCATTATTATTTCTTCGACCTGAAAATCGAGAGAGAGATTGGAAGCGCCTGAGAGTTGTAGATGCCATGAAATTCAGGACAAATTGAGAAGAAGAATTATGTTGGTTGAACTAATATGAGATGGCTGTGGTATCTGTTGTTGTTGAAAGATTTTGAGTAAGATGATAGAGATGCAGAAGTTGGAGATTGAAGAGGAATTCAAGATGATGAAGAACCAGAAGACCCCATTCTTTCTTTGATATGAGAGATTGAAGTTGAATCGAGTTCACAGAGATGAAGAAATGAAGATTGGGTTAAACTCAGATCTATGAATTAAAGAAGAGAAGTTGAAATTCAAGGGTTTTATGGTGGTTATCCATGGAGGTGATTTACCAGAGAGGAAACTGATGAAGGGTTTTGAGAGTTCGAATCGGAAAAGAAATTGAAACTCTGTGTTGAAAATTTGAGGGGATTGAAGTTAGAAAAGAAGAGGTTGTTGTTGACTTGGGGATTTCACAGGAGTTAGGGTCTTTATTTTTGCAGTTTGATGCCGAGGGGTACAAAGACAGAAGGAGGAGATGCTGCTGGTGTTCTGTTTGCTGTTGTTGAAGGCAATGAAAGATTGCAGTTTTGGTTGAGTGAATGAATTCTGGTGTGCTTGAGAATGGGGTTGTGCTCAATTCGAAATTGCAGCTGTTGCAGGCAAGGGTCAGTTGTGTCATGGAATTGTAGTGATTGAAGCGATGCTCTGAGCTGTTAGGTGGTAACATGGAACTGAACTCAGGGAATGTAGATGGTGTTACATTGGTTGCGATTGGAGGTTTTTGATGGGAAATTGTGCACAGTCAGGTTGGCTAGTTGATGGAATTACAGGGAAGCAGTGAAGGGTTGAGTTGCAGTTGGAGATGGCCTAGCTTATGATGATTAATGAGTTTGCAATGGTGGTGGCTCACTGTGACAGAACTGCAAGTGAAATGAATGGAAGAAATGGACCTGGTGAAGGCATGTTGTTGCTGCTCGTGGAAGGAGGAGGCTAAGATGCTGCTACTGGTATGTGTACTGGTGGTTTTGCAGTTGTGGTATGAAGATACAAGGAAGAAAGAGGAAATGGAAGCAATGGGAGGTTTGGGCTGGAGTTGAATGTATGACTGCAGCAGCATGTGGTACTGATATGGCTTGAAATAGAGCTACAAAAAATGAGAATTGGAATTGTTGTTAATGGTGGTGGTCCTGAGTTATGGCTAGTGCTAATGGTGGCAGTGTGCAGAACAAGGTAGTTCTCTGAATATTGAAGTTGTTGTTGGCAGGAAATGGTGGTGCTGAATGGGTATTGAACTGCATAGAAGAATGATAAGAATTACAGGAAATGGGAAGTGATTGCAATACAAGGTATTAGCTAAGAAGTGGGATAGACTGAGTGCTTATGAGTCAGGTATGGGTAGAGTAAACATGGGCCTGAGGAAGAGAAAAAATTTCAGTGATGGAGGAAATGGTTTGTGATGCTGTTGCATTTGAAGTTGCAGGTGTTGTATGCTTGGTGGTTTCTTGACCTGGTGGTTTGCAGTGAAGTAGGAACGCTTGAGAAGTTAGATGAATGGTTGCAGTGGAGATAAGAGAATGGTGATGCTGCAATGGACTGGTGGCCTGAAGAGATGTAGGTGCAGTGAGGCAAAGTTGTTATGGGCTGGCAGTGAATTGGAGTTGAAGATGCAGCTACTGGCATTGGAGGATTGGTGGTCATGGAGCTACAACTGATTTTGTGAAGTGCCAGTGGTAGATTTACAAAGTGGAGTTTGCAGATTGTGGAAGTGATGGTGGTGGCAGTGAAGCACAATGATGGTGCAGCACAATTTAAGGCGTGTACATGACTGCAGCAGCTCAGGCTTTGGCCAAGAACCCAATTCCGGCTTAGTCGGAGCTAGTCGATGGTCGACTCACATTCTCGATTTCGGTGATTGCCCGAGTCCTGACTCAATTGACTCGGTACTTGACCCGAGTTGACTCGACCGAGTTAATCCATTGACAGGTGACCGGGCGGACTTTGCCGGTCATCTGAGATACTTTTCGGTGTCGGATTCCTGCCAAATTCCGGCCATAATACCAGCTCTTTCCAAGCGACCGCTTTTGGGCAAAGTTTTTACATGGGTTTTTCTCACACATGGGCTTGGTGGACTTGTTTTTTTTGGACCTTTGAAGATTAGAACTAATTTTGGAAGCAAGAGAACTATTTAAAGGAAAGACTTCTACAACTTTTGGGGGAAGATATTACACATTATACTTGGAACTTTGGAGAGCTGGTTTTTGTTTACGCTTCTAGGGTTTGCTTTTGTTCATCTTCTTCTTTTCAATTAATATTCTTATGATTAATTCCATAGCTATGAGTAGCTAAACATATTATTGGTTATGGGATAAAAGTTGATTTCTCAACATGTTTTTGAATCTATGAATTAGTTTTGTCTCGTAATTTATTGTTTGTGATTCACAATTAATAGTGTTATAAGATTTGAATACTTGTTAGGTTGAGTCCTAATCAATCCGATTTGCATTCATCTCTAGAGCTTTATTAGGGTTTTCAATACGAAAAAGTTGTTTATCCCTGATTCTAAGTAGCATAATTGTGGGTAGTGCTTGTAGTGATATATCCTACTAGTCACAAGTGAATCATAACTTTTGTTAAAACGGATTAGTGCTTTTACACGTTCGTTTGCATTGATTAGTCTTATTCCATAAAACTTATTGCTTTTAGGGAGTTAAACTTAATTGTGCTTTTACACTTTAGGTTGATTTCTAGGAAGAATTCACATATGCATCTTTTAATGTGGTTGTGATGAAATCAGGGAATTAACGGGTTATACTTGCGATCAAGGTATCCTAGGACTTTTAGTAAATAAGAGATTAAAATACCAATTCTAATCATTGATGATAATACATGTTTGTGAGTGATACTATCCCGTGACCAATATCTTCTCCTTATTGATTATTCGAATTATTTACGTTGTTTTCAATTATTTTTATTGCTTTAGATAAAACAAAAATCCCCCTTGGTTACTTTAGAAACTGAAATTTTATAACAACGAAAGCCTCTCTGTGGATACGAACTCTTTCTTATCGCATACTATATTTATACTAGTTGAGTGAGAAAGTGAAATTATTTTTCACGCTTACGACAGCGATCAATGGCACACGTTTACTCTGCATGGTTTACAATTTGTTACAGGAAAAAAGACGAGCATTGGCAAATGGGTGATATTATTTACACACTTACAAATAGAAGATAGTCAGAGAAATGTGTTTGCTATGCTGAAAGTCATGACCAGTCTCTTGTCGGTGACAAAACTAATGCATTTTGGTTAATGGACAAGATAGTTATAGATTATTAAGATTGTAAATCATATAAACATGTCACTTAGCGTTAACAAAATTTGTGTATATTTATGAAATATGAAAAACAATATTTCATATACATGTGTGTATGCATTCACCTTCTCCCTGCGTAGTTAATGCACTATTAATATCTCATTTCTAATCTTTATTGCTTTTCATTCATTTTATTTTACTGTTGATGCCTTAGATAATAGCTCCTTACTTAAATCTTTTCAGGATATGTATGATTTCATGGATTTAGATAGATCTGCCACTCCAGTTGTGGATCGCGGGATCATATTACACACTGGATTATTGTCTCGGACTGAGGACCACAATTTTGCTGAAGTAACCCGACAAGCTCAAGACTTGTCTTTAGCACCCAGTCAGCCTTTGCCCTCGCGGCCCAAGAATCTATGTGATTTCCTCTTCGACCGGCAAGGGTACTACTGGAATCAAATGTGTGGTCAAAGCAAACCATTTTTTTGCTGAGTTACCCGACAAGGATTTACACCAATATGATGTAAGGGTTTCTTTTAATCTATTTGCTTTTTATTGATGTCTTAGAACTTTATTGGTTTATTAATCATCCACTTGTGTTGCCAGGTTTCCATCACTCCTGAAGGTACATCAAGGGGTGTAAACAGGGCTTTTATGGAGCAGCTAGTGAAATTATATAGGGAGTCGCATCTTGGAAGATGCCTTCCTGCTTACGATGGAAGGAAGAGTCTTTATACCGCTAGACCATTACCTTTTTATAACAAGGATTTCTCGATTACCTTGATTGACAAGGATGATGACACTAGAGCTGCTAGGTTGTCGCTTTGATGCCTTTCATTTCCTTTATGTTCACTTGCATGTATGTGCAGTAAGCTTATATTTCTCTTTTTTTTTTCCTGATGCAGGAGATAGAGGGTGTTCAAAGTTGTTATTAAATATGCTGCTCGAGTGGATCTCGACCATTTGGGAATGTTTTTACAGGGAAAACAGGCAGATGCACCTCAGGAAGCTCTTCAGGTTCTTGACATTGTTCTGCGTGAGATCCCGACTTCTAGGTATTTCTTGTATTATCACATTCTGGATTTCTATTTTTTATATCATAGTTATGAGATTTACACTGATTTCTATCGGTTATAATAGGTATGCTACTGTTGGTCGTTCATTCTATTCCCCCAACCTGGCGAGAAGACAATCACTTGGTGAAGGTTTGGAAAGTTGGAGAGGTTTTTACCAGAGTATTCGCCCAACTCAAATGGATCTTTCATTGAAAATTGGTGCGTTCTAATTTTGACTGTTTCTTATTGCTAAATTTGTGTACGAGGAAGCACTTGTCGAAATTTGTGCACGAGGAATGATCCCAGCCTTCAAAGGGGGTCTGATTAATTTCAAGTTCCAGACCTTTGAAGAACAAGAAGAAGCAACTGATAGGATTGCCGACTGCGTAGAAGAAGCACCCAAAGACTCTATCTGGCGTACTACGATTGGCGCCGTGGCATAAACCTCAGTTGATGCAAGGCCCAGTGTCAGCAGGGAAAGTAGGGGCATGTCCCAAAGTGACGGCAGGAACCAAGGAAGGGGCGGAAGAGGAAGACGCGACCATAAAGTACCACCCCTCTCCCTTGTAGTAAATATCGCGTAGTCAAACTTTTAAATCAATTGATTTCCGAAGGAGAGATTCAACTTCCCTCAACCACAGTGGATATCCACATGATGGACAAAAGCTCGCCTAATTATTTTCATTATCATCGGAGGATGGGACACCCGACGGAAGAATGCTTTGTCATTAGAGGCATATTTGAACAAAATCAGGTACCCGGGGAGCTCGAAAACACGAAACAAACAATCGCGCATGATTTGTTTCCCCGTCACTAACCAAAAGGAGGAGGGAAAGGGAAAAATCAGAGTATGAGCTAGCAAGTTATAAACAACTTTATTTATTCTTTTGCTTTTTTTTTAAAAAAAAAAAAAAAAAAAACGCTTTCATAATCAACTAGTAAGCATTACAAAAGGTCCCGGGGATGCTAAAGGCGCTCGGTTGACTGACAAAAGGTCTCAAGATATCCAAGGGCGCCTGATTAACTAATAAAATTTACAAAAGGTCTCGGGGATGCTAAAGGCGCTCATTTGACTGACAAAAGGTCTCAAGATAGCCAAGGGAGCCTAATCGACTACGAAATTTACAAAAGGTCCCGGGGATGCCAAAGGCGCTCGGTTGACTGACAAAATGTATCAGGATAGCCAAGGGCGCCTGATCGACTGAAGAAATTTACAAAAGGTCCCGGGTATGCTAAAGGTGCTCAGTTGACTGACAAAAGGTTTCAGAAAAGCCAAGGGCGCCTGATCGACTGACGAAATTTATAAAAGGTCCCTGGGATTCCAAAGGCGCTCGGTTGACTAACAAAAGGTCTCAAGATAGCCAAGGGCGCCTGATCGACTGACGAAATTTACAAAAGGTCCCGGAGATGCTAAAGGCGCTCGGTTGACTGACAAAAGGTCCTAGGATATCCAAGGGCGCCTGATTGACTGACAAAATTTACAAAAGGTCCAGGGGCTGCTAAAGGCGCTCGGATCGACCGATAAAAGGCTTTGGTAAAGCCAAAGACATCCGATCGACCAATGGGCACGAGAAAAAAAATCGGGAAATGGCGCGTTTGTCAACGCCTTCCAACCCAACATCCCTCTGAATGGAAGGAAACAAAAGGGGGGGGGGTGTAGGCGCGTTTAACTAACACCAGCCCCACCCAACGCCCCTTAAAAGGGGGAATAGGCGCGTTTTAATAACACCCGCAAACCCCACAACCCCATGAAAAAAAAAGGCGTGTCCACCTCACCCAGCAATCCTTTACTACAAACGAACATAATAACACCTGCAAGCTAAAAACAACAATTCTGACTATTTTCTCACATGCATATTCACGAATATAAAATAGTCAACAAAATGTTAGCAGCAAGAGAAAGTAATATAAACACCAATGAAGTATCCCATAATGAAATACCAGCAAAAGAAAATAATCCAAACACCAACATCCCACAATAAACACCAAGTCTAAACAAAGATCAAGTCCAACAAAAGAAAAAAAAAATCAATCAAAGCTTCTCCCGCCGTTTCTCATCGAGCTCAGCAAGCATCTCCGCTTCGGTAGCCTCGGCTCGCAATACCTCGTCATTTGCCAAGCTAACATCTGTAAGCAACTGGTTCAACACCACCCTCTTACTAGAAGTCGTCTCTGAGCACTTTTGAAGCTTCCCCTCCAGCTGAGAAATTTGGCTGGTAAGACGATGTTGACGGTGGTTTTTAGACAAAGGGTAAAATCGTAAAACCCCGAATAACCTAATGTCACCGGTGACACATTTATTAGAACACTCAATGCATGTAGTCAGTAATTAATGGGGGTATTTTTTCAAATTAGGGTTACAACGAACAAAACCCTAATTCACCTCTGTGCCAATGGCAAATCATGCCAGCCACAACTACCCCAAGCTAGCCGCGCCATGCCAAACGCACTCTGCGTTGGCCCTAGCTATGCTAGTCACACCAAGCGCACCAAAGCATGCCAACCATGCTAGCCGCACCTCCGTGCCAATAGCAAATCATGCCCGCCCACACCTAGCCCAAGCTAGTCGCGCCATGCCAAACGCACTCGCCTTGGCCCTAGCTATTCTAGTCACACTAAACGCGCCAAAGCATGCCAACCATGCTAGCCGCACCTCCGTGCCAATGGCAAATCATATGACCACACCTAGCCCAAGCTAGCCGCGCCATGCCAAACGCACTCGCTTTGGCCCTAGCTATGCTAGTCACACTAAACGCGCCAAAGCATGCCAACTATGCTAGACGCACCTCTGTGCCAATGGAAAATCATGCCAGCCATACCTAGCCCAAGCTAGCCGCTCCATGCCAAATGCACTCTGCCTTGGCCCTAGCTATGATAGTCACACCAAACGCGCCAAAGCATGCCAACCATGCTAGCCGCACCTCCGTGCCAATGGCAAATCATGCCAGCTACACCTAGCCCAAGCTAGCCGCGCTATGCCAAACGCACTCTGCCTTGGCCCTAGCTATGCTAGTCACATCAAACGCGCCAAAGCATGCCAACCGTGCTATCCGCACCTCCGTGCCAATGGCAAATCATGCCAGCCACACCTAGCCCAAGCTAGCCGCGTCATGCCAAACACATTCTGGCTTGGCCCTAGCTATGCTAGTCACACCAAA
Organism: Papaver armeniacum; assembly: GCA_023531295.1. NCBI lineage: Eukaryota > Viridiplantae > Streptophyta > Magnoliopsida > Ranunculales > Papaveraceae > Papaver > Papaver armeniacum. The sequence goes on from JAJJWW010004743.1 coordinate 163,844, forward strand.
TGTGCCAAAGCATGCCAACCATGCTAGCTGCACCTCTGTGCCAATGGAAAATCATGCCAGCCACACCTAGCCCAAGCTAGCCACGCCATGCCAAACGCACTCGCCTTGGCCTTAGCTACGATGGTCACACCACGCCAAACCGACACACTTACCTTGGCCCTAGCCGCGCCATGCCTAAGTTGCGCCCACGCCTAGTCTTGCAAACCATGCAACCTAGGCCAAATTGGCCACGCATGCTATTGGCACATGCCAAGACGCATCGCTGGTAGCTTTTCTTACTGTGTCGTGGCCCTAATGGCCGAGCGTGCCATTGGCACATGCCAACACGCTCACGGTAGCTTTTCTTACTGTGTCGTGGCCCTAATGGCCGAGCGTGCCATTGGCACATGCCAACACGCTCGCTGGTAGCTTTTCTTACCAAGTCGTGGCCCTAATGGCCGAGCATGCCATTGGCACATGCCAACACGCATCGCTGGTAGCTTTTCTTACCAGGCCGTGGCCCTAATGGCCGAGCATGCCATTGGCACATGCCAACACGCTCGCTGGTAGCTTTCATTACCTAGCCTTGGCCCTAATGGCCATGCGTGCCATTGACACATGCCAAACACGCACGCTGGTATCCTAACTTGCAAGTCGTGCAACCTAGGCCAACTTGGACGTGCGTGCCATTGGCACATGCCAAAACCCACGCTGCTAGCCTAACTTGCACACCGTGAAACCTACCACCAAGGCATTCTGCATATGCCACACACGCCACTGGAAGCTCTGGAATTGCCACTTACACTCAACGTGCAACCTACCACCAAGGCATTCCGCACATGCAATTGGCACATGCCACACACGCCACTAGCAGCTCTGGCATTGCCACTTGCACTCAAGGTGCGACCCGCAACAAAGGCATTCCGCACATGCCAATGGCACATGCCACACGCGCCACTAGCGCGCCACTTGCAGTCAAGGTGCAACCAACACTCGAGAAATCAACACAAACTGGGGGATGCTTTCCAGGGTCTTGGTTTTGCGGTCACAGCATGCATCGTACACTACGCTCACATTAAGAAAGCGTTAATAGAAATAAAGAGGTCAAATAAATGAGGAAATAATGGTGAAAACGTTTTCACCCATAAACACCATGCGGTTACCACCTCCTCCCATTATTTCACCCTTTACTCTCTTCCTTCATGAGGCAAGTGTACGTTTCAATCTCGACTTGTATAAATAGGTCTTACCTATTTCCACCATACAACAAGTCTCGGTCAGGAGAAAAACACAACACTCAGAAAAGGCAACTCTGCAAGCTCTCAAAAAAAGCTTTCATCTCTTGCAAGCTTCCGAAGCTTTCACTTTCTGATACAAGTCGAGACACCACTCTCCCAGAATTATTCTAGTCTCAACACCTTTCTTTGCTTCCCTCCCCAAATTAACCCTTCTCCTCCACTTTGTGACCGAAGCAAGTCTGGAACGGGCATTTCTTGGTTTAGGCAGGACTTGCATGATTGATCTCTCGAATCTAGAAAGTGCTCATGTGCAGCACATTTGTTTAGGGTTTAAACCAGTTTCTCACTAACCCGCGAATTTACCAAAATCGGCGGAAATGATTTTTACCCATAAACAATTGACGATAGTTGATGGTGGATTTTCATTTAAGGTTAAAATTGTAAAAAACCATAAAATTATGCGCTGACATCTTGTAAAAGATAAAGCCATTAATAAGTGTTGGATACTCCCTCACTTAATTCACCAAGAATGGAGCATGTGGCAACAATCCCATTCTGTGAATACATGAAATTCATCCAGGTTGGAGCATGTGACAACAATCCCATTCTGTGAATTTCTAGCATTATTAATTAATGCGCAAGCAGCCTTGTATTTCCAGTACTCATTATCAATGTGGCATGACGACTGAGTGTTGCTCTCAGCAGAGCAACACGAACCTCCAAGCATTATAATGAAAGCATGTACGAAATACCCATACAAGTGCAACTCTCGGTGTGTTATACTAGCCCGATTGAGAGCTCTCGGTGTGTTATACTAGCCCGATTGATCATCCGGACTGACCAGATCGATGCGGATATGATCGCAGATCATCCAACTCAACAAACATGATTGGATGACCCGGATCAATTCCATCACCCCAAAGCGGTATGGAATATCCCACTGCACGGATCGACCGTGTATCGGTCTGGATATGATCGCATAATCCAACTCCACAAGCATGATTGGATGACCCAAATCAATTCCATCACCCCCAAGCAGGTATGATTTATCCCCTGCCGAACCAACGCGGACCCCGCACAGTCGGTGTTTGGCCTAGCTTGCCAAAAAACGTCCATACCGAAAGCAAGTATGGACGGAAAGCCTGAATTATGGTTTGCGGCATATTACATGTGTCATAAAACAGTCTCGACCATCCATCTTCGCAGGTATAGATGGAGGGTGTAGATATAGATTTAATGGGCCCAGAGCATGTCAACACAATCACCGAGGGCCCGCCTACACACTTGACCAACCAATCAAGACCAACCATGCTTGGTCGTCACAAATTCGTGCGCCCAAACAAGAGGTGACGCACGGCTTTGAAACCCAGAATTAGGGTTTTGAGCATCACGAGCGTCCATCTTCTCCGGCACGAATGGAGGGTCCAAGATTAGATTAAGCAGGTCCGGTCATACCAAAGATGACTACCGCGGACCCATTTATCCCCTCACCCAATCGGCCAAGGCATATCACGCCTGGTCATTCCAAGACGCGCGCCAAACTAGCGTGGTCGCACTGCCAGAGCACGAAATCGATCTCGACCGCTCAACTTCGCCGGACGATTTGGATGGTTCAGATCACGTTTTATGGGATATTTAGGTATAGGCATGAACACCAGCGCACGGAGAGTTTATGCGAACTTTCACACCTCTCGAAAAATCAGCGCACGGAGACATTTTGCTGCAATCAACCAGAGGAAGGTCATAACAGGTGCCTACATGTCACCGCACGCATCAAGGATTGAGTTCAAGATGACCCTTATCGACAAAGGGCGTCTTCGAATGTGATTACTCTCAAGACTCTCAGGACATCCAAGGTTCTCCCAGGAAAGGTCGTACGGAAGCCTACCACAATGACGGACTTCGAGGGAAACCAAACCAGCACATACGGGAGAAGCTCCGCGGAAAGAATCAGACAAGTTCGTTGCATCCCACTCCCCCACGTGTGCGTCAATTCAGGAAGAATACGGGTTGCATCATTGAGCGCTAGTACCCACAATGCATCTTTCTTGTGAAGCATTCTTCTCCATCCTATGAAAACCACGACCCACGTTCACAAGAAGAGGAACGAAATTTTATGGCGAGTCGTGACCGAGAAGGGAAAACGGTATACCGACACTTTGCCATTATCAATTAGGGGGGAGATTGTTACCCAGTCTCCACCTAATGGAATGCTACAACAACAACGAACCACAAGAGCAAGTGCTAGATGCTCCACAACAGCTGCAAGAGGGCACCAACTCCACAACTTATGAGATTGAAATCGTTGGGGAATCTCTTAGGCCTATCTCCATCAGCTCAACCTTGAGTACGGATAAACGCACGAAGATCGTGGAACTTCTCAAAGAGTACCAAGACATATTCACTTGGATATATGAAGAAATTTGGATTTAGATGAAAATTGGTCACCCATCATCTACATGTCATACCTGGATCCAAGTTGGTTAAACAGTTGCAGATTAGGAAAATGGATAGATCAGGTCTTTGCATAGACTTGAGAGACTTGAACAGTGCTTGCTCCAAAAACGATCCTCCTCAACCTAACATCGACATGTTAGTAGATGCAACCAAATGGACAAGACATGTTCTCCTCCATGGATGGATGTAGCGCCTACAACCGAGATAAGGATGTACGAGCATGACACAAGTAAGATAGCTTTTCGAACTCCTCTCGGAAATTTTTTATTATACCATACCGCCATTTAGTTTAAAGAATGCCGGTAACGTATCAACGCCTGGCAATCTTCCACCGAGTCGATACCTCAAGGGAACAACCTCAAGAAGATAACGATGTCCACGCGTCATATCGAGCAAGATCCGGGCAAGTCACTCTATCAGGCAGTGGTCAAACAAGATTCAGGCGAGTTACTTTATCAGACAGTGGTACCTGTTGTTGATGATGGTTTTTAGACAAGGGGTAAAATCGTAAAACCCCATGACCTAGTGTTACCCGATAACACATTAACTAAGAGCATTTAACTCGCAGGTGTAAATAATTAATAGGGGTATTTTTTCAAAATACCGATTAGGTTTTCAAAATGTAACCCTAATTCCAAAACCAAGCCGCATATCGCGCATCATGGCAGCAATGCCAAACCAAGATATCTCTGCGCACCATGGCAACAATGCCAAACCAAGCCGCACCACTGCGCACCATGGCAACAATGCCAAACCAAGCCGCACCCTGCGCACCATGGCAACAATGCCAAACCAAGCCGCATGCATCGCTGCGCATCATGGCAGCAATGCCAAACCAAGCCGCATACTGCGCACCATGGCACCAATGCCAAACCAAGCCGCATATTGCGCACCATGGCAACAATGCCAAACCAAGACGCACCCTGCGCACCATGGCAACAATGCCAAACCAAGCCGCACCTTGCGCACCATGGCAACAATGCCAAACCAAGCCGCATATCGCGCATCATGGCAAAGCAATGCCAAACCAAGCCGCGCACGTCGCGCACCATGGCAACAATGCCAAACCAAGACGCATATCGCGCACCATGGCAACAATGCCAAACCAAGCCGCACCCCGCGCACCATGCCAACAATGCCAAACCAAGCCGCATCCTCGCGCGCCATGGCAACAATGCCAAACCAAGTCGCACCCTGCGCACCATGACAGCAATACCAAGCCGCTATGCCTTTGGCCCACGCCAAATATAGCGCCCTAGGCTTGCAAGACTTGCAACTAGGTCAACATGGCCGCACGTGCGATTGGCACATGCCAACACGTGTCGCAAGCCATATTTCCAAGCCGCTATGCCTTTGTCTCATGCCAAATATAGCGCCCTAGGCTTGCAAGACTTGCAACTAGGTCAACATGGCCGCACGTGCCATTGGCACATGCCAATACGTGTCGCAAGCCATATTTCCAAGCCGCTATGCCTTTGGACCACGCCAAATATAGCGCCCTAGGCTTGCAAGACTTGCAACTAGGTCAACATGGCCGCACGTGCCATTGGCACATGCCAACACGTGTCACAAGCCATATTTCCAAGCCGCTATGCCTTTGGCCCATGCCAAATATAGCGCCCTAGGCTTGCAAGACTTGCAACTAGGTTAACATGGCCGCACGTGCCATTGGCACATGCCAACACGTGTCGCAAGCCATATTTCCAAGCCGCTATGCCTTTGGCCCACGCCAAATATAGCGCCCTAGGCTTGCAAGATTTGCAACTAGGTTAACATGGCCGCACGTGCCATTGGCACATGCCAACACGTGTCGCAAGCCATATTTCCAAGCCGCTATGCCTTTGGCCCACGCCAAATATAGCGCCCTAGGCTTGCAAGACTTGCAACTAGGTCAAAATGGCCGCACGTGCCATTGGCACATTCCAACACGTGTCGCAAGCCATATTTCCAAGCCGCTATGCCTTTGGCCCACGCCAAATATAGCGCCCTAGGCTTGCAAGACTTGCAATTAGGTCAACATGGCCGCACGTGCCATTGGCACATGCCAACACGTGTCGCAAGCCATATTTCCAAGCCGCTATGCCTTTGGCCCACGCCAAATATAGCGCCCTAGGCTTGCAAGACTCGCAACTAGGTCAACATGGCCGCACGTGCCGTTGGCACATGCCAACACGTGTCGCAAGCCATATTTCCAAGCCGCTATGCCTTTGGCCCACGCCAAATATAGCGCCCTAGGCTTGCAAGACTTGCAACTAGGTCAACATGGCCGCACGTGCCATTGGCACACGCCAACATGTGTCGCAAGCCATATTCCCAAGCCGCTATGCCTTTGGCCCACGCCAAATATAGCGCCCTAGGCTTGCAAGACTTGCAAATAGGTCAACATGGCCGCACGTGCCATTGGCACATGGCAACACGTGTCGCAAGCCATATTTCCAAGCCGCTATGCCTTTGGCCCACGCCAAATATAGCGCCCTAGGCTTGCAAGACTTGCAACTAGGTCAACATGGCCGCACGTGCCATTGGCACATGCCAACACGTGTCGCAAGCCATATTTCCAAGCCGCTATGCCTTTGGCCCACGCCAAATATAGCGCCCTAGGCTTGCAAGACTTGCAACTAGGTCAACATGGCCGCACGTGCCATTGGCACATGCCAACACGTGTCGCAAGCCATATTTCCAAGCCGCTATGCCTTTGGCCCACGCCAAATATAGCGCCCTAGGCTTGCAAGACTTGCAACTAGGTCAACATGGCCGCACGTGCCATTGGCACACGCCAACACGTCTCGCAAGCCATATTTCCAAGCCGCTATGCCTTTGGCCCACGCCAAATATAGCGCCTTAGGCTCGCAAGACTTGCAACTAGGTCAACATGGCCGTACGTGCCATTGGCACATGCCAAACACACACGCTAATAGCCTAACTTGCAAACCGTGCAACCTACCACCAAGGCATTCCGCACATGCCATTGGCACATGCCACACGCGCCACTAGCAGCGCCACTTGTACTCAAGATGCAACCAACACTCGAGACATCAACACAAACTGGGGGATGCTTCTTTAGGGTTTTGGTTTGGCGGTCACAAGATGTACGGCGTACACTACGCTCACATTAAGAAAGCGTGAAAGGGAATAAAGCGGTCAAATAAAAGAGGAAATAATGGTGAAAAACGTTTTCACCCATTAAACCATGCGTTTACCACCTCCTCCCATTATTTCACCCTTTACTCTCTTCCTTCATGAGGCCAGTAACGTTTCAATCTCGACTTGTATAAATACGTCTTACCTATTCCACCGGACAACAAGTCTCGGTCGGGAGAAAAATACTACACTCTCGTAAAGGCAACTTTGCAAGCTCTCCCAAAAAGCTTTCATCTCTTGTAAGCTTCCTAAGCTTTCACTTTTACGATACAAGTCGAGACGCTACTCTCCTGCACTATTCCGGTCTCAACACCTTTCTTTTCTTCCCTCCCCAAATCAACCCTTCTCCTCCACTTTGTGACCGAAGCAAGTCCGGAACGACCATTTCTTGGTTTAGGCCGGACTTGTGCGGATTGATCTCTCGAATCTATAAAGTGCTCACGTGCAGCACATTTGTTTAGGGTTTGAACCAGTTTCTCACTCACCTACCGAATTTCCGAAATCGGCGAAACGATTTTTACCCATAAACAATTGGTGACCACAAGTGGGAGGATTGATCTATCGGCTACAATATCGGACTATCGATCTCGTTCTTCGACCCGGATGTCAAGATGGTAGGGAAGGCGACTCAATCCGACTCAACTACCAGACGACCCGGTTACTAGTTGTAAAACTACACAAGAAAACTGGGGACTTGTCAAGATGCTATTACCCAATCCACGGGGACTCGGAAGATGCTACTAGCCCGATTGGGGACTTCTTTGGCGATGCTACAAAGCAAAACCGTCAAAGAAACCGCCTTTTACATGGAGAGGGGCGTGTTCGCAAAACCTATGAAGTGAGTAAATTCAGACTGGGCAAGATGTACGATCATTTTTAGGTTCTTAATAAAACCGTCATACTATTGCGTCTTGTGCCTATTGCTAGCACACACTTTCATAAAAGCAATATTCCTTTCCCAAAACATAATCGAGTTATATTATCAAAACCATTCATCCCGAAATAATCGAATATCCTCAAAAGCTAACATTTATCTATCAACCCAAAAAATCCAGGAAGACAAAAACCATAAACCAGGCGCTTTGTTTGCCTTTCAAAAAAAAAAAATTTCACCTACCCGTACATACCTACTTTGCACAATGATAATTACCCGTCACTATTAGCAAAGGCGTTACTACGGTGACATTTGAAGAATTATTTATGATGAAGTATTTCCACAAGTTTATGAAAGGCATACCTATGGCTACGGTTTACACCAAAGACAAGAAAACAATAAAACAAATTGAAAGAGAAACGGCTGAGTACATAATGAGATATGCTTGTCCACTTTATCACTACTCGCTACCGCTAACACCATGACGTGATAACAAAGATACGAAGTAAAAAGGGGAGCCAACCCATTTCATAAGCATAACACTTTTTGAATTTAAATAAGGAAAGGATTTCCTGTTTGAGCTACGTATGGGAAGAGGCAACTGGGCCCGCAGGAATAAGTCCGAGCCACGCCAAGCCGGCACCGTGCCAAGCCAATGGTCCACACCAAACTGAAATCCAAGCCAGCGTCCACACCAAGTCAGCGCCCATTCCAAGACGATCCAGCGCCTACCATACGCGTTTCCCAGATGCACTTACGATGCGCTTGCCAGGACGCGCATGGCGCGCGCTTGCCAAGCGCTTTCGGAAGCGCTTGAGGACGCGCTTACCAGGCACACATGCCGCACGCGCATGCCAACCGCAGTACCACACTTTGTGCTAACAGTTTGCATCCTTCCAGCGCTAACATCTTGCGCCCTTCAAGCACCATACTCGCCCTTCGAAACAACGCCATGGCTCCAGCACTTCGTGATCAAAATCGTGTCATCTCCGCACGATACACTTACGATCACCGGTAAGCGAGCCACTTCCGCCACCCCAACGGTTCTTCAAGCATGAAACTCCAACCGAGTCACCGAGAGATGCTACTCCACCATCAGGGCAATATACTGGAAGATCCGGAAGAAGCCGACCTCCTTTTAGCACTGTTGATTCGATGAAAAGACGAAAGATACTTCAGCAGGATGCGCGTTATAGATGAAGAGGCTCGCGTTGCTCTTGAACGCCCAGTAGAAGGGGATAAGCAATCCAATTTCGTCACAAGTGAAGATCAGAAAGGACTTCTCCAAAATCGAAAGCAATGGAAATCAACAACTCTCCTGAGTTCACGGAGACCCTTCTTCTGTTGGGACCCTCATAATTGGAACTTCACCCACAAAGTCGTACGGTCTATGATGAAATGAGTTATGTGAGATTCTATATTTCTCCAAGGCGTAGCATCAAAACATATTTGCATCTCTCAACCGTGACAGCATCAGGAAACAAAGCGTTTCCAATTGTGGAAGCCGTTCCCAAACCCCAACCTCTCCTAGAAAGCACGATCGACAGATGTAACTCGGGGACTCCTAACCTCTTTTCTCTTGAGGGATGTCGAGTTTGTGAACGTGACGCGGCCTCCGACTTCAAAATGGTAGCCGTCAAGGATCCGAGAGTTGCAAGATGTCGTTTCAACGTTCTCTCCAGTAGCTCCGCATCAACGTTCTCTCCAGAAGTAGCTACGCATCAACGTTCTCCAACATCGGCTTCGCTTCAACGTTCGCTTCAATGCCACTCCATCCTGCAAAGGGTCGTGCCGCCACACTCCTCATATCGAGGAACATAGTCACAGCCAGCCAATCTTCGTAGTCATGGAAACCTTTTAATCCATCTCGCCAAAACTCGTGATCATGGACAGTTTGCTCGCTTACGCATCCAGCCAATCCTTTTACGTCCACGGAAGCCATAGAATATCAGCCAACCTACTTTGTTACCCACGACAATGTAGTTTCTCGATTACATCTCCTACCAAGAACTGTTGCCCTCATTCGTTGATACCGGCCGAGCTTCACCGCAACAACAATTACTACAAAGATGGAAAACGTAGACCATACTTGAGAACGAAAGATATACACGGGATCCCTTCTTTGTCAAAGCTACGAAGAGCAGTCCACCAAAATCGTACCCACAACAAGGTCCTCTACTCTTCAAGGGTGCAGCGCAAGAACATCATCACCTCTCTCGTCTGAAGACGCCTTCAACACTTTACGAGGCCGCGGAGGATCCCGAGCTGCACTATCCGAGAATATGTCATCATGTAATTTCTGAGCATCCCAATGTCACATCCAGAAGAGTACGATAGGCTTATATCAAATCCCGTGGAGGGGAGATTCAAGGCGATATAATGAAAGTAGATCATGCATGGGGACTACCAGCGTGAGATGCTTTCACTCCCCTCAACCAGGTTATTACTGATTTTAACATCATCACTATCGAGGTTTTACGAGCCGCGGGGATTTCTCAACATGAATCCGTACATGTGCACCGAAAACTCCAAAAGCACGCCAGAAGGTTACATTCACGTATTCATCCATTCTATCATATCAATCCGAAGTATGACCGGGGACTTCTCGCTGCATCCCATTTCGTAAGATAGAGCCCTAAATCAACGTCCTCCAAGTCTCGCAGCGAGTCAACAAGGACGGATTCGAAGGAAGGGGAACGACTAGGTCATCCTCGTCGATAATAAATGACGATGATCCAACAGGATATCTATGCACAAAAGGGAAATTTTCCATTTATACAACAAGCGGCGGTAAAGTGTACGACAGTCCGCCAAAGAAGAAAAAACGTACCGGTATGATGATTTTCTTAACCCGAATAACCTTTGTTGGGATGTTCATGCAAGAAGTCATACCTCGCGCCTTCATCCGGAGAACCTGTTTGGTTAGAAGATGATTCGAATCTGCGTGACATTACAAAAGAGAAATTCAACAAGAAGAACCTTTTCTCAAACGAGGGAGATGATGCAGTTGCGTTGGGTTTGAATACTTGAACTTTTAAAAAGGAAAGGAAGCAATGAGGGACATAACGCTTCCATATTTTTGGCATGAACGATGCCCTAATCAAGCGCAGCGTGAAGGAAAGGCAAAATAAGGAAACTTTGCTATCTGTAGAAACACCTACTCCCTCCTTGTTCACCGATCCCATCAAGTCACGTCAGCAAGCACGCACATCTTCCCTACCTTGCACCGGTCCCACCAGCTAGCACGCTCAGTTTTCCCAACTCACGCCAACTTCCCAATGACCGCCCAAGTCACGCCTACAAGCACGCACAGCTTCCACACCTTGCGCCGGTCCCACCAGCTAGTACGCTCAGTTTCCCAACTCACGCCAACTTCCCAACGTCGCCCAAGCTGCACCGGCCCCACCAATTGTTCCAGCCTCCCGATTTGTGCAAAACTACCAGAGGCAAGGATTCCAAATCCTATCTATAAAAGGTCAGACAAGCCTCCTCAATTCTCTTTACGGTTTGCTGTTGATAGTCTGTCACCATCTTATGCTTACCTCGCAACAAAGCCCCTGTTCCAAGCTAAGCAGGGGACTTAATGTTGATGGTGGTTTTTAGACAAGGGGTAAAATCGTAAAACCCCATGACCTAGTGTTACCCGCAACACATTAACTAAGAGCATTTAACTTTCGGTGTAAATAATTAATAGGGGTATTTTTCAAAATACCGGATTAGGTTTTCAAATACGTAACCCTAATTCCAAAACCAAGCCGCATCTTCGCATCATGGCGTGCAATGCCAAACCAAGCCAGAGATATTGCGCACCATGGCAACAATGCCAAACCAAGCCGCATACTGCGCACCATGGCAACAATGCCAAACCAAGCCGCACCCTGCGCACCATGGCAACAATGCCAAACCAAGCCGCACCACTGCGCACCATGGCAACAATGCCAAACCAAGCCGCATACTGCGCATCATGGCACAATGCCAAAACCAAGCCAGATATCTGCGCACCATGGCAGCAATGCCAAACCAAGCCAGTATCATTGCGCACCATGGCAACAATGCCAAACCAAGCCGCACCGCGCACCATGGAAACAATGCCAAACCAAGCCGCACCTGCGCACCATGGCAACAATGCCAAACCAAGCCGCATCTCGCGCATCATGGCAAAGCAATGCCAAACCAAGCCGCACCCTACGCACCATGGCAACAATGCCACACCAAGCCGCATACTGCGCACCATGGCAACAATGCCAAACCAAGCCGCACCCTGCGCACCATGGAAACAATGCCAAACCAAGCCGCATACTGCGCGCCATGGCAACAATGCCAAACCAAGTCGCACCACGCACACCATGGCAAGCAATACCAAGCCGCTATGCCTTTGGCCCACGCCAAATATAGCGCCCTAGGCTTGCAAGACTTGCAACTAGGTCAACATGGCCGCACGTGCCATTGGCACATGCCAACACGTGTCGCAAGCCATATTTCCAAGTTGCTATGCCTTTGGCCCACGCCAAATATAGCGCCCTAAGTTGGAAGACTTGCAACTAGGTCAACATGGCCGCACGTGCCATTGGCACATGCCAATACGTGTCGCAAGCCATATTTCCAAGCCGCTATGCCTTCGACCCATGCCAAATTTAGCGCCCTCGGCTTGCAAGACTTGCAACTAGGTTAACATGGCCGCACGTGCCATTGGCACATGCCAACACGTGTCGCAAGCCATATTTCCAAGCCGCTATGCCTTTGGCCCACGCCAAATATGGCGCCCTAGGCTTGCAAGACTTGCAACTAGGTTAACATGGCCGCACGTGCCATTGGCACATGCCAACACGTTTCGCAAGCAATATTTCCAAGCCTCTATGCCTTTGGCCCACGCCAAATATAGCGCCCTAGGCTTGCAAGACTTGCAACTAGGTTAACATGGCCGCACGTGCCATTGGCACATGCCAAGACGTGTCGCAAGCCATATTTCCAAGCCGCTATGCCTTTGGCCCACGCCAAATATAGCGCCCTAGGCTTGCAAGACTTGTAACTAGGTTAACATGGCCGCACGTTCCATTGGCACATGCCAACACGTTTATAAGCCATATTTCCAAGCCGCTATGCCTTTGGCCCACGTCAAATATAGCGCCCCTAGGCTTGCAAGACTTGGAACTAGGTTAACATGGCCGCACGTGCCATTGGCACATGCCAACACGTGTCGCAAGCCATATTTCCAAGCCGCTATGCGTTTGGCCCACGCCAAATATAGCGCCCTAGGCCTTGCAAGACTTGCAACTAGGTCAACATGGCTGCACGTGCCATTGGCACATGCCAACACGTGTCGCAAGCCATATTTCCAAGCCGCCATGCCTTTGGCCCACGCCAAATATAGCGCCCTAGGCTTGCAAGACTTGCAACTAGGTCAACATGGCCGCACGTGCCATTGGCACATGCCAACACGTGTCGCAAGCCATATTTCCAAGCCGCTATGCCTTTGGCCCACGCCAAATATAGCGCCCTAGGCTTGCAAGACTTGCAACTAGGTCAACATGGCCGCACGTGCCATTGGCACATGCCAACACATGTCGCAAGCCATATTTCCAAGCCACTATGCCTTTGGCCCACGCCAAATATAGCGCCCTAGGCTTGCAAGACTCGCTTAACTAGGTCAACATGGCGCACGTGCCCTTGGCACATGCCAACACGTGTCGCAAGCCATATTTCCAAGCCGCTATGCCTTTGGCCCACGCCAAATATAGCGCCCTAGACTTGCAAGACTTGTAACTAGGTTAACATGGCCGCACGTGCCATTGGCACATGCCAACACGTTTCGCAAGCCATATTTCCAAGCCGCTATGCCTTTGGCCCACGTCAAATATAGCGCCCTAGGCTTGCAAGACTTGGAACTAGGTTAACATGGCCGCACGTGCCATTGGCACATGCCAACACGTGTCGCAAGCCATATTTCCAAGCCGCTATGCCTTTGGACCACGCCAAATATAGCGCCCTAGGCTTGCAAGACTTGCAACTAGGTCAACATGGCCGCACGTGCCATTGGCACATGCCAACACGTGTCGCAAGCCATATTTCCAAGCCGCCATGCCTTTGGCCCACGCCAAATATAGCGCCCTAGGCTTGCAAGACTTGCAACTAGGTCAACATGGCCGCACGTGCCATTGGCACATGCCAACACGTGTCGCAAGCCATATTTCAAGCGCTATGCCTTTGCCCACGCCAAATATAGCGCCCTAGGCTTGCAAGACTTGCAACTAGGTCAACATGGCCGCACGTGCCATTGGCACATGCCAACACATGTCGCAAGCCATATTTCCAAGCCGCTATGCCTTTGGCCCACGCCAAATATAGCGCCCTAGGCTTGCAAGACTCGCAACTAGGTCAACATGGACGCACGTGCCATTGGCACATGCCAACACGTGTCGCAAGCCATATTTCCAATCCGCTATGCCTTTGGCCCACGCCAAATATAGCGCCCTAGGCTTGCAAGACTTGCAACTAGGTCAACGTTGGCCGCACGTGCCATTGGCACATGCTAACACGTGTCGCAAGCCATATTCCCAAGCCGCTATGCCTTTGGCCCACGCCAAATATAGCGCCCTAGGCTTGCAAGACTTGCAACTAGGTCAACATGGCCGCACGTGCCATTGGCACATGCCAACACGTGTCGCAAGCCATATTTCCAAGCCGCTATGCCTTTGGCCCACGGCAAATATAGCGCCCTAGGCTTGCAAGACTTGCAACTAGGTCAACATGGCCGCACGTGCCATTGGCACATGCCAACACGTGTCGCAAGCCATATTTCCAAGCCGCTATGCCTTTGGCCCACGCCAAATATAGCGCCCTAGGCTTGCAAGACTTGCAACTAGGTCAACATGGCCGCACGTGTCATTGGCACATGCCAACACGTGTCGCAAGCCATATTTCCAAGCCGCTATGCCTTTGGCCCACGCCAAATATAGCGCCCTAGGCTTGCAAGACTTGCAACTAGGTCAACATGGCCGCACGTGCCATTGGCACATGCCAACACGTGTCGCAAGCCATATTTCCAAGCCGCTATGCCTTTGGCCCACGCCAAATATAGCGCCCTAGGCTTGCAAGACTTGCAACTAGGTCAACATGGCCGCACGTGCCATTGGCACATGCCAACACGTGTATAAGCCATATTTCCAAGCCGCTATGCCTTTGGCCCACGCCAAATATAGCGCCCTAGGCTTGCAAGACTTGCAAATAGGTCAACATGGACGCACGTGCCATTGGCACATGCCAACACGTCTCGCAAGCCATATTTCCAAGCCGGTATGACTTTGGCCCACGCCAAATATAGCGCCCTAGGCTCGCAAGACTTGCAACTAGGTCAACATGGTCGCACATGCCATTGGCATATGCCACACGCGCCACTAGCAGCGCCACTTGCACTCAAGATGCAACCAACACTCGAGACATCAACACAAACTGGGGGATGCTTCTTTAGGGTTTTGGTTTGGCGGTCCTGACATGCGGCGTACACTACGCTCACATTAAGAAAGCGTGAAAAGGAATAAAGCGGTCAAATAAAAGAGGAAATAATGGTGAAAAACGTTTTCACCCATTAAACCATGCGGTTACCACCTCCTCCCATTATTTAACCCTTTACTCTCTTCCTTTATGAGGCAGTGGTACGTTTCAATCTTGACTTGTATAAATATGTCTTACCTATTTCCACCAGACAACAAGTCTCGGTCAGGAGAAAAATACTACACTCTTAGAAAGGCAACTTTGCAAGCTCTCCCAAAAAGCTTTCATCTCTTGTAAGCTTCCTAAGCTTTCACTTTCTGATACAAGTCGAGACGCTACTCTCCCAGAATTATTATGGTCTCAATACCTTTCTTTGCTTCCCTCCCCAAATCAACCCTTCTCCACCACTTTGTGACCGAAGCAAGTCTGGAACGGCCATTTCTTGGTTTAGGCCGGACTTGTACAGATTGATCTCTCGAATCTATAAAGTGCTCACGTGCAACACATTTGTTTAGGGTTTGAACCAGTTTCTCACTCACCTACCAAATTTACTGAAATCGGCAGAAACGATTTTTACCCATAAACACCTGTCTATCATGCTATATTGGAGAATCTGCGCTTTTGGTCATCCTCTGGAGCTGTTGAACGCTCATCTACAAAAACATATTCCCTGATAGAAAGAACCATGCCTGCGGGTAATGAAGAGCCTCATAATGTTTGTAGGGGCATATGTCTCACCAACAGGCGACACAACCTTCATCCTTCTGCAAGCAGTTCCCTGAAGCACCAAGAGGAAAACTACCGAGATACAACATCCTGCGCGTCCGCCAACTCCAACTCACATGCACGACTCCACAATGATGAAACAACGTCCAAGATGTTCCATACGGATCGACAACAACCACTACGAACAAACCATGTAAACCACGCTTGGGGTGAGGCTCGGCATGAAGTTCCTTCACCGTCAGTCAAGGACTTCTTCAACACGAGAAAGATGTTCAGTCAAGAATCATGGAATTCGCCAGGGTAAATTGAACTAAAGAGGAAGCCACTTCAACGCTCCCTCCAGCAGAAGCTGCTTTAATGGTCTATTCAAGAGCCGCCTCAATGCTCTTTCCGGGAGCCTATTCGCTTCAGAATTCTGCTTCAACACTCTCTCCAGGATCCGCCTCAATGTTCGCACCAGAAGCCACTTTAACATCCTCTCGAGTCGTTTCAGCACTCAAGATACATCAATAATTTGTGCTTTGGTCAAGTTATCTTTGATGTACTCATTGCTCAACATACGTCTTATCCATCCTTCATGAGTACCCAGCGGACCATGAAAAACCTTGAAGTCGGTAGGAGGAGGGTTATCCTGTGGAACGGATATTTTCATATAGTTGGAAGGGCGCGGTGAACAACTCATCATCAATGTTCGGCATATCTTTGAAGCTTTCAACACCTCCTGACTTGGCACCAACATTATCCCCAGAAGACATCTCAACAGGAGTTCTTTTCTTCATTCTACAATAAAAGACAAGAGTCAGTACTTGTATAAAAACGCGTGAGATGTGTAGTCACATGTGGAACACACATTCACTTTGGAGTACACAAGGCTGGTATCGGGTCCAAAGACCGGTGTTGATAAAGTCACAATTTCGTTGTTGATCAAGTCACAAGTCTGGTATTGGTCAAGCTTCAAGTCGGTATTGATCAAGTGACGAGTCCGGTATTGGTCAAGCTTCAAGTCCGGTATTGATCAAGTGACAAGTCCGGTATTGGTTTGACTTGACCACGATATCATCTACAGAGTCTTCTACTTGTCTGTGCATCATGTCATGGAAGATTGCTGTCATAGCGCGTTGATACGTTGCGCCGGCGTTCTTCAATCCGAATGGCATAACAGTATAGTAAAAATTGCCAAGAGGGGTTCGGAAGGCTTCAAGTCCGGTATTGATCAAGTGACGAGTCCGGTATTACTCAAGTTTCAAGTCTGGTATTGATCAAGCTTCGCGTCTGGTATTGATCAAGTGACAAGTCCGGTATTGCTCAAGTTTCAAGACCGGTGTTGGTCAAGGGCACAAGGCTGGTATAAAGGTCAGGCATACACGATATGGGACCCACGTTCAATCAAGCATATATGCGGGGACCATATTTATTTGCACAACACGGTTCTCTTATGTCATGGGAATCATGTTCACGAAATTCAAGCCCACGTTCGATCAAGAAGGCGCGGTAGCCCCACGAAGCGAAGCAAGCGTAGCGATCCGTCGATTAGGCACAACCCCACGATCGAGCGAAGCGGCGCAATATCCCTCGACCTAATCGGGCATAACAAGGTCGATCTGGCAAGACCGACATTCAAGCGGAGCAAGCACGGAGTGGTCCCTCGGCCAAAGGCAGACATAGCAAGGTCGATTGAAGGCTGAGCAAGACCGACATCATACTAGGGGAATGCTCTCCTATATACCTTTTGAACGTGACATACTCCAAGGACGGGATGACCCGTCTCTCCTGGTAACATCTAACTTTGTCTCATAAGTTTTATCTTTAAGCATCCACTATCTTATGCCTACCCCACAATAGTGTAACCATTGTGTGCTAGGCGAGGGACTTAATGTTGATGGTGGATTTTTATTTAAGGTTAAAATTGTAAAAAACCCGAGAAAATTATGCGTTGACATCTTGTAAAAGATAAATCCATTAATAAGTGTTGGATACTCCCTCACTTAATTCACCGAGAATGGAGCATGTGGCAACAATCCCATTGTTGGCATGCATGGTTGGCATGCTTTGGCGCGTTTGGTGTGACTAGCATAGCTAGGCCGAGGCGATGCGTTTGGCATGGCGCGGCTAGCTTGGGCTAGGTGTGGCTGGCATGATTTTCCATTGGCACGGAGGTGCGTCTAGCATGGTTGGCATGCTTTGGCGCGTTTGGTGTGACTAGCATAGTTAGGGCCAAGGTAGAGTGTGTTTGGCATAGGCGGCTATCTTGGGCTAGGTGTGGCTGGCATGATTTGCCATTGGCACGGAGGTGCGGCTAGCATGGTTGGCATACTTTGGCGCGTTTGGTGTCACTAGCATAGCTAGGTCCAAGGCAGAGTGTGTTTGGCATGGCGCGGCTAGCTTGATCTAGGTGTGGCTGGCATGGTTGGCATGCTTTGGCGCGTTTGGTGTAGCTGGCATGATTTGCCATTGGCACAGAGGTGCGGCTAGCATGGCATGCTTTGGAGTGTTTGGTGTGGCTGGCATGATTTTCCATTGGCACAGAGGTGCGGCTAGGTTAGGCTGGCATGATTTGCCATTGGCACGGAGGGGAATTAGGGTTTTGTTCGTTGTAACCCTAATTTGAAAAAATACCCACTATTAATTACTGACTGCTTGCATTAAATGTCCTAATAAATGTGTCACCGGTGACATTAGGTTATTTGGGGTTTTACAATTTTACCCTTTGTTAAAAAACCACCATCAAAATTAAGTCCCCTTCTTAGCTCGGAACAAGAACTTTGTTGCGAAGTAAGCATAAGATGGTGACAAACTATCAACAGCAAATCGTAAAGATAATTGAGCAGGCTTGTCTGACCTTTTTTATAAATAGGATTTGGAATCCTTGCCTCTAGCAGTTTTGCACAAATCGGGAGGCTGAAACATTTGGGAAGTGAGCGTCATTGAGAGACATGAAGTTGGGCGGCATTGAGAAGTTAACGCGAGTTGGGAAGCTGAGCGTCTTATTTGGAGGGGACAGGCGCAAAGTGGGAAGTTGATCGCGCTATTGGCGGGACCGGCGCAAGGTGGGGAAGTTGAGCGTGCTATCTGGCGGGACCGGCACAAAGTGGGAAGCTGATCGTGCTAGCAGGCGTGACTTGGGCGGCCGTGGGGAAGTTTGGCGCAACTGGTGGGACTGGTGTGGCTTGGGAGATTGGAGAGACTGGCGCGAGCTTGATGGGACCGGTGTAAACAAGGAGGGAGTAGGTGTTTCTACAGATAGCAAAGTTTCCTTATTTTGCCTTCCTTCACGCGCGGCTTCAATCAGGGCATCATCCATGCCAAAATGCAGAAGCGTTATGTCCCTCATTGCTTCCTTTCCTTTTAAGGTTCAGTATTCATACCCAACGTAATTATAACACCTTCCTTGTTTGAGAAAAGGTTCTTCTTGTTGAGTTTATTTCTTTTCCTAGAGACGAATCATCCTCTAAACAGCCAGATTCTCCAAGTGAAGGCGCGAGGTCTGACTCTTGCAAAAAGCACCCCGACTAGGGTTATTCGGGCTAAGAAGATCATACCGGTATGTTTTCTTCTTCTTCTCTGTTCATGTTATCCTCTTTTTATACGTGTATAGATATGATGGAACTTGATCATTTTCCCATCTTTTGCAGTGTATACCCTCCAGAGATGGTCGCGCCTTTAACTCTTTGGAGAAGGACTTCAGACTTGGCGGAGATCGATCTTCTTCTCTTGAGGAGGCATTGGTTGGGATTGAATCTCCGTTCCATGAAGCTAGTGAAATCATTAAGGACCTCCCTTCCATCTATCCCCATGAAGAACAGGTGCATGTTCGGACTTTCTTGGGTTCAGTGAGCATGGAGGAGAGGCGAGAGAACGAGGAAGAGTCTTGGCATGTTGAGAGGTTTTAGTGTGGCAAATCCTTTCCTCGATCCGGGTATGGGGCGGATAGGACTGTTTCTAGGTTGAAGCGACGGAAAAGCGAATGTGTAGGGGTCTTGGAGGAGAGCGCCATGATTCTTGACTCTGATGCGGATGAATCAAAAAAATTTCTCCGAAGTGTCACTGTGAAAACCTTCGAAGGAGCATATGAAGGAAACCAAATACCTTTTGAAGTTGATGCCAAAGGTGTCGTTGGTGATACCGGAGGGGTCATGGTGGCGTATGCTAGACCGGTCGTCGGGGAAGACACTGTCGCCGCTGTGGTTGCTTCGGGATGGAATGTTGAGGTTGCTGCTGCTAACACCGTTCAATGGAACTTTTGTTGCCCGAGGGATTGCTGGGGGAAGTGCTTGAAGATATTCTTACCCGAGGGGACTTGTGCTCCATCCTTCGAGGGCTAGTTCTTCCCTCTTGTTATTTCTGTTAGTTGCTTTAGTTCCCCTAATGCTTTTTTTTTCTTCGCAAACTCATCTTTACCTTCTTCTTCATCAGTCAACATTTTACTTCATATATATTTTTTGAAAGAGGTTGTGGTGTGATGGCTCCGCAATGGTTTTCTTGGTTTATCTGATGTATTTCTCTGATATCTGGAGAATTTGCTTGGAAAGAGATGTATTTATGCTCTTTTTTTTTTTTTGACGGAAAAGGGAATCCCAGGAAAAAAAAATACAAACGGTGTATTCATCTTGGGGACTACAACTACTAAGAGGAATTGTTAAAAGGAAATACTAAAGGGGGAGTGATTGGGAGGTACGGCGTTTTAGGGATTGGAGACCTTGAGCCATCGCGAGTGAATTATCACGCCTTCGAGGTGTGTCCGCATTGATGAGCTTGCAATATCCTCCCAAAGGGTATCCGCAAACTTGGATCTGACTCGTCTTCTCTTTCATCGGGCGAATCGGTTTGAATAGCCATTTTTCTTGTCATCCTCCCAACTTGAAGCAGAGCTTTCCTTAACAACTACATCTCCGATTGAAAACGGGTTCAGACGTCGTGCAAATGTTAGAGTCTTGGCTTCGTTTGTTTTAATAGAAGTTTCCAAGCTTCTTGCAAAGTGTTTTCAAATGGTCCATCTCCCCATTCACATTTCTTGACAGCGTTCGTGCCAGTAATCGCGCCGAGTCCCCATGACGGCATGGGGGAAGGAAAGAATGGTTGCAGAAAAGGTTGCTCGGCCAGACTTACTTGCATTTGAAAACCATGAGCTAGCGCCAACGGGTCCTCTCCGGATGTGCAGGTTCCTTCAATAGCTCGTTGATACGATAACCTGTGTGGGATGATTTGTTTGGGAATTCCTTGAGCGTGGACGTGTGAGAGGTGTACATCCAATTTCTCTTTGTTTTCGAGCACCCACAAGCGTCCCAATATCATGTCATGATCTAGTTCTTTGACAATGTGGAATTTGCTATGCGTTATAGCGGTCTCCCATCTTGATCTCTAGGTTGATGTAGCCATGCGCGTTCAAAGTTTCTCCTCTCAAGTTCTTAATCACACGGACGGGGAATAGGTAGCGTCTTGTTTTGGAAATCCTGCTTCCTTTAGTGTCTTGAAAGTAATGATGTTGTGGTCAGAGGCCGTGTCGATGAGAGTGTCTTCAAATTCGTTACCTCTTAAACGGGACGTGGTCAGCAATCCCAGTTCTCCTTTTTGGTTCACTTTGTTTGGAAAGCTTGGGCCCTGGCGTGGTTTAGGAGAGAAAAAAGTCATTTCTTAGGATCAACACGATTGAGAGCTGCGAAAATATCTTGGCGCTGCACTTTGGAAAGATATAGAATTTCGCATTCATATTGCATCATGGATTATGCTGAGTATCGTGCCTGAGTCCCCGGAGGACCCATGAGTTTCTTATTGGGAGTGTGTCTCGATGCACTCTTTCGTCTCTGGTTGGAGTCCTCCCACTTCTATCCTTTCTTTGAAAATATGCTTTAGTCTTTTGCAATCGCTGGTCGGGTGGTGAACAGACACCTGTGGTAGTGGCGATACCCAGGGTTTGCCATCTCGGCCTCGGTTGGTGGACGTGCAGGAGGTGGCGGTCGATAATATCATCTTGAACCCGGGCTTCTAGGAGGTCAATCACCTCCTCGATCGATGGAAAACGGGAAGTCAAGAGGTATTTCCTTCGGTCTCATGATGCTGCATGAGAGTTTTAGTGACGGTCTTTCGTGGCGGGGGTTCCCGTTGCGCCGGCGCTTCACGTTTTGGATGGTGGCTCGTAGTTGGGGCTTTCCTTTTTCCCCTTTCGTTTACTATGTTCACGGAGGATGAGCCGGCAATAAATTGTTTTCTGATGAGGCGTCTACTCCCGCGAGTTTCACGCGTGTCTTCGGTTCGAGTTGGCCTAGCTCTTTCGAGTAATCTTTGTCTTTTGTTGTTGCTGAGATCGTCAGCCAGTTCATGGAGTTCGGAGAACGTTTGGAAGCGCAAGTTTTCTAGCAGGGCGCGGTAAATAGGAACCATACCATTGATGCATCGTTCACCAGTTGTTGCTCGGTCACGTTTGGGTCTGACAGGTCGAGTGCTTGAACCCTGAACCTTTTGACGAAATCATTCGGATGTTCCTTATCCCACTGGTACATTCTTTCGAGGTCTGAGAAAGTAACTTGTTCAGACACGCAAATCATGCCAGCCACACCTAGCCCAAGCTAGCCGCGCCATGCCAAACGCACTCTGCCTTGTCCCTAGCTATGCTAGTCACACCAAGCGCGCCAAAGCATGCCAACCATGCTAGCCGTACCTCCATGCCAATGGCAAATCATGCCAGCCACACCTAGCCCAAGCTAGCCACGCCATGCCAAAAGAACTCTGCCTTGGCCCTAGCTATGCTAGTCACACCAAACGCGCCAAAGCATGCCAACCATGCTAGCCGCACCTTTGTGCCAATGGAAAATCATGCCAGCCACACCTAGCCCAAGCTAGCCGCGCCATGCCAAACGTGTTCTGCCTTGGACCTAGCTATGCTAGTCACACCAAACGCGCCAAAGCATGCAAACCATGCTAGCCGCACCTCCGTGCCAATGGCAAATCATGCCAGCCACACCTAGCCCAAGCTAGCCGTGCCATGCCAAACACACTCTTCCTTGGCCCTAGCTACGCTGGTCACACCACGCCAAGCAGGACGCCCTTACCTTGGCCTAGGCTGCGCCATGCCAAAGTAGCGCCCACGTCACAGGCTTGCAAACAGGTGCAACCTAGGCCAAATTGGACACGCTTTGCCATTGGCACATGCTAACACGCATCGTTTGGTAGCTTTTCTTACCCAGGATGTGGCCCTAATGGCCGAGTATGACATTGGCACATGCCAACATGCTCATTTGGTAGCTTTTCTTACAATTTGTGGCCCTAATGAGGCGTGCCATTGGCACATGCCAACACGCTCGCTGGTATCTTTTCTTACCAAGTCGTGGCCCTAATGGCCGAGCATGCCATTGGGACATGCCAACACGCATCACTGGTAGCTTTTCTTACCAGGCCATGGCCCTAATGGCCGAGCATGCCATTGGCACATGCCAACACGCTCGCTCGTAGCTTTCATTACCTAGTCGTGGCCCTAATGGCCATGCGTGCCATTGACACATGCCAAACACGCACGCTGGTAGTCTAACATGCAAGCCGTGCAACCTAGGCCAACTTGGCCGTACGTGCCATTGGCACATGCCAAAACCATTTGGTATCCTAACTTGCAAAGCCGTGCAACCTACCACCAAGGCATTCATGCCATTGGCACATGCCACACACGCCACTAGCATCTCTGGCATTACCACTTACACTCAACGTGCAACCTACCACCAAGGCATTCCGCACATGTCATTAGCACATGCCACACACGCATCTAGCAGCTCTGGCATTGCTACTTGCACTCAAGGTTCAACCCTTAACAAAGGCATTCCGCACATTCCACACGCGCCACTAGTGGCGCCACTTGCACTCAAGGTGCAACCAATACTCGAGACATCAACACAAAGCTGGGGATGCTTTTCAGGGTCTTGGTTTGGCGGTCCTGACATCAGCGTACACTACGCTCACATTAAGAAAGCGTGAATAGGAATAAAGCGGTCAAATAAATGAAGAAATAATGGTGAAAACGTTTTCACCCATAAACACCATGCGGTTACCACCTCCTCTCATTATTTCACCCTTTACTCTCTTCCTTCATGAGGCCGAGTACGTTTCAATCTCGACTTGTATAAATATGTCTTACCTATTTCCACCAGGACAACAAGTCTCGGTCGGGAGAAAAAAACACAACACTCTCGGAAAAAGGAAACTTTGCAAGCTCTTCAAAAAAGCTTTCATCTCTTGCAAGATTTGAAGCTTTCACTTTCTGATACAAGTCGAGACACTACTCTCCCAGAATTATTCTGGTCTCAACACCTTTCTTTGCTTCCCTCCCCAAATCAACCCTTCTCCTCCATTTTGTGACCGAAGCAAGTCTGGAACGGCCATTTCTTGGTTTAGGCCGGACTTGTACAAATTGATCTCTTGAATCTAGAAAGTGCTCACGTTCAGCATATTTGTTTAGGGTTTAAACCAGTTTCTCACTCACCTACCGAATTTACCAAAATCGGCGGAAACGATTTTTACCCATAAACAGACGACCAAGAGGATCATTGTGGCTTTTCACCTTTACCAACAGTTCCTTTAACAACGCCATAAGAAAATTGACATTAAGCGCATATTGTACAGAATCCTCCCAGCTACACAACCTTGCCTCGTCGACAAGATCATCCCTTACATGTGCAAGCTGGTCTGCAATCTCCAAGAGATTCCTAGTCATGTAGCACAAGATAGGAATACCCAATAGACCTACCTTCGCCATATGACCACCGCCGCGCTCGACAATGTCTCTATAAGTAGCAGCAAGAGTAGTTGGAACCCAGAAACCGTGAACAAGAGTGTGGGTAGTAGGATCCACCCCAGCCTCGCCAGTACTCACCATCAATGGGAAGCGAAACTGCGCGTCCTCTGGGTCTGCTGTTATAACAGGGGATGGTCGGAGCATCTGTTTGAGGTACGTTAGCCGGATTCTCTGTAAGAACAGACGAACTGCCATCATTCACTTTAGTGCGTTTAAAGGATCCATCACCACTAGGGACCACGCGCGTGGCAATGTCCATGTCGGGTTTTCGCGTCCTTTTTTTTTCTTACCCATGTCCTAACACCAACAGCAATATGTCAACGAAAGGAAAGGAAAATGAACAACAAAAATGTAATAAATAACAAGGGAAGGAGAAAGGAGGAAAACCAACCTCGGGAATCGACGAGCCTAGCGGAGTATCAGCAACTTTAGGACGAGATGCGGAGGAACTAGAGGAAGATTCAGAGTCACTAGTGGAACCTGACAAACGAGAAATGAGCATCATTGCAAAGCCAACTTTTATTTATATAAAAAAGAAAAAGAAAAAGAGAGGTGAGTAGAGGAAGTGGAAGATAAAGAGAGAGGAATCACAAATACAAATACACATATTAAATAGGAAGCTCCCTGCAGGAGCCTTAACGTCTAATGCCACGTGGGATGAGGACCCACCAAAACCAGAACGACTAGACCCAGAAGGGATCATTGATTGCAAAACGGCACTGGGAGACACCGGAAGTTCACCCCTGCCACGAGAGTTTCAGCCCTAAGAGGGTGAATTGACGATACGTGAAGACGCGGTGATACCCAGCCATCCCCTGAAGGGAGGGTAACCCCCAAATCTCTCAACTTGTCTACAAACGAGAAAGTTGGGCTGCCGCTCACGTCCCTCGGGGGTTGAGATGCGCTCCTCC
Organism: Papaver armeniacum; assembly: GCA_023531295.1. Taxonomy (NCBI): domain Eukaryota; kingdom Viridiplantae; phylum Streptophyta; class Magnoliopsida; order Ranunculales; family Papaveraceae; genus Papaver; species Papaver armeniacum. The sequence goes on from JAJJWW010004743.1 coordinate 189,437, forward strand.
TATGACTTTGGCGTGACTGAAAAGGTGCAGTGTTAGTAGAGGAACAAGAGTGCGGAGCAGAAGACTGATTCGCCTCCCGACTGGATTTCTTCTTTAAACTACTCTCAGTCCAATCACATTCGGGCATGTTTAAGTATTACTGCATCACGTAAGAAGGAGCTTTCCACCCTAAGCGATTGGAAGGATGAGCTCCCTGGGAAATGATTTCCTCCATCCATCTCAATCAAAATAAAGCGTGGAAACATAATGACAAATTAAAACAGAAAAGGCGCAAATATATATATATATATATATATATATATATATATATATATATATATATGAAAAAAAGTACAGGGCGTAGAAGGACTATTGGATGTATTCACATTTAATCGTGGAGGCATTCGGTCGACGCCCCTTTCTTTGGATTCGCGGATTCATGACCATCGGGCAGGGCCCAAGAGGTCACCACAGGATCTGAGCGACCTTTGTTGGTAGGAACGAGAAGATGCTCAGCAGCCACGACATCATCAATCTTGACCCGACCAGACGCATGAAGTTCTCGAAGATCTTGGACAGCCAGAGCACAAGGGGGAGAAGACTCACGCAAAAGAAAGTTCAAAGCTCAATGCCTTAAAAAATCGTGATACTCGTGGGCTCTACCAGGAACCGCCAGGGGCCGCGCGGAGATGGGTTGCTTGAACGAAAAACTGCTTCCCCGATCAGACAAACAAGTCACCCCTTTGAAGACATAGCGGTTGAAGCTGGTGATGATGTCTTCAACTGTAAAACTATTTGGAGGAGGAAACCTAGGAGGAACCCCCTAATCAAACCCTACTTGTTGAGCCGCGATCAGGATTATACGACATAGCAATGAATTTACCGGCATAAAAACCAGGGATAAAACCAGGTAACACAACCATCACTAAATCAAAGTCCGCTACCGATAAAGGCTTTGAGGAATCCAACTCAACATCAAAAGGAGCAAGAAAGTCATAATGCGCCGTACCTAAACGACCATCTTGGTAAGGAAATGGTTCGAAATCCTTGGTTATATCCAGATGCTTGCCTAAATCGCCCTTTGGTATCTTCCCCTTCATGTTCCACAAAGCCATCCGCGGGTAGCTATAGACAACAGGAAGCTTCTTCAATGAACCATCATCATGTCTAACATCTTCTTCACGATGGATGGCGAGGTCATTTGGTTCCGGCGCGCATGGGGGGACGTGTTCCCAGTACCAAGCATGCATGAAAGAAGCAGGGATGTAGGTCTCGATCTTGTGGGATGAGCCCACCGTCTGGAAATCCCGGCAGAACAAGTCAAGATGAGGATACAAGCCGCCTAAAAACATCGGTGCGAGTGGAAAAGAAACGCCTCTGGATAACAACACCGCCATCGGCGCGAGCTCACCTTTAATGGTATCTTGGGGACTGTACTCGAACACATCATGGCAAAGCCAGAACAGGATAAAAGCGACTAACTCTGCGCGGGGATTCTCCTCCTTACGCTTGCAGGGGAACGTTATTTTATCGAATATCTGGAAAGCCCAATACTTCGACCAGAGAGGGAAAGAGGCACGACGGTTGACCTTGACAACCCACTCGGGATCAGTTTCTGGTGGATCGGATAGACCATGGATTGCCTCATGAACGCGAAAAGAGCTAACATCAGTCGATCGCCGGACGAGCGTTTAGCAGGCGGTTTCTTCTCCTCTACCCACTTGGCTTTCAGTTTCTTGGCTGACGAGGGCGTCTCTTTTCCGGGAGCAGCCTCTTCACCTTTGGCCCGCTACAGAGGCGCTTGTGTCTTCCGAACCATTTGACGACGAGAATCGTCCTTACACTTCAACAAATAAGTAAACAATTTCTTGTCTTCATCATTCAACGCCCCGAAAACCGCCTCCTCCTCATATGAATGACTACCATGGATCGGCAACCCTGTAAGGGCGATTACATCCTATAAAACGATGGTCGCTTGTCCCCATGCGGTGAGAAGGGTATGAACCGGAGGAGTCCAATGACAAAAGAGCCGCGTTATATCACAAATTCACTTGTTCACTTCCCGCTTAAGAGACAAAGTATATCTTCCTCAATGTTGGCCCGCTAGAGTAGCGACATGGTCAGGGTTGGAGCGTATATGAGCTGCCCAATGTGGCCACACCGGATTAGTTTTCGACTTGGCCCGAATATCGATAAGGGGGGGATTGTAATCACCGTGATGAATAACCATCCGAGGAACATTTTTAAGCGCAAAAGTATCCATGCTCTCCGATTCGGGTTGCATAAGCCATCCGGGAGCAGCAGGGTAAGGCAGCACAGGAGGATTTAAAAGGCAAAAAACAAAGATATCTTCTAAAGAAAAGTGCGCTTTCCTCCGCGGAATTCCCTTAACCTCAACGCGCGCTTTAAGGCGGGACCACTCATGAACTCGGCGATTGTATATAATCTGTCGTCTGCTAGAGCGGGCAAGATGATCTCTTCCTGGTTAAGATGCTATGTTTTTTCAGAACCATTGCTATTAGGATGTTCGGATTCATTACTCTCGTCGGATGATGGACCGCTAGAGGAACTACCGGGACATGGCGAGTATATGGGTATGTTGAAGGAGGAAAGAAGGAAAAACATTAGGGAAAAATGGATTGTGACTCTATATATAGGGGGCTTTGAGGTCGAACGTGGCGAGTTACTAAAGGGGGAAGTGGTAACAGTCGAAAGCGAAAAGGGAGAGAGGTTTTGCATGATGGGAAATCAAAACGTCGCCCACGATCGCAGATTTGATAAAACAACAAAATTTGCCTCGAAAGCAGGAAGGCGCCTAAAGGAGATCCTTTTGACTATTGGATCATCTGATAGTTGACCCAATAGTATGGGGACTGATGTTGGTACATGAAAAAATATCCCTTTAACGAGTTGGAGATGCCCCTAAGAGTAGAGGTGAACTTGGGTCAAGATCTAGGACTTGGGGACTAAACCCAAGCTCAAATAAAGATACCCATAAAAGATGGGAGGATAAAGGAGGAATTAATGAAAAAGGAAGGGGTTATGTTAAAGAATGGCATTAAGGGTAATTAAGAGGTATTAGGACATGTGTCATGTAGTAGTAAAAAGAGGGGGTTTTAGGAAAGCCTATAAAAGAAAGGACAAGGTACAATGGAAAGGGGCTCTCTCTCTCTTACTATTATGGGAATTGTGAGGTCATGTGTAATAGCTAGGACGGATAGAACCTAAACTGAAATTGACCCCTCAATAGTAACTCTGAATGTTTACTCAAAAAGTTAATTACATCCCTCACGTCTACATTTGCTAAGAAGAAACTAGGAAACTTAAGTTATTTCCTATGTATTGAAGCTATTCTACATTCAAATTCTTTGTTCTTGTCTCAAAAGAAATATTTTTGGAACTTTTGTAAACCTTGTAACACTCCAGTGAAAATAAAATTTTTAGGGATTCTATCCATGATGGTACTTTATTGGAAGATCTACTTGAGTATAGGACTATTTTAGGAGGTTTACAATACTTAACTCACACTAGACCAAATATATTCTTTGGGTTCAATTATGTGAGTCATTTTATGCATGCTCCTACAGATTGTCACCTTCTTTTAGTTAAAAGGACTCTCAGATACTTAAAGGAACTATTGTTCAAGGTTTGACACTTAAAGCTGGTGATGTTTCTTTGCTCAAGGCTTATACTGACTCTGATTGGGCTGGTTGTCCTGATACCCTCAGATCCACTACTGAATATGCAATTTTTCTAGGTCCTTCTAAAAACCAAAGTACTGTTTCTAAATCCTCGACTGAAGCTGAGTACAAGTCTTTATCTATGGCTGCTGCTGAGTTAAAATGGATTTCATACATTCTGACAGATTTACATGTGCCTGCTCATTTGCCTATTAACTTGTATTGTGATAATAGTAGTGCAATTGCTCTTTCTGCTAACACAATGTTTCATGCCAGGGCAAAGCATATAGAGATCAATTATCATTTTCTCAGAGAGATTGTGGAGTTTGGATTTCTTCTTGTTTCTCATATTTGAAGTTCAAGACCAACTAGCGGATCTGGTTTCAAAGGGTTTATGCTTTCCTACCTTCTCAAGGCTGTTGCAGTTGCTTATGGAGTCTCCTATTACTTAGTAGTTGTTGTTATCGGGAGAGTGAACTTTCGCTTGTAGGGTTTGTGTTGTTACTCTGTTTACAGGGGTGTTTTTCTGTTTTCTCTTATTTCATACTTCACAGTCTATCTTCCTGTATTAGTTTGCAGGGGTGTGTTAGAAATAATATAGATAGTCAAGGTCAGTCCTGTTGATCTTGACTTAGTCCGTCTCCTATTTATCAATAACAGTTGTTTTAGCTGTACTGGTTCACTCTCTACATTAAACCTGTCTGAACAGGTTCTTTTCAGTTAATCAAGAATTTACTTTTCTTCCTTCATTATTCTTTTTCAGTTCTCATGTTAGCTTATAACTTCATCGGCATCGTGCGAGCGATGAACTAGTATTTATATACTGACTAGCTAGTTGCATTATATTTCTCAAATTTAAGTTAGACATTTGAGTGAAAGATGTCATTAACAATTCTTAATTATGATTTTACTCTTTCCATTACCATTTCAATTTGAAGACACATTCTGGTGTTTATCGATGGTGAGTTACTCGTTGACACACACGGCCACAATCTATTATTGAAGGGTTCATCGACTTAGTTTCTATCTTTCTCCTAAGTCTCATTCAACAACTAACCCTAAATTAATCACTCGGTATTTGTCAATTTCAGTACTAGTTGGTATAACATGTATATATCATGATATCACGACTGAATTTTATTTCATACTAGGTATCACAGGGCCTTACTGACCTGGCTCAACTCTCCTCTTAATCTTGAGTGCAAATATGTTAGTTCTTTGTAACAACATATTAAAAAAGATTACAACTCAATTAATGTATCCAAATACTTTAAAAATACTACATCTTAGTTAATTATACATTAAGTTATCTATATCATTCCAGGATACCTATACTTATATAACATCAGTATACACCTAATAATACCAGTGCTAGTAAAATCAGTCTACATTTCGCACAGTGTTCTGGCAAAAAAATATCATTCACTTGATTTACTTTCATTAATTTTTATCCCTGGTTAGTTTTAAAACCAACCATCGTTATTAAAGATCGAAATAGATAAATGAAAAGAGCATTTATGTGTAGATTGTTCGATACGTTTTTGCATTTTTTGGGTGCTTTGGAATTAGTGTGTATCGGTTTATCTTAAACCTTAATATTTTAGCAACCAACTTATCAAATGGTAAGTACATTTGTGTTATGTATGTGTATTGTTGTGAACATTGCTTTTTCACCTCGGTAAAGCAGTTTTTTCGAGAAGTACCAACTTCTGTAACTCTATTTTAATCATGAAATTTAACAAATTTAACAAAGTCACATGGTAAGTGATTACTCGATGAATTCCTAAACAATTATTCACCGAAACCCAAACATTGTGTTTGTCTTGGGGTAAAAGAATACTATTGATTAATCTAGTTATAACCCTGTAACTTGATAAACAATTACTCAGAGATATATACATTCCTACATCCTAGTTCACTAATACTTGGAGATATTAACTTGACTATCCTACTTATATTGTATTTGGTGGCCTAAGCTGCTGGGATCACACTTGACCCTATTTAACATAGTTGTTAAGCAAAAAAATGTACCACAGTGTGGTCAAAGATGTCGTCGAACTCTTGACACTATGACAAACAATAGAATATTATCATAGGCTAAATTTTCAAGAAACTGATTGGCTCAGCAATCTGTGATAAGCACCACTCCAAAACCAAAAAGGTTTTATTTTCCATAAGCGACGTTAATATAAATGTTGCACTTGGGTTTCAGGGAGGAACATCAATAATCCTTTAAAAACACAAACATAGATTTATAATCCATTGAGTATGCCAAATAAATTCATAGAACAATTACCTAAAACATTATAACTTTTAGAAAATCTAAAACAATGTAATTGAAACTTAATGTGTAAGCTAGTAATGAAAAGAGTAATCAAATCTTATAGGAATCTTTTTTTTTTTTTTTTTAAGAAATAGTTATAGATTCATTGGCTACTTACTTTTCATTATCAGAGTCCACTTTGTTTTTCAGTCAACATCGAGTCCCTTTGGATGGGTGTTTGGCTACTTTGCTTCCTTTTCATTAATTAATGCACGTTTCCCCTTTTAGATGTTTCCTTGACCTTTTTTTTTCATTGACCTTATATTTGGTAGTATGCGTAACATTTCTTTCGCGACATGGAGGATGTAGACAGTGATTCATATTTGAACAGTGAACACATTGGTGTGTCTGAAAAAAAAAATGATTCATATCGCGACCTGTAGACAGAGATTCGTATCGTCAGATGGAGCTTTAAATGTAAACCATGATTCAAATGTGAAAAAGAAATAAAAGGTGTTTTAGTTCCAATCATTTGCAAAACTACTTGTTATTCAGTAGTCACCATCTGAATCATCTAATTTGCCTTCTGGTTTGAATACTTTTTGGACCATAAAATTGTTAGATTGGTTGTCTATATCTCCTATAATACAAATTTGAAAACAAAGGTGTGGTCCTTGATTCAGTTGAACCACCCGTGTGTCTTTTCTCCCTTGGTAACCATATGATGAGCATGGATTCGCACTATATCTTTCTATTATCAAGTTAATTGTCCATACTAATATGTCGTTAACTCATTGCATTGTTCCAAGTAATCTACATATTCTTTGGCGGTGCATTTCATCAACTTTTTTGTTGTCTTTCCCATCACTGTGAATACTGCAATATCTTTGTCATCCTTTACAACCAAATTCAATTTGTACCTGTGTATATTCTAAGGCATTAGTAAGTCTCGATGTATTGTCCATCCATTTATAAAAAGAAAAAAAGAACGTCGTTCATTCTCACCATGGTATATCCTCTTCAAATTTATTTTTTCACTTAGTACACCAAGGTTCCTCATCTTCTCTGTACTCAACCTTTTTACTACATCTGATACATGCCATTTATTACCACTCTCTGTTCTCAACCAAGCCCAATAATATCTCCCCGCAGGTGAATGTTTTGCCTTGCCATTCATTCAAAGCAACACACATTTATATATGTTTAACTAAAGCATGTTAACAAAATTAACCAATTACACACGCTTATGTATCATGTCAGTTGCAACCTGTGTAGTCTTTATATTTTTGTTGGGATCATCCGACTGTGGGGAGCCAATATCTGTGATTCCATTAATTGTCTCCCAATTTAAGCCTGCATAAATTAAATTTGTAGTTTTAGTACGTAATAAAAGTCATATAGTCTTAATTTTATTATGCGTACTTACTACTTAAATTCATTGACTTTTGGTATATCCAGATTGATTAACACTCTGGAGGCGGTGATTGTTGCTAATGCAAGTGCACCTGTGTATAATTGTCTATTAGATAAACACATAAATTCTGATGTCATCACATTCCATGGTTAATTAGTAAAGGACCAGTAACCTCGAAACTCACCTACAAACGTTCCAGTAATAATAACAATTTTCAGAGTGTTTGTATGTCCGTTTACAACACCCTTTTCTACTCGAACCATTCCCCCCCATAAAGTGACATTCATATCAACCCCATATTTTAACAATAATATAAGATTAATCAGTTGGTAATTTAGACATAACACGCCTTTTAAGTGCTTAGATTTACTTACTTTGTATCAGTCAAAGAGAAGATTATCTAACTTTATTCATCTCCGACGCTGACGGATTGAAGTTTATCCTTGGGATGAATACAATTTCTCCGTTTTTTTCTCCAGTTAAATATTGGCTTCAATTACATGATGTACACATCTAGTGACCAATAGTCTTGTGATGTTGCAGAAGCCTTCTCTTGGTGCAAAATTTTTCAACACTATGATTGGGCAACCAAATCCGATTTATAACTTTAATCGATGTATTTCTAGGTGGATTAAAATTTTGTAGGAATTCATTGAAAATGAGTGGAATATTGCCATCATCATCTACATTTAACTTTTCTGCAGCAAGGTATGTGTACATAGCCCCGTCTATGTTTTTCATCGCTTTTTCATTAATCTTTTGCACATAGTCATTGCGGGCTGACAATATAATCTGCTCAGTGAAGCGTTCTAAAAAAACTTTTTCGTTGAACCTAGCAACGGATAAATACTTGTTATCAGTCGAGACATGTCCTTGCATCCATTTACTGATTGTGAAAGCTCAACGACTTTCTTGGGGCTATCACCAACCTATCATTTATATCCAACAAATAAGATCATAGCCATGTTAAATGACAAAAACAACATTGGGGGTTATTCATACCTCTACTAAGAACTTTGCCAAAGATATATTTTGCGGTTCAATCGCATTCAACCGCATATTTTGATAGAGCGCTAAGACAGTAACATCATTCTAAATCAATGATCTTCTCATACATGCTCAAACAACTTCTTCACGACATCTACCAAGTATGACATCAACGTTAGTCTAAATTCTCCTCCTATAACAACGGTATTTATTCCACCAAATGGTTTTTCATTATTCCCAATATATCATATAGCATTCTATCAACTTCTTCAATGAAAAATCTATGTTGCATGGGAACTTCGTCCCTATAATTATTTTCACTTGTTTGAGAGTTTAGACTATGAATCTTGTTTCTCAACTAAGTCAATGGATATCCAAACTTGTACGTGCTTCGCTTTTCTTCCTCCTTTTTCTGTCTTCTTCGTAGAAATCTTCCATCGCATGCTCAGACATCAATATCAGTAATTACCTCGGGCGCTTTCTGTTCCACTATATCATTACTCAAGTATATCTGTTTCTTGGGCTTTGATCCGATACCCAAGTCTGCTCTCCCTATTCCTTTGGTAACTTACCTGAACATGTAATTCATGGCACGACCATATTAGGAATATCCATAGCTAAATCCTTCTCACAAAAGACATTATTATTTTGGAAAATGCTTTTTATGTATCTCGTGGATATTTATCTCTTTGAATCTGTGTTTTTGCACTTGTAAGTGAGTTTGAGTGGAGCTAGGGCTATTAAGTCGCTATAAGTTTTGATGGGAAACTACAATATCAATCTTAATATTAATTCGGGGTAGATATTTGATTTGTTTTTAAAAATCCCCAACCAAGAGAGTACCGTGTCAATTTTGAATGGAAGTTTTGTCTGTGCGAGTATTGTATATATGAAACATATATACACAATAGTTACCATTAACTAAAAGCTCTTATCAACAAACAACCAAATACAGAAAGCGACATAGCTAGATACATGCAGACTTAACTTAAAAACAGGTAGTACATGCGAGTAAAGTTAACTGGAATTATGACAATTACTACCTATGACCACCACAACATCTTTTGTTCATGCATGAATCTTAATTCCCGGGTAAGGTTAATCATTCACTTACTTCATAAACAGTTTATAAGCTTACACTCAGGTTATACCACGAAGACCCGGAAAAAAATACCAAAAAAAAAGCAATATTCAACTATTAGGCATAGAACATGCAAAATTTCTGCTAGTTGTTAGGTTCCTCGTGACCATGTCCACCCATGCTCACGGTCTCTGAGAACCCACCAATGAAATTTTTACCTGTAAAAGATAAAAAAAAAAAAAAACTAAACGTTGAGTACCTCTGAAAACAATCCAAGACGGCTTAATTGAATAAGAACTCCACTTCAAAATATAAGGCTGATAAAAGAAATAAAACTACCATAACTGATGAACTTAACTACCTCGGATGGTTATCTACCAGCCTATTAATTTCCAGTGAATGTGATGAGTGTGATAAGTAATAAGATTTGGTACATGTGGCACCCTAAAATGCGTACAACTATAGGGTCTCTCCGCCATCTGTGGGAATCGAACCCACGACCACATGGTTCAAAGTTCAAACCCATGCGCTCTTCAGCTGAGCTAAGATGGCAAGTGGTAATACATGGAAATGAATGAGCTCTGGTAGAGCAATGAGATTCATAATCGTATATCATCTTGGGTTACTATATTGTAGTATTTCAGGGAACAAAAATTCATTATGACTTAAATATTCAACATTATAAATTCAACATTAGAAAATCAGTCTAGCATCACAATAAACTTATCCAACAACCGAACACTTGGCAATTTCATTTAGAAAAATTAGTTCTACGTTCACGTGTTATAAACACAACACAATTCATACCATCAGTGGAATTTCAATCCATTACAACCATGGAAATGACATGGCTTTCTGGATGGTCTAGGAAGCTGAACGTATTTAATAAAAAAAGTAAGTATTTAAGGAGAAACGGGATTCTCATATCTTAAGAGATGCAAAGGAAAAGTCATTTGTTCATAGATCTAGAGTTAATTATACCAATCAACCATACTTAAAGAAATTTGGCATACCTTGGCTATTGGGAGATAATTTTGCTTCCTAACATATAAAATTACCTAAATATAATAGAGTATAATTTTGGTAAGACAACGTAAACGACAAAGGAAATGCAAAACATATGCTACCGAACCTTCCAGGGATTAGTCCTTGGTTGATCGAGATATCTCCATTGTAAAGGCAGTTTGATATTGGATTTCTTCACCACTTCAACCATTTAGCACATAAGTTACGATAAATGGATAATAACTAAGGCCAATTTGTTAAGTCCAACTATAAAATTCCCGAAAAGTTCAAATATGAAATTCCCTGAGAAGGAACTTGATGCTCCTGCAAAAGAAATAAAAACCCAAATCGAGTTATTCATGCTAATGTATCAACTTTGTTTCCAATTTCAGTTGCTAATTTTGGTTGAAGTTGAAGAAGTGCGTCACAAACATTTGCTAAAACATGAACCGATTTGCTCGTTATGAAAGCCTTGTAAGATCCTTCTTGGGTTAGTTGTACACACTCGCAAAGTTCAGATCATAATAGATGCGGGTGTTCCTAGGGCTAATACATTATGACATCAGTTTGACGACCAAACATATAAGGAATTTACCTAATCATCTCCTCATTATTTCCAATGCGAAAAAAAATAAAAAAAATGAGGGAAAACAGTAACAAAAACGAATGATTTCTTTAAGGCATCGGATCTCCAAGGTGTTAACATCAACGAAGCATCCAGGACGCACATTACCTATTTACCAATAGAATTTCCACATTTGCGCCCGTCACACTCAACGATTAAAGAAAACCACAACTATCATTCAAAAAAAGCTATTAAAATAGTAAAGAAAATTAGTGTAAATAACAATAGAGGTCTACAAACTGACCTCGCTTGACGGGAGGTGTCGGCAGTGAGGTGCTAAGTCAATAAAATGCAAGGATGGATACATGAGATAGAGCAACTCGAGAAAACACATTATCATTTAGGCAAGAGCCATTTTTGAATGAATGGCATGAGCGCAGATTCTGCAGAGTTAATATGATTAGCATTGGCAATATCCGACATGACCAAAAACATGCTAGAACCCTATGACAGTGTGAAGAAGATACCTAACACCACTAACAATACTTTGAAATATTGTTGTGCATGTGAACCTGCTTTTCATCCAAGGATTCCGATTCATTTCTACTCTTGTCCAAATACGGATCGTGAGCACCATATCCTTGTGGGCCGCAGTCTCCTCATCCTTCGATCATACGGTTGCCATATACCAATTAAGGACAAAATACTTAATTCAGAACTTAATAGGGAAGTAAGAACAACATAAAAAAACAAAAACAAAAATGTCACATGGGCAGTAATCTTTCAGCGCTTGTAGTGCTTTCAAGTTTAATCCATGATGCGCAATCTTCCCTTGCATCTGCTCTCAAATGATACAACAAAATGATAAGTTGGTGATGTTGATGATCAAACTTCGCCACAAGTACACTTGTAAAAGAAACAAAATAAAAACTACCAGACCAAAGATTTATAGTTTATTAGAACCCTCAATATAAATAAAAATGAAAAATCGAAAGAAATCTATTACCTAATTAACGAAGGGATGGAAACAATGGTAAGGAAACCATTATACCCATGAAATTTAATATAAAATCCCTTATCAACAAACAGCTGAATACCCAACATGGCTAAATATAAACTAAAACATATACAAAATAAAATTATCGATCTGAAAATGTTATTGACAATTACCACCTATAACCGCCAAACCATGCTAAGTCCATATATAGATCTTAATTCCCAGGTAAGATTACACATTCACTTATTGCACGAGATAATATAAGAAGCTCAAGCTCGGCTATACCCTCAAGACCCCGCAAAAAGTACAAAGAAAAGTATTGTTCAAAGACACTTGACTTTTAGGCATGTAACAAAGATTGCAATTCCAAAGCAAAAGGCGAGAATACAAAGATGTTGCGGGAATTGATTGATCAGTTGTTCTAAAAATATCCGAAAGAGCATGAATTGTACACATCCCATAATGGCTAAAAGCAATTCTTTCCACAAAAAAAAATGTAGGTTCAATTCTTTCCACTTATGGATTAAGGGCAGTGTCATACTGCAACTGGGTGCAGAATAAGGAAGCAAAACGCGTCTGGTAATTGAAAAATGAGGCCTTTGAGGAAGGTCTGCACTATGACTGGCAACGGGGCAATACTCCGCTTCTCTGTTAAATATACAATGAGACATTTGCTTCGCACTATGGCTTACGTAACTAAAGAAAACTAATTGTAATGCACCTGATACCACTAAAACACATAAGCACGGTAGGATTCATCGGTAAATGCTTTGGCTTTGAAAACCCTAAGATAAAGTTAACAATCCAAATGGTCCAATGCCACCTTGAACAAAAGCATATTTCCTACCCCAAAGTTATTAAGCAATATTAATCCACAAAGGATTAAATGATTCTACATTTTCTAATCTTCCTGAACAAAATTTAACTTCGATATCAGCCTGAAAAGATTCAGAATCATAGTAAGCAAAAATCTGGCCACTAAAATCAACATATAGCTCCCATAGACTACACTTTACAGGTTCATGACAATAGAAAGCTTACCCAAACTTTGCTGACTAAAATTTCTAGAGTGAGAAGAATAAACCAAACGAAATCAACTTTCAATTGGCAACGGGGTAATACTCCGCTTCTCTGTTAAATATACAACAGACATTTGCTTCTGCACTGTGGCTCCTATAACTTAAACAAAAACTAATTGTAATGCACCTGATACCACCAAAACACATAAGCACAGTAGGATTCATCGGTAAATGCTTTGGCTTTGAAAACCCTAAGATAAAGTTAACAATCCAAATGGTCCAATGCCACCTTGAACAAAAGCATATTTCCTACCCCAAAGTTAATAAGCAATATTAATCCACAAAGGATTAAATGATTCTACATTTTCTAATCTTCCGAACAAAATTTAACTTTGATATCAGCCTGAAAAGATTCAGAATCATAGTAAGCAAAAATCTGGCCACCAAAATCAACACATAGCTCCCATAGACTACACTTTACAGGTTCATACCAATAGAAAGCTTACCCAAACTTTCTGACTAAAGTTTCTAGAGTGAGAAGAATAAACCAAACGAAATCAATTTTCAATTCACTAATTCGATAACTACGTTCGCAAGATGAAATTTCAATCCATTAACTGTGATCACCTTGGATGAGCAAAGCTCTATACAAATTCCACAACAGACATCATCCATCTGGCTTCCACAGAAGAAGAAGAACCAAAGAACCCATTTATCAGAAATTCATGAAAAGAGAACTGAAACGAAGGAATTAAAACCCAATTTGATTTTCATCAATAAGCCTACAACAATCAAAAGAAGCAAAAAAAAGAAAGAAAAAAAGAAAGAGCTTACATATTAAAAACTCCAGGGTTTCCACATATTTACCTTCTTATTTCCTCTCATCTTCTTTGAGATTCAACTTTTCCTTCTAAATTTCTGCAAAACACGAAACATAAACCGCGGAAACAAAAACATATACTCAAAAATCCAGATTTTCTGCTACTAATTTCTGTTATCGCACAAAAACATAAGGGAACTTATATCTACAAAATAAAAACAGTTAATCAAGAATCCGAGTTTCTCCGCGAACCTGGAGAAGAACCGTAGCAGCAGAAAAAAAAAATAAAAAAGGTTTTGGGGGAGACAGAAAACAAATATGAAAAAGCTGTCTTAGGTCTTTAGATCTTACGGTGAGGAGCATCTCGAAATATCTGGACGTCTCCAAACGTCCTTAAGCATCACCTCCCCTATTTGTTTTTGACCCAAACGCCACCTCGGATCAAAGCATATTACTGAAAATTCCTGGCCTTCCAAGCTAAGAACTTGATCCGGATGACATGGAGCGCCGGATGCTCGCCCCAGATAATTAAATACCTCTACTGTGATATATCAAACCAAACACAAATCATGTCGTTCTCGGCCCGTCAGTAAAAAGCTTTCCACGTTCCGCTGATGTTTTCCTAATCCTACTATTCTAATGACCGTTGCTTCTGCAACTCTCTCTCCTCTTTTGAGTTGTTAAACAATTCACTATTTCACAGATAAAATATATTAATTAAGGATAAGGAAGTACTTACCACTTATGACCCTTCAAAAGTGAAGCCGACCTCGCAGACTCTGTCACTCAATGCACCATCAAGTGAACCATTTCCAACGCTAACTTTAGTGAGAAACCTATCAAGTTCCTTATAAGAACATCAGCTATCAACCTATATGGATCTGAGGCAAACCGAACTCCGTACAAAGCACCGAGAAGACATGAGAAAATTAAGCCTGCATTCAGAACCAACCATTGATTAACAGTCAAATATATTTAATGTAGCTGATAAAAGGATTTCAAGGTCAAAAATAAGTTACATCAAATACAGTTGTGTGCATTAACAATTTAAGGATTTGTGATGACTATAGTCTTAAGTGTTGGAAGTATTCACGTATTTTAAGAAACTTGATAGGTTTATGTATTTTAAGTATTCTATCCTAAAGTCACTCTAGATTCATCACAGAATCATTAAAAAAAAAAGTACCACAAGGCCATACTTGATAGAGCAATTGTATTAAAATAAGCGCACAATTTGAGCTTAAACTGCTTACCTTTGCCCAGTCAATGTCCCAAATGTAATATCATTGAAGAGAGTACACCTGGAATTGAGATGATACGAAGAAGGGAACAGCAAGAACACAATTGTCAAGTGGTTTTCCATAAGAAACTATTAATAAAACTCATGAAAACATCAGAAGAAGAACTTACCAATGTTCAGTGATATACCACCTTGTCTAGCTAGTAAAACATGTGGATTGATGTGGTTTCCATGACAGATGGGGTGTTGTATAATATTAACATTCGCTATAAAAATAAAACCTCTAATGATTGATGTGGTTCCTTGGAAAATTCATTGACTTGCTCAACCTAGATCAAGAAACAACACTAATGTCAACCCATAAAAGGTTAACATTTTAAATCGGCAAGTAATAAGAACAACTTTGTATTGATACGAACAGAGGAAATATATGTAATCAATTATCTGCATGTCTGAATCAATTTACACAAATCAACAAACGGAAGCTATCAAACTCAAGTTTAGGCTAGCTAGCGGCAAAGACGGTAGGGCAACAATGCCATCAGGTGATAGACTACCTCTTTAGTAAATAAGATATCAAGGAGAATGCATAGTACCCAAACTTTATAATTCGAAAAATCATGATTGGGAAGCCATAATTAAAGTTGAGATGGAAAAGTATAATTCTTTTGTAAAGAAACCTAAAAATAAAATTCGATTCATAAATCTACAACTTTTAACCTTTGAATGATTGAACCATATAACATTTTTTCTGCAAAAATTAAATGGAAATCATTAGGCGAGAAAACCTAATATCAAGATAGCTTCAATTGATGAATACGGAGAACCGAAAACTTTGAATTGAGAGCTAGCTTCAACTTTGAAGTTTTGTGATTCTAATTTGCTTCCTAAATCACAAAATAAAAAAATCTGTCAATACAATCAAACATGAAATTGAAGTAAAAGGGAGGTTCATGAATCTCTTTCATACAGAGCAATGAAGAACCTCGAGCAGACAAACAACAACGAAGAAAAAATCTAAAGTTTGTACTCAGAAAAATAGGTTTTATATCGACATACCCTATTTAACATTATTGAAATTTTCCTAGCCGTCGAAGTCAAACATCATCCGGATGATTCCGACCACGAGGATGACAATTTTCGGTAAATCTGTCCACTCTTTGACTCTTTGATCACAAAGACAAACACCACTTTTTTTTATATAACAGTAATTTTTGGAACTAAATGGAAAGCCTCCTCTTTGAAATAAGTTAAACAATTCAGAACTCGGCAAGTAATATATGGGGTGTATTATAGAAAGAGAAGAAGAGGACTATTTAATCAAAATACCTAGGATCATGTAGTCCAGATCCATGTCTAGCTTTACTACATCCATTCACCACTGTCTGTGCCGAGTGGTGTTTCCTCGTTCATCCCCTTTTGATGCATAATTTTCAGCTGGTGATATACTAATAATCCGGTCTACAGTGGATAACAACAATCCCTGCAAAAAAATACAATATAAGCATTGCTTAAAATGATGTAGCAAAAAAGAACTGTCAAATTTTCTTGAAAGCAATACAAATTACACACAAACTAATTTGAATAGTTAAAATAATGCAGTTCCGACGTAGTGAATGAGTAAAATGTGATGCTCACTTTGCACAACCTTTTCTAGTTGTGATTAGTTGTGATTAGTTGGCTATTACCCCCTTTTCTAGTGTAAAGCTGAATTATATACGCTAACAAATTCATGCATAATCTACTCCATTTCACATAAGTGTATATAGGTTCTAATGAATACGCATAAGCCCGTGCGAATTAATTTCATCTTTCAAATTTCCTGCTGCGGCCTCATATTAACCAACTAACCTACAATCCAATAAAAAACAACCACTAATGAATAAGAAATTTTCTTGCTTACAGTAAGGTGTTATACCAATTCTCGTAGCAAGGATCTTAAGGCACTGCAATGTGGAAATCTATTAGGCTACAACACATAGAGGAGATAAACCTCCTTATCTAGTGATATGATTATCAGAATTCAAATACTTGAACCTAGAGAAGAATACATAAACCCCTGACAGATTAGGGGAAAAACATGATCGAGATCAAATTTTATACAATTAGCCAGCCTCATATATATATATATATATACCTACTAAGTAAGAACATTCAAAACTGTTGGTATGATATCTCATTTTCAAAAAATATTGAGATATGGAGAAAATAGCTTCACTTCTTAGTTTTCCTATACAAACTTACAAACGAATGGAATGAGCTATTTAAGTTGCATGTACATCATTGCGTAAATCATTATTCAACTATAAATACTTTTCCTATCAGATTAAGCCCGTTAATATTTATTTTCTTTTCCATATACACAGATCAAGATATGGTTGGTTAGAGCCATTTCACATAGTAGTGGATAAAAGAGTAATAAGCAAACAAATTAAAACATACTAACCATTTATGAAATCAAAATGAAAAATCAAAGAGGTCCCTATGCCTCTTTATGAGGATATGCATAAAGGTTTTGACATCTCTCAAGAAAGAGAACATACCAACCATTAATGATAAAATACAACTACTAATGTTTTTACTGTTTTTAAAAATTAAGGTTATTAACTCGTGCCTTTAAGTAATCCATGTCCGTTTGCCATGCTCACATAGCTGAATAAAACGATTGATTAAGGGAATTTGAAAGATAACCCTGAGTAATATGTCGAAGAAGGTGCATTTTACTAACCTTTGCTGGTAAGTATCTTGCCTAAACTCTTCATGATCTTGTACACTCATCATCTTAGGTTCATCACCATAAGCTTACGCTTGTGTTATACGGTTTCTCAAATGTATATATTCATGATTAGTTTTTCCATTCCTCCCATGGATGACACACTCTCAACATATCCCAAAGCACTTACATAGCCTGCAGGACACAATTCTATAGTATAAACAAAAGTACTATAACACACAACTAATCCAATTTTAAAGTTCACAATTCAAGCTTTAAACACAAAGGAGGGTAAAGAAAACATATGAGATTTTGGCAATTAATCAATGAGCAGTTCAAACAAATTGAAAGGAGAGTCAATAAATCAACCTAGACTACCAAAAACATGAATTATAATAAAAATTAGTGTTGAACCCTGAACACTATACAAAAAAAATCAATAATTTTAGCATTTCAAGTAAAATTGAGGCTCAAGAGAAAAACACCAAAAAAGAATCATACGAGTGGACCATATATGTGTATCAGCAACCAACTCCAGCAACAATCGATGGCGAGACGGAAAGGAAAAAAACCCTAGATTTGTAATCAATTGGAAATCGATATAAATAGCAAAAAGGGATAAAATAAAATCTGGAGCATCACTAATTCAACAGAGAGAGAGAGAGAGAGAATTACCTCTGCGGGGAACCAAAAGTTGATATTGCAGTTGAAATTACATTTGCAGTTGCAAAGGATGGAGGAGTAGGAGTAACATCATCATCAGCAACAGTTGTTGGTTGAGATGTAAAGGCACAAAACCCTAACCCCAATTTGGAACAAACACTAATTTTTCCTAAACCTAATACACGAATTCTATCATACAGGAGGAAATCCACAATTCGAAATAATAACGAATCAAAAACCCTAAATATCATATGAGAAATTGGAAAATTGAACAGTCATATATGCTTTCTCTAGATTATCTTTGAGAAAGGTTTCTTCTGCGATTATTTCGAGATTCAAACCTCTTTGAAGCACTACATCACCTTACCCTTGACGGTGGTAACACCTGCGAGTTAAACAGACAATAAACTAAGTAATCTGCTCGAAGTGGTTTCAGAGAGGCAAAAAGAGAGAAAAGAGGATGCTCGAGAAACCTTGAGAAAAGTTAAAAAAAAAAAAAAAAAAAACAGAATCCTGAGAAAATGGGCTTTACACACCTCCACATCCCGATATTCGTTCCCCACACGGACCCACTTAATAATACCGTGTAAGTTTCCTGGCCGTCCAAGTCAAACACGATCCGGACGATATGGACCGCGGGATGACCCTCTCCGGTGAATCCTGTCCGTCTAATGACTCTCAAATCTCAAAGTCAAACACCACCTTTTTTTATAACAGTGATTTTGAAACAATCAGCCGGCTTAAGGAAGTACTTGGTGGGTGCATGGACTATCTCAAAGTCTATGGGGATGCAGACATGCAGTTGAAAAATTCTAGTTCTTCCCGGAAATATAAGATTATTATTATTATGTATACCATGTATCACAATTCCTTGGCATATCTCTTCGTCGAGAATTGATAGCAAAAGTAATTAGCATTTTGCATATCTAAAATTATGGTCTCACAACGCCATTTCATAGTTACCGTTTCCTACTGGTTAATTTTAGCATCATGCGCTTCTGCATTCGGAGGGGTAAAGCCAGGATGCCAAGCCAAATGCGGCAATATCAGCATTCCTTACCCTTTTGGTATAACCACTGCAGGTGTGGATGATAATCGAGGAGCGGGAGGGTGCTCCATTCATGGAGTTGGGAAGGGCTACAATATTAACTGCAATACTTCATTTGATCCTCCAAAGGCCTTTCAGTACATGAGTAACAATGAAATTTTAAGTATATCAGAAACCCAGATTCGCATAAAGAGCGTGGTTTCTGCATTATGTTACAACCAAGATGGCGATTTGGTGCTAAACAAAACAATAATCTCGTCGACTCCTTTGGAGACACCATTTACTTTCTCAAACACATCAAACAGGCTTTTCGTGATTGGGTGTAACACGGTAGGGGGTATCATAGGTTACGATCTGCTTGACAAGGAGTATTCAAGCCAATGTCTTTCAATGTGTTATAGTAGGGAAGATGTGCGTGAAGGGTCTTGCAACGGTAATGGGTGCTGCCAGAGTACCATCCATGACGGGCTGAAAAATATCACGACAGTGGTGATCAGGGATGCAAACACTACCACTAATACCTCCTTTTTATCCTTTGATCCTTGCAGTTATGCTTTCGTGGCTGAACATGAGCAGTTCACATTTCAAGCATCAGATCTTCTAAGCGTAACAAAAGCAGTAGATATTCCAGTCGTTCTTGATTGGGCTATAGGGAATAAGACATGTGAAGAGGCACGGAAAGATCCGACTACTTTCGCGTGCCAGGAAAACAGTCATTGTAACAATTCAGACAACAATCCTGGGTATCGCTGCACTTGCTTTGAAGGTTACAAGGGGAACCCTTATCTCAGTCCTGGATGCCAAGGTATATCTATGTCTCTATGATGAATATTGGTCATCAAAACAAACTACTTCATTTCTCAGGTTGTCTTCCCTTGGAGTCTCATCGTATATATATTGCTAAACAGACGTGAATGAGTGTGAGGATCAAGATAATCCCTGTGACGGGATCTGCATCAATACCAATGGAAGCTTCAACTGTACATGTCCAGCTGGAAGCCATGGCGACGGGAGGAAAAACGGACGAGGTTGCACCAGAGATGCTGTCCCGAGAGAACAATTTCCGATAATAATAAAAGTTACTATAGGTACATCTCCCTTTTAAATTTCAAAATGAGCTGTTTACTGTGAAGGACTTAAAAAAAAAAAAAAAAAAGGGGTCAAATTCCGTCAGTTTAACGGAAATGGTATTCCCTACTCCGTTCGCAGCACTACTTACCACTCAGATCAACATGTCCACACGGTACTGGTCAAGATTGTTCGGCCATGACCCACCCGCTCATCAAAAGGGTTTCTCACTCCCCAAATCTAGGGTCTAGATGTGGTTGAGTGGTAAGTAGTGCTATGAATGGAGTGGGGAATAGTAGCTCCGGTTTAGTATTTGTTATCGAAAACAAAACTAGTCATAAAAACCCAAGGTGACCAAACTTGTGGTACAAAAACCCCACTCAAATGTTGGGATCCATTAAAACTCCATCTTAAACAAAATTGATACAAAAACCCCAAATTTTTAAAAATTGATACAAAAACCCCAAATTTCAAAATTGGTTTCATCAAATTTTATGATGAAACCAAAATTTGGTTTCATCAAATTCTTTGAGGTTTCATCAAATTTTATGATGAAACCAAATTTTGGTTTCATCAACCGCGAGTTACTTTTGTTTTGTTGGGGTTTTTGTGTTACTTTTGTTTTGATGGGTTTTTTGTGGATGGATAGTGACACCTTTGGGGTTATAACTCGCGGACCGTATCAAAAATTCCAAAAGTGACATTTTAGACGTTTTTTTACCCTTTTACCCCTACTGTAGACTTTTCACATTATTTTTGGTCAACGATTCCTATTAGAATCCAGTTGGCCAGTCAAGGATAGGGATGCACTCCTACTGGACACTCGAATATAGTGTTGTTGACCAGTAAACATGAGTCTAGTTGACCAGTCAATATTTCGAACGCATTATTAGTGCGTTACAAAAATTGTTATTACTGCACTCATCCTGCAGTCATGGATGTCATCATTTTAGGGATATAGGTGGTATTTTTTTTATCGTATTTTACACTTTTAGTCATATGTTTTTGTTTTGAATTGACCTAAAGTCTGAAGGGGACGCAGAATTTCACATTTTTTTAAGTCCTAATGCGGCAAAATCTCTTACCTACGAAATGAGAAT
Source organism: Papaver armeniacum (assembly GCA_023531295.1). Lineage (NCBI taxonomy): Eukaryota > Viridiplantae > Streptophyta > Magnoliopsida > Ranunculales > Papaveraceae > Papaver > Papaver armeniacum. Next base: position 211,079 of record JAJJWW010004743.1, read on the forward strand.
TAGAATGAGGGATTGTCAAACCTGTTAATTTTCGATAAGTTCTTTACTTTCTTCAATATTCTATAAGTGGTTAAAGTATGCTCATGTGTTGTGAAAGGAGAGTGTTGCGTCTTAGAGCACCTATTTTAATTTATTTTTAGAGTCGCCTTAGGCGCACCTAGGCTCTAAGTGAAGGGCTTGGCGCCTTGCACATGTTCTACGTATCCAAAATATTTACCGAAACTAATTACAGTGTTGATACTACAGGTATTGGCGTGGGGATCTTGTTTCTAATTATTGCAAGTTCTTGGATATACTTGATTATAAGAAAAAAGGTTAATCGAGTTGAAAGAGAAATTTTTCCAACAAAATGGTGGGCTGCTATTAAGACAGCAGCTATTGTCAACGGAAGGTGGTGCAGAAACTTCTTCAAAGATCTTTACAGCAAGAGAGTTAAAATTAGCTACAAATAACTATGATGAGAGTCTTATCCTGGGAAAAGGAGGTTACGGAACCGTGTACAAGGGAACCTTGCGTGATGGTCGGGTAGTTGCCATTAAGAAGTCCAAAATGGTTGATCAGAGTCAGATTGAGCAATTCATAAATGAAGTGGTTATTCTAACTCAGATTAACCATCGAAATGTGGTGAAACTCCTAGGTTGTTGTTTAGAGACTGAAGTTCCTCTGCTAGTCTATGAATACGTTCCTAATGGCACCCTCTTCCAACATATTCATTCGGACAGTGGGGTGCCTTCGCTCTCTTGGGAAAGCCGCTTGAGAATTGCTGTTGAAACAGCCGGTGCACTTACTTATTTACACTCATCGGCTTCAATACCCATTATTCATAGAGATGTCAAGTCTCCTAACATACTTCTAGACGAAAATTACACCGCAAAAGTAGCAGACTTTGGAGCGTCCAGGCTGATTCCTCTGGACCAAACAGAATTATCTACACTGGTACTGGGGACATTAGGATATCTCGATCCTGAATATTTCAACACAAGCCAACTCACTGAGAAGAGTGACGTTTATAGCTTTGGCGTAGTTCTTGTAGAGCTCTTGACAGCAGAAATGCCCATTTCTCCAGAGAGGTCCGAAAAGCAAAAATGTCTTGCTCCCTACTTCATTTCGTTCGTGCAAGAAAATAAATTGTTCGAACTTCTTGATGCTCGAGTACTCAACGAGGGGACTCCAAAACAAGTCATTGCAGTTGCAAAGCTTGCAGAAAGATGCCTTAGCTTGAACGGTGAAAGAGAGGCCAACGATGAAACAAGTAACAACAGAGCTGGAAAGTTTGAGAGGGACAGGCAAACAAGCTTGGTCTCTTGAACCAAACCACGTAAAGAAGTCGAGCTCACAGTTTGAACCCAAAGACCTCTATAGCGTACCAATAACCGGCTCAGCAGCTGGTGGTTCTGGGCAATATAGTTCATATACAGGTGACTCTGGCCAATATAGTATGAATCCAGATACCATTGTCCAGATGAACATGCCTCGATGATTGTTTAATTTATGCATCTGTGTTGGGTTTTTAAAATGTTGGTTGTACTATGAGTATCACTTTGTGTTAGCTTCCAAATTTATTGTCCATATGTTGGTTTTTTGTGTATCTTCAAAGAGAGTGAAAACCGAAATTGGATACTAGCTCTGTTTATGTAAAAGTGTTATTATCACTTTTTCATTATTCAAAGGAATAGTGGATTGTCCTCTCTAAATTTCACTTTTAACCGTAAATGTTTATTTTTGTCCGACAAGAAGCTGAAACAATCTAAAGTATGCACTGTATGTTACAAACAGGTTTAGTTCCTTACTTTTGAAGGTTTCATAAATCTTGTTCTATGCATGTAGGGTAGGAATTATGAATCATGTGGGGTAGAAATAGTAAATAAAAAAATCCGGCAACGCAATGAAGACGGAATGTAAAAACAAGGAAATAACATGACAATCACATATCCAAAATCCAAATGATCTGAAAGCTTGTCACTATGTTAAGCTACATTATTTTAAAAGAGAATGTTGCTAAAGTTTCGTAAATACTGTTAAATGATGATCCTGCACTTGTAAACCCTTTTAACTTCAGTAAACAATCAGTGAGAATATTACTGACTGCATTACAAGCACCGTCTACTGCTTCTTTATTTGGATGTGGTTAGCTGATTGTGAATAGTGTTGGCCTATGTTGTAAAAGGCGCTCCGGGCGCTCGCCTAGGCGCCAAAGGCGCACTAAGCTTAGGTCCAGCGCCCGAGGAACCAAGTTTTATATAACTTCCCATACCAGCGCCCGGATGTGCAGATATGTTGATAAGTGCTACACTGTTGAAACCTATATATATGAAGATGTATGAAGGGAGTGTTGAAGCCTTGGATCCTATTGAAACATGGCCACCTGTAAGTTTCTCATTCAATAGGATGTTTGTGAGCTATTTGGTTGTTTGTAATTTTTTAGTATTTGTAGTGGCTGATTTGATGACCTTGTTAAATGTAGAATGACTACATTAATTGTTAAGCCACCAAGACTAGTAAGGCCAGCTGGTAGGCCAAGAACCCAGAGGATCAAGGCTAGAGATGAGCCTGGATATATACGACAACATGAATGCACATAGATGAACCGCCCAATGGAATACAGATGCAACCACATGGTCGATACTTCTGGAAAACGGCTGTGTGGTAAGTTAAAAGATTTGTTTGTTACATGTGCATTAGACTCATGTGTTACTGGCTTCAATTACAATTTCATTTGTGCAAAAAGTCTTAATTTGTACTTTGGAAACAATAATTCCACTTAGGCTGTTAGGCACAATTTTGCTTCTGGGATAGATTTAGCAGTATAGATTTATAACAAAGTGGAAAATTATGTGTGTTAAATACATTTTTCATAATCTTCATTGATTTCAACTCACAAAATTGTGATGTTGTGGGGGTATCAAGTTAGTCCAGTGTGGGCATTGAAGCTAGAGATCATGGGGTGCATTCTAGATATATTTTTTGAAGTAATTCACTTGATCATCATATTCTGAAGAGCAGGCTGATTGATGCATTATCACTGTTGTTATGATGGACGTATATATTAACGTGAGAACATGAAGGTTGTATGTGGGTTCAATAATTCTGCATTCTGTCCATCCTTTGCTACACACTTTTGAATATACTGTTCAACCAATTTCACAATGTTTGAGTGCAATGATCCGCTAGACCAATTTTAAATGTGATTTTTTTTTTCTTATTAGTTTAGACAACTACAAGATCAGAGACATTATTGAGAAATTATTCTTCTAATAAGTATTAGCGTCTGAATTTATTTAGAAAATGGTATACGACTATAGGAGACGTTCGGAGGAAATGAGAATGTATGTTTCGAATCGTAAAATGAGATCGACGAAACAAAAATGAAAAAAGGATCGCCAAAAAGGAGAAGCAAACAAAAAAAATAAAAATCAAAAATGAAGAAGAAACTAGATATTCGAGAGGGGTTTTACTTGACCAAATCATATGATTTCATGTATAGGGCCGGGGCTTGAATCAAAAATCCTAAGCATGAATCGTGATGGGGCGAGGCGAAGCGAAGCCAAGCCACACAAAATTAAAGATTCTAAGCAACGGGGCAAGGCGAATTCGAGCCACATCAAATCCAAAAATCCTAAGCGACGGGACAAGACGAATCCGAGCCATACCATATAAAAAATCCAAAGCGACTGTAGTGATCTACACTACAAATCGGTCTCAAGAACAACCCAGAGCTAAGAAAGAAGAAGTAACTTGATATTTCTCAAAATTCAATAATAACAATCCACCACAAGTTTCAGGAGATAAGGTGGTGAGAAGAGTGTGATTGGCACACGCGCCAGTCACACACAAGGCTACTAATAATTACCAACGGTAGAAACAATAAAAACTAGACGAATTATTAAGGCACCCGGCACTGTATAGCCCTTATCAGGGTTAGCCCTTAGCCTGGGATATGACAAATGCCCTTCCCTTCTAACTATCCTTGTCCTCAAGGATGAAGTTTTCAAATTGTTCAGCTATAAACTGCTTGTCCTCCCAAGTAGCTTCACCTTCAGTCATATCCTTCCATTCTATCAAGATCTGTGTTATTACTTGCTGGTTCTTTTTGATCTCCCTGGTTGCCAAAATCTTCACTGGTTCTACCTTGATGTTGCCTGCTGTGTCAGTGGTTGGCAATTTGGTCTGGATTACCACTCTTCTTCCCACCTTAGGTTTAAGCTAAGAGACATGGAAGGTAGAGTGTATCCTTGAACTGGCTGATAGCTCCAATTTATATGCCACTGCTCCTATCTTAGCCAGCACCTTGTAGGGACCATAGAACTTAGCTGCTAGCTTTAAATTCTTCCTCAGTTGAATCAAGTCTCAAGCGATATGGTTGTAGTCTCGGATACACCCAGTCCCCTATTTCAAAGGACCTCTCAAACCTTTTCTTGTCACCTGTTGTTTCACCTTTGTGTTGTGCCATCTCTAGAGTTTCCTTCAACATTTGACTCATTACTTGTCTCTGTTGTAAATAGTCTTCATCTTGAAAGCATGGACTCCGGCTTGAGATGATAGAATACCAAGGCGAGGAGGTGCAAACCCATACAATGCTTGAAAGGGAGTTAGCTTTAGACTTGTGTGATATGAAGTGTTGTACCACCACTCAGAGAGTGAGAGCCATGTAACCCATTTTGATGGCCTAAAACTTGTCATACATCTTAGATAGGTCTCTAGACATGTATTTACTCTCTCTGTCTGACCATCTGTCTGAGGATGGTAGGCAGTGCTCATGTGTAAGGTGGTTCCTAATTTAGCAAATAAGGCTTGCCAAAAGTTGCTCATAAACACACTATCTCTGTCGAGAGACTATTGTTTTGGGTAATCCATGCGGCTTAAAGATTGAATCAATGAATACCTTGGCTACTGAGATGAGGCGGTGTAGGGATGACCTGAGGGCCAAGAAGTGGTCAGTATTTAGTAAATCTGTCCACCACTACTAAGATCACTTTGTTCTCCCTTGATTTGGGTATCCATGTGATGAAGTCCATGCTAATATGCTCCCATGCTGAGTGTGGTATTGGCAGTGGCTGTAAGAGTCCTGCAGGTAGGGTGTTGAAGTTCTTGTGTTGTTGGCAAATGTCACATTCCTTAACATACTGCAGTATTTGTTGCTTCATACCCTTCCAATGAAAATATAATTTGGCCCTTTGATAGCCGGGTTTGAGACCCCGAATGTCCTCCAATGGCGTAAGTATGAATGGCTTCCATAATCCTCTGTCTCGGCTCTCCATTTATCCCCACATAGATTCTGTTTTTGAATCTCAACACTCCTTGTTGGAAGCTATAATCTTCTACTGCATCAGCTTGAATGAGTAGTTTAGAAATAATGTCACTTGCCATCTGATCTTTTGTGTAGCTGTGTTGCACTTCTTCTATCCAAGAAGGTTGACTTTGGGATATGGCATTGTAACTAGAATATTCAGTTATTACAACCCTTGATAGGGCATCTGCTACCTTATTCTCAGTACCCTTCTTATACCTTAACTCATAAGTGTACCCCAAGAGTTTTGAAAGCCATTTATGCTGTAGAGAGGTGTGAATTCTTTGCTCTAGCAGATACTTAATACTCTGATGGTCAGTATATATGATAAATTTATTTCCCATCAAGTAAGTCCTCCATTTGGTCACTGCCATGACAACTGCCATCATCTCTTTTTCATATGTAGACGAGAGATAGAAACCTCGGTTCCCATTCCCTTGCTAAAAATGCAATTGGTCTCTGGTTCTGCATCAAGGAAGCTCCTACCCTTGTGTCACAAGCATAATTGTATAACTCAAATGGTTTTGAAAAATCTGGTAGTATAAGCACAGGAGTGGTTATCATGGCCTCCTTTAGATGTTCAAATGATAGTTGGGATGCCTCATTCCAGTTGAAGTTATTCTTCTTAAGTAACTCAGTGAGAGGTTTGCAGATGATACCATACCCTTTTAAAAACTTCCTGTAGTACCTGTAAGACCTAAGAACCCTCTCAACTCTTTTATAGTCTTTGGGGTTGGCCAATTCTTCATACAAGAGATCTTCTTAGGTCGCAGACTACTCCTTCACCATTAATTATGTGACCCAAGTACTCAATCGTGTCTCCGCCCAAAGTATCATTTGCTTAGCTTAGCATAGAGGGAATATTTCTTGAGAAGAGATAGTGTGGTCTTTGAGATGTTGCTTTGGTGAGTTTCCAAACTGGGTCAGTATATCAAGATGTCATCAAAGAAGACCAAGTATGAACTTCCTCAAGAAGGGTTTGAACACATCATTCATCAAAGCCTAAAACCGGTGGAGCATTAGTTAACCCAAATGGCATGACTAGAAACTCGTAATGCCCTTGGTGAGTTTTAAAAGATCTTGTGTGTATCGGATACGCCACTCTTATTTGATGATATCCTTCTCTTAGATCAATCTTAGAAAATACCTTTGAGCCTTTGAGCTCATCTAGTAATTCTTCAATACCTGGAATGGGGTACTTGTCTTTGATGGTTATCTCATTCACCTTTCGGTAGTCTACACAAAACCTCCAAGTTCCATCCTTCTTTTTCACTAGTAAAATTGGTGAAGAAAAAGGGCTATGACTGGGTTTAATGATTCCGGCTGTTAGCATTTCTTGTACTAATTTTTCCACTACCTCCTTTTGTATGTAGGGAATTCTATAGGGTCTTTGATTGGGAGGAGTTGAAAGTGGTTTAAGAGGAATGTAGTGATCATGATTTACGTGGTAGAGGTAGGGTATTGGGTTCTGTTTATGGGTAAAATCGTTTCTCGCCGATTGAGTAAATTCGGTAGGTGAGTGAGAAACGGGTTTAAACTCTAAACAAATGTCCGCACGTGAGCACTTTATAGATTCGAGAGATCAATCTGTACAATTCCGTCCAAAACCAAGAAATGGCCGTTCAGATTTGCTTCGGTCACAAAGTGGAGGAGAAGGGTTGATTTGGGGAGGGAAGCAAAAGAAAGGTGTTGAGACCAGAATAGTGCGGGAGAGTAGTATCTCGACTTGTATCATAAAGTAGAAGCTTTGGAAGCTTGCAAGAGATGAAAGCTTTTGAGAGAGCTTGCAAAGTTGCCTTTCCGAGAGTGTAGTATTTTTCTCCTGACCGAGACTTGTTGTCTGGTGGAAATAAGTAAGACCTATTTATACAAATCGGGATTGAAACGTACCCTGGCCTCATGAAGGAAGAGAGTAAAGGGTGAAATAATGAGAGGAGGTGGTAACCTCAAGGTGTTTATGGGTGAAAACGTTTTCACCATTATTTCCTCATTTATTTGACCGCTTTATTCCTTTTCACGCTTTCTTAATGTGAGCGTAGTGTACGCTGCAAGCTGTGACCGCCAAACCAAAACCCTGGAAAGCATCCCCGCCTTGTGTTGATATCTCGAGTGTTGGTTGCACCTTAAGTGCAAGTGGCGCGCTAGTGGCGCGTGTGGCATGTGCCAATGGCATGTGCGGAATGCCTTGGTGGTAGGTTGCACGGTTTGCAAGTTAGGCTACAGAGCGTGTGTGTTTGGCATGTGCGTAATGCCTTGGTGGTAGGTTGCACGGTTTGCAAGTTAGGCTACCAGCGTGTGTGTTTGGCATGTGCCAATGGCATGTGCGGAATGCCTTGGTGGTAGGTTGCACGGTTTGCAAGTTAGGCTACCAGCGTGTGTGTTTGGCATGTGCCAATGACATGCGTGGCCGATAGGGCCGTGGCCTTGGTAGGAAAAGTTACTAGCGAGCATGTTGGCATGTGCCAATGGCATGCGTGGCCGTTAGGGCCGTGGCCTTGGTAGGAAAAGCTACCAGCGAGCATGTTGGCATGTGCAAATGGCATGCGTGGCCGTTAGGGCCGTGGACTTGGTAGGAAAAGCTACCAGCGAGCATGTTGGCATGTGCCAATGGCATGCGTGGCCGTTAGGGCCGTGGCCTTGGTAGGAAAGGCTACCAGCGAGCATGTTGGCATGTGCCAATGGCATGCGTGGCCGTTAGGACCGTGGCCTTGGTAGGAAAAGCTACCGGCGAGCATGTTGGCATGTGCCAATGGCATGCGTGGCCGTTAGGACCGTGGCCTTGGTAGGAAAAGCTACCAAATGAGCATGTTGGCATGTGCCAATGGCATGCGTGGCCGTTAGGGCCGTGGCCTTGGTAGGAAAAGCTACCAGCGAGCATGTTGGCATGTGCCAATGGCATGCGTGGCCGTTAGGGCCGTGACCTTGGTAGGAAAGGCTACCAATGAGCATGTTGGCATGTGCCAATGGCATGCGTGGTCAGTTAGGACCGTGGCCTTGGTAGGAAAAGCTGCGGCGAGCATGTTGGCATGTGCCAATGGCATGCGTGGCCGTTAGGACCGTGGCCTTGGTAGGAAAAGCTACCGGCGAGCATGTTGGCATGTGCCAATGGCATGCGTGGCCGTTATGGCCGTGGCCTTGGTAGGAAAAGCTACCAGCGATCATGTTGGCATATGCCAATGGCATGCGTGGCCGACTTGGCCTAGGTTGCATGGTTTGTAAGCCTAGGGCGCTATATTTGGCATGCGCCAATGGCATAGCGGCTTGGAAATATGGCTTGTGGTACGTGTTGGCATGTGCCAATGGCACGTGCGCAGAGTGCGGCTTGGTTTGGCATGGTTGCCATGGTGCGCAGAGTGCGGCTTGGTTTGGCATGGTTGCCATGGTGCTAGCAGAGCGGCTTGGTTTTGGAATTAGGGTTCCGTGGTCGAAAACCCTAATCTGGTATTTTGAAAAAATACCCTATTAATTATTTACACCGAAAGTTAAATGCTCTTAGTTAATGTGTTGCGGGTAAAACTAGGTCATGGGGTTTTACTATTTTACCCCTTGTTTAAAAACCACCATCAACATTAAGTCCCCCGCTTAGCTCGGAACAGGGCTTTCTTGCGAGGTAAGCATAAGATGGTGACAAACTATCAACAACAAACCGTAAAGAGAATTGAGGAGGCTTGTCCGACCTTTTATAAATAGGATTTGGAATCCTTGCCTCGGTAGTTTTGCACAAATCGGGGAGGTCGGCACAATTGGTGGGGCCGGTGCAACTTGGGCGACGTTGGGAAGTTGGCGTGAGTTGGGAAACTGAGCATGCAAGCTGGTGGGACCGGCGCAATGTGGAAGCTGTGCGTGTTTGCAGGCGTGACTTGGGCGGTCATAGGGAAGTTTGGTGCGGGTGGCCGGTGCAGCTTGGGCGACGTTGGGAAGTTGCGTGAGTTGGGAACCGAGCGTGCCGGCTGGGTGGACCCGGCGCAATGTGGAAGTCTGTGCGTGCTTGCATGCGTGACTTGGGCGGTCATAGGGAAGTCGGTGCAATTGGTGGGGCCGGTGCAGCTTGGGCGACGTTGGGAAGTTGCGTGAGTTGGGAAACTGAGCGTGCCAGCTGGTGGGACCGGCGCAATGTGGAAGCTGTGCGTGCTTGCAGGCGTGACTTGGGCGGTCATAGGGAAGTCGGTGCAATTGGTGGGGCCGGTGCAGCTTGGGCGACGTTGGGAAGTTGCGTGAGTTGGGAAACTGAGTGTGCCAGCTTGTGGGACCGGCGCAATGTGGAAGCTGTGCGTGCTTGCAGGCGTGACCGGTGTAAACAAGGAGGGAGTATGTGTTTCTACAGATAGCAAAGCTTCCTTGTTTTGCCTTCCTTCACGCGCGCGGCTTCAATCAGGGCATTATCCATGCTAAAATATGGAAGCGTTATGTCCCTCATTGCTTCCTTTCCTTTTTTAAGGTTCCGTATTCATACCCAACGTAATTGCATCATCTCCTCGTTTGAGAAAGGGTTCTTCTTGTTGAATTTCTCTCTTTGTCATGTCGCACGGAGACGAACCATCTTCTAACCAGCCGGAGTTCTCCAAGTGAAGGCGCGAGGTCGACTCTGGACAGAGCACCCCAACAAAGGTTATTCGGGTTAAGAAAATCATACCGGTATGTTTTCTTCTTCTTTGGTGGTCCACGACGTACGCTTTCACGCTTGTTTGATAAATGGAAAATTTTCCTTTTGTGCGAGAGATATCTCGTTGGAGCATGCGTTATCGTTATCAACGAGGATGTCCTAGTCGTTCCCCTCCCTTCAAATCCAACCTTGTTGGATCATTGCGAGACTTGGAGAACGATGATTTAGGGATCTCTTGTCATGAATACCCTTATGCAGGTTCGTCGTTTGGGACTCGTATGAGGTGTCTCTCCTCCAATTATCGGAATGTTGGCGGTTTCCTGGTGCCGAAAGAATTCGCGGTCCTTTATACGAGGATATGGAAGACATGCGGCCATATCGCTATCAGGAGCGCAGTGAAGTGATGTTCGTCCGCCTTGGTTTCCATAGTGAACTATCTTTTGCCAATGATTACTGAGATGGAGAATATGTCCATGCGTGCTGCTGCCTAGTTAGCCATTCAAAGGTGGGAGAACATGGTGTCCACCTGTGAACCCTTGGAGTTTAATATCAGATGGTTGCGGCATCGTCTCAATATTGTGAAGGTCGACGGAGAGCGTGTATTCTTTCCGGTGTGATTCCCGCTACGTAATCCATCTTTGGAAGAGGAGAAAGCTTTGGCCTTGGAGTCTCGAGAGGATTGAAGTTTTGACTCGAGACTTGAAGAGTAGGAATTTTGATGTAGCATGTTGCAGGGAAGTGATTAGGCATAGTATGCCTTAAGCCACTTTCCGTTGATGACCGCCTCTAGCTTTCCCATCTTCTTTGATAATCTTGTAGTAACCTTTGTCATACACTTTAGTGATTATGTACGGACCTTCCCATCGGGAGAAAACTTCGGTCCGATGCATCTTGTTGGATGTGTTTGGCGGTTTTTAGCACCGGATCTCCTTCCTTAAAAACCCCGGATTTTACATGGCTGTTGTACGCCCGGAAATCCTATTTATGTATGCTTGTGCATGTTCCTCCGCCGGGATCTTCTGGAGTCTATAGTATCTAGTTCTGCGATTCTGTTTGAGGGGAGTGAAAGCATCTCACGCTGGTAGTCCCCATGCATAACCTACTTTCATTACATCGCCTTGAATCCCCCCTCCACGGGATTTGATATAAGCCTATCGTACTCTTCTGGATGTGACACTGGGATGGTCAGAAATTACATGATGACATATTCTGGATAGTGCAACAGCTCGGGATCCTCCGCGGCCTCGTAAAGTGTTGAAGGCGTCTTCTAGACAGAGAGGTGATGATATTCTTGCGTTGCACCCTTGAAGAGTAGAGGACCTCGTTGTGGGTACGACTTTTTGGTGTACTGTGTCTTCGGAGCTTTGACGGTGAAGGGATCCCGTGTATATCTTCCGTCCTCAAGTATGGTTTATGTGTTTCCATCTTTGTAGTAATTGCTGCTGCGGTGAGGCAGGATTGGATGGATGCGTAAGCGAGCAAACTTTGCAGGAAGGAGTGGCGTTGAAGCGAACGTTGAAGCGAAGCCGCTGCTGGAGAACGCTGATGCGTAGCTACTTCGAGAGAACGTTGATGCGGAGCTACTTACGGAGAGAATGTTGGAATGACGTCTTTCAACTTTCGTGAGCCTTGACGGTTACCATTTTGAAGTCGGAGGTCGCGTCACGTTCTCGTCAAACTCGACATCCCTCAAGAGAACAGAGGTTAGGAGTCCCAGTGCCATCTAACGATCGTACTTTCTAGGAGAGATTGGGGTTTGGGAACGGCTTCCGGGCCGGAAGCACCTTCTTTCCCGATGCGGTGCGGTTGAGGGGTGCAAATATGTCTTGACGCTACGCCTTGAGAAACATAGAAACTCACATAATGTTTCATCATAGACGTACGACTTTGTGGGCGAAGTTCCCATTGTGCGGGTCCTGACGGGAGAAGGGTCTCCGTGAACTCAAGAGAGTTGTTGATTTCCCTTGCTTTCGATTTTTGAGAAGTCTTTCCTGATCTTTATGTGTGACGAAATTGGATTGCTTATCCCCTTCTACTGGGCGTCCAAGAGCAACGCGATCCTCTTCATCTATAAAAACACGTCCTGCTGAAGTATCTTTTGTCTTTTCATCAAATCAACAAAGTGCTAAAGAAGGTCGGCTTCTTCCGGATCTTCCAAGATCTTGCCCCGATGGTGGAGTAGCGTCTCCGGTGACGGTTGAAGCTGCCATGCTTGAAGAACCGTTAGGGTGGCTAAGCGGCTCCGGTTCTCAGTGATAGTAAGTGTATCGTGCGGAGATGACACGGTTTGATCACGAAGTCTTTGGAGCCATGGCGCTGTTTCGAAGGGTAAGGATGGTCTTGGAAGGGCGCAAGATGTTAGCGCTGGAAGGATGCAAACTGTTAGCACAGAGTGTGGTACTTCGGCTGGCATGCACATGCGGCATGTGTGCTTGGAAAGCGCATCAGGTAAGTGCATCTGGGAAGCGCGCCTGGTGGATCGTCTTGGAATGGGCGATGACTTGGTGTGGACGCTGGTTAGGCATGGAAGAAGACCCTCTGCGAGTCGTGAGGCCAGGTGCAGGCGCCATTTTTGATCCCCCCGTACTTTGGTTCCTTATCCGGGTCATGTGTCTTGGTTGGCGGCTTCAACATCTTGCAGCTAAGCATGAGGCGTTGTACACCCGAGAACTGGGAGAAGTACGGACATATGGCCACAACCAAGAAAGTCACTAGTCGATTTGCATTTGCTAAGCGTGTGGAAGAGGATTTATCTTCCATCGAGGATATGCGTGAGGTGACTGGTCACACCGTTTCGAAGACGTTATTGCCGACCGGGAGCACCATCGTGACATGTGCGTAGAAAGGAGTTCAACACTTCGTGGTTTGTCGAAAGCCTTGCCGAGATCCAAAAGTTGAAAGATGTAAAGCAATCGAAAGCCTTTCCGCCGAGGAGATTGCACGACAGGAGGTGGAACTCGAAAAAGCTTTCCAAGATGTTTACTATGAAGAGAGCGGCTCTTGAAGATGCAAAGTTGACTTTCTCCAAGAAGAGCAGGACTTCATTGGATGATTTTCCTTGAATGTTTCTCTGTTAAACTTTCATTTAGGTTCTTTTTTTTTTTTTTTTTTGAAAAGCGTCTTGGATGTCCGGGTTCAAAGTTCGACCGGTTTTGATAGACAATTTGGTAGCTTTTGAGGATATTGATTATTTCTCGGGGTGAATGGTTTTGATAATATAACTCTGATTATGTTTTGTGAAAGGAATATTGCTTTTATGAAAGTGTGTGTGCTAGCAATAGGCACAAGACTCGGTAGCATGGTAGTTTTACTAAAAACCTAAAAACAGATTGTATATGTTGCCCGATCTGAATTTACTCACTTCATAGGTTTTGCGAACACGCCCCTCTCCATGTAAAAGGCGGTTTTCTGGTAGCATCGCCAAAGAAGTCCCCAATCATTGCAAAGCATCTTGGCGAGTCCCCGTTTTCTTGTGTAGTCTTTACAACCTGTAACTTAGGGTTGTACGGCAGTTGAGTCGGATGGAGTGGTAGCATCTTCAGCAAGTCCCCAGTTTTCTTGTGTAGTTTTAACAACTAGTAACCGGGTTGTCTGGTAGTTGAGTCGGATTGAGTCGCCTTCCCCTACCATCTTGACATCTGGGTCGAAGAACGAGATCGAAAGTCTGACATTGTAGCCGATAGATCAATCGTCCCACCGTGGTCGCCAATTGTTTATGGGTAAAAATCGTTTCGTCGATTTCGGTAAATTCGGTAGGTGAGTGAGAAACCGGTTTAAACCCTAAACAAATGTGCTGCACGTGAGCACTTTATAGATTCGAGAGATCAATACGCAGACAAGTCGGCCTAAACCAAGAAATGGCCGTTCCGGACTTGCTTCGGTCACAAAGTGGAGGAGAAGGGTTAATTTGGGGAGGGAAGCAAAGAAAGGTGTTGAGACCGAATAATTCTTGGAGAGTAGTATCTCGACTTGTATCGAGAAAGTAGAAGCTTGGGAAGCTTGCAAGAGATGAAAGCTTTGAGAGAGCTTGCAAAGTTGCCTTTACGAGAGTGTAGTATTTTTCTCCTGACCGAGACTTGTTGTCTGGTGGAAATAAGTAAGACCTATTTATACAAATCGGGATTGAAACGTACCCTTGCCTCATGAAGGAAGAGAGTAAAGGGTGAAATAATGAGAGGAGGTGGTAACCTCAAGGTGTTTATGGCTGAAAACGTTTTCACCATTATTTCCTCATTTATTTGACCGCTTTATTCCTTTTCACGCTTTCTTAATGTGAGCGTAGTGTACGCCTGCAAGTCGTGACCGCCAAACCAAAACCCTGGAAAGCATCCCGCCTTGTGTTGATATCTCGAGTGTTGGTTGCACCTTAAGTGCAAGTGGCGCTGCTAGTGGCGCGTGTGGCATGTGCCAATGGCATGTGCGGAATGCCTTGGTGGTAGGTTGCACGGTTTGCAAGTTAGGCTACCAGCGTGTGTGTTTGGCATGTGCGTAATGCCTTGGTGGTAGGTTGCACGGTTTGCAAGTTAGGCTACCGTGTGTGTTTGGCATGTGCCAATGGCATGTGCGGAATGCCTTGGTGGTAGGTTGCACGGTTTGCAAGTTAGGCTACCGGCGTATGTGTTTGGCATGTGCCAATGACATGCGTGGCCGTTAGGGCCGTGGCCTTGGTAGGAAAAGATACCGGGGAGCATGTTGGCATGTGCCAATGGCATGCGTGGCCGTTAGGGCCGTGGCCTTGGTAGGAAAAGCTACCAGGGGAGCATGTTGGCATGTGCCAATGGCATGCGTGGCGGGTTAGGGCCGTGGCCTTGGTAGGAAAAGCTACCAGCGAGCATGTTGGCATGTGCCAATGGCATGCGTGGCCGTTAGGGCCGTGGCCTTGGTAGGAAAAGCTACCAGCGAGCATGTTGGCATGTGCCAATGGCATGCGTGGCTTTTAGGGCCGTGGCCTTGGTAGGAAAAGCTACCAGCGAGCATGTTGGCATGTGCCAATGGCATGCGTGGCCGTTAGGGCCGTGACCTTGGTAGGAAAGGCTACCAGCGAGCATGTTGGCATGTGCCAATGGCATGCGTGGCCGTTAGGACCGTGGCCTTGGTAGGAAAAGCTACCAGCGAGCATGTTGGCATGTGCCAATGGCATGCGTGGCCGTTATGGCCGTGGCCTTGGTAGGAAAAGCTACCAGCGAGCATGTTGGCATGTGCCAATGGCATGCGTGGCCGACTTGGCCTAGGTTGCATGGTTTGTAAGCCTAGGGCGCTATATTTGGCATGCGCCAACGGCATAGCGGCTTGGAAATATGGCTTTTGGTACGTGTTGGCATGTGCCAATGGCACGTACGGCCATGTTGACCTAGTTGCACGTTTTGCAAGCCTAGGGCGCTATATTTGGCATGCGCCAATGGCATAGCGTCTTGGAAATATGGCTTGTGGCACGTGTTGGCATGTGCCAATGGCACGTACGGCCATGTTGACCTAGTTGCACGTTTTGCAAGCCTAGGGCGCTATATTTAGCATGCGCCAATGGCATAGCGGCTTGGAAGTATGGTTTGTGGTACGCGTTGGCATGTGTCAATGGCACGTACGGCTATGTTGACCTAGTCGCACGTTTTGCAAGCCTAGGGCGCTATGTTTGGCATAGCGGCTTAGTTTGGCATGGTTGCCAATGAGTGCGGTATGTAGTTTTGGATTTTGGCGTCATCGCCATGGTGCGCGGTTGTGCGGCTTGGTTTTGGCATTGTTGCCATGGTGCGCGATGTGCGGCTTGGTTTGGCATTGTTGCCATGGTGCTAGTGTGTGCGGCTTGGTTTGGCATTGTTGCCATGGTGCGCTGATGTGCGGCTTGGTTTGGCATTGTTGCCATGGTGCGCAGCATGTGCGGCTTGGTTTGGCATTGTTGCCATGGTGCGCAGAGTGTGCGGCTTGGTTTGGCATTGTTGCCACGGTGCAGAGTGTGCGGCTTGGTTTGGCATTGTTGCCATGGTGCGCAGATGTGCGGCTTGGTTTGGCATTGTTGCCATGGTGCGCGTGTGCGGCTTGGTTTTGGAACTAGGGTTCGTAGGTCGAAAACCCTAACTGGGTATTTTGAAAAAAATACCCCTATTAATTATTTACACTCGAGTTAAATGCTCTTAGTCAATGTGTTGCGGGTAACACTAGGTCATGGGGTTTTACGATTTTACCCCTTGTTTAAAAACCACCATCAACAGTTCCATAAACACTGTCTCATGTGAATTGAGGATGGGTTTGAGGGGTTCAGGAATGGTGGTGTCAGACTCAATGGCTCTGAGTGAGTATAAATGTGCCACAAATACTTGCTTCTTCTTCTCACTCTTTAAGAGTTTGTCACATTCCTCACCTGTTATTATGGAAATACTTGGAGTAATATCTGTCATTCCAGTTAACTCGATATATTCACCCTTCATTTTAAAAGTAATGGTTAACTTGGAAAAATCAAATTGCACAGGGCTAATAGTCTTCATCCAATCAACTCCTAAGACCATATCACAACCACCAAGTGGCAACAGCCTCAAATCAAACTCAAATTCATGGCCTTGCATATTCCAAGGAAAACCAGAGCACTTAGCTGTACTCATCAATTTATTCCCATCCGCTACAGCCACTTGAAATGCATTAGTTGATTCAATACAGTGGCCACTAACTCTAGCTATTTCGAGTGGTCTAGAAAGCTATGGGTACTCCCACTATCTATGAGTATAGTGAGTGATTTCATTTTTAGACTTACCTTTAATCTTGATGGTATTAGTAGAGATATTACCTGAGAGAGCATGTAGTGATATCTCTACCTCTTCTTCAGCTAGCTCCTGAATTAGTGGTGAGCTCCCAGGGGATTCTTCTTCAGATTGAGCTAAGTCTTCATCATCAGCTGCTAACATAAACAGTTGTTGCTTCACACACTTATGCCCCTTGCTAAAGACCTCATCACAGTTATAACATAATCCCTTTTCCCTTCTTGACCGCATTTCAGCATAAGTCAGCTTTCTAATGGGGTGTAATTTAGAGGTGGGTGTGCTCCCTTGTCTGGGTGAGGGATTACTTGACCTAGGAGAAGTTACAATTGCTCTATTGGTGCTGGGAATGTGTAGAGGAGGTAATTTGAGGTTTGCTTTGCTTCTCCTTGTTGTGGTTTCTAATAGAGCCTCTTGCATTCTGGCTAAATGAATGGCTTGCCTCAATCCAGTAGGGCTAAACATCTGATACAGCTTATTCTAAGCTCTTCCTTCAACCCACCGATCCAACCGGGAAGTGAAATAAGCCTCGGTGAGGTATTTGTTCTTGGCGATCATTAAAGCCTTCAATTCTTCAAATATCTCTTGATACTCCAACACTGTACCAGTTTGGCTCAGTTTATTGAACTCACCCACAATGTCATCATAACCCAACTCCTGAAATCTGGAGGTGATGTCTAGGATAAATTCTTCCCATACTATTTCTTCCTTAACCTCCTGATAATCTTGGAACCACACATCATCCTTATCTTCTAAGTACAAGGAAGCCAAATGTACTTTTTGTTCTTCATCCATAGAGTGGAGATGGAAATATTTTTTACATTTTCTAATCCACGATCTAGGGTTAACCCCTCCAAATCTAGGAAAATCAACCTTAGGTTTATGATGATGTGAAAACTGATTCGAGAAAAGAGATTGATTATTACTACCTCCTATATTAGATTTGTTGTTAGAGTGCGATCCGAGAACTGCTTTGGTCCAATCTTCTTTACGGCCTTTTTCTACCTCCCGTGCTATAATAGCTCCCATACCACTCATTGTCTTAATCATTTGAGCTATATCAGCTGAGTTCTTCACTTGAGCATCTTCCAATCTTTTGACAGCTGCTTATGTTCGTTCTTGTGATTCTTCTTGGCTTTTAGTGAGTGTAGTAACCTTTCTGTTAAGTTCCTCAAAGTCTTTTTGATTCACCATTATATCAGGTCCTCAGATCGAGTGCTCTGATACCAATTGTAGTGATCTACACTACAAATCGGTCTCAAGAACAACCCAGAGCTAAGAAAGAAGAAGTAACTTGATATTTCTCAAAATTCAATAATAACAATCCACCACAAGTTTCAGGAGATAAGGTGGTGAGAAGGGTGTGATTGGCACACGCGCCAGTCACACACAAGGCTACTAATAATTACCAACGGTAGAAACAATAAAAACTAGACTAATTATTAAGGCACCCGACACTGGATAGCCCTTATCAGGGTTAGCCCTTAGCCTGGGATATGACAGCGACGGGGCGAGGCGAAGCCGAGCCATACCAAATCAAAAATCTAAAGCGTCGGGGCGAGGTGAATCCGCATCACACCGAACCAAAAATATGGTTAAAAGAAAAATAATGATGGTGGATGGTTTTCAGATCCGCTCGATACGTAGCCCGGACATAAAATCTAGATGATTATAGAATTACAAACACATCATAGAGGTTTTATAAATGTACACAAGTACACAACTTATGTGATCATTTGATCCAAGATACATTACTTATACTAACAGAACGAAGGCTAAGTAATCACCATATTGAACACACATGGTAATAAAACAAAGGAAATTGCAGTCACAAACATAAGCAAATAAGATGAGCTACTCCAGGAGGAATCTTACACAGTCACAAACTTAGCAAGTAATCACCATATTGAACACTCATGAGCAAAACCACCACCTACACATGCACAACCTCACGACATAAAATCAACGGCGCTGATAAACCATAGTCGGACATGTTTAACACCTCAGATGCTCGGAATCTTACTGGCTTGCTCATTTGGGGTTGATAATTATTAAATCTATCACGAGGAAAGGTTATCGGAAGAAGCTCTCCATAATAGTTCACAAGACAATCATATTTGTATATGAAAGCTGCTATAGCGTCGAAATCGCACTTCTTCCATTGAAAAGAATGATCAACCAAAGAAAGATAATCTGTGACAACCCCTAAATACGTGAAGTCACCCACTTTGCCATTATTTGAGACGATAGGGAAACCATGAGGCTCATTAAGTTTCCACAACTCGATACGACCATTCAAATATTCAAAAAACAACGTACCATCTTTGTGCCAATGCGTTCCATTTTGTGCTACGGACGCAGATACAAATATACCCGGTATCAAGAAAATTGTGAGAAATGAAGAGACCTTCATTCTGTTTGCAGAAGAGGGAGATAGAAAATTGATAAGATTTTAGAGAGAGATAAAGAGTGTTCTCTGCACGAGAAGTTATTCCGTATATATCTCACTACAAAGACCCTACATTGGTAAAAATTGATGACACACCAGCGAGTTAGTTCTTCGTAAAATGCGACATCACATCACGCCGGGTATCCGAAAAAGTTTTGAACACGCGCTGCGAGTTCAAAAATGATTTCGCAGCATTATAATTGATGGATGATGGAGATGTGACATCATCAAACCAAGGACTTAACCACAATTATATATATGGATTTCTAAATGGGAAAATTGGGAAAATGCCCCAATATGGGGTGCAATGTTGGAGAACTGCCCCAACGTTAAAAAAAGTTGGTAAAATGCCCCAATGTTAAGAATACCAGTTAAATGCGCATGTATGAGCTCGCACGTGCGGTAAAAAGACAGAAATACCCATCTTCGTTTAGATCCTGCCACATATGCGAACAATCTGACGGACTAGGAGAAGGCTTAGAGCACGTGTAAGTCACGTGATATTCTGATCAAAATACCATGTTACCCCGACTGTTCTAAAAATGATTTTACCGTCATTTGTCTCGGATCTAAAAAAAACTAAAGATAGAAGAGAAGTGAACAGAGAGAGATGAGGTGATATAAACTCGAGATTTGATCGAGATTTGTTGTTCACTATTAACTATTAGTAATTAAATTATCTTTGTCTTTCTTGTTGCAGAGATTAATCGTTTCTGGAAAAATGGTGAAGAACATTCAAGTGGTCGTCGGAAGTTGAATTCACTGATGGTTGCAGTTGAATTGATCGATAATAAAGCAATCCTTGTATATGCCAAAATCACATGATGCTTTGTGTTAATTTGTAAATGAAATGGAACTATAATTTTTAAGTTTCATGAAACTCCAGTTTCCGGTCTATAGATAGTACCAGTTCAGTTTCAAGAGGAAAAGGAGGAGGATCGATGTCAGCTCGTGAAGTTCATTACTAAGTGAATCGGGCTGTTATTGAAGAATCAAAGAAGAAGAAAACTTATTTACCATATAAACCATGACTATTAGGATGCATCGGGTTTAATCCAACAGCTTATGGATTATCACAGAGGCTTTACAGATTTCAAAATTTTGATCTCAACTCGAAGAACAAAATGTTTGTTCAAAATTTGTAGATTTTATTATATGCGTTTGTTGTTGGTTATTAACGAAGGAAACTAGTTACAAGAGATCGATTAGTGAAACAACATTGTAATGTGTATTCTTTCGTATGGGAATCTTTTTTAGATCTAAATAAACACGTCTGATTTGTGTGGTGCCACATCTCACCATAAGATTATGACACGTGTTCGACACGTGTCGCAAAACCATTGGGGGTAATATGGTCTCACGTGACTTACACGTGCTCTAAGCCTTCTCCTAGTCCGTCAGATTGTTCGCATATGTGGCAGGATCTAAACGAAGGTGGGTATTTCTGTCTTTTTACCGCACGTGCGAGCTCACACATGCGCATTTAACTGGTATTTCTAACAGTGGGGCATTTTACCAAATTTTTTTAACGTTGGGGCAGTTCTCCAACATTGCACCCCATATTAGGGCATTTTACCAATTTTCCCTTTCTAAATATATCCCATTTTTTTACAAAATATTTCTGAAACAAAATTTGGTACGCAATCCTAATTTAGTTCTATCAAAAGTTCTCATATCGGACTGATAGAAAATTTTGTTTGTGACATCGCCAGAAAACAAAGCCAATAAAATATTATGTTTATGCATTAACAGAGACGGAATGATCTCGCATATACACATGAAAGATTAGTAACTGTACTAACAATGAATCAATTCAATAATCAACAAAAAAACAAGCATTCTTAACACTTCAATATCTCAGTGTTAATCGCAACAAGTAATGCCTCAAACTCTCAAGAGGGGATGGAACAAAACGGCATATGAACAACTTCAATCCCTTCTAAACCGTGAATGGTGATACTACTGTTTATTATTAGGTCTATGTCGATCAACGAAACAGTGGCTCATCAAATTATATAGATTACAAGTACTTTATATTAAACTGATCAGTTTCATAAAAAGATAAGGAGAATTAAATTGTGTGCATTTGTCTCTTTAAGAGAGATTCCACACTTCCGAATACATGATATGGGTTGCTTCACGTTCCACCATAGTTGGTTTTCTAACCTTCTAGGTAAATATACCATACAATTATTAATCATGCATGGCGAGCTTAGTACAAACCTCGGAGTGAAGTTGTGGATGCTAATAAGATAGTGACGGCATGTAGAATCTCCAATTTGATACATTACATTAAATTCAGTTGAACTGTTGATAATACTATCGTGTTTCTTAGATTTTTCAGAAATATTTTATAAAGATATATATGGGATATATTTAGAAATCCGGATATATAACTGTGGCTAAGTCCTTGATTTGATTATGTCACATATCCATCATCATAGTGCTGCAAATGCCGCGAGTTCAAAACTTTTTCCCCTCGAATCAGTAAAATAATATGGCAGCTATAAGTCCCTTTCGCCTATAGATTTACATCATTCTGTTAGCTCGTGAAATACTTGCTGTAAGATGGTACAAATCTGGCATCAAGGAGGAGAGAAAATAATTCTGATCTAGAAAGTAGTGCACCGGCTAAAATTACAACCAAAAGTCTCCCCTTTTCAGTCTCTCAAAAGTGACATTTATAGCATCCTTGGATTCATATGTGGATAAATTTATCTTCTTGGTCGGCCATGTACGCTGAATCCGTGAACATATCTTTGATGCCTCTTTTCTTTTTTTTTTTTTTTTTTTTTTTTTGACGCTGAATCCGTCAATGATATCTTTCAAATATCTTTGATGCCTCTATCTCTTGGAGGCACCCAAATCTTCAGTTCGGCACTAACCTTCACTGGGACTCGTTCGTTGTTGGCATTCTTTCAACAAAGCTAAAAGCACTCCACATTTGCCTTCATGTTACACCTACTCCATGAATGTGGGGGTCGCCATGCGCCCATACTCCACCAAACTCTCCTGCATACAATCGCTCGTTTCTTATCTTTCTTCATCGACTAACTTC
The DNA here is from genome assembly GCA_023531295.1 of Papaver armeniacum. Taxonomy (NCBI): domain Eukaryota; kingdom Viridiplantae; phylum Streptophyta; class Magnoliopsida; order Ranunculales; family Papaveraceae; genus Papaver; species Papaver armeniacum. Next base: position 233,222 of record JAJJWW010004743.1, read on the forward strand.
TTCCACTAACTCTCCATCATCATCACGTTTCTGAAAGACTCGCAATTACATCGAACCTATGCTTGTTATGTACGGAGAAGAAAAAGAGACGCTCAATCCTTTACGTTTACATTGTTTTTTTCTTCCACCCCAAAAATAATTTCATTAATGAAGCTTATAGTTTTTTTTTTTTTTTTTTTTTAATAGATAAACAGGAAACCCCCGAAATTACATTAAGAATCCAAAACAAACAAGGCTCAAGACTAAGTAACTTTCAACCCGAATCCCGTAACCCGAATCCCGTAACCCGAATCTCTACCAGACCATCAGAACGTAACAGCAAAACCGTAATACCCGTCTTTACGGGAAAACTTGAATCGGTGTAGCTAGATTCACAGATCAGAATAACAACTAAATTTTTTATAACAAAGAGATAGAACACTCTTCCAGAATCAAAAGTCTTGTCCCGATTCTCCTCTTTTTTAGCTGGTACAAAGAAAGATCGTAGGTGAACACGACGGAGTTTATTTCCCACCGGAAAAAACTGAAATCAACACTATTCTTGAGGTAGACAACCATCACAAAGCAACCAACAAACCCAGAGATAAGATCCAAAAAAAAAGGTTACAAGAGCAAAGTTAACAAGGACTAAACGGATAAAGATAAAAATAAGCCTAAATCTTGCCGAAAATAAACTAAATCTAAATACAACCAAACACCGATCAAAGTCCACAGTAAGAGAAAAACCCAAACTGAAAAGTTTAGGGGAAGATGCTGCCAAAGATACAGATGCTGCTTCATTTTGCATGTAGACTTGTGCTGAAAAAGGTGATATACAAAGGGCTTATAGCACTAAGGGCTTCTAGGGACGGTCGCTTCTTTAAAAAAAACGTCTCTAGAAAGTAGTAATAGGGACTTCCCAACTCTACCCGTCCCTAGTGATGTATATTTGGGACGGCATGCACAAAACCATCCCCATTGTTCCATTAGTAGGGACAATATGCAGCTGAGTGTCACTACTGGTCTACTAGTTGGGACGAATCTTCTAGCCGTCCCAAATAAGAAGATTCATCCGATGGTTGTGGTTATATCGCAGGTAGTTTAACCATCTTACCCCCAAAACCACAATGAAACACTTTCCCTTTTTTTTTTTTTTTTTTTATACATTCAGCTGGGATTAAAGGGCCCCACCGTGGAAAAGAAAAAACAAAAACAAAGATAAAACGAATTGGCAACAAGCCAAAAAACTAAACAAAACTAAAGCCTATAATAGATCTTCTAATTTGCATCCTCAGCCAAAATTGTGGTAATTTGCTCACCTAGAAAAATAGGATCAAGCAGCTCATAGGAAGAAGGCCGATATAAATCAGCTAACCAATCTGCAGCCCTATTGGTTTCACGATAAATATGACTAATCTTCACCGAATCAAATCTTTTTAACAGCTGAAAAATGTGTCTCCAGATATAAGACATTCCAGGGAGGATCTGGATTCTTTCTAATCAACAAAACCACAACAGCCATAAAGTCAAGGCCAATGTGAATTCTTTTTCAACCACCATCCAAAACCACCAGAAGCCCAGCCTCCACCCCTTGTAGCTCATGTCCCAGAACAGAAATGACTGGACTTAACCAGCAACAGTAGCCAAACAATTCCCTTGCACATTTCTTAAAATAGCTCCAAATCCTCTAATATCATCTCTCATAGATCCATCAGAGTTTAACATAAGAGTGTTTTCCTCTGGTCTTAGCCAAGTACATTGAAAAATAGTTTTAAGCAAGAAGGAGCAAGAAACATTCCAGATATGAAAGAAGTATCTAGAGAAAGGATTATCTTCGACTTCAATATTATGAGATGCAATTTTCAGCTTGACATCATCCCAATCTTTTTTTTTTCCCAATCTTTTTTTTTTTTTTTTTTTTCTTCTTCTACAAATTTTTTTCTTCAATTATCTGTCTTCTTAGGATAAAATTTCCCCTCTTACTAGATTTAAGAGGGGTGCACACAGTCAGACTCAAAAACAATAATGTCAAAACTGTATTAATAACATCTCTATGTTTTCATCAAGCTAAAATGAGTATAGTATGTAATAGAGTTCTATAAGAAATATGACGCATGCTAGTTTGATCTTCAAGTCCAAAATACATCCGTTACTATCGATATTTTTATTCAATTAACCAAATCAACTTATTACCACAATTTTTATTGCTTTCATTGGGGATGAATACAAGGATCATTATCAAATCCAGGAAGGAATAGTTACAAGGATCACCATCAAATCCAAGAAGAAAAGATTTAAAATGAGAAGAAGAAGAAGAAGAAGAATAAATCGACTTTTCGATTAGGCCTCTTTTTCTTCCAATTTAAATTTCTAGGTTTTCCAAATACATGATTTTTATCACAAATTAACTACATTTATCGTTTTCAATGTTTGTAACAATGATTTCTTCTTCATTTCCTTCTTATACTTCTCTTACAGAGAGAGAAAAAAAACTCCAAATTTTTTTTTGTAAATTTAATTATTGACTTATAAAAGTAATTACAGAGTTTTTAGTTGGTAGCCGAGCATAAAGATGGGCACCAACTCCTTTTTGAATAGCAACACCCAATCTGTGAAAAATAAAACTACATAGACCGCTACCAACATCATGACTAACTAAACAATTCTTCAGACGCTGAAAAAACAAATAATATCTTCACTAAGTTCCCATAAGGTAGTAAAACCTAACACACCCAAACCATATCCATGCGAAGTACATTCATCCAACTATTTGGAACGTTTGCGCGCGATTGCCCTAGAGATAGCTTGGCCTGGGACGAAAAAACGAACACCATCACCAGTAAAGGGTGAGACACCTATGATGTCCATACACACATCTTGGCCGTTATCCCAGTTGAGAACAAGGATATCTGTCGGACGTAAATCCTTGTTATCGTCTGAAACAAGACCCAAAGTAACTTCCTTACGAGCATGGACACCATCTTTGAAACAAATATTCGCAATAACATCACGTACTAAGTCATGGAGAAACTTCAGTCCAACATAATTATCATAGTGAAGCGCATGATCACCAAAAATATCCATAGGCTTATTACAACAAGAGCACAACCCATCCTCGAAAAATAAAGGGATACCAAGACGATAGCTAACTACAACTCTAAACTGTCTGGGGCCAAGGTACTGATCTAATCCACTGATTGGAACAGACGAAAGGTTGTATTGAGCATGTTTGATATGATTGCGTTTCCAAAGACCAGAGTCTCTTGCAGATAAAGTAAACTGGTCGGGGATTTTCTTCTTAACCGCATTGAAATAAGTGACTGCCAAGGAGTGCATGGAAGGGGGGCAGTGTTATTGACTTAATAAGTGGAAGGCAAACCACATACCTGAATTAAATTCTGAAGATCCACCTGATAGGAAAAACCATTATCGGTTGAGAAGGAGCTACCAAGTATCGCCTTCCGTAACGATGCAGTCTGACACTGAGAGGAAAGATAACATTAAGTGCGCATGCCAGTCATGGTGTATATGCCAAGACCACCATCTTTGATGGGAAGAGTAGCTAGTCTCTGTTGCAAGGGCCCAAAACCAGCTCCATCTCCTGTGATTAAAAGCCTCAAATATTGGAACAAATGGTCATCAAAGAGGTCTAAGGCCTATTGCAGAGCTTCCGTATTAGTAGTACACATATCAAAATATAGTCTGGAAACACCGACACAATTACGGAGTAACAACATCTCACTCTGAGGATCCTTGAGATTTTTGATAGCAGATATTAGCTTAATAGTCTTATTCACCCTATTAAGCACCATGTCACTCATGAAATCCAAATCCAAACTCACAGGTCCACCCAAGAGCTTAACACCTTTGCAAGGCCTACCAATATCCCGGTGAAAAACACCTACCTCCAAACTGCGTGGGTCATATGTATGCCAAAAGACCTCAGTTTTCTTGATATTGAGATGAAGACCCCTACTCGGTCCTTCAGATTCAATAATACTCAAAGCTCTGGAAACCTCCAACGTGTCGTCGATGATAGTGCCATCATCCAGGTACCAGGCATGCAAATCAAGCTTACACCGAGAAGCAGTGGACTTCACAAGGGGGTGAAGTGTCAAGGCAAACAAAAGGGGACCGAGGGGATCACCTTGCTGAACACCGAGTGCTGAAGAAAAGATATATTGGCCATAGTAAAGTTTAGTAGGCCTGGCATAACAAAATTCTACCTACCGAGGAATACCCGGACAATGGAGTCGGACCTCCCGAAGAAGATAAAACGTACTCACCATGTTAAAAGAATTCTAAAAATTAATAAGCAACATTGACATACTATCTGAATGACCTTTCAACTCCAGCAAACAATTGACATCATGAAGAATACCTTCTCCCCCTACCAGAACTCCAACTCCAAATTGAAAATCTCCCAAGTAAGATTGCATGTCCTTTCCCACTGAAAAAGCAGCCACCGTAGAGACCAAACAGCGCCAAATAGTACCAACCGCAATTGGTCGAAGACCACCACCAGGTTTGAGTAAAGGTGTAAGGGGTGCACTATCAATGATCTCACCCAAAACCTTCGGACACCTACCTGCCAACCAAAGGTTGACAACCCTTGTAATCGAAGATACCAAACCATTCGCAACCGCCGCTGCTGCACAATAATTTGAAAATATTCATGAATATGCCTAATTTATTTTGTAATTTTGATTAAAACTTGTATCATTTGCATTAATCTTGATGGAATTGATTTGAAAGGGGGAAAGAGTGTATAACCACAGAAAAACTAAAAAAGTTTTGCTCCAATGGAAACATTGGTTGATGAGAAAATATCCAGCAAGCATATTAAAGAAAAATATTGAGGCATAATTTGTGAATAGTGTTTTTGGTTTTGTTATCTTGAGCATCCATGCACAATATAAGATCCAATCATTGTCACGGGAAAGTGTAGAAATTTATAAAATACAAGAGAGAGAATGGTTCTTTGCATTCCCTCACTAGTATAAAATATACGCATATACGATGGAGTTTCTATCGGGAGATAAAGACTTCATCGCTCGATGGTCTTTCCATCCCCAGCGATAGTCTCCAGCTATAGTCATTTTACCTCCAACGACAAAGACTTTATCTCCGAGTAATGATATATATATAATCTCTCATTCTCTCCTACTTTTTCACTTTTTTAATATATTTTTATAGATAAATGGTCTCACTGAGTATATTATAATACTAATTTTTTTTTATAAATACTCCACCACACAAACACAAATATATTTTTATTCATTAGGGTCCCACCCAATATTATTAAATATATATTTTTAATCAAATTTGCCATATCTACCATAGTGGGGAAACTCATTTTCCATGTCACAAGGCATGCCGAACAAAAATTTATTTGACACGGTGCATAAAAATAGGCCTTACCGATAAATTAAGACTTAAATCCAATGGGCTAAATATTTTCTCATTAGTGGGCTAAAAACATATCTAAGGAGTTAAAATACCTGACGCTAGTGGGATAAAGAACCCTGTTTTAGGGCATACGTAAAACTTTTAGGGCATACAAATCAATAATACCATCTAGGGTGTCCTTATAAGGGGTAACTCTTGGGTAGTTCAATTACTTATATACCCTCTAAACATTTTAATTACTAATCTGCCCTCACCCCTAATATAAAAACCTAAAATCATTTTTAAGAAAATCAAAATCAGTTTTGTAAAGACCCTCAAGCTTGTCAACGCTATTAGACTAGTCAAGAGACGTATTAGTCATTAATATCTCGATTAGTTTAATACGAACGTTAATTATTAGGAATTAATTTAACAACGAACTAGATAGGAAACTAGTATTGTTAGATAGATATCATAAAGTTATGCGGAATGGGCTACTTGAACGTGTCATTCATGGATACCAGACGAAAAAGTAATCATCAGATTGAGCTAAAGGGCAAAATAGTATTTTCACAATTAGACCGACCTGGGCTCTCCTTATCAACGCAAGTGCATGTCCTAGTGTTTCCTTTGGGCCTTATCCCTTCGACCGAATTGAAGAGAAGTCATTCTCTTTTCTTCTTCTTTCTTCACATTCTTTCTTTCTCTGTGTTTTCTTCTCCTCTTTCTTCCTTCTTCTGTTCTTCGCCTGTAGCGATTCTGAGAGATGTTCTTTGGGTTGTAAAATTAATAAGAAAGTTAGGGGATGATGGTTGTGTGATGCAGAAGAAGTTGGTTCAACTTTGGATGAAAAAGAAATAGTGGATCGAAGAGAATTGGAAGCTAGAGTTCTGTGATTTGGAGGTGATAAAGGGTTTGTGTGAAATTAAGGATGGTTGTAAGAAATTGAAGATGGGTTTGGTGTGTCTAAATTAAAAGAGAAGATTTAGTATTTGAATTTCAATTCACGGTGATGGATTAGATAATTAGGGTTTTGTCACAAGAACTCAGAGAATAATTAGATGAAGAAATTGATGTTCTAGGATGATGAGTTGAGATGGGTAATAAGTGGATGAAGGATTTCGAGTGCAATTACATATGTAATTAAGTATCAAAAGATGAAATCGATGATGATGAGTGATTAGTTAGGGTTTCTTGGAGAGTTGATGGAGTTCGGTTGAGTGACGATCAAGATGGAATTAGAGATGGGTATAATTTGAATTACAGTTTGAGGTTGAAGAATTGATTAAGATTAATAATTAGGGTTTCGATTTTGTTTGAGTGGAGATTTTGAGAATTGGCTGAGATGAACTGTGAAGTCAGATTAAAATTGAAATGGGAGTTTAGCTATTCAGAGAATGTTGATTCTTGGGTAAGATTCTAATTTCGTTTTAAGTTGTTGTTTCGTTTTTTAGTTGTTTAGATTATGGAATCTTGTTTTTGTGAATGTACTGTTGTTATGTTGAGTATAGTATGAACTGTGATTGAGTTGTGGAGGTGTTGGTGGTGGGTATGAGAATGTCAGGAAGAAGTTGTATTAGTGGTTGTTATAGATTATGGAGTTGTTATGAAGTTGTTGCAGCAGTTAATAGTTTGAGTTGAGGATGAATCTGGTGGTGGTGGTGGTAGTAATTTAGTAAGGCACATGATTTTGGAAATGGTGTTGATACTAGAGTGGTTGTTGATGTAGGGCATGGAAAAGTGGTTGATGTTGATGTAGGGCATGGTGTTGATACATATATACAAGAACTCCTCCCAGATGATACATATACAATAATCATTCGTTTTGCAAATATAAACAACATAATAACATAGTAGAAGATAACTAATTAACGGAGTCAACGCTTGAAGCTTTCGCTGCACAACTCTGATCTGTCTCTGAAACTGAAAGTGGGAATGGGTGAGCACATCATCCCTAAAAGGGGTGCCCAGCAGGAATAACATTTAACTTTAAAGTACTCATAAACAAGAGTTGAAAACAATACATGTTTTCCCTAACATTAAAGAGTGACCAAGTCACTGAAATAAGCAAACATGTATATGGACAAACTCCTTCTTCAAACAATGTATAATATGGTGTCAACCAGTTACACACCTATTTAGCTATTGATATCACCAAGACCATGATGACACATACTAAGCATAAAAGCTGAATTCATGTAGATATAAATGTGAAGGAGCGTATCATATATACCTGTTTATGGGTAAAAATCGTTTCTGCCGATTTTGGTAAATTCGGTAGGTGAGTGAGAAAATGGTTTAAACCCTAAACAAATGTGCTGCACGTTGAGCACTTTTTAGGTTCGAGAGATCAATCTGTACAAGTCCGGCCTAAACCAAGAAATGGCCGTTCCAGACTTGCTTCGGTCACAAAGTGAAGGAGAAGGGTTGATTTGGGGAGGATAGCGAAGAAAGGTGATGAGACCAGAGAGTTCTGGTTGGGTAGTGTCTCGACTTGTATCAGAAAAAAGTAGAAGCTTAGGAAGCTTGCAAGAAATGGAAGCCTTTTGGCTGAGCTTGCCAAAGTTGCTTTCTGATAGTGTTGTATTTTTCTCCTGACCAAGACTTGTTGTCTGGTAGAAATAGGTGAGACCTATTTATACAAGTTGAGACTTAAACGTACCCTAGCCTCATTACGGAAAGAAATAAAGGGTAGTTAAATGGGAGGAGGTGGTAACCGACGTGTTTAAGAGTAAAAACGTTTTTCACCTTTATTTCCCCATTTAATTGACCGCTTTTATTCCTTTTCACGTTTTCTTAATACGAGCGTAGTGTACGCTGCATGCTGTGACCGCCAAACCAAAACCCTGAGAAAGCATCCTCCAGTTTGTGTTGATGTCTCGAGAGTTGGTTGCACTTTGGGTTCAAGTGGCAATGCCAAGCTGCTAGGAGAGCGTGTGGCATGTGCCAATGGCATATGTGGAATGCCTTGACTGCAAGTTACACTTTGAATGTAAGTGGCAATGCCAAAGCTGCTAGGGGAGCGTGTGGCATGTGCCAATGGCATGTGCGGAATACCTTGGTCGCGGGTTGCACTTTGAGTGCAAGTAGCAATGCCAAAGCTGATAGGGGAGCGTGTGGCATGTGCCAATAGCATGTGCGTAATGCCTTGGTCGCGGGTTGCACTTGGAGTGCAAGCGGCAATGCCAAAGCTGCCAGGGGAGCGTGTGGCATTTGCCAATGGCATGTGCGGAATTCTTTGGTCGCGGGTTGCACTTGGAGTGCAAGTGGCAATGCCAAAGCTGCTAGGGGAGCGTGAAGCATGTGCCAATAGCATGTGCGGAATGCCTTGGTGGTGGGTTGCACTTGGAAAGTGGCTAGCGGTGCGTGTTGGCATGTGCCAATGGCATGCACGGCCATATTGGCCTAGGTTGCATGGTTTGCAAGCCTAGGGCGCGGGCGCTACTTTGGCATGTGCCAATGGCATAGCGTCTTGGAAAGTGTCTAGCGGTGCGTGTTGGCATGTGCCAATGGCATGCACGGCCATATTGGCCTTGGTTGCATGGTTTGCAAGCCTAGGGCGCGGGCGCTACTTTGGCATGTGCCAATGGCATAGCGGCTTGGTAAGGAAAGTGGCTAGCATAGCTAGGGCCAAGGCAGAGTGCGTTTGGCATGGCGCGGATAGCTTGGGATTGGTGTGGCTGGCATGATATTCCATTGGCACGGAGGTGCGGCTAGCATGGTTGGCATGCTTTGGCGCGTTTGGTGTGGCTGGCATGATTTGCCGTTGTCACATGGGTGCGGCTTGCATGGTTGGCATGCTTTGGTGCGGTTGGTGTGGATGGCATGATTTTCCATTGGTACAGGGGTGCGGGTAGCATGGTTGGCATGCTTTGGCGCATTTGGTGTGACTAGCGTAGCTAGGGCCAAGGCAGAGTGCGTTTGGCATGGCGAGGCTAGCTTGGGCTAGGTGTGGCTGGCATGATTTTCCATTGGCACGGAGGTGCGGCTAGCATGGTTGACATGCTTTGGCGCGTTTGGTGTGGCTGGCATGATTTGCCGTTGGCACAGAGGGGAATTAGGGTTTCGCTCGTTGTAACCCTAATTTGAAAAACTACCCCCATTAATTACTGACTATATGCATTAAGTGTTCTAATAAATGTGTCACCGGTGACATTAGGTTATTCGAGGTTTTACAATTTTACCTTTTGTCTAAAAACCACCATCAACATTAAGTCCCCTGCTTATCTCGGAATATGAGCTTTGTTGCGAGGTAAGCATAAGATGGTGACAAACTAGTAAATCGTAGAGAGAATTGAGGAGGCTCGTCGACCTTTTTATAGATATGATTTGGAATCCTTGTCTCTGGAAGTTTTGCGAAAATCGGGAGGCTGGCACAATTGGGAAGTCAGCATCATTGAGAAACAAGAAGCTGAGCGGTATTGAGAAGTTGACGTGAGTTAGGAACTGAGCGTGCTAGTTGGTGGGACCGGCGCAAGGTGGGGAATCTGAGCATGCTAGTTGGTTGGACCAGCGCAAGGTGGGGAAGCTGAGCGTGCTAGCTGGCGCGACTTGGACGGTCATTGGGAAGTTGGCGCAATTGATGGGGCCGGTGCAATTGGGAGATTGGGAAACTGGCGCGAGCTTGGTGGGACCAGTATAAACAAGAAGGGAGTAGGTGTTTCGACAAATAGCAAAGTTTCCTTATTTTTCCTTCCTTCATACGCGACTTCAATCGGGGCATCATCCATGCTAAAAATCTGGAAGCGTTATGTCCTTCATTGCTTCCTTTCCTTTTTTAAGGTTCCGTATTCACACACGGCGTAATTGCATCATCTCCCTTGTTTGAGAAAGGATTCTTCTTGTTGAGTTTCTTTCTTTGTCATGTTGCACAGAGACGAATCATCCTCTAACCAGCCAGATTCTCCAGGTGAAGGCGCGAGGTCTGACTCTTGCAGGAGCATCCCGACCAGGGTTATTCGGGTTAAGAAAATCATACCGATATGTTTTCTTCTTCTTTTGGCGGACTGACGTACGTTTTACCGCTTGTTTGATGAATGGAAAATTTCCCTTTTGTGCAGAGATATCCCATTAGAGCATGTGTTACTGTTATCGACGAGGATGACCTAGTCATTCCCTTCCCTTCAAATCCAACCTTGTTGACTGCTGCAGACTTGGAGAACGCTGATTTAGGGCTCTCTTGTCATGAATTCCCCTATGTAGGTTTGTCGTTTGGGACGCGTATGAGGTGCCTCTCCTCCAATTACCGGAATGTTGGTGGTTTCCTGGTGCGGAAAGAATTCGTGGTCCTTTATATGAGGATATGGAAGACATACGGCCATATTGCTACCAGGAGCGTAGTGAAGTGTTGTTCGTCCGCCTTAGTTTCCGTAGTGAACTGTCTTTTGCCAATGATTACCGAGATGGAGAATATGTCCATCCGTGCTGCTGCAGAGTTAGCCATTCGAAGGTGGGAGAACATGGTGTCCACCTGTGAATCCTTGGAGTTTAATATCAGCTGGTTGCGGCATCGTCTTAATATTGTGAAAGTCGACAGAGCTGGTATTCTTGCTGGTGTGATTCCTTCCACAAAAGCCATGCTGGAAGAGGAAAAGGTTTTGGCCATGGAGTCTCAGAGGATTGAAGAGTTAACTCGAGATTTGAAGAGTAGGACTGAAAGATATCATAGTCGATTGAAGATGATGTTTTGTAGGGATTATAATTTACTAGACGGGCTTTTCTGACTTGTATCACGAGGTTTGAAGGCTCCTTTTTTTTTAATGTAGCATGTTGCAGGGAAGTGATTAGGCGTAGTATGCCTTAAGCCACTTTCCGTTGATGACTTCCTCTAGCTTTCCCCCATCTTCTTTGATAATCTTGTAGTAACCACTATCATATGCCTTAGTGATTATGTACGGCCCTTCCCATTTAGGAGAAAAATTTGGTGCCGATGCATCTTGCTGGATGTGTTTGGCGGTTTTTAGCACCAAATCTCCTTCCTTAAAAACCCTGGGTTTTACATGGTTGTTGTACGCTCTGGAAATCCTGTTTCTATATGCTTGTGCATGTTCCTCTGCCCGGGATCTTATGGAGTCTATAGTATCTAGTTCGCACTCGGCATTGAGTGTTTCTTTGCTTCATTCCACCGAGGTCCACTTGCTGCAGAGATTCGCGAGCACGGGATCTTGATTTCATTTCGGGAGGATCGCGTCCGTATGCGTAGACGAGGGAGTAGGGAAACATGTCGGTCGAGCTTCTAGGGAGATACTCGTACGCCTGCATGCCATTGGCAATTGCTCATGCCGTGTCTGGGATTGTCGTGTACGGTTCGGCTGAGGATTCGGATCAGGGTCTTGTTGGTACTTTCGGCTTGCCCATTTCCCTGGGGATAGTAGATGGTAGAGAAGACTTGTTTAATGCCATACCTCTCAAGTAGTTCCTATACTTTCCTGTTAGCAAAACGCGTGCCATTATCGGTGATGACGTGTTTAGGTACGCCAAAACGACAGATGATGTGTTCCTTGATGAACGCTGCGATCGTGGCTCCAGTGTTTCCTTTCAATGGGATAGCTTCAACTCACTTGGTAAAGTACTCGGTCGCGGTTATTATGTACTCATGTTGTTTTGAGGATGGCAGGTTGATCTTCCCAATGATGTCAAGTCCCCATCTATAAAAGGACCACGGGCTACTTATCGAGTGCAGGGGTGTTGGAGGCGCGTGGATGAGGTTTCCATGAATCTGGAATTCACGGCATTTCTGAACGAAAGTAGCTGCGTCGTCTTCCATGGTTGGCCAGTAGTACCTCTCGTGTATCTGCAAGAACAATTTTTGTTTCCCTTGGTGTTCGCCTTCGTGTATTTTTCTTAACATAACTGGGATTTTTGTATCGCCCAAACACCGGAGTAGACTTCCTCCGAAACTCTTGCGATATAAAACCCCATCATGGAACACGAATCTTTTGGACTTTTGTTTTAGCTTGGACGCATCCTCTTTGTCAGTAGGGAGAATGTCGTCGCGAAGGAAGTTGATGTATGGCTCCCGCCAGTCCCCAGTGTGACTGATGTTGAGGACTTCTGTCTGACATGGGGGCGCCTGGCAATTGGGACACGCCTGCTGGAGTAATCGAGATTGGGCTTCCATCTCCGGACAATAGTACCCAAGTCGCTGTAAACGACGGTAGAGGGTTACAATTGATTTTATTCCACAGACTTCGGCATGGACATGTTCAAGTTGTTGTTGTGCTTCCTCTTTTCCGAGACACCTCGACAGAGAGCTGTTTGGGTTTCGATGATACAGAACATCTTGAAGCATAAAGAAATTCCGTAAAGTCTTGAGGTTGACCTTCCCTTGGAAAAGTGAGTTGTTGAGTTCTTGAATGATAGGAGTTCTCCAGTCATCGTCTTCGGATTTCTCAGGTTGCGAAAGCCATGTTGAAGCTATGGTTCGCCATTTTACTATCAGGGTTTCCTTGGATCCTTCGAACTGTAGTTTTGATGCTAGTGTAGCTAGGCAGTCAGCATTCTTGTTACTGATACGGTCGATGTGTGTGATGGTTGTATCGGCAAAATAATTTAGTAGTTTTTGTGCTTCTAAGTACCTGTATGGTGCCGTAGTCCGTTCTTTCAATGCGTAAATCCCGTTTACCTGGTTGATGAGTAATTTGGAATCTCCTCTTATCTCCAAACGCGTGGCCCCGACTTGTTTAACTAGCGATAGTCCTATGAGGAAGGCTTCGTATTCAGCTGAGTTATTGGTGCATGGAAAGTCTAGCTTGAAAGAGTGCGAGAAGAATTCTCCAGCAGGAGATACTAGTACCACACTCGCTCCTCCGGTATTAGTGCTGGGGGTGGAAGAGCCGTCGAAGAACAACAGCCATGCCTCCTCTTTGAATAAGAAGATATCTGGAAGGTCTCCCGGGAGATCTTCACGTAACTCCGCGGTGTTTTCTCCTGGGAATGCTGCTAGCAGGTCTGCAACAGCCTGTCCTTTTATGGCCCTTGGGGAAGCTCACGTTATGTCGAACTCTGACAGCTGTAGGAGTCATTTAGCCGGCCTCCATATCATGGCAGGTTTCGAGAGGAGAAAATTTACAGGGTATGATTTGGATATTAACACCACCTTGTTGGATAGGAGGTAGTGCCTGAACTTCTGGATGGAATAAATTAATGCTAAACACGGCTTTTTCGCTTTGGGGTATCTGAGTTCAGCGTCTCTTAACGTTCGACTAAACTAGTATATGGGATATTCAATCCCTTCGTCGTCTTCTTGAGCGAGGAGGGCTCCAATGGCAGTATCGCTAAAGGCCGTGTAAAGACATGGTGGTCTTCCTTGCATAGGAGGCTTCATGACGGTCGGGGAGGACAACGTTTGCTGGATCTTGTTATACGCTTCTTGTTGTGATGTAGTCCATGTGAAATTCGCTCCTTTTTTCAGCACAGGGGTAAACGCAGTAATGAGCTGTGCCAGCCCCGGTATGAAGCGACGAATGTAGTTTATCTTGCCCATAAAACTCTGGAGCTCTCTTACGGTTCGTGGTGGTGGCATCGTGAGGATAGCTTGTGTTTTGAATGGGTCAACTTTTATCCCTGCAGCCGTTACTTGGAATCCTAAGAACTTCTCCGAAGAGACACCAAAGGCACATTTCAAAGGATTCATCTTCAACTTGTATTCGCGACATCTTTCGAACACTTGTCGTAGCGTTTCCGGATGATCCGCTCGAGTCTTCGATTTAACCACCACATCATCTACGTAATCTTCGACTTGCTTGTGCATCATATCGTGGAAGATGGTAGTCATGGCACGTTGGTAAGTAGCACCAGCGTTCTTCAGACCAAAAGGCATTACGGTGTAATAGAAGTTTCCGAGAGGGGTTCGGAAAGATGTCTTACTCGCGTCGTTCTCATACATGTTTATCTGGTTGTAGCCACTATATCCATCCATGAAAGAGAACATACTATGTCCACTGGTAGCGTCTACCAAAGCATGTCGATATTAGGGAGCGGAAATCGTCTTTAGGGGCAAAGACTTGTTCGGATCTCTCAAATCGACACAACACCCGATCTATCCATTCTTCTTTTTAACGGGAACGATATTGGCCAACTAGGTGGGATGATGAATGGGTTTGACAAAACCAGCAGCTAGTAATTTCTGAACCTCCGCATTGATTTGTTCTTCTACGTCGTGTCTGAATTGTCTTGGAGGCTCCTTGAGTGGTTTGGATCCGGGTATCACGTGCAGATGGTGGGTGACCAGTTTTTCACCCAAGTCAGGCATTTCTTCGTAAGTCCACGCGAATACGTCCTGGTATTCTTTGAGTAGGTCAACTAGCTTACAGCGTTCCATAGAATGTAGAGCCAAACTGATCAGAATGGGTCGCGGGAATTCTTCATTCCCTATATTGACAATTTCGAGTTCGTATGTAGTTAAGTCGGTCCCGTCTTGCAGGTTCTGAGGGGCGTCTGGAACTTCCTCTTGGTTATTGTGAAAAAATTCTTTCGGGCGGAGAGACCGGGCCATGGTCTCCCCTGCTAATTGCTAACAGCGGTGGTAACATGTGATTTTTCCCTTTTTGCTTCGTCCTGCGGTAAGGGTGCCCTCTCGCTTGGTGCGGGCACAGGTTACGCCCAGTGGTGGGAGACTGGCGGGTCTTTCTTCTGAGGAGATGGCGGGAGGGCGGTCTCCTCTGCGGAGCATCTCCAGTTTGTCCCTATCTCTGAGCGATGTTCACTTTGGTAGCAGAAAACTGTGAATCTGGGTCGTCACGCCTTTTGAACCCTCCTTCGGCCCATGTGCTTCTACGCAGTAGATTGGTGCATAGGGGAACAACTACGCGAGGATGCGGACAACTTCTCCGTTCGCATCTTGTTTCGTGCATTGGTGGTATGTTGAAGGAATGATTCGAGATTGTGCATCCAAGGCCTTCCCAGTATCATGTGGTAGTCTGGTTCTTTTTCAATTACTTCAAACTTCACACTTGATTGAATTTGCCCTACTGCCATCTCCAAGTTGATGTAGTTGTATGTGCTAGTTTGGTTGCCTTCGAAATCTGTTATCGTAGTGGGTTGTCGTATAATCTCGTTAGGTCGCACCCTGGCAGCTTTAAGTGTTTTGAGGGTGATGACATTGGAAGATGCGCCCGTGTCAATGAGCGCTCTTCGAAACTCTGTGTTCCTGACGAGTGTCGTAACATGTAGCGCCCGGTTGTGACGTTCTTCTACCATCATGTCGTCATCGGTGAAAAAAATATCGTTGGTGTATCTCCCGGGGATCCTCAGAGTCCCCATGGGTGCGGGAACTAGTGATGCGTTCAGTGCTATTCGGTTAATAGCGGATAATGTTTTTATTCGCCGGTCCTTGGAGAAGTGTAGCAATTCACATAAGTTTTCTACCAACGTGGTCGCCCCCCTGCCCGCCGGCTTCCAATCGTGACGAAACCATTGATTTGAGAATGCTCATTTGGGATGTTAGTCCCTGCTCTTGATCTCCTAGGGAACATGAACCACTTAGCTCCGATGTTAGGATGATGAGGAAGTCGAGTATGCTTCGTTAATCGCATCCTTCATTAGATCCATGTTTTTGGCATGAATCTCCGAGCTCGCATCGTGTCAACCAGTCTTGGGACCTCTTCATTGGTCGTACTGCTTCCAGAAATTGACGAGTCATTATGACCTTGAGCGGGATCAATGTTTGAGGAGATGGCCCGATAACCGACCATGCTTGCGCGAAATTTGAGGACGAAAACTAGAATTTGATATTGGAACCGAAATATCAATCCTCCCGCCGTGGTCGCCAATTGTTTTTGGGTAAAAATCGTTTCTGCCGATTTTGGTAAATTCAGTAGGTGAGTGAGAAACTGGTTTAAACCCTAAAGAAATGTGTTGCACGTTGAGCACTTTTTAGGTTCGAGAGATCAATCTGTACTAGTCCGGCATAAACCAAGAAATGGTCGTTCCAGACTTGCTTCTGTCACAAAGTGGAGGAGAAGGGTTGATTTGGGGAGGATAGCGAAGAAAGGTGATGAGACCAGAGAATTCTGGTTGGGTAGTGTCTCGACTTGTATCAGAAAAAAAGTAGAAGCTTAGGAAGCTTGCAAGAGATGGAAGCCTTTTGGTTGAGCTTGCCAAAGTTGCTTTCTGATAGTGTTGTATTTTTCTCCTGGCCAAGACATGTTGTCTGGTAGAAATAGGTGAGACCTATTTACGGAAAGAAATAAAGGGTAGTTAAATGGGAGGAGGTGGTAACCGGCGTATTTAAGAGTGAAAACGTTTTTCACCTTTATTTCCCCATTTAATTGACTACTTTTATTCCTTTTCACGCTTTCTTAATACGAGCGTAGTGTACGCTGCATGCTGTGACCTCCGAACCAAAACCCTGAGAAAGCATCCCCCAGTTTGTGTTGATGTCTCGAGAGTTGGTTGCACTTTGGGTTCAAGTGGCAATGCCAAGCTGCTAGGGGAGCGTGTGGCATGTGCCAATGGCATGTGTGGAATGCCTTGACCGCAAGTTACACTTTGAATATAAGTGGCAATGCCAAAGCTGCTAGGGGAGTGTGTGGCATGTGTCAATGGCATGTGCGGAATGCCTTGGTCGCGGGTTGCACTTTGAGTGCAAGTGGCAATGCCAAAGCTGCTAGGGGAGCGTGTGACATGTGCCAATGGCATGTACGGAATGCCTTGGTCGCGGGTTGCACTTGGAGTGCAAGCGGCAAGTCCAAAGCTTCCAGGGGAGCGTGTGGCATGTGCCAATGGCATGTGCGGAATGCCTTGGTCGCGGGTTGCACTTGGAGTGCAAGCGGCAATGCCAAAGCTGCTAGGGGATCGTGCGGCATGTGCCAATGGCATGTGCGGAATGCCTTGGTCGCGGGTTGCACTTGGAAAGTGGCTAGCGGTGCGTGTTGGCATGTGCCAATGGCACGCATGGCCATATTGGCACTAGTGGAAAATGGGGTATTCTCGACCCACATCCCCGACCCTCAATGGAGGCCAATTGATCGTGGACCGATCAAGACCGTCTCGATATAAAAAATACGGAAAAATTCATGAGCAGTTAAAGTTGGTCATTGATTAATTACTATTTTAACCCTCCAGTACGACTCACGCCCACAACTGATGGACCTAGTTTATTATGTGACACGATTTTCTAGGCCAGAATAATAATATCTATATCATAATATCCTCTTTCCCTTTTTCAACTTATCCTTATCTATTTCTCTCTTCAACTCTGCAGACCCAAAAACTCCTTCTTCCCCTTTTCCCTTTCTCATATCTTTCTCTCTTCGAATCAGTAATTATAATGAAATTTTTCTGCTCAAAATTAACAGAACCCTAGAATTAAAACCTCTAGTCGGCCTCTCTAACTCATTGTCAAACCTCACCGCAGAACTCGTTTCCATCTTTCTCTCAAAAAAAAAATCCCAATCGTAAGAAATAAGGTCATACCACTAATTAAACCCTCAAACCCTAGATTACGATATTTCTCTCAGTTGAATTAGTGTGAAGATTTTAATGGCTTTGAATCTTGAAATCAATTGAATCGATACATCGTTTTAATGGTTCATGAGGTTAGTTTCTTTGTAATCTAGGGTTTCATTTGTATTCGATTTTTCTTTTTCGCTTTGGATGTTAGGGGTTTTGTTGTTTTTGTGTTTCCAATTTGGGTTATATATCCATAACCTAATAATTTTCCTCTTTCAAATATTCACAGTTCTAGACTCGCTGGTCTTGAAACCGAAGAAGGCAGGGGAAGGATTATCTTTTGCCAATGTTATGGAATTCGTTGAATTTGAATTCCTTTTTAGCATCAACCCAATGAATCCGAGAGAGCCCAATTTCTAACCGAAAAGAGGTAAGTTCACAAACCGGGGAATAAATTTTCGGTATCATGATTTATTGTTATATTATTTTTGCACGAGTTTTTGATTTTCTGTGTTTTAAATAGATATTTTTGGTATAGATCTGATTGTTTTTTGGTTGTTTGAATTTGTAGGTGAAAAAGGAAGAAGGGTTAGATGACTGAATTTTAATGTACATAAGAGATTTAAATTCTCCGAGGTTTAAGACACTCCTTATACATAAGGATGTTCAACTGTATGCTGAGAAAGTTAATAACATAGGTTTATGTGCTTTTGCTCAAGCTGAGTCTCTCAGGTACAAACTGTGACATTGGATTTTTATTTTTTTTTCTAAAAAATTTATGGGTTTAAAGGTTTTCAATGATTCTTATTTCTTAATGATAATTTGATATAATAAGTGTGTTGATAGCAGGGTGGCAACGATGCTTGATTGATTGTTGTAATGAAGTTGTGTTTGTTTCTTACCAGTAAGCGATAATTAAGATTTATAAGTTGTTGTAATTTATGGATGTATTAAGCTTGTGTATTTTGTGGGTTTGGATTTGTAATTGTGATGCTGAGAGATTTTTATTTGAACTGTAGGATTTTTATGAGGATTCGATTGAGGAGTTGAGCAAGTATGGGGAAATTGATATTTATCTAAGATAATTTAGATTACTGGCTGATCATACGGTAATTTAGTTTCTGAAACTCCATTGTCCAATGGCTTAACTTCCTGTAACCTATCCTTTTTAATATTATGTTTGCACCTGCTTTCCAAAAGACCACAACTGTCGTTGTTAACATTTCTTCTTGTCTTGTTTTGATCTATCAAAGGTGCATGGATGGAGATCTGCCTAGTTTTGAAGAATATACTATCTTGCAAACTTTGCGGAATACTAATGCAGAGTTCAATATACTTCGAGCATGGTATCCCTGCTCAGGTACATATATCCTGCCATGTCAACTTTTTGTGAATCTGTTTCGTAGTTTTGATTTCCATTTGACTGCTCATATTTTTTATGTTGATTGCACATTTGGCAAAAAATTGAAATCCTTAATGGAGTGAGGTAGGTTTTTGAATCGATTTTTCCTTTTAAATCTGTTTTCCTAGGTTACCTTAACTTTTAAAATACCATCGTTCATCTTTCAAGTGAGGATTCGTGAGTGAGTTACCTTAATGTTTACAAGCTGTGTTATAGTTTCATGTCATATCATAACCATTCAATCGTGTTCTTTTTTTCAGGGAGCTCAATCTGAGAAAGATATTTCTCTGATATTATCAACTTGACATGTGTAAGATCATCTTCAAGCATCGGATATCGCACATCAAGTGCTTAATAACATTCTACTTGTTGTCGTGTTGGTTGTAGAAGGTGAGGATAAAGAAGAAGCTGAACCAGTTGCGAGAGATATGAATATTTCCAAGTCTGAATGAGCAAAACACCGACACACTTTGCAGAGTAGGTATGTGACGTTTTAGACTTCATAGTGTGTTACTTGGGTTGCAGATTACTTTGTGTCGATGCCAATTTTCAATGGGTTGCTTGTTATGTTAGTTTGTAGCTATAACCAAAGTAGTAAATGCCTATTAACAAAGCCAATTTAGTTTACTGCATCTTTCCCATTGAAAATATTATTTAAATGTTGTTATTAAACCATGGTCTTTCTTTCAAAATCGGGATGTCTCGTGTAGTTAAAATTCAAATACCCACACTGATTTTTCCTACAAGTAGTTGCAAGTTCTGAATTCCGAGCAGGGGAGCTCAATTCATCTTTTGATGACTTTTGCTGATTTTTGCTGCTGTTTTGTGTCCATTAGCTTAGTCAGCATGATTGTAAGTAAGAAAGCAGTATCGTTTACCTATTTTTAGAAATTCCAAGTTAGAACCTATAATGTGAGAATCCATTTTTTGGTTAGATGTTTTGGTTGTTTCTTAGCCTAAGCGCAATCTGAATTCAGAATTCCCATGCAATGAAATGCGGGCTAATATATTTGCAGAAGGTCAATTACATAAACCCATCATGCATCTCTTGGACTTGCGTAATATTTATCCCACTCTATACTCACACGAATTCATTTCTATAATATTTATTTGGTTTATGCACAAAGTTGGGAGGCATCATTACTTCCCGCTTGCTTAAACATAAGTCATAACAAAATTTGAAGATTTACCGCACTCCGAGCATTTGAACATAAGTCATGACAGAGTTTGATGCTTTACCGCACCCGAGCCTTTGGGACCGTTAATGCCTCTAAGAACTCAAGATTTTGATCCATTTTTGTGTAATTTGAATCCAATGAATATTAAATTGAATGATTATTTGTGTGTAAATTTAATTTGGTTCTCATTTTTGTTTGATTTGAATTTGGTTCTCATTCGAGTTTGATTTTACTCTCGCTTGAATTCTAATTTAAGATTTCATTTGGGTTTCTGATTGATCCAGGCAAGATAGATTCAGTCAACCAATCTGAATTTGAGATTATTCATTTGGGTTTAATTTGAGTTTTCCGTCCTCGTAGTAGACTATGGGTACCTGCATAAGTATAACAGTTGAAGAACGACAAGTATCCTGAGCTCACATAGAATATCCGTTCGTCTTTATAACTTAATTCAAATTGGTTGGTGGACATGAAGGAGAGCTGCTCAAAAGTGGTATTTTTAGGTCCAATTCTATCATATGCTTGTGATTTTGCAGTTTGATTTCTCCATCTCTGCCTCCTCATCCTTTGAGCTCTTTTCCGTTCTTGCACCAGACTATGGGGACCTGCAGAAATATTACAGTGGAAGAACGACAAGTATTCTGAGCTCACAGTAATATCAGTTGTCAATAGGTGAACTTGCTTTTGAAGCTTTGTGAGGAGATGCACAATGGAAGCTACTCTTGAACTTTGTTCTTCTATTATAATCACAGTTGTATTGTACGTGTATATGGGAGGAACTATATTAGACGACAAGATACATATAGACGGCGCTCTGGGTTAGGAAACCAGGTATGAAATTTTTTTATCTTTTGAAGTTTTAACTTGAAAGGGGATTTGGTTGTAGTACTGAGGATGTTGGGTATGATACAGTGGAGATAGGCTGGGACGAATGCGAAAAATGTGTTGCCACTTGCTATAAATACAGGCTTCGGAGATTTTATGTATGGTTAAAAGCTCAAGTTCTTGGAATGGCTCTTAGGATCCCATGCTTTGACAGGTAGTTGTTGTTAGAGCTGTTTTCAGTGTTGTGTTATTACTTTTGTTTCTCATCTATTAAGAAATGATGTTTCTTTTTCAGTCTCATCGAGGAAGCGGAAGCTCAGTGTGCCTTCATTGAACTCAGAACCATTATGTGTAAGTTGAAATACTAAAATGCGATTGATATGTTTTGGTTCATAGAGTTACCAAATTGGTAATATTACAATCCTTGTTTTAATTGTTGTTGTTGGACTTAGTTCCGTGTTTGGTGTGAAGTTGAGAAAGGTATGGGTGTGAAGTTGAACATTCATTCATCTGTTTCAAGTAATGTATTACCCTAGAAAGCTAGTTCAGGATCGGAAGGCTGAAAACTTGTGTTTCTTTTCATGTGCAGGTCATACATATTTCTGGATAGCTTTTATCCCCATCGTTATAAGATTTCTAACCCTCACATGCACCTTTTACGTTAGCTACCCAGTATGCATATAACTCTATTTACGATGAAGCATATTGTGATGAAGATGCTCAGGAAAAAAATTGGTATTTAGTGCTTGTTTTGGTTAAGATAGGTGGAGAGTATTAAGGAAATATTGAGGTAAATGTTGTACTACCGCTGCTTTTCTATAATGTGGATAAATCTAGGCAGAAAATATATTTCACTGACAGTTATCTCTTGTAGCTTGTAGGCTTCCGGTGAAGACTACTCTGTTGAACCCAGCGATATGTGAAGGTCCTTCTATGGTCTTCTTGATGTTGGAAATATACAAAAAAACTACATAGGTAATCTTGGCTCCTGAAAATGTTATGTAGTGATGTTTTCCAAATATTTACCATTGGTAGCATCATAAAAGTCTACTGGGTTGGAGCTTTTGATTAGTTCTAAAGTTTGTAGGATGTTTGTTTAGTATAAATTCTGATAGCACCTGTATAATGCATCTCCTAAATATGGTTGGTCCTAAAAATTTCATTTCATACTTCTCATATGCACAAACTAATGCATGTACTGTTTGTTACATATGTCATGTATATATTAGGCTTTTTGTTTGACAGTTAAGTGGCTGAATGCATTATACTAGTTCTGATTTTTTTGATATGAAATTTGCCCTATGTACAAGTAGTATCCATACTCTGTTTTTGCGTTTAAGTAGTTTATGCACAATCTCTCTATTTTCTTTTCACTGCGATTCAATGCCTTCATCGTATTTTTGTTGTTTCTTTTTCAGGTTGTTTAGCTTTGAATCCTATTCGAGTGGTAAAATTCTTTGACTGGAGGAGGAGATGTTGTAGATCGAGTCGGTGATTATCCAGTGGTTTTTATTTAGATCCCTATGTACTTCTATTTTCCTTTAGTGTGTTGTTTAGCTCTCTCTTTATGGTTTTGCTGGTAAGTTGCATTTCTCTCTTTATGTCAATTGTATCCGTTATGGGTTGTGCAATGAATACAACGAATGTTGAATGGAATTAAATATTTGAGTTTGATTTTCTTCTTTGAACGCGTAATTGGGGGATATGGGAATTAATTGGGGGATATGAATTACTTCCCCCAACCCATGATTTGCAGCTAAGGGGTGACCATTGGTTATGAAATTACTAAAATACCCTTCCCACAAAATAAAAATCAAAAACTTAAAATCATATCCCCCATTTCCATCTCCACTTCTTATTAATCTTATTTAGGGGTGGAGCTTTGAAACCCAAATATTTCCCATTCCCTTTCAAATTCTAAACTCTCCCCACTCTATATCAAATTCTCTTCTCTTCACTTTGGAAACCAATTGTTTTTTTATTCGGAAGTGATGAAGATCATCTTTGAAAGTGATGATGACCATGCGGAATTGATGAAGACCATGCCGGTACCATGTTCCTAAAGCATATGCTCTTCATCAATTCCGGCATGGTCTTCATCACTTCTTTTGAATTTTTCCAGTATTAATCGGTCCACTTGGCATGGTCGGGTTGATATGAAGACCATACCAGAAAACAATACCGTATAGTGGCAAACAATTTATGAATATTTCCAACAATTGCCCGCATGGGTTTTTGGTTGAATACCATGCCGGCACCAAGCTTTTTCAGCTGCAACAAGGTGGATTCAAAGAAAAAAAATCAATTTTTCAACCTCTTATTAGCGGTAATTCTCTCATCACAATCATCTTCCATTTTCAAAAAAAAAAATTCCACTCAATTTTTTTTTCTCTCATTCTACTCCTCACTCACACAAATTAAAATAAAAACACACACTAATCTATCCCCCAAATACTTAAGTTTTTTACTAATTATTATTAACCACTAAATATGATTAGTGAGGGCTAGATTAGGAATTAAAAAAATAATTAGATAAGGGGTGACCCAGCTTTGCTATTTGGATCCCTATTTTGTCTTGTACCTATATCCCCAATTAGTTTTGATATCCCCCAATTGTGGGTTCAAGTTCTTATTTAAGCTTCATTTGAATTTTAATTTGAGATTTAGTCGTATTGAGTCGAGCCATGCATTAGTCGATTGGTCGGGCCACACGGATTAGTCGATTGATCGAGGCAAGATGGATCATCGGTCAAAGCTAGATAAACAATCTGAATCTATTTTTTTATATTAAGATTTATATCTATGGTGATTGTAGTCGGTCATAAAGTATTAATCAGTTAAAATCGGTCGTTGATATAAGATTTTCAACGACCCCGAGAGACACGTCATAGTAGAAAAGATGCTCAAACAATGACCCTTTCTTTGACCGCCAAAGCAAGTCATTTAACTCGAATCTATGACTTGCTTCATCGGTATAAAACTCTTATTTTCCACTAGTGGCCTAGGTTGCACGGTTTGCAAGACTAGGCGCGGGCGCTACTTTGGCATGTGCCAATGGCATAGCGGCTTGGAAAGTGGCTGGCGGTGCGTGTTGGCATGTGCCGATGGCATGCACGGCCATATTGGCCTAGGTTGCACGGTTTGCAAGCATAGGGCGCGGGCGCTACTTTGGCATGTGTCAATGGCATAGCGTCTTGGAAAGTGGCTAGCGGTGCGTGTTGGCATGTGCCAATGGCACGCACGGCCATATTGGCCTAGGTTGCATGGTTTGCAAGCCTAGGGCGCGGGCGCTACTTTGGCATGTGCCAATGGCATAGCGGCTTGGTAAGGAAAGTGGCTAGCATAGCTAGGGCCAAGGCAAAGTTCGTTTGGCATGGCGCGGCTAGCTTGGGCTAGGTGTGGCTGGCATGATTTTCCATTGGCACGGAGGTGCGGCTAGCATTGTTGGCATGCTTTGGCGCGTTTGGTGTGACTGGCATGATTTGCCGTTGGCACAGGGGTGCGACTAGCATGGTTGGCATGCTTTGGCGCGGTTGGTGTGGTTTGGCATGATTTGCCGTTGCTTGTGGGTGCGGCTAGCATGGTTGGCATGCTTTGGCGCGTTTGGTGTGACTAGCGTAGCTAGGGCCAAGGAAGAGTGTGTTTGGCATGGCGCGGCTAGCTTGGGCTAGGTGTGGCTGGCATGATTTTCCATTGGCACGGAGGTGCGGCTAGCATGGTTGGCATGCTTTGGCGCGTTTGGTGTGGCTGGCATGATTTGCCGTTGGCACAGAGGGGAATTAGGGTTTCGCTCGTTCTAACCCTAATTTGAAAAAATACCCCCATTAATTACTGACTATATGCATTAAGTGTTCTAATAAATGTGTCACCGGTGACATTAGGTTATTCGGGGTTTCACAATTTTACCCTTTGTCTAAAAACCACCATCAACAATACCATAAGCGGAAATTCTCATTTCCCATAACAATTCATATTGACAACAAAACATACAGGTCATTTCCAAACCATAGAAAGATTAACAGAATCAACAGAGCAATCATAATGCAATTTAAATAAAGCATGGAATGCATGAGTTTATTAAACAAAGACTTTTGTAAAAGAACCAACAATGGTTACAAAAGAGGCAAATGTATTCCCACCTCTTTTGATGACCGGCCACGCCTACCTTGAGATCCACGATCCACTGGTTCATCCTCCGAATTGATCATTGTTAATAACTAAATGTTAATCATACAAACATTCTAAGAGTTTAGCCAAAAGGCTCATACAAGGCTCATACAAGTCTAACTAATGGTTTTAAGCCCAAGTCTACTAAACCGGCCCATTAATCTAAAGCCCGGTCCAACAATGTCAACTAACGGTCAATAAAAGTCAAAGGGTCAATTAACTGTAAACGTCCAATCAAGGTCAAGTCCTGGTCAAATGGTCAATGCTAAATCGGTCAACTCAGGTGAAAATAGGTACTCGGGAGAGTCAACACCGATTCGACTCGGTCATAACAAGTAGTCACTAAACAAGTTAGTCGACATCCGACTGGGATGACTAATAGGTCTAATTCTATTACAACTTCAATTCCTACAAAGTATATCTTTCTTCTTTATCATTTAAACTTCAATTCATTCATTCAAACAAACTTTGAATTTCCAATACAATTAAGAAATCTTATTACCTGCAACTGCAGTAGCTACAAGCCTTCAATGAGACAGACCATTGATTCTACAATAATCACTATAATTACTTCTTTAGAGATTCTTCCCTGCAATACATTCATCTAAACCCAAATACATTTAAGAGTGGGTCACAATATCCTCGGTTGCGATTTAACACAAAACTTATCTATCACTTTGCAACATCATTACTCACATCCAGTCTCCAATATAATCGGCTCATACACATAACTTCATCCCATGCAACATTTCGCAATCCTAATTCATTACCACCGAAGCTCAACTCCACTTTTCCACTAAACCATACATTCGCAACATCAACAACAAATCATAACACCATATCCACCACACTCCATTCAACATATCAATCACCTATAACTTCGGTTAAATAACTCAACTATAAACTTTCACGGCCTCACTCAAACTCGGCTCATATTATCACCACCAACACCAACAACCTGTCTTTGCCAAAGAACTACCATGAACTTCAACCACTTAAACCACTATAACTTCAACCTATTCTTGATTTGCTCCTAACAAACTATATGAACCCGACCTAGATTCAACATCAACCACTTTTCCATGCCCTACATCAACAACCACTCTAGTATCAACAACATTTCCAAAATCATGTGCCTTACTAAATTACTACCACCACCACCACCAGATTCATCCTCAACTCAAACTATTAACTCACGTAACAACTTCATAACAACTCCATAATCTATAACAACCACTAATACAACTTCTTCCCGACATTCTCACACCCACCACCACCACCTCCACAACTCAATCACAGTTCATACTATACTCAACATAACAACAGTACATTCACAAAAACAAGATTCCATAATCTAAAAACTAAAAAACGAAACAACAACTTAAAACGAAATTAGAATCTTACTCAAGAATCAACATTCTCTCGAATAGCTAAACTCCCATTTCAATTTTATGAAACCCTAACTTCACAGTTCATCTCGGCCAATTCCCAAAATCTCCACTCAAACAAAATTGAAACCCTAATTGGCCGATTGTAAGGAGGCCTTCTATGCGATGAATTCCCTGTATATTGTCCGTCACAAAGTTTGTCCCAAGAGAAAAAAAAAACATTTTACAATTTCATAAAATCGATATTCAAATCGATACAATTAACCAAATTGATCAAAGATTTCTTTCACATATAGTTATACAAACATATTTCGAGTTAAAACTTACTCAAAAAAATCATTACATCGAGCAAATCGAATCGGACTCGAACAAATTGCAGTAGAAGAAAAAACGGCGAAGAAGATCACGTATCGGGTATACGGGTCGGACACGGATCGCCTCAAACCCTACCTTTACTATGTTTACGGCATCTCGAGATTGCTTGACTTTACTCTTTATTTGGTCGGGCAAACAAATTTCAATTTGGTACTTCATTTCCATCATGCGATTTTCCTCCATCCTCACTTCCACGATAAAATAAATCTATAGCGAGGCTTTCCGTCTTCTTCGCTCACTCTTCATCAAGCCAAGATCAAATAAACAAACCCATTTCATCTAATCAAAAATCAAAGACACCCATATCAACATCTAATCGCACGGGATTAACAAATCAATAATTGAAGAACTTACGTAAGAAAAAATCGATATAAAAGGGAAAATTGGTGACCAAAATAAGAGAGGGGGAAATGCAAATGTTATCCGGAGACGGAGAGATAGAAAACGAGGTTTGCATAATTTCAAATTTTTATTTTATGGTCTGTTGACGTGGCAACGCATGTGGGACACTGGACTCGGAAGTGAGAACCGTATCAAATGCACGCGTATGTAATTATACTTAGGTAATTTTTGGGAGAGATTATCCAGTTTGCTTCAAGGAAATTAAACAGTGCAACACATGCGTCTCCATGGAGGCTTGATATCTCTGACACGTATCCTATGGTTCACCCCTTTGACATTTTTTACGAATGGAATATAGCACATAGTTTTCACGCGAACTTGCCACCAGTGCATCTAAATTTCTTTTCATGTTTTGCTTTATTTTACGATTAAATTTATTTCTTTAAAAATGTCTTTGGTCTTCGTCGGCCTCCCACTGCTGTAGCAGTCATCTAGTTATTAATCTTAATCAATTCTTCAACCTCAAACTTTAATTCAAATTAAACTCATCTCTAATTCCATCTTGATCGTCACTCAACCAAACTCCATCAACTCTCCAAGAAACCCTAACTAATCACTCATCATCATCGATTTCATCTTTTGATACTTAATTACATATGTAATTGCACTCGAAATCCTTCATCCACTTATTACTCATCTCAACTCATCATCCTAGAACATCAATTTCTTCATCTAATTATTCTCTGAGTTCTTGTGACGAAACCCTAATTATCTAATCCATCACCGTGAATCGAAATTTAAAAACTAAATCTTCTCTTTTACTTTAGACACACCAAACCCATCTTCAATTTATTACATCCATCCTTAATTTCACCCAAACCCTCTATCACCTCCAAATCACAGAACTCTAGCTTCCATTTCTCTTCAATCCACTATTTCTTTTTCATCCAATGTTGAACCAACTTCTTCTGCATCACACAACCATCATCCCCTAAGTTTCTTATTAATTTTACAACCCCAAGAACATCTCTCAGAATCGCCAAAGGCGAAGAACGGAAGAAGGAAGAAAGGGGAGAAGAAAACACAGAGAAAGAAAGAATGAGAAGAAAGAAGAAGAAAAGAGAATGACTTCTCTTCAATTCGGTCGAGGGGATAAGGCCCAAAGGAAACACTAGGACATTCACTTGCGTTGATAAGGAGCCCAGGTCAGTGTAATTGTGAAAAGACTATTTTGCCCTTTAACTCAATCTGATGTTTACTTCTTCGTCTGGTATCCGAATGACACGTTCAAGTAGCCCATTCCGCGTAACTTTATGAGATGTATCTAACGATACTAGTTTCGTATCTAGTTCGTTGTTAAATTAATTCCTAATAATTAACGTTCGTATTAAACTAATCGAGATATTAATGACTAATACGTCTCCTGACTAGTCTAATAGCGTTGACGAGCTTGAGGGTCTTTACAACTTTCTATATCATCTCTTTATCTTCTCCTCTAGCCGAACCTTCATCACCCTCACGAGATTTGTTTTTTCATCTCCGTGATTAATCGTCGATTTGCCAAAATTTGATTGACGATTAAACTAGACTATATAATGGTTCAAACAAAGGAAAAGGCAACTGGTAGGCGTTCAAAATCGTCTTTAAATCCCTCAATTGAACTAGAAGAAACCATTGAAGAAGAAGAAGAAGAAGAAGAAGAAGAACCCACTGAAATTGAACCACAAAATCAACCAATCGAAGCACCAACTCCTCAAATGAGAATAAGAAAGCAATTTCTACAAACCCAATCTCTTATTTTCTGTTTTTAATTACTTGAATATGGTAATTTCCAAAAAAAAAAAAAAAGGGTTTTAGTCGGATTCAGGGCATGGTTCGGCGCATATTTTAGTTGTATTTTGTGCCGAACTGTTCCTCAAAATTGCATCTTGAACGTGTAGATGAACAGTTCGTCTTGTAATACAATAATCAATATACACCGAACCTAGTCTTTCGTAGGTTTTACAAATAGGGTTCGACTAGTTCGATAGTTTTAAATTTGAGCCGAAGTTTGTAGTGAACATGGATTAGATGTAGGTTCGGCTCGTATTTGGTTTATCGGGTTAGCCGAACCCTAGAGTTGATGGGTTCGGCTTATTTTGATTATTGCATAACCAGTCGAACATCTCCCTATGTGACAAACCGTGTGATTGGGTTTCTATTACAATCCTAGACTTGAATTAATTCAATAACTTTCAGTATGTTAATAAAGTTTTAAACTTGTTTTAGGAATAATGAAGCTAAAACGAGGAGTAGGATGGAGGTTACACCTTCTACTTCTAAAACACCCGTTCCTCGAGGAGGAGGTAACAAAAAATTGGGAGCTGAAGGCACAGGATCTGGTTGATTACCATTGGTACTGGTCCATCAAGCACGATCTTAAAAAAATAACACAAGGTAAGATACTACAATGCAAAACTAATAGCGAGGTTCGGCTAGTACGAATAATCTAAATACGTGTCGAACCTAGCACATTTACAAGGTTCGGCTGGTACGATATTCCCCATATGTGCCGAACCTATCCAAATTTTTGAACACAACAATTCCAGTGTATGGTTCGACTTATTATAACAATTAAAAACAAGCTGAACTAAGGTCTTCAAAGTAGGTTCAGCTCATATGCATAACACTTTCAGCTAGCTAAACTGTTCATCCAGACTCACCGAACCTTAGTGATAAAACACAAACTTATTTTTTGGTTTATGTGTATTTTCCTAGGTTTTTTTGGTGAAGATTAACCTTCCCCATCCATTGAATCAAAATACAAATTTTTTTCTCACTTTCCCCTTCTCCCTCCAAAAAAAAACCTAACCTTTTTTTTCCTCAAAATTTTTTTTTTCCTCAAAATTTTTCATCTACTCAAACATATATAACTAAATTATCTTAATCACTAATCAAGATTATTATAACTAATTATTAGTATTAATACTAATCCTGTAAGGGCAGATTTGCCATTAATAAAAATATTTGGTTAAGGGATTATTGATTTTGATATTTTCAACCCTTTTTGTCTTTATTCAGTATGCCCTAAAACATTCGGGATAAAACAAGAATTTTAACAAATTTCGGTACATAATTTTTGTTGGGCCAGATTTAGGACAGACAATAGCCCAGATTCGCCCCTTACAAGGCCCGTTCCTGCATTGGGTAAAGATGTGGTAGCATCATAATGCTTCCTTAGGTGAGCAATATAAAGAAATGTTGCATCTGTTGATAAGGGACGAGCAATGTGATGCGAGCATCATAATACTTCCACCAATAAGCAACATGAGTAGACGTTGCATCTCATGAGCAAGGAACATGCTTAGCATCATAATACCAAGTTGATGCATCACTTTGTAAAAAAATGAGTTGATGTAAAAAAAAGAAAAATTTTGAAAGGGTGGTTTTGGGCTACATCCTTAACTCCTTATAACGAGTTATTCCTGACAATTATGGGATTCGGACCCCTACCTTCGCAGTGGGAGGGACCATGCCAACCATCAGACCACTTGTATGTATGTAACATAGGCTCAAGATGACACGTCATAAAGTATGTATGTCATATGAAAATTACGGAGTGTCACAGGAGGTTCACAAAGATATTCTCACAGTCAATTAGTAGTACCTTAATCGGAGCCTAATAGAAAAAGATGGGAAAAATATTTGGAAGCTGATACCTTTCGCTATAACATGGGGCGAGCGAAAGGAATAAAACAAAAGACCAAAAGCTCTAGATTCCTTGATAGTTGAAGTAAAAAAGCTAGCTATTTTTGGTGGAGTTCAAATGCAGGCTGGTATAACTCATTTATGTGCAGGGATCTCATCATTAACCGGCCTGTCGTACTAGAAGTTGCTAGAAGCTAAGGGTTATAGCGAAAGGTATAACGTCGGGTACTGATGTGGGTTTGTGTGAGAAAGCTTACTTCGGGTACTCATTTATGTGTCGGGAGATTTTGGGCCAGATTGTCGTACAGTGTTATTTCTTCAATAAAATTTTAACGTTTTCTCTGTAAAAAAAACGAGAAAAAAAACTAGAAGCAAATAAACATATCTTTCGGTAGATGCTCATTGCAGCGGTTCAAGCACAAAACACCAAAAGTAAATAAGTAGGCGAATGATACACATGGGTAATATTCCCAACTTACGCCCTTAGGCATATATATATTAATACCAACATTTTTATTACCTTGGTTCACCAAAAATCTCTTGCAACATAGGTTCACTCGCTGATCGGTCTCCGCAAGCTAGCATGCTTGTATCAGTTGAGGTGTCAAGTTGGGTATTTGTAGTTGTTGATGTGAATGATGGGGTATCGTTATCATTAATAAAAGAGCTCATATCATTGAACTGCCAGTCTGTAATATAACTAGGTTTCGACGTAATGGGGTTTACTCCAATGTCACCTGACAGCATACTAACCACACGAGACATTGTAGGTCTCATTGTTGGTGATGCCTGAATACACAAAAAGGCTATTCCAATCATACGCATGGCTTCTCCTTTGTCAAAATCAGCTAATGATGGGTCGACCAGTTCCAATGCACGATCGTATTCGTGTAGACTCCAAGCCTGAAAAGTTTTGACATTACACCACCTTATAAGTTTCATAATTTCACATCAAAAACAACCTGCAGGGAGTATTCTTTTTGGGTTTGCAATAATGAAATTCCATCTTAGATGGCAACAGGATGAAAAACTTGTAGCATTATTCACAAAACGTGATCCCATCAATACCCTTGAAGATTTATAACTGTAAACCTGTGATCTTACCCATTCCAGAAGATATTGTTTATCTTGGTCCAAGGTTGTGTCGGTATTTGGTCGTCCGGAAAGAATTTCCAGCGCAACAACCCCAATTCCAAATACATCAGCTTTCTCTGTAAGATGTCCACGCATGGCATATTCTGGGGCAAGATATCCTCTTCAAGAGACAACAGAATGGTGAGTTTAATACTGTTCAAATAAATATCATAGTGAAATATGTGAGAAAGCTTACATTGTTCCTGCCACTCGGGTACTGATGTGGGTTTCTTTATCATCATATAACTTCGCCAAACCAAAATCTGAAATTTTGGGGTTTAGATCAGTGTCCAGAAGAATATTACTGGCTTTGACATCCCGATGTACAATTCTTGGTCTCGACTCTTCGTGAAGATAAGCTAGGGCTTTTACAGCTCCTGAGAAAATCTGGTAGCGGGTTGGCCAGTTGAGGTGTAGACCACTCTTTCCTGCGTGGTGATGATTATTAGCAAGCATCATTAATTCCAAAGTATCAACATATATGAATGGAGAGATAACTCTGCCATACCAAATAGTGCTTGATCTAGGCTTCTGTGTTCGAGATACTCATAAACAATGAGACGATTTGCCCCCTCAATGCAGCACCCATACAATTTCACAAGGTTGCGATGTTGGACAGCAGAGATGGCAGCAATCTCTGCCACAAACTGACTTTTTCCTTGCTTAGAAGCTACTGAAAGTTGCTTAACAGCAATTGCTCTTCCATCAAGTAGTGTGCCCTGAAATACCACAATTTAATAAATAACTATAACTATAGACATCATCAATAAGATTTTCATCAAAAATAGAAATTGTTTCTTGGCAAGATACTACCCTATTCCTTTGTTTTCAACTTTCTCTTAAGTATCATCATATACTGCTCTCTATCTCTAGAGTAATACAGTTGTTCATAACTTAAAAAGTCATCAGTTTCTTTTCTTCTAATTAGTTACCCTAAGAGAAAAAGTGAACCTTGCCTTGTAAACAGATCCAAATCCTCCCTCTCCTAGCTTGTTTGCAGAATTGAAGTCATCTGTAGCATTTCTCAGTTCCGCATAAGTAAATGTATTTGGCATGTTCTCTATCCCTACAAGATCTGCAAACCAATTTAACAAAAGTAAGTATTAGTTCTCTATCACGTAGATTCCATGTAGTTCTCTCTACCATCTTAGCTTGCATCCATCTTAATTAGTAATTACTAAGCATTTGTTATAGATTTTTTTTTTTTTTTTTGATGGGTAAAGAATATATACTGCTAACAAGATTCAAATTGAAGTCACTGGTATCATCACTAATGACTTTACCACTGTGCTATTGTGATATTAGGGTTACATATTTGATTTTAAGACAAGTAAGAAAGGATTATACGTTATACTATAATAAATAGAATTAAGTTTAGTACCATATATACATAAAACCTTACTCCAGATATATACACATTATCATTTACCTTCATCTTCATCGGTATTTAATCTTTTCATTCTATAATAAAACACCCCAAATATGGCTATACAGCTCAATACTGCAGCAGAAATTATAATGCCAACAATTAAACCAGTTTTGTTCCCTTTAGGAGAAGTTGGTGGAAGGTTGCTGACAGTTGGTTCAAAATCTGAACAAGAAATTAAGAATTAATAGT
Source organism: Papaver armeniacum (assembly GCA_023531295.1). Taxonomy (NCBI): domain Eukaryota; kingdom Viridiplantae; phylum Streptophyta; class Magnoliopsida; order Ranunculales; family Papaveraceae; genus Papaver; species Papaver armeniacum. The sequence continues at coordinate 267,098 of JAJJWW010004743.1, forward strand.
GGGGGGAAAGTCTTTGAAACACTAGCACTGATATAACTTAATGATTTCAGTTTACCTTTGCATCAAAAAACAAAAATAATGATTTCAGTTTACCTGGCGTAACACTAATGGCAGAAATGGATGGTCCATAAGCACCTTGAAAAGGTATGCAGCAAGTTCCTTTTCCGGCCCAAAAAAGATGGATCTCAAGGTAATTCTGAGATACCCTAACCTTGTAATCCATCCGAACAGCTCTATTAGATGCCCCACTTGTCTCCTTTCTTATATCAAAGTCCTTAACACGCCTATTCCCCTGACAAAATAAAAGGTGGGCAATAAGATTATGGGCATTATTGCTACAGTAAGTGCATAACCAATTGCAGAGACACCTCTACAATGGACACTTAGCAATTGTTGCAACTTGCAGCCATCAATATGATTAATCATCAGAAGTATCAGTGATCACTGATTAGTCATTTTCACAGTTAGTTCAGGACATGCATGGTATATAACATAATTCATCGTGCTCCATGAACTTTCTAATACTGTAATACACATGCCGTATAAGTTTCAACGACTTCTGCTTTGCTCAAGTTTGGAAGAAGCACGCTGCTCAGGTGCGAACATCCAAGCTTGAATTAGATGAAGTAGTAAAAAATGTACCTGAAGATAAATATCGAAAACACGTCTTCCAAGACTCTGCCATGTGCGTGAGCTGGGATCCTGATACTGTATCTCCGCAAATCGCAGATTTACTTTGTATATTCCGTTCTCAAGTCCAAGGCCGTAGTATCTTAGTGATCCTCCTGATATCCTGGATGACTGGTACAACTCCGAATCTAAAGTCCCAGTAATCTGAGCAGGAGTATATAGATAATAAGCAGCTCCTGATGTTTCACTAAACAGACCGACATTGCTAACTGCCCATCTCCTTGAATCAGTAAGATATAGGGATGCTGCACCGAGAGTTGAGTTTTCTGCCTCAAAACTGATACCATCCGAAGATCTAATATCTCGGCCACCACACTTAATCGCGAAAGAGGAGTCTGCCGACAATAGAAGTATATAAAATTAGCTTGTGGAAAGATCCTAAAACTACAAAGTCCTGCTTACACTAGTGCAACTTGATGGAAATGTTGTCTCACTCTATCCATAGGCCGGAGATCTGAAAACACTTGACAAAACTTTGGCAAAAAAATAAATAATCAAAGATCCAATCTTATCTGTAGATCTATTTTCCTAAAATATGAATCCTCATATTACGGTCAGATGACGATAATGATATTCGCTGTTTCTTCCTGGACACTTTAGCTTGCTCAAATGGTACATGCGATTATAAATTAGAACCCTGTGAATAAAAATCTCTCAGATAGATTCAAATTGCCTCTTATTTTTAGGCTTTTGTTAACTTGTATACACGTATACATGTTAAGGTTTAATTAAGAATTATTTTATTTCTTTTGAAATTGTGTTTTTTTGTCTTATTCTACTAGAAATTGGTTTTTCTTGCACTAAAAACAACAAATTTTGTTCCTAATGCAATAAATTATTGTTTTCAATGCAATAAAACAAACAAATCTTGTTTCCAATGTAAAAAATTATTGTTTTAGTAAACCTTAACGTGTATACGGGTATACAAGTTAACAAGACCCTATTTTTGACAGATTCAGTATTAATTAGTAGTCTCAAATAGTTTGGCTAATGCATTCGCCTTCAAGTTCAAGACGTCAAGTAAAACTGTTGAGATTCAAGATTGGTTTTGAGTTGGATGTCAATATTCTATTAACTGAAAAGTGGAAAAAAGCATGCCATTTATAACTAACATTGTTAGAGTATAGGATTGATAATAATAAATTATATGGAAAGTTTTAGTATTTAGGAATTATATTTAGTATTTGATATATTTAGTATGAATTGATTTACAAACATTATTTTTGCATACCAAGTTATGGTATCGCTATATATACCCTTTGGCTTCTCAATGTAATCAATACCATTAAATAATAAAATTCTCTTTTATCTTTATATTTTTAGTTCGGACTTGGTATCAGCGGGTTCGATCCGGACATGTTGCCCACCTCGTTTTCTTTTCTAACCGGCGGCGGTAGTCTCCAATGCTACCGTCCGCCGGATCTTTCCTCTGCTGCAATATGATTAGTTTTTTTTATTAGGTTTTTATTTTAATTTTTAGGTTTATCATCTATATTAAAAAAAAATGGTTTTATCGGTTTGCTACCAAACCCTACTTCTCACCACTACCAGCACCAGCTCCCTTTATCTCGTTACCTCATCACTTGTTCTTCCATCCCACTTTTCTTTTCTTTTCCTTTTCCCTACTGTTCGTCCAGGACCCTACTTCAACTCATCAAATCATCAATACCACTTTCTTTCTTTTCCATCTTTAATTCCTTCTACCACCTATTCTGATCTCTTCTACTCTGTCCAATTCTTTTTGTTTTTCTTTACACTATGAAAAAGTCAACCAAATCCACGTCCCGTCAAAACCCCACTTTCCAAGCCCCCGAGCCCAACAGCCACTTAATCCTAACCAACACCCATCATATCCATTCTTCGTCAACTTTTCTAATCCCAATTTTGCAGGGTATTATCTCTTTTCTCTTATCGATGATTCTTATATGCTCCATCAATGGTTCTGTTATTTTCGCTACTTTGGCGGTTCTCCTAATCAGTATTATTTTCGCTACTTTGTCGCTTCTTCTTATACTTCTCGGGCATTTATTGGCACCGCACTTCATCAACAACTTTCAAGGCCAATCTCATGTGATTTGCAATCCCCATGAGATTGAGGGAGGGTGTTAGAGTATATGATTGGTAATAATAAATTATATGGAAAGTTTTAGTATTTAGGGTTATATCTAGTATTTGATATATTTAGTATAAATTGATTTACAAGCATTATTCTTGTATACCAAGTTATGGTATCGCTATATATACCCTATGGGTTCTATAATAAAATTCTCTTTTATCTTTATATTTTTAGTTCTGACTAACATCTTAAGTAGAATTGCAAAAAAAAAAAAAAAAAAAAAAAAATTTGAAGTAGAGGAGCTTGGGAACAAATCGAAGGTGACTTACAGCGAGGAGGATCTCCATTGCAAGAAAAATTTCGCTGAAGGCAACTCAATCCTAAAGCTGGAAGACTGAATGGGTGTTCCAGGATAAAGTTAGTAGAACAATCAGGAAGGTCAAAACAGAGTGTGTGTAATTAAGAAGTGATTTTGTCCCCATCTGCTCTTTGTTTTTATTTATTTGATTAACAAAATTCCCGCATAAGGTAAAAAGAAAAAGTGCTGAGACACCCGTAATAGGTTACCTGTTTCTCAACAAATCGCCTGACAAGTTGTTGGCAACCAAATTCCTGCATCGTGATCAAAATAAATTCTTAATGTTTCTTTATGTTGCAAGTTCGTACTAAACGTATCTGTTATTAGCATAAGTGGTGTTCAATAACATGTATGTAGAACACCAGATGCCTCATTTGCGGAAACTGCACTCAGGCACACACAAAGACAAACACAGTATGGTACGTTAGTGTATAATTTTAAACATAGTAGTGGATTTGGTAACGCTTCAAGTTGTTACAGACCCTAAATATATACCCTGGTATTACTAAGTTGGGTTTGGTAACGCTTCAATCCTTCAACTTTTGACATTGGTGTTTGATAAAGATTTTGAAATTTCCAACTTTTAAAAATGGGGAGGAGAAACTTTTAAAAGCTACACAAACACAAATTTTGGTCCCACATAATTTTAATGATTGATTTAGACAGCAACTCATAAAAGAAAAGCGCTTTTGTAAAACGAACACATCAATATCAAACCAAGCCTAATACTATCTCCTTCTTCTTCTTCTTACAGGCCTTTAGTCCGAAAAAGTTCAGGAAGGCTAGAATTGGAATACGACAACTTCCCCAGCAATCACCTATCTTGGTGTTGTTCCCATCCTTTCCTAAAAAATGGTTGGTTTTCAACCAAACAAAGGTACAGGAAAACTTCCCAAGCAGTCACCTATCTTGGTACTGCTCTTTCCCTCTATTGGTCTATCGATGGCTCGACAAGCCTATTGCTCTTTCCCACTATTGATCTACCGATGGCTCTCCAAGCCTATCGCAATCCTATTTTGATAGGGGAATTGCTGGGGTCTCCCTAATACTATCAACCAAAAGAAATTATAAAAAAAATTACGGAAAATGGGTCATTTGTCCAAAAAAAATTTAAACACGGTTCAAATGGACGAGTAAAAAATTTGATGGGTGAAATGGACCAAAAAAAAATAGCAAGGATGAAACTGGATTCATCCTAGCTTAAACTTAAAAAGTAGCAAGGATGATTAAACTGGATGCATCTGTGTAAAATAAAAATAAGAAAAAATATTTGAAAATGGACAGGATGAACTGGTTACATCCTGCCTATTTTTAAATTTTTGTCCATTTAAACAGTATCTAAATCTGATTGTCCTTTTCGCCCAAAAAATTTTGATTTTGGTCTTTTTAACCAATTTTGTGAAAAAATTAGCAAGAAATTTATTTTCATTTGCTGTCCTGAAATAAAGACGGGGCAGTTGCCGATATGGCTGCATAAATGGATAATGCATGACCTTTTATGATGAAATGTAATGATGTGCACAATACCCTGTCCTTAATAAGAAAATGTGGATCAGCTGGAGATGTGCGTTCAGATAGCCAAGAACCATTGTACGAAACAGTTTTGTAAAAGGTTACAAAAAAGAATTAAACTAAACTAGTACAATGTTTCTGAATACATACAGTGATGTGTTTCGTTGAGTTACCCATGAAGGAAGACTTCCTGATAATTCATTGTAAGACAAATCTCTGCATGAAATGTAACATAGGATCAATCATTATCAATGTTATGTAGAAACATACTAAACAAGCGGGAATATTTATATAAATACGAGACCAAAAACACCATAAGAATTAAGATGCATAAAAAAAAGGTCTAGTTTGTTAAAAACATCTTGCTACAATAATTAAAATGTGTAGTTCTAAATACCAAATCCACCCTATAAACCCCGAACCCCTATCTCAGTACACTAAGGTGGTAAGGAAGATAGTGCCACATATATATACACCAACATTTACCTTATAGTACTCCATCATTTATGAATAAATCATTTGTTTCAGATATTTTGTAAGAACTACTGGTGACCAAATTCCGTGTATGATCACCTTTGATATTTCTTAGATCCCTAACGTGCGCATGATCACCTTTGATATTTCTTTATTCATTGGTAAATTAATTTACTTACTTTAGAGATCTTATATACTCATTTTCATTTGATTAGTAAACAGTAGTATTAGTTAGTAGAAGATGTAACAACTGCAGAAAATGGAGGGGCCAAAAGCTCAGTTTTGACTTTTAATCATAGGATAGAATGTCAGGACATACATCGTTAGAATTTTTGAACTTATCCGGGGCGGAAGGTTACCAGACAGGCTATTGTTTCCCAGAAACCTGCAAATTGAACCAAGTGACGGTCAAAATACCTCATCATCCCATTTTTCTAATCAAGGGCGTTTACATATATGACTGAATTGTTCTAGAAAAAAATAAAAATAAATTAAAAACTACTAAATGAAAGATTAACATAAGCTCTTACAAGTGAGACAGTAAACTCAAAGTGAAGAGAGCCCCGGGAATTCGTCCAGTTAAATTGTTAAAGCTTAGATCGCTGGGGAAAAAAAAAAAAAAACATGTGCATGATGTCTAATTCTTGTGTATATACATAATCTCAGTAGAATAAAGTACCACGGATATTCAACTGATAACTTACAGTCTCTGTAACTTTCCGTACTCTCCCATGTCAGATGGAATGTGACCGGAAATCAAATTGTTTCTCAAAACTCTAACAGTAGAAGGAATATGCACATAATTAGGTAAATTGGTGGATCTATTTGGTAGAAATAGAATTGTTCGTTTCAAAGAATAAAAATTTCTTACAAGACTGACAAATTCTTCAAGTTCTTGATAAAATCCAACGATGAGCTTATGTTAGACAAGTCACTAATTCGCCTACAATATAAGATATGTCAGCAGATCCAGATAAGACACGGTTCAACAACAACAACAAAACAAAAAAAGACACGGATAAAGCAGCTGATTGTTGACACTCACAGATCGTTCAGTAACGGCAAATTGGATAAGCTGGATGGAATAGGCCCTGTAAAAGAGTTCCCTTGGAATCGCCTGCATTCCAAAAAAAAAAAAAAAAAAAAATCTGTAAAGAACAAAGATAATTTCAACGGGAAAACTTAATACTACATGCACCAGATAATTGGTAATAAACATTAGGGGCACCAGAAAAAGAAAAGAAAAAATCTTATCGGAGTCATTGGTAATAAACATTATGAAACAAAAATTTTAAAAAAAAAAAAAAAAAAAATCATCTCAGCAGAGTCCGTAGATGGATAGTATTGGACTAGGTATCTAAGCACAACCTTGGTAATAATTTCAGAAGAAAAATCACAATAAGGTCTATGTTTATGTGTTTATGTGTCAGGAATAGGTGACATTTGATATTAAGTGAATGAATCTTATGAGAATAAAAAAAAAATCTTACAAGACGGTTAGTTTAGACCAATTTTTCCCAATAAAGTCAGGTATCTTTCCGGTGAAAGCATTATCTGACGCCCACCTGAAACCCCAAATATGCTTTTCTTGTAATATGACATAAATTTTACGCGCATAACCAAAAATAATCCACAAGATAAATAGAATTTTCAGTTCACGGTTCATACAAGGTCACCATATTTACTAGGGCCGCAAATGATAGCGGTATATCTCCACCCAATCCAGAACTGTCGATGTATCTGCCAAGTTTGATGATGCAAGAAAATCAGCAGAGTGACGTTTGTTATTTCTCCAAAACAATATGCCATAGTTTAAAAATGAATGCATAGCTGATTCGGTCATGTCTCTGAAAATGAAATGAACCTAAGTACACCCTGCTACTTGCCATTGAGTCAATCACATATTGTTCTTTAAAGCAGCTATATATGATAATTTCATTTTGAGGAAGTGTGATAGAGTCAAGATGGACTTTGACCAAAGATTACTAGTTCAAGATGGCCTAGTAATTTCATTGTTAGGCCTTTTCTCTAACGATGCATTAAAATTTAAAACTTACATCTGCTCAAGATTAGTTAAAGACCCGAGCTGAGGAGGGAGTGACCCAAATAAGTTATTTCCACTCAAAGACCTGCAAAAAAAAAGTAGTCCCTTTTAACCACATTAATGTGCACACAGCATCAAGTTATATGAGTTATGTTAATCAACCTAGTTTTATAGTGACAATCTAAACAGCAGAAAATTAGCTCTAATTAAAAGTGTCTTACAGAGTTTTCAACTTTCGAAGATTTCCAAGCTCCTTGGGAACAGTTCCGGTTAGAGAATTAATACTCAGACCCCTAATAGAGATTACAGACAGAAAAATGCATTAGCAGCCTGGCAAACATCAACCCAAAACAATTCATGTTTCTTAAAGAAACCACGGAACAACCAACTCACAGTCCTTCTAGCATAGATAAATTGCCAAGAAATGCAGGTACGGGGCCCGTCAAGAAATTCTGACTCAGAATCCTGAAAAAGTAAGGTAAAAAAACTTGGTATTATTAGAATACATTTTTTCTAGGCATACTGTGTATGCCTGTGCTAGGTCTTGTTTCAACTGATGCAAAAACGTTAAACTAAATTAATGAGGAAAATACTTAGAGAGTAACAGTGATACACGTAATCCTTAATTTTAACATTGTCTTGTCTAAGCAGTAATAACTTTTGAATGCAAACATAATATCTGCAATACTCAAACACAAGTATGGTGGTGTCTGAACAACTCCACACAGGTGCCAACTTAGTTTTTTTATATATATAATATAATTTTTTCTTATATATATAAAAAGATGACATTCATTAACTTAAATTAAAATGGGACATTATCCGTTTACATAGAAAATATCTTTGTCGATCTGTGATATATCACATGAGGTAAAATATGGAACAACAACTGACTTCCTCACAATCAACTATGTCAATGTACCTCCTTCCAGGACAAGTAGATGAAAAACTCTTAAAACAACCAACATACTCAAGCCATAATAAAAGTAGATTAGCCACCCAAATCTTACTCCTATTTTGACTATAAATCATGCAAGAAATACTCAAAAAGAGTTAATGGATGAGGCAATTCCATACAGGTAGGTGAGAGAAGTCAAATCTGCAAGCTCTTTTGGAATCACGCCTCTTATGTCCATTGCATATGCTCTCCTGAGCACATTAAACCATTGAGATTGCATTAACAAAAGATAACGGTGTTTCACAACCAAAAGGTAGCTACATGTGTTAACGCTACTTAAACATATAGTCAGTAGCTTAATGCAAAAATCAACAGGTATTTGCTACTATTCAATTTCCTTACACCGATGGCGTGTTTGGTTGGTGGGAAGAGAATTATATTCCTTAGAATCCTATTCCCAAAAGAGGGAAATCCTAAACCCACCACCTCCATGGGTTTATAATTCTCTTACTTTTTGGAAATCCTATTTCTAACCGTTCTTTAATCGGAAAATGGGTCATATGTCCAAAAAAAAATTAAAACACGGTTCAAATGGACGAGTAAAAAATTTTATGGGTTAAATGGACACAAAAAAAAAATAGCAAGGATGAAACCTGGATTCATCCCGCTTAAACTAAAAAAAAAATAGCGAGGATGGCCCGGATGCATCCTGTGTAAATTAAAAATAAGAAAAAGTATTTGAAAATGGGCGGGATGAAACCGGTTACATCCTGCCTATTTTTAAAATTTTTTCCATTTGAACAGTATCAAAATCTAATTGTCCTTTTCACCCAAGAAATTTTAATTTTGATCTTTTTAACCAATTTTGTGTTCTTTAATCTTATTTACTAAATATGGGAATGAAATTGTATTCCAAGGAAACTGATTCAATTCCCTCCAACTATACACGCCATAAAGATTAATTAATAGTTAACACATCTTCGTAATCATACACAAATACACGAAGAAAACAAAAAAATAAATAAACTGTGGTAGGAAATTATGACATAAATGGTACCTATAATCCTTTGGTGCATGATGATTACTATCCAATCTCCTCCTATGCTTAATATGAGGCTAGTTTTTGTTTGAAAAACTGAATGGGGAGTTTTTGAAAGATCAACCAATTTTAAAATGAAAACCGGAACCTTCACTGACATCAAGTACCGAGAGTCAGGCCCCTGCAACTAGCTGATTGTGACGAGTTGGTCATAGATTTGCGAAGCTGCTACACTTCCCCACCCGTATCCCCACTCCCTTCCACCGCTACATGACGTGGATCTTAACCCTTAATACCTGGACTGAGATTAGCAGGAGGGGTTTTGTGTGGCATCAAACCATAACAAGTTTGGGGGACACAAGTGGGAGATATATATTGAGCATTTTCGATAGATTTGGGTGGGAGTAAGAAACTGACCATCGAAAAACCCAATGATATAGTAAGATTCCATTAATTAACATAGAGATGAGATCATGAAATATACAGTATAGTGATGTGGCAAGATCCATTAGTGGTTCCGCAGCTGCATTTGATCCCAGGGTTGACTGAATCTAGACTTGTTTGGTCTATTGCTGATCCACTGCATGGTTCCCCACTTATATTCCACAGAGAAGTAGCCGAGATGTTCCATTGTTGGAAAATGGAATTTAAAGCTTTCACTATTAAACAAATTAATGCATTTTAGGTCAATATTATGGTATTAATAATCTTTACAAAACAATTGGAACATTGAAAGAAAAAATCGCCAAAGAAAATAGTTGTTTGTATAATAATCTTCTTATATTATAAGAGATTACTGAATATAAATCTATAATTTTGTATCAAATAAATATTGATTTGTTTGGAAAATGGAGAAAAAAATTACTCCTATAATTTAAAGGGTGAAATCATGCATACAATACAAATGTTTTATTCTTCTTTCAAGTCGATATCCAACTCTTCAATGTGAAATTGAGATTGTAATATTCTTTTATAAGACACCCAAATAACCCTGGCCTTTATTAAACAAAAAATAACTACTCCCTCTGTCCTATTGAAGGTTTATGGGTTTTTTCTAGTACCAAAATAGATGAAGGTTTCCATAATTTTCACAATTTCTCCCTAATTTGACCCTACATTGGAATCAACCGCTAGAAACAATGAACAAAAAACTAAGAGATTTAAATATTTTAACAATTATTATTAAGGGATATATATAGAAAAAAAATAATCTTGTTCTATTTTCTTAATCCATGTAAAAATACATATACCTTCAACTAAATCAGGACGGAGGGAGTATTATACGAGTATTATACGGTACTTTCTCTCTCTTCTACTTTCCCCTCCTTTATAAGCGAAAAATAACCCTAACAAACCCACTGTGCTACACTTCCTACACGGATTTCCTCCACTGATTGAGATTAACAGGGGCCCTTTATATGGCATCAAACAACTATTTATATGACACCTAATGGTGGACATGCGTAGAGGACACTAGTGAGGGAAGGGAAGCCTTTTCGCCAACAAACGACCAAATGAGAGCAAGATTTTTTTCTTTTTAATTTTTAATTCGTAGTTTTTTATTCAACTTTATTCGTCGGCTTGCACATTTCTATTTTTGATTCAAAAACATCGATGAATCGATAATGTTTTGAATTCAGGCTCCCGATAAAGCTTTTTTTTTAAAAAAAAAAAAGGTTCCGGATAAAAAATTTAACTAAATACACCTTTAAACCAAGCTCAAGCATAAAAATGATTACATATGAAAATCTATTTAGATACACCTTTAAACAAAAAGGGTCTTGTTAACTTGTACTCCCTCCGTCCCTATTATATATGTGGAATTTTGTTTTTCTTGTCATTCCATTAGATAGGCTGGTCTCTATTTCCTAGATGAATATTTCTACATATACCCTTATTTATACAGATAGATAATTATATTCTTAATAGTGACAAGAGTAAAACAATAAAAACATAAAATATTATGAATCCAATGTTTTTTTCTTAATATAAGAAGATACATATCCCCGCCTATATATGTGGGACGGAGAGAGTATAAAAGGGTCTTGTTAATTATACGTTCAAAAATTAAAAGTTAAAAAATATACTATAATTTCCTCGAAAACCAATGGTTACATATGAGTTCCCACTGACTGTTGTCGGAAGAAAAGCGGATAAAGGCTTAAATATGAGAGCTTTTTTTTTTTCTTTTTTTCTATGAGAGCTTTTTTTTTGTGGAGCTCGAGAGAGAGCAGGGAGCTATTAAGTCTCCGTTATTAATGGCTTTCGGTGGGGTTAGTTGGATTTGAGAAGAACTCAATGGGTAATTATGGAAGTTGATATTTATTTCCAAAGGTGAAATTGATTTTACCACTGTATTTCCAAAAAGAGAAGAGAAAATCCGAGAAAACTGAATACCGAAATTATGCTATGGATATGTCCATGTCAGATGTTTATTAACTCCAACTTCGAAACATGAACTCACTAGAGTAGTTGATTGTGATGAGCTAAACTTACTCGAACCAAAATCTAACTTAAAAAAACATTAAAATAAAAGAGAAACTGCATACGAAGAGCAAGGAAAATACATATACCTTCAACTGGGTCAGTAGTTTGAGCTTCTGATATGTTGAACAACAGAGTACCACTAATGATGAAATGATAAATAAAGAAGTAGCAGAAGAAGACGGATACGAGTGATGATGGCTGAAAGTTTCTGTCGATAGAAAACTTCATTTCACCTATATCTAACTCCGAATCGGATACAAAAAAAAAGAAAATCAATTCGAAACCAATCAAGACTACCGCTACTGAAATAGCGAGAGAGAATAATGCTATGGAGGATGAGAGAGGGAAATCACTCTAGGAAATATAATAGAGTTACAGAGGATCCACAGTATAACCAAATTTTTTGGTAAAAAGTGGAGACGGACTAAAGACCAAAGACCGGGCTATAACCAAAACTCAGACCATATTTAGTCTTTAGTCTGGTTTTTAGTCGGGCGTAAATTAAAAATGGAATTTAAAGTTACGCAAAAAAAAAAAAAAAAAAAAAAAAAAAGGACGCAATTTAGAATTGCGCCCGCCAACTATTAAAAAAAAAAAAAAAATGGGACGAGATTTGGAATTGCGCCTGATTGGGGCGTAATTCGAAGTTGCGCCTGACCAAATTTTAGTCTCCCTCCACTGCGTTACAACACGGACTAAACCCAAATTTTGGTTTTTTTTTTGCTCTTTGCTCTTTAGTTATGGTCGCACCACTGCAGTTGCTCTAAGAGCGTCCACAATCATAGACCATACTAAAACTAAAACCATAACCAAATACTAAAATTATATGGGTTTGAGGGTGTTTCAACGCAGCGGTGGAGAGTAAAATTATAGTGGGCGGAGATTCAAAGTACGCTTGAAAAGAAGAAAAAAAAAAAAACACGGGCGAATATGAAATCATGCTCCCCATGGGGCGGAGATTCAAAGTGATCCCCATGGGGCGGAGATTCAAAGTGCGCCCCATGGGGCGGACCTTCAAGAAATATTTGTTTTACGCCTGGTTGCGGCGCGGAGTTGGAAGTTACGCCCCATTTCAAACGTACATGGTATTTTACGCATGTCAATCAGACGAACTTTAAACATCCGCCCCACTATAATCTGTTTACTCCAGACTATCGATCAAATTTAGTCTAGATTTCACTCTCTCTCCAACTAAAACCAAATTATTTGGTTTTACTCATGTCCACTGCGATTGGTTTTCTCGACTATATGGGGTTTACTCCACTTTTTAGTCTATGACTGTGGACGCTCTAAGGCCTATGGCGGTCCATTAGATGATTAGGTTTTCCCTTTTGTATGTATAAAATACATTGTATGTATGTAATAGATGATGTGTCTCTTTTACCAATAAGAAGTTCTTCTCTTTCTTTATCTTTATCTCTAGTTTTAACCTAATCAATACTACAAAACGTTATAATGCACGAGCTCTTCCCTGCTAATTTTCTTTTTGCCAATCAGCTCCAGGGTGATCTCCAGAATTTTGATTCTTGAATCTGTTCATTGTCATCAAATCAACAATCACGACGGCGGATCTCCATATTTGTTCACTCTGTTTTTGAATTCGGAGAATCGATACATTATGTGAATATAAAAAAATGTGGTTTTTAAGAAATAAATAAATCATTTCTTTCTCCTCTCTCTCACTCATTCTTCTTCTCCGACAAAACCATAAAAAAAAACCCTTCTATGTTCAGATCTAGCATCTTTCTTCATTTTTCCTTGCTTTCTAGGTTAGTTAGTAGATTAGTTTGGTTTTTACTATGTTTTCTATTTATCTACATCGTTTTGGTGGTTTTATCTACTCTTTTGAGGTTTATCTTCGTTTTAATGGCGATTCTTGGTTATTGGGCCGAGTTTCAAGATCAATAGTGATGCTCACCAACGACGAAATCTTCATCTTGGTTGTCTCTGGCGATGGAATCTTCATCATCAACTTATCCGGCGACGGAATCTCCATAGGTGGTTTTTTTGAAGCTTCATCACTAGCTATAAGAGATTTAAGTAAATCACTCCTACTTTGGGATGCATTTCTTTCTAAAGAAGAAAAACAAACTAAATGGTTGGAATTTAATTCCGAGAAAAACCATATTTCTTCCGATTTAATCGGATCTTATTCATATTTGTATTTGTCTTACTCCGGGAATCCTTCTTTTTCTCTTGTCGGATTTCTCGTTATCGTACTCTTACTGTATACCCACGTGCAAGCTTGACCTACTCTCTCTAGTCTCCACTTTTTATTCTCACCCAATTTGTAATTTCTTTTTTCATTTTTACCTTTTTGCCCTCATTTAATTTAGGTGGTGTATTTAATACAATTAGTAAATTATGGGCAAATTCGTCATTCCAAATTTGCAGCTTCCTTTACTGTAGCAGGAACAGTTAGGGGTGTTTCCTTTATAATATGAATCATGAATTGTAAATATATTATGATAAAATCCTCTGCCTTTAGTTATATTATTATATTTTAATATGTGATTGATTGTGACATAGAACTATTGCACCATGATTGTATTCACTGTTGAAAAGAAAATTATTATATTATTTAATATATATATATATTTTTCATCTCTGGTTATTTTGAAAATTAAAAATACAATACAAATTTGGGTTAGAGCCCATTGCTAATCTGACAACTAGTTACTTGTAATCCGTTTGTATTGAGTCATAAAATTTGTGCAATGATTAATCCTAATTTTTCATTTGTCTTTAGTACCATGCAAAAATTGGTGTCAGTTCATGTTTGTAGTTTGTAACGTAGTAGGGATTTTATTTACATTTACTAGTAGTACTATGTCCGTAATGTAACGTATTGATTGTTTTTAGGGTGTTTTTTGTTTTTTTTTCTTTTGTTTTTATGCATTTTCTTTAGTGCTATTTGTTGTTTTTTTTTTTTTGTTTTTTCTTTTAAACAATGTATGCTTTGTGCGGTGGAGAATATTTCCACATTGGTGTTCGTAAAATGCCCGATCAATGCCAAAAAATAAATTAAAACAACCTGACACTTCCAGAACAAGTTGTCTGTTAAATGAATACGGTTGATTTAAATATCTTAGTTAAAAATATTTTGGTCCGTCAGATTTAGATCTAGGCTCCCCAGTATCCATATTGTTTCTTTTTTCTCTCTTTCACTCCTCTCATCTATCTCACGATCGACCAGAGAAGACCAAGTGGTAGAGACTGAACTTCCTATTCCCTAGAGCTTAACAATACAAGGTCTACTCGATCTATATGACATAAATGTAAAGTGTATTAATATTATTCTTCTATTTCTGATTGAATGTTTGGTCGATTAATCTTTCTGTTTTTTCCTATTTTTGCAGGACAATTCCGAAGCCTAATTGCTGAAATTCGTAAAAATAAATTCAAGAGGATAGGGTTTACTATTTAAAAAGGGCTTGCGGCGCAGTTTGTTGCTCGCTTACCTACTATGTAATAACTCGTGATTGTTTTTCCCTTCTAATTCAAGAAGAAAATTATTTATCAATCTTTTGCAGAAATTTGAGGTACCATGAGAACAAAGTACTCCAAAGATGGATTAACATCCAAACAACGTAATCACATTACTAGTCGTAAATTATTGGGTTATTTAACTTTTGATATCCAATAAATGTCCGATACCTAATTTTGGTATCCAACATTTCAAATATTAATGGTTGGTATCTATATCATCCGTTGACTGTCAAAGACTACGTTTGACTTTTCTTCTTACTTTTTTTTCCAAATTTTTATTAAAAATATATGATTAATCATTAACGAGAATGTAGAAACCCCAAACTCTCCCTCCTTCGCTGCCCATAAGGATCAAGAGGGAGTAGTTAAGGAAAAATAGAGAGATAGAGAGAGATTGGGAGAAAGAAATTTTGATTCATGGATGAATCGATGATTACAACAAATAATCCAAATTAAGAATTACAAAAATGATTTTAGATTATGAAAGAAGTGGAATACAATCTGGTTTGATTGTAATTAATTAAAACTTAGGGCTGATTGAACAAGACGTAAAGAAAGTGCTACTGATATTGAAGCTTTGATTGTACAGATTTGTTTAGTGTGTGAAACATGTAACTTGGATTTTGGTTACCCAGAAATCGATTCTCTTATTAAGAACTTAGTCTGATGTTCGTCATTTTTTTTTTTGTGGTAAAAGAAATTGCTGGCAGTGGAGAGGAGATGATGGGGGCAGCCTATTGGGGTTTCTGATGACTCCTTTTAAGAGTAAGATTTATCTTCTACCGATTAGCATTTTATGGAGAGTTCAGCTTTTAAAACACGAAATTAGAATTCCTACATGGACTTCTAATGACATATCTCGGTAGGGTTGAAAAAGAAAAGTGATGGGGAGGATTGGCTATTGAAGCACAAAAATGTAGTGAACGTATAATTAGAAATTTGTTTCTTGATTGGGCTTTAATGGCGGCTGTTGCAGTCATGCAGACGGAGGGTAAAGACAATAGTTCTTCTTCAGGGTAAACTGGTCATTTGGAATATTCTTTTGATTAAAATTAATAAAAGTAAATTAAAATTAGTCAGACGTTGTCTTTAATGGTCAACGTTGAGTTTAGGTATCAACCATTAATTATGTAAATATTTGGTACCAAAAAGAGATATTAAACATTTACTGAGTACCAAATGTTAAATAACCCTAAATTATTTACGGAATCAACATCAATCAATGGACCCATATATCAACAAGTCTTCATTATAAACACATTAATAAATATATACAATAAGTACTCTACAATTCTTTTTATACAGGTTTGCTATCCTAAGAGCGACTGCAGTGGTGCGACTAAACCCAAAGATTAAAGAGTAAAAAAAACGACTAAATTTGGGTTTAGTCCGTTGAGTGACGCAGTGGGAGGCGAGTATATTTAGTCAAGTGTACGTATAATCTTCGTTTGGTTGTGGAGCGGAGTTATAAACTGCGCCCCGTTCAGGCGTTGATAAAGATTACGCGCGGTATGGGGCATTGGTAAAGATTACGCGCGGTGTGGGGCGTTCATAAAGTTTACGCCGGGAGAAGGGCCGTAGGTATAATCAACGCATGATGGAGCCGAGATCCTGTTCATGTAATAAAGAAAGAAAAAAAAATATGGGGCGGACGTATAGTTAACGCCCCATAATAATGAAAAAAAATAAATAATAATAATAATATATGGGGCGTTGGTATAGTTAACGCCCCGTACTAAAGAAAAAAATATAGAAAAAGAAGTGGGGCGGTGACTTTATTAACGCCTGGTGTGGGGCGTTAACTATATGTACGCCTGTTGTGGGGCGTAAACTATACGTTCGCTCGGTGTGGGGCGTTAACTATACGTTCGCTCGATTATATTTGGGTTTGATCTTTGGTCCAGGCCAAATATAGTCCGGGATTTAGTCGATAGTCGGGGTTTAGTCGATAGTACGTCCCACTACGTCTCGTTCTTTTACCAAATATTTGAGTTTAGTCGCCCATTGTGGTTGCTCTAACCGATTAAAAACAACATTGATATTTGATTAAAAACATCATTGATATTTATCCAATCACTAAATATCAACAATAAAGAGCTTTGGGTGAAGAAGAACAAGGTTTCTAACTTTCTAACTAAGAACTCACGATTTGAACACTAATCATTTCATTCACGAATTTCAGATACTCATTTCCAATTCTTTCACTACATTGATTGTAGTTGCAGGAAATCCTACACTATACCCTTGTCAAGAATTTGTAATAATCAACTCATACTTGAAGATAAAACAACACTTTTATTATTTGATTTTCAGAAAGGTTTTACAGAAACATAAGAAATCAAGAATACAATTATTCTCTTGAAGTTTCTCTCTCCTCAAGACTTTCTCAACTCTAAAAAATACCTCTCCCTCTGTGAATCTATTGAAACTCTTTATATAGGAAATTACATAGTGGATGACAACTAAGTTTTCCTTTTATTTCGGATTTTCTCTGCGATCTCATCGCAACAACTATAATGTTCATTCTCGCAGACATTGTAACCATCGCAGAACAAACATACTCTTCTCGTGTTTCTTCCATCGCCAGCCATTACGTCATTCTTTAAACTACTCTGTAACACTCGCCAAGTGTTATTGAAGAACTTGCGGTTATGATCGCAGAAGTGTTGTTAATCTCACGAGAAGTGTTGTAGCGATATTCTGGTCCTACATCTTGCATCTTCTCATGTATTCTTCGCAAAGTGGAGAAGATATGAGAATCTTCAACTCTTCATAGCGCTCGCAGCTTCCTTTCTTTCCGTATTTTCTTCTCGACAAGACTCCGTTAATTTAGCTTAACCGCCTACACGTGTTGTAAATTCTTCTTTTTACCGACACGTTTCCTCTCAACAGGTCATTCCCCTTTTACCTATAAAAGGTAGAGTTAGGTCATAGAACTAATTTTCTTCCTTTACTCTTCTATCTTCTTCGTCTGTTTACTTCATTTCCGTCTGCAACTTTTCTCCTTTTTCATATTCTCCTGCTACTGTTCTAATGGAGTCATCAAGGTATGTGTTTCGATTATGATATCTTTTTATTTCAATTTTTACTCATGTTTTCCAATCTTAGTTGATTCTTCATAACTTTTATATATTGTTTTTTCTTCAGCGGAACTATCTCTAATTCCCAGTCCGTAATTCAAAACCCTAATCCTCGCAAAAGGCCAACTGAAAAGAAGAAGAAGAGTTCTGCGAGTAATAAGGTAGTAAGAAACATATTCTATTTCTTAATAACAATATTGTTGACTATGTTTCTTATCTAAGTTATTATTCGCAGGATGACGAGAATATCATTAGACCTCACAAAAGATCCCGCCAATTTAAAACTCTTGAAGCTGATATCATCATTCCTGAGTTGACATCTGCGAGAACTATTCCCACACCCTCGCAGTTGGATCCTCCTTCTTTTATCAGCGAGAATATCGTTGCTAGTACCCCCATCTCTACTGAGTTTTTGACAAATCAAACTCCTAAAGTTGATGTGACTGAAACTCCTTCTAGTCCTTTATTACCTTCAACTGTTATTTTTCCAGAAACTCCCCCTTCTGATAATACAACAATCGCAAATAATTCAAATCTCCAACTCGCCATTATTACTACTTCACCTTCTACATCTCTTCCCTCATCTAGAGAAACATTAGCAGGAGTCGATGCTGCTTTTAAAATTTTATCTAACATTTTAGATGATGCTAGAAAATCTTCTACTGACCCCTTCAAATATGAAGTTTGCGAGACTTTACTCAAGTATTTTGGATCTGACTGTACTGCTTCGCGAGTATCTTTGGAACATGAAGTTGAAGTTCTAAAGAAAAATCTTCAAGCCAAAACTTCAGAATGTGATGTTCTTTGTCAAAAGCTTCGCAATTCTTCTCTTGACTGCGAGAATCTTCGCGGTAAAAATAATGAGCTGAAAGGTATAATTTTCCTGCCTCTGTCTTTTTGTCTTTCTTTCTAGTAGATTTTCATCTTTCTTGTTACTCAATTTCCTCTTAAATACCTGGTCTGCCTATTTAGCCTCGAATCAGAAACGATTAATGAAGATATTTGAATTAGAGTCTATCGCTGAAGAAGCTCGATCGCGCTGAAAAAGATTCTTGGATGGACCAACATAATAGATTAGACAATCTTTATACTTACTCGATTGATCAAATAAATAATCTTTCTAATGAGAATAATCAATTATTGCAAAGCCAAAATTTATTAAGCAGCGAGGTTACTCGCCTCTCATACTTGTTATTCAAGGCTAATTTAGCGATGGAATCTCTATCAGATGACAATAGAACTTTATCTCAAGAAAAACATAGATTTTCAAGTTTGATGGCGATTTCCTCGCAACAATTGAGAAATCTTCAAAGAATATGTGACAATCAAGATCAATCTCTTCGTTCTCATAAGAATGAACTCAAGGAAGTAACTGAATCATTTGCCACTGAGAAGGATAAACTTATCAAGGGTAGATTAACTCTTAGTTTAAAGGCCAGCAAGCTTCAAGAACAATACTCCCAATTAGAAGAATCTTATTCTTCATTAGCAAAACAAAACTCATATCTCCGCTCCAAAGAAGAAAACATTAAATCTCGCCTGAAGGGTATAGTTGGGGATAAGTTTGACGATGCCATGAACCAATGGGAGAATTGTTGCTTAGCATTAATTCAAAATTTAACTTCACAAAAAGAATGTAGTCATTTGACTGCCTCATTTTTCCATTAAATTTCTATGTTATATTCCTTGCGCTATCTTCATCTGAATATTTTCTTGTCATTTTTGTTACTCGCAGAATCTGAAAGAAGCCTTCACTCTACCATTTCTGATCTGTCTGATAAATTGGATAAAGTTCGCAAGGAAAACAGGATTCTTACTTCTGATCTTGTAGAAGCTCGTGACCATGCAGAGAGAAGACTTGATTATTTCGAATACTTCAAGAATATAGAGATTAGAAATCGTGACAGAAGCTTCCTTCGCAAGGTTCACCTTAGTGCTGAAGTTCTTGTGAACAAGATTCTAATTTCTCAATCTCTCCCTACTGTATTTGTCCCTCCCCTAGAAGTTGATGATGATGAAGTTCCTATTCCCGTGGATAAGGAGTTAGAATATGCCAATGGTGAAGAAGATACTACTCAAGAAGATGGTGAAGAAGATTTTTCTCAGGAAGACCCAACAGAAAAAGAAAAAAGTCCTCCTAGAGAAGTAACTACAGGTGGTGAATCAACTGTAGATAATGAAGGAGAAACTCGCAATGAGAAGAATGTTGGTGAAGCTGACAATACTAGCAAGGACAATGAATCTGGCGAGACCAATCGTTGAAGCTTAAATTTTATTTTTGTTTTCTTTTCCTTACTCTTTCTTGCGAGCAATGTAACTTTTTGCCATTTTAGAATTCGACTTTTACTTTTGATACTTTGAATATTCTCAAGGAAGATAATGAGATTTTATCCACTCCCCTACTTGCCATTCATTATCTTTCTTGTAATGGTGAATTATTTCATGTATCTTCTTTTGCGAGTTTTGTGTGGTTATTCCGCTTTGATGGGTTAGGAATAGATCCGCGATGTGACGAATGTTACTGCGATATTTTCTTCCAATAACCCTGTTTTGTGATTTTCAATAATGTTTCTGAAAAATTCTGAAGTAATCTTCTTTCTCATATATTCTCCTGCGATGAACAAATCTTCCCTGCAGTCTTGAATGGAATAGTCAATGTTTGAGATTATTCTATTGGTCTTATTTTGCCTTCCTAGTTAAAGGTCTTATTTTGCCAAAAAAAAAAAAATTGTGTCTGCGATAAAATTGCAGGATGTCTTAAAATTTGCATGTAAAAACCCATTGATTTTGTCTTATCAATTTTTTCAACATCTCTGCGACAATATGATAAGTTCAAGTTCCCTTGCGAGAACTAAATCTTATGACATTGCCGTCTTGCGATGAAATCGCAGGACGTCTCTACACTTTCATGTAAAAACCCATTGATCTCATCTTAACTTTTCTCTTATGGCTTGTTACCTCTGTATAATTTTTGTCACGCGACAATATGACAGGCCTAAATGTTCTTGCGATCATAAGCCCCATGACATTGCCGTCTTCATACACTTATCATCTCCCTAATGGAGGGTGCCGCCCTTATCTTCCCCCTTGTTGCCCCTTCAAGGAGGGCACATCGTCCATACAAGACTAGCTCCTCCTATCCAGATTTACCAACAACCAGTTGTTTTCGCAGCCTCTTGTACTTTATGCCTATATGGCTTATAGTTACAAGACTGCACCCTAAGTGGGGTTTTCTTCGGGCCGAGTGTATCATAGCCAAGACTTGCCAAGGATGGCCAGGGTAGTTTCGTATGCCCCGGGCACCCTTGACTCAACCGTGTACCTCGGCGCCTTGGTCATACTTTGCACTTCTTGGAAGAGACTCTCAGTCGTCCAACCAGGGTATAACCTTATATAGTTGGAAATCCAAGGTCCCTCTCCCGGATAGGTTTTCTTTAACCCCAACGTCTTCATGACTCAGGTTCCAGCAGCGGTATAACCTTATCCCTGAATCATGTTATCAGATACCCCCTTATATGACGCACTATTAGGTCTTACATTTGCCTCTTGCGAAATTTTATTCGCGAACTAGGGTGCACGCCATAAAGGTTCGTCCCATTCTGTTAAGCTCTGCGAAATTTTTATTCGCCATTCTAGCGATAAGCTCGCTGTTCTTATTTGGCTTTGTTATTGGAAGAATCTCTCAGTTGTGATAAAGAAAAAAAATTTATTATTTGTGTCATCATACAACATACCATCATCTCTAATCTCGCAGAAGTTGTCATTGATAATATCTTTTCAGATATAATCTATTCCATGGTCTATCAAGTCTTTGACCAATATCTCTCCCTTCAGGATCCATTAGCTTGTATGCCCCATTTCCAACTATCTCTTTGATGATGTATGGTCCATCCCATTTTCTCGCCAGTTTTCCACCATTTTCTCGCTGATAACTTGGTGTTTCTCGCAGCACTAAATCGCCAGGTTGGAATTCACGTTTCTTAACACGTTTGTTGTACTCGCGATCTAACCTTCGCTGGTAATTTTCCATATGTTGTAGGGTCTTTTCTATCTTTTCTTCTAATTCATCTAACTTATTTAAAATCATCCCAGCACTAAGATTTCTCTCCCACGCCTCTCTTTTTGTTGTAGGAATAGCAACCTATGTTGGTAACACAGCTTCAACCCCATATGTCAAACAAAAAGGTGACATTCCGGTAGCTTCTCGTCTAGTTGTATTGTAAGCCCATATTGTATTATACACCTGCTCGCACCATGCTCTGTGATATCCTTCTAACTTATTTTTTAAGATGTCTGCTATTGTCTTATTAGTTGCCTCAGCCTGACCATTTGCTTGTGGGTATAAAGGAGTAGATTTTCCACATTTTATCTTAAATGCATTGAGTAGCAATTCTATATTCTGCCCTTCAAACTGCTTTCCATTATCAGACACCAACTGTGCTGGGATCCCAAATCTGCAAATTATATTTTTAAATATGAATGTAAAAATATCTTTATCGCGGATATGTTGGACTGCCTTTACTTCTCCCCATTTTGTGAAATAATATGTTGCGACAATTAGATATCTTCTTTGTCCAGAACCAGGCACAAATGGTCCCACAATATCTAATCCCCATTTCCCAAAAGGCCATACACTTGTTGAAGATGATAATGGTGCTCCTGGTGCATGTATCTTTTTTCCATATCGCTGACAATCTTCGCAACACCTTGAGAGTTGCTTCGCATCTTCATGCATATATGGCCAGTAATAGCCTTGCATTTTTGTTCTATATGCCAAAGATCTTCCCCCACTGTGATTACCAGCATCACCACTATGCAACATTTTTAATACCTTTTGTCCTTCTTCTCTCGTCAAACATCTTAACGATGGTCCACTAAAAGATCTGCGATACAATACTCCATCTCTTAGTTCATAGTTGGTTGCTCTACTTTTTAATTTATGTGCCTCTAATCGATTTCTTGGGATTTCTCCTTTTGCCAAGTACGCATGAAGACCTTCTCGCCAATCTGTTATGTTGCTCTTTTGTTCTTCCTCGCCAGCTTCAACCATCATCACATATATATCTTCTTCTTCCTTGTTTATGGAAGGTAACAAAAGTGTTTGAATTTTTATGCATCTCGCAAATGGATTTGTCATCATACTGGATATGAAAGCAAAAGCATCTGCGAGCCTTTATCATTCCTTGATATGTGTCTCCATTTTATTTTTGGAATTCTCGCAGACAATTCTTCAACAAGTTTTTTGTATTTTTTCAATGATGGTTCATTTGTTGTGTACTCTCCTTTTATCTGGCGAATGACCAACTGTGAATCGCTGGTGATTCTAGCATTTTCCAGCTTCATTTCTATCGCAAATTTTAAAGCATGAATCACAGATTCATATTATGTCTCATTATTAGTGGATGCAAATTCCAATCTAAATGAAAAAGCTATTTTTTCTCCTTCTGGCGAAATAAAAACAACTTCAATCCCATTTCCCTCTCCATTTGATGATCCATCTACTAATATCTCCCATCTATTGGGTTCCGTTAATAACTCTTTCGGATCTCCATGTTCCTCTTCTACATCCATCATCTCATCCACAGCTTCATCATCCTCTAAAGGAAATTCGGCAAAGAAATATGCGATAACTTGTGACTTTGGCGAGGATAGAATTTCATATTGGATATCAAAGTGTCCTATTTGTGCATTCCATCTCTCAACTCTACCTGATATTTTTGAATTTTTCATTACTGACTCAATTGGCACTTTTGTTAACACTTTGATCTTATGTGCTTGAAAATAGATACGAAGATTGAAAGTTGCATGCACCAATGCTAGAATTAACTTCTCAATTTGTGAATAATTTCTCTCTGCAGAGTTGAATGTTTTACTGATGTAATAAATTGGTTTCTCTACCCCTGCATCTACTCGCAGCAACACCGCACTTAGCGCGTATGTGGTTGTTGCGAGATAAATCAATAGCTCTTCTCCTGATTTAGCTTTCTGTAAGATAGTTATGTTCATTAAATGTTCTTTTACTCCTTGAAAAGCATTTTCACATTCATCTGTCCATTTGAATTTTGTTCCCTTCTTGAGTATATCGAAAAAATATTTACACTTGTCTGAAGATCGCGAGATGAATCTTCCCAGCGAGGCTAAGAGTCCATTCAACTTTTGCACATCTTTTACCGTCACAGGGGTTGGCATGTCACGAATTGCTTGTACTTTTTTTTGGATCAACTTGTATTCCTTCTTTTGACACTATATATCCCAAAAAATTTCCTGAAGCTACTCCAAAAATACACTTGTCGGGATTCACTTTAATATTAAACTGTCACATTTGATCAAAAATCTCTTTCAAATCTTGCACATGATTCTCAGCTTCTTTACTTTTGATCAACATATCATCTACATACACTTCTAATGTTTTATGGATCCACTTTTCAAATACTTTCTCCACCATTCTCTGATATGTTGCACCAGCATTTCGCAAGCTAAAGGGCATCTTTGTATAACAATATAATCCTCTTGGAGCAAAAAATGCGGTATGCTCTTGATCTTCTTCAGCGAGAGGAATTTGATTATATCCTTTATATCCATCCAATGGAGATATTCTAGCATTTCCTGCCGCTGATTCAACCATTTGTGGGATGTCTGGTAATGGAAAACTATTTTTAGGACAAGCTTTGTTCAAATCAGTAAAGTCTATGCAAATTCTTATCCCTTTGTTCTTCTTTGGGACCACTACCATATTTGCAATCCATTCTGGATATTTTGCTTGCCTTATAATTCCTGCATCAAGCATTTTCTGTAGTTCTTCTTCTATTTGGGAATGATATGTTGTTGCAATTTTTCTTATTCTTTGTTTAAATGGTCTTAAATCTTTGTTGAGTTCTAATTTATGACATGCTATCGATGGATCAATTCCTGGCATCTCATCCATGCTCCACGCGAAGATGTCTTTATACTCTCGCAAGATATTTATAGTTCGTTCTTCCTCATTTGCCTCCATTTTAGTCCCAATTCTCAATATTTTAGGTTCTTCTTCACTCACAATATTTACTTCCTTTGTTGGTTCTGATGCGGTATAACTGGCTTCAGGTTCTCCCATTGGTGTTGGTGTTTTCATAACTCTCTCGAGTTCATCTCCTTCTCGCGAGATTTCGTTGGGTATTCCTTTTCCTTCTTTTGCTCTTATCATGTAAACTTTAAATTCTTCTTCCTTCTTTGTTTCACTCGCCAATTTTCTGCGAGCTTTTCGCAGCTTTGGACGCTCTTCACAATTTCTTACTTCAATTTGGTAACACAGCTTCGCGAAATCAGTATCTCCTCTAATTTCTCCAATTTCACTGGGCATAGGAAATTTGATGCATTGATACAATTATGATGTTACAGCCTTGATTGCATGTATCCACGGTCTTCCCAATATCATGTTATATGGTGATTCCACGTCTACCACACATAATGTTACTTGTGTTTCAATCTGTCCTAGCGAAATTCGTACCACTATTTCGCCTTTTGGTTTTGTTAAATATTTTCCAAAGCCATGAATATGATATGTTGAACAAGATATTTCTTCATCCTTATATCCCATTTTCTTAAAAGTATGATAAAATATTATATCCATAGAACTTCCTGCATCCACCAAAGTGCTATTCATAGCCCACTCTTCTACAGATTTTATTGATTCTTCTTTTCTCATTGGTATAGTGGATACCGTGATTACCAAAGGAAATGTATGACTTAGATTTTCTTTTGGTACTTCTGCTGCTGTAAATGTGATCTCCTGCTTTTCCCAATCTTTCAATGATGATATTTTCTCCACCGTCATAATCTTCTTTCCTTCAAAATCCCGTTTATGTATCTTCCCCTTAATATTTTCATGAAATCTATCAATCATTGTTTTTGTTACCATACCACACTCCAATTTTCTACAATCCTCTCTGATTCTGATCATTCTTCCTTCAATTATTTCACCTATTTACTTAATGATTTTCTTAATCTTGAACAATTCTTATCTTCTTCTTCAATTTTTCTATGATTTTCGTTAATTCAATCCCTGTTTCGGGCGCCAAAATGTAGTTGCAGGAAATCCTACAATATACCCTTGTCAAGAATCTGTAATAATCAACTCATACTTGAAGATAAAACAACACTTTTATTATTTGATTTTCAGAAAGGTTTTACAGAAACATAAGAAATCAAGAATAAAATTATTCTCTTGAAGTTTCTCTCTCCTCAAGACTTTCTCAACTCTAAAAAATACCTATCCCTCTGTGAATCTATTGAAACTCTTTATATAAAAAATTACACAGTGGATGACAGCTAAGTTTTCCTTTTATTTCGGATCTTCTCTGCGATCTCATCGCAACAGCTATAATGTTCATTCCCGCAGACATTGTAACCATCGCAGAACAAACATACTCTTCTTGTGTTTCTTCCATCGTCAGCCATAACGTCATTCTTTAAACTACTCTGTGACACTCGCCAAGTGTTATTGAAGAGCTTGCGGTTATGCTCGAAGAAGTGTTGTTAATCTCGCGAGAAGTGTTGTAGCGATATTCTGGTCCTACATTGATTTGAGATGTAAGACTTCAATTTTCTCGGCCGATAAAAATACTACCTCCGTCCCACTATTAGTTCCTAATAGTATAATTTAGAAATGATTTATTTCTCAAATTATATCACGGATATTCGTAAATTTTATATCTTTGAAAATCATTTTAAAACACCTACGTAACGATTATAAACATAAAGTATCAAATGATATAAAATCAATTATTAATGAGACAAAATATAAAAACAAATAAGTCAACTAATAGTGGGACGGAGGGAGTAGGAAAAACAGAAGAAGAGATATTTAAACGACCAAATATCCTCTAAAAAGAAAGAAGATAAATATTGTTGCGGAGATCTAGTATAATTATTCCTAAGATCTCTCTCATTTTCTTCTCAGATGGATGAAGAACCGACTGTTAGAGAGAGAAACTGAAAGTTTTTTTTGCCAGATAAACGAGATTTTGTATGTATATTTGAATCAATAGATGTTAATACTTACGAGTTAAATAAATAAAATCAACGGCCATGTTCATACCAGACACGATTTCAGAACCACTGAGAAAATTCAGACGCAGTTTCCCCTTCATGACTGAAGCTGCTACTTATCCTCCACTTTTATACATCACAATTTTACACCCCTATGTATCACTCTTATCCACCGTAGATTGCATCCTCACCCTACCCCACCTTGGAAAAACAGGGGGTCCGCTTTAAAATTGAGCCAATAAGACATGGACACATAGGGGTGTAAAAATTTTGGGGTATATAAAAGTGGGGATTTTTAACATTTTCGTATCACGACTGCCTCGTTGGATACGGTTTTGGGGTATTTTTTAGTGCGGTTCGTCAAGAATTATTGATTCTTTAATTGTAAAATGTTGATAACTTTGATAACATGATAATGAGTCGTAATAGCATTGACGTTGATAATTGGACGTCATCGGCTAAGTATCAGTGATAAAGAAAATTGGTTGTTAAAATCTTCTCTTTTAGTATGATACTGGCTCGCTCCAGTGAAAATGATATCTTTCGTCCAATTGGTTGAACCAATTCTATTCAAATATGATCATTTTATTTGATTTTGTCTTAGAAGTACTTGTGTGTCGTTTTTGTTTATTTGGATTGGAAAATGAATGTATCTCATATAAAACCCCCTACAAATGACAACGCACCGTCTAAAAGGTGGAACTATATATGCCCTTGTGTTTCTAAACACATGCATCCCAATTTTTGTGGAAGAACTCACAAAAAGCGATATGAGTCAGATTTTTTTTTTTTATTATTCTAATTTTTATTATTATTTCCTCTATAATACTAATGCACCAGTATATGTTAAAGTATGCAAACAAGAGATTTACAATCTTTAGTAATATATTCAACCTAATGTAAGTGGTTAACATGTATAGTGAGATTCTCTCTTGGCTTGTTGAGATAAAGAAATTTCTAAAATTAAGCTAAATGTAGCAAAATTGAAAATGGAACGAAAGTACAGGTATCAACTGAATAGGGGATGAATCTATGTAATTCTAGCTCTCACCAAAGAGTTGGGAATGAATATTCTTACCGGTATTGGTACAAGCAATGTAATGCGGGTACCATAATAACAACCAATTTCCATAGGAATATCATACTTTAGATATCAACTTTAATGACAAAAAGAACTTTGCCCGGCCAATTGATTAAACTAAATCCAATGTCTGCACTTATGGAATGAAAACTACATCATTCCCACGAGTCGTAAATTCTCTAAAGCACTTGAGATATATCTGGATGAAAAATATATCATCGCCCCTGAAACGTAACATATATTCACTCTAAAGTACATAAGTTGAATCCAACTTTTGTTACGTAATAAGTCCACATCACTTATTAAATCTCTCAAGACTCGATGTCTAACTGATAGTGGTATTTCTCCCACTAATTTAAGGAATATACACTAGTTGTTCAAATAGTTTCTTACGATGTGACTACGATGATTGGATCATCGAGCGAAGCAGTGCTCAAATTTTGTTTCCAAGATGGAACAAAGATTAAAAGTCACGAAAGCTCTATATGTCCGAGAGCTAATCACCTTGTTAAATTCCAAAGAAACCCATGCAAATGGATATCATGTGGAACCTCACAATGATGAGAATGTAATTGATTGCATCTTTTATAGTCTGTAATATATTTGGAAGGAAATATAATTTTAGATAAACTAATGAGTCAAGTCAATCTAGTGAAATGTAAATCACTATAATATTTGGATAATTGAATCCATATGACTCCGACGATGAAATGTTGGGAATTGACTCATACAGGCTTTTGACATAACCATAAAGCAACTTTGGTTGTGACGTGATGATCGTTTTGAAAGGACTCATACGAACATCATTTTATTTGAGTGAACAAAAACGGGAGAAAGATTGACAGAATGCGAAATGATGGCATATCTCTCAATATGTGCTCTCTTAAGAACTAGATACACCATCCACTAGTTCCCATTATGCTTTATAAGGTAAGGAAGCACATCACTCATTTTAAAAAGTCTATATTAAAAAGGATTGAGACCATCTGAAGATGCAAATGGTAAACAACCTATATTACAAAGAAAATAAGGTGATCTAGAAATACACCCACGCAGAATGCAGACCATTAAAGTGACTTATGGCTCTGGTGGATGTTTTCATACTTTGGACTAGTTAGAGTTCCCGAGAAATGTTGCGTTTGGAAAAATACTAGCACATACTATACATGTAAGGGCTTAGCATCCCTTTTAAATGCTAGAGAGTATACACCAAAATGATTTGATTATTGCATGTTTAATAGGATCAATGTAGAGCATCCTATACCCCATGGTATCACAAAAGCTATCATCAAAGGTTACAGATGGTATCTAAGGAATAGGTTATGCGTAACAACCTACCTTTTATTGATTTGGGGATATTCAATATTACATTTCATCTTTACTTAATTCATTTTTAGATCCCAATATTAGTCAACCTTTTTGCGTACCAGTTGGTAACTGGATTGAAGCTTGACATTCGTGTTCTTACGCACTTTTGGTTGCACTATACATGTGCCATTACGACTCCACATCGTACTATGATAGGTATTCAAAACTGTTAAGTAGTTATGTTGGAAATGAGTTCCCAACATTTATCCGCATTTTTAAAACCTTTGGCAGAAGATCTCTTACCGCTAGATTTGCGGCTTCCCATTTTAACGAGACAGTCTTCCCGTCGTTAGGGGGAGATAAGAAAACGTATTTTCTAAGGGAACGATAGGAATTTTCTTGGTGTGTTCCCACTATATCTCATATTGATATTGATATTGATTCTTGTACTCCACAAATGTAAATGTGAAGTGACAAAGAATAATCAATTTTCAGAACGTTCACTGATGTCGCTAAAGTGACAAGATCACACATACCAGCAGAAAATATTCCTGCAAGGTTATAAATCCTCAGTATGGGGTATGCCATAGACTAAGGTGTTGCAACTACACTTGGTGGAAGTTTAGTTGAGGCCGTGGTTCCATAAAGGAAGATGGAGAGACCACCGGGTTCGATCAATGCTCACCTAGAAACGAACTAGATGAGTAAGGCACAACCTATTTGTATCATTATTGAAATCATCTCATTTGATTGTCTCTGACTATGTCCATGAATCAATACTGGAGGACGCTCCGAAGGTTTAGATGATTCTAGAGAACAATGAAATCCTGACGGATTATGAGAATGCACATGATTCAATTGAAGGATCATGCGTGCACAGTGATGATATAATCCATAAATATTTGCTCCAGAAGTAGAGCACAATGAGATCGAACCATCCTTTATTTTGATTAGTTTCAAATAAATAGCATATTTTGCCTATACAATCCAGGTAGAACTTGGTTCTTTGACAAATATACAGTTATTTGGTGTGGTAGTGCTAACCAACTAAGTGTAAATCCTATTGGACATACATGATTAATTATCATATTAGGCTTGAAAATTTTAAGTTTTATTGATTTGTCCCCCTTATCTTTATATATCACTTAAAGAACCTTGATATCTCTACTATATTTATATATTTACTATAAAAACTACTGGTAGTAGACATTTATCATATAAACTCGGCTTGAATACCAAAATTACGTCGAAAAGAAATGGAAACTATCAAAATACTAAATCCGACCACTAATTTAAACGTCTACAACTTAATGGGTATTTTGGTGACATCATTAGAAAGAAAAAACAACGGCCCAAAAAATAATAATTGCGCACTTACCTTTACTGCATTACTACTTTTCCTATATATATTTGTCCCCCAAACAATAAATCCTGGCTTCGTCCCTGAAACGGCCGCCCCCATGGCGTCTCTTTGCACCAAAATATGCATGTAGATATTTTTATATGCATGCATAAGATATTCAAGTGGGATACCATATTGTGTTGAAATCATCCGATAAATGATCAACAACTTTTTGAAGCCAACAGTGAGTCCAGAGACCTTGTTACATATTCGCATCTTTTGATCCATAACTTGCACCTTGTGTAGCGCCCCCTAAGCTAGCAGCTGACTAATCCAATAAATTAACTAAATAAAGAGGCACTAAAATCTAAAAGACGCACTTAAGCATTCAATTAAGAAATGCGATACAGAACTTAACCCAAAGCTAACCCCGCTCTGAAATATATATACAAGATCTTCTCTCAAATGATACACATATAATAATCGTTTGGTTTTTAAATAAAATATACAACATAATAAATATAACAGAAGTTAATCAACTAGCGAAGTCAACTCTTGAATCTTTCGCTGCGTAAACCTGATCTGTCATAGAAACTGAAGTGGGAATAATTAACATTTAACTTCTAAGTAATCATATGCAAGATTTGGAAAACAATACATGTTTTTCCGAAACATGGAAAAACATTAAACAGTGACTATGTCACTGAAATAATCATACATGTATATGGACAAACTCCTCCTTCAAACAATGTATAATATGGTTGTAAATCCCTACCCGGCAATTCACACCTAATAGCTATGGATGCCACCAAGACCATGATGACCAATACTCTAAACAATAAAAGCTGAATTAAAGTAGGTATAAATGTGAAGGAGCGTATCCTATATACCACAAGTGGAAATTCTCATTTCCCATAACAATTCATATTGACAACAAAATAATACAAGTCCTTTCCACATCGTGGAAAGATTCACAGAAATAACAGGATTATCATAATGCATTTTAAACAAAGCATGGAATGCACGGACAAACAATGTATGAGTTTATTAAACATAAACTTTTATAAAAGCAACAATAATGATTACAAAAGAGTCAAATGCATTCCCACACCTTTTGATGACAGGCCACGCCTACCTCTAGATCCATGATCCACTGGTTCATCCTTTGAATCGATCGTTGTTAATAAAGACTAACTGTTAATCACACAAGAAGTCTAAGAATCTAGCCAAGATGGCTCACACAAGAATCAAACAATTCTATATAACAGTTCTAAGCCCATTATGGTAATTCATTCTCTATCTTTAACATAACTAAGAGTTTACTAATCTAGTCAGATTGATTCTATAGTCCGTAGCTAAGTCTTATGTATATCTACAACTTTGTAGAAGAAGTCAAAGTCTATTTCGGACCACAAGAGGTCCAAAACATCTAATTAAGAAAACAACCCTAAGCCCAAGTCCATTAGAGTCATCTAACAGTCACTAACAGTCAAACTAACGGTCAATGGTCAACTGACAGTCAACGTCCACGGTCAAGTCAAGGTCCATGGTCAAGTAAGAATCGGTCAACTGAGTCAAGACAGGTAACTCAGTGAGTCAAGCCCGATTCAACTCAGTCAGATGGACTGAGTCAGCTAAAGTCAGATCCTGACTAGGATGAAAGGCACAAGGAAAAATACCTTTGCACAGGCCAGAGCCATTGCTCAAGCCAAGATAATTACAACAACACTTCTCACTAATCTAATTCAATCTTGCATCTTAGTTCTACTTCAACATACTCTTCTTTACATAGCTACTCAAATTCTATATCTACAAAATCCTTATAACACATTCAATCAAAACAATGATTCACTAACTCAATTACAAAACTAAACTCAGTTTACCTGCAAAATGCAGTTACAAGCTCTCATTAGAGAAGATCAACTCAACACCTTCATATAACCTTCAACCCTGTTAAACAGTCACATAACATGCAATGCATATAAACTTCATAGCCCACTTTAAATTCAAATACAGATTACCTCAGCTTCTTCTAAATTCAGTTCACTCCTTCCACTGAACTGTTAAACACTCCATAAACCACCAACACAATTACAATCACAGCTATACCAACATCTTCTAAAATTCACCATTTAACTCAACTCCTCTTTGCAGTAACCACCAGACCTAACAACCATCTATACTTATCATTTCAGTTCAATATCTTAACTTAGCAAACCACCACCAGGTATATCTTCACAGGGAATTACTTATATCATCTCTACACAGATTAAACTCCAACCACAGTTCCATTACACCCTCTTCATAATTCATTTCAAAACTCAAAACATACAGAATCCATTTCTTAAACTCATTAAAAATACTACAAGCTATACCCACCTGCAATCATTCTCATAAACAACATTCAACACTCAACAATTCAGTTAATCACCATCACCTTCCATAACTACCTGTAGCTCTAACTCTATTCACTCCATCCCCATTCTCTGAAACTAACCAGAACAACACCACCTACAACTTCAGACACAACCAAAATACATTCATGTCCTGCAACAAACATTACACCCTTGCAAGCATACATACATAGACAGCATCAGCATCTCCAATTACCACTACCAGATCAAATATACCCACAATCCAATCCCTTGAACCTGTAACTTTATCACACTGCAACTTCAATAGAAACCTTACTCAATCCAATAACCACACTTTCTCATACCCATCTCTTGAAATCACTCAATTATACAAATTATAACAATAGCAGTAGAAACACCTTCCTTAAACTCAATTTCAGATACACATAAATTCAACCCAAGTAATACTGCACTTCAATTACCCATTCTAACACAGAACCTTTGTAATTCATAAACCACCATAGTACCAATTCAACCAACCATTCAATCTACCAAGCACTAGATAAATCGACAACCTAAATAATTCAACTTCTAACAGCGAAATTAAGCATCAAAGAGATTTACCCAACCCTTAGCTTCATCTGAATTGATGCATCACCAAATCAATTCTTCTAAAAACCTAATTTCTGTTTTGGGGAAGAACACACGAACCCTAATTCGTTGAATCTTCTCTGAAGCTTGAGAATCAAACTCTAATGCGTCTTATTTTCCTTCAACACACAAAACCCCCCATGAATTACTTAATTCCTTCCTCAATTGTTCATCAATCTTCAATCGGATCCAAATCCCAGAAAACCCTAACTTCTACTTCTTTCAACGTCAAATCGACACCAACAATACCACCTCCTTCCTCGAATCATCGGGATAACAGATTTTCTATTAAACTCTTATGAAGAAGAAATTAAACCTCTGAGATAAAGATCGACAGAGAGAAGGAGAAGAAGAACAGAGAAGAAGAAGATGGAAGAAGAAAGAATAAGAGAAGATAAGAAAGGCAAGAAATGACTTATCTTCTCGATTAGGTAGATAAGACCAAAGCTGGTTAACGGGACACTCCTCAAATGATAAGGGAAGCCGGGTCGGTTAAACCACCAAATGACCATTTTGCCCTTCACACGTTTCTGATGATATCTTCTTCGTTTGTTATCTGAATGACACGTTCGAGTAGTCCAATTCGCCTAACTTTTCGAGATCTATCTATCGATACTAGTTTCGTATCTAGATCGTTGTTAGATTAATTTCTATTAATTATCGTTCGTGTTAAACTAATCGAGTTATTATCGGCTAAATTGACACTTGACCGGTCTAATAGCGTTGACGAGCTTGAGGGTCCTTACACCTTGTTTGTTTGCAACTGACTCATCTGAGTCATCTGGATCTGAGTGAAATCACCTAACTCATCTGGATATGACTCGCTAAGGTCTGAGTCAGAAAATATGTTTGTTTTGTGAGTCAGACCGGACTCGGATGATTAGATTTTTTTGGACAGAAAATGCCCTTGTGCACATTTTAAACCATATCATTCATCACTACTGAATTATCACAAATTTTTCCATTGCAGCCTAAAAAAGTTCCCAATTAACCATGTTAGACATTACAAAACAATAAAATCTAAAGATTTCATACCTACAAACATAAAAGAAGCAACACAATCTAAAGGATACTAGCTATCTCATCACGTAAATTGTTCATATAAATATGCTCTTTTCGTCCAAACAAAAGAGGTGCATTTTCTTCCTTTTCCGCTTCCACTTCCACCTGTGTCTCATTCATATCAAATGTCCCGTTCTCATATTATTGAAAGAGCCAATCATCCAATGCATTATGACATAGAAAGTTATGTATTGACATGCAAGCAATAAAGATATCTCTTTGCGTCTCAAATGAGTAAGAAGGAATTTTACTTAAGACCGGAAATCTTACTTTCAATACCCCAAATGCTCTCTCATTGACATTTCTCAATCGAGCATGGGCTTGATTAAACTTCTCTTATTTTGCCGTTGGAGGTACTCTTCGGTAATCACCTATCCAATACCTTATTTTGCGATACGGACACATAAACCCCTTTGTATGAGGGTACGCAGCATCATATAGATAGTATTTGTCTGCAGATTTTCAACAAAAACATTATGAAGTCGTGCTAATGAAACTGCAGCAAGAGGTAACATATATGCTAATCCAAGGTAAGGAAAGAAAAATAAAGTGTAAAACAATAAGGTATGACAATGCGAATGACCAAAGTGTAAAACAAGGATCCATGTCAACAACATGGCAAACTATGTACCAGCTACACGACAAGAACAAAACCAACAACACATCAAAACCTTATGGACAGAGATAGGAAGTGGATGAACAGTATGCGGAGAGCCGGTTGGTGCCTTGTGTTGTGCACCAGTTAAACATGGCCCCCTAATACGGGGAACCAATTCCAGTTATTAAATTTGTGCACTATCTTGAAATAAAGGGATAGCTACTTCTAAAGTTAAAGAGGGGAACCAGGAATTTACACCCTCATCATAAAAAAAAAAAACATCATACAACCAATGACAAGTGCAGTGTAAGAGGTGCACTATTAGGTTGTCTCCACTGTACCAACTAACCAACTAATGTAGCCATAGGATATGCCTCGTAATCTCCTACGGGTAAATCTATTGGCTTATGAGGATAACCAACTGTTGATGGTGGTTTTTAGTTTAGGGATAAAATCGTAAAACACTAAGCCCTAACAGACAGTGATGTCACAACATTTAAAGCAACAAGCATTTACTAGGCACATTTACTAAAACCTTTAATGTATCTCTAAAATAATTACCGGGGTATATTTTTCAAATTAGGTTTACGACAAGCCAAACCCTAATTCCCACGTGTGCCAATGGAAAATCATGCCAGCCACACCAACCGCGCCAAAGCATGCTAACCATGCTAGCCGCACCTTTGTGCCAGTGGAAAATCATGCCAGCCACACCAACCGCGCCAAACCATGCCAACCATGCTAGCCGTACCTCTGTACCAATGGAAAATCATGCCAGCCACACCAACCGCGCCAAAGCATGCCAACAATGCTAGCCGCACCTCTGTGCCAATGGAAAATCATGCCAGCCACACCAACCGCGCCAAAGCATGCCAACCATGCTAGCCGCACCTCTGTGCCAATGGCAAATCATGCCAGCCACACCAACCGCGCCAAAGCATGCCAACCATGCTAGCCGCACCTCTGTGCCAATGGCAAATCATGCTAGCCACCCCATCCGCGCCAAAGCATGCCAACCATGATAGACGCACCTCTGTGCCAATGGCAAATCATGCCAGCCACACCAACCGCGCTAAAGCATGCTAACCATGCTAGCCGCACCTCGTGCCGGTGGAAAATCATGCCACCACACCAACCGCGCAAAACCATGTCAACCATTCTAGCCGTACCTCTGTACCAATGGAAAATCATGCCAGCCACAACAACCGCGCCAAAGCATGCCAACAATGCTAGCCGCACCTCTATGCCAATGGCAAATCATGCTAGCCACCCCAACCGCGCCAAAAAATGCCAACCATGCTAGCCGCACCTCTGTGCCAATGGCAAATCATGCCAGCCACACCAACCGCGCCAAAGCATGCCAACCATGCTAGCTGCACCTCTGTGCCAATGGCAAATCATGCCAGCCACACCAACCGCGCCAAAGCATGTCAACCATGCTAGTCGTACCTCTGTGCCAATGGAAAATCATGCCAGCCACATCAACCGCGCCAAAGCATGCCAACCATGCTAGCCGCACCTCTGTGCCATTGGCAAATTATGCCAGCCACACCAAAGCATGTCAACCATGCTAGCCGCACCTTTATGCCAATGAAAAATCATGCCAGCCACACCGACCGCGCCATGCCAAACACATCTCGCCATGGCCCCTCATGCCACGGCACCATGCTGGCCTTCCCCACGCGACTACCAAAGTGAAGGCGTGCAACAATCAACGGTTTCCCTTCAATCCGAGGAGCAAATCCTGGCCGTCTAAGGTCACCTCACGACCTTTGGCCAAAAACCTATCTTGGTCACGCACCTAGCCAAAGCTAACCACGCCATACACCCAAGGAAAACCCTTGGCCCAACATGCCAAGCCAAAAGCCCTTGCCTTGGCCCTAGCCACGCCATACGCCCGTGGCAAACCCTTGGCCCCACATGCCAAGCCAAACCTAACCTATCCAAGCTAGCCGCGCCATGCCAAACGCACTCTGCCTTGGCCCTAGCTATGCTAGTCACGTCATGCCAAGCCAAGCGCCCTTGCCTTGGCCCTGGCCACGTCATACGCCCATGGCAAACCCTTGGCCCCACATGCCAAGCCAAAATCGCACCTAGCCAAATCTAGCCACGCCCAGGGCGAACTCTTGGCCCCACATGCCAAGCCTAAACACACCCTAGCCACGCCACCCTGTTGTCCCTCACTATGCGGCTACCAAAATGAAGGCGTGCAACAATCAACGGTTGCCCTTCAATCCCAGGAGCAAATCCTAGCCATCCAAGGTTACCAGACGACACATGGTAACCTTTGGCCCGAAAACCTAAGTTTGGCCATGCCAAACCATGCCATGCCAACGGCATGCCAACCGAGCCGCGCCACCACGTTGGCCCTCACTACACGGCTACCAAAATGAAGGCGTGCAACAATCAACGGTTGCCCTTCAATCCAAGGAGAAAATCCTAGCCATCCAAGGTTACCAGACGACACATAGTAACCTTTGGCCCGAAAACCTAAGTTTAGCCACGCCAAACCACGCCATGCCAACGGCATGCCAACCTAATCGCGACACCACTACGCGGCTACCAAAAACAAAGGCGCGCAACGATCAACGGTTTCCCCTCCTCGCAAGATGCAAAATCTCGACCGTCAAAGGTCACCAGGCTAGCAAGTTTCCCTAGCTTGACTTGCCAAGCCACAACAACATGCTCCATTTTTTCCAAAAACATTCGAGACATCAACACCAACTTGGGGATGCTCATTAGGGTTTTGGTTTGGTGGTCTATAGCGTGCGGCATACACAAATGCCGGTTTCAAGATAGTGTAATAAGATTAAGGTGGTTAGTAAATACAAGAAGCAACGGTGAAACGCTCCTTCATTATGGGACATCAATTCTATCAAATCCCATCAATACCAGGTGTTACCACCTCTTCCCATTTAACTCATCTTTTTTATTTTCTTAAGATGCCATAGTACGTTTCTTTTTGGACTTGTATAAGTAGGATTACCTATTTCCACCAGAGACACGAGTTCTTGGTCGGGTCAAATACCACACTTAGAAAGGCAACTCTTGTTAGCTTTCTCAAATCTCTCACCTTATGATACAAGTCAAGCAATGCTCTTCCAGAATTATTCTGGCCTCAACACTCTCTTCGCTTCCCTCCCTAAACCAACCCTTCTCCTCCACTTTATGACCGAAGCAAGTATGGAACGACCATTTCTTGGTTTAGGCCGGACTTGTACAGATTGATCTCTCGAATCTAAAAGTACTCCCTTGCAGTATACACTATAGGAAAAATATACATCTACAACTGGCGATTTACAACGCTTAGCTAAGTATTGTAGAAAGTCCTATGTTTTACAACTGAATTCAAAGGAATAGTTGTGGTATATCATCACTGCCAACCCTTAGGAAACAAGGGGTTGCGCTAAGAAAACAAACGACAACACCTTAAGAAAAACAGTTGTGATGACATTTAGCTATAACAACTCTGTTCCATATATGTAGTGACTTAGCCTATCACAACTCTCACAAGTGTTGTTGAAGAGCACAAAAATATGATAACGGAAAAGTAGTGACTTAGCCTATCACAACTCTCAAAAGTGTTGTTGAAGAGCACAAAAATATGATAACGGAAAATATGTTAGAGGGGAGATTCGAACATGAACCTACTGCATGGAAGTATAGCTCATCAACCACCTTTTCAGTTCACAAGTTTTGATTTTTTTCTTTTTTTAAATAGAAACCTACAACAACACTTATAAGTGTGGTTGAAGTAAAAATATATAATGTTCCATATATGTAGTAACTTAGCCTATCACAACTCTCACAAGTGTTGTTGAAGAACACAAAAATATGATAATGAAAAATATGTATAGTTGTTGAAGTAAAAATATATAATGTTCCATATATGTAGTGGCTTACCCTATCACAATTCTCACATGTGTTGTTGAAGTAAAAATATATAATGTTCCATATATGTAGTTACTTAGCCTATCACAATTCTCACAAGTGTTGTTGAAAAAAACTGAAATATATGATAATGAAAAATATGTTAGAGGGGAGATTCGAACATGAACCTAAAACAACACTTATAAGTGTTGTTGAAGTAAAAATATATAATGTTGGAAAAAATGAGGTTGATGGGATTCGATCCTGAGCCTCAAGTGTGGATGTCTACACCACTGACCATCCTACACTATCAGATGTTCTGTCAACTTTGTGGTTCTTTAATATACTAACTATACACTAACTTTATGACAACCCTTTATAAGTGTTGTAAAACAAAATGTAATGCTCAAGTGACTGAGCCACAAATAGTGCGAATCCTTCTCTGAACGAAAAATATCACTCTTAATACACAAATATCAAAGTTATCAACATTCCCAAATGGAATAAAAGTAGCAACATAAGAGGTCAGTTTTTAAAAACAAAATAGACTAGCAATATAAGCATTTCCTTCGCCGCCATATGCCTTTTCACAATCCTGCTAGTTTCCAATGAAGAAAAATGATAATTTGACAATCCTGCCAGAATTCCAACTCAATTCCCATATGACATCATAATTGACAAAAAAAAAAAAAACCAGATAAGTAACTAGTCCTAGCAAAATCCTTAAAGCGCCAAATAAAATTCAGGCAAATCTACAAAATTCATACAAATTTCAGAAAAAATGGGTGGGCCAATATAGCAATCATAACAACTGACATGTCCCTTTTTCTCTCCTCATTTATCCGGCCTTGAGACCGGCAACGAAATGATATATCATTTACATTGGTGGAGTTAAAA
The DNA here is from genome assembly GCA_023531295.1 of Papaver armeniacum. Classification (NCBI taxonomy): domain Eukaryota; kingdom Viridiplantae; phylum Streptophyta; class Magnoliopsida; order Ranunculales; family Papaveraceae; genus Papaver; species Papaver armeniacum. The sequence goes on from JAJJWW010004743.1 coordinate 307,415, forward strand.
ATGGGTGTTTACTCAGAACAAATATTACAAAGGTAACAGAGCTAGCATTTTATAAATTAAGCACCCAAATGGAGCTATTTAATGTATATTTTGCAAGAACAATACTAGTTTTAGTAAAGGAAATACAACAAGAGCGACAATGATAGTAAAAATTCAATACAGTAAAAACAATACACTATACTGACTTAACTTGTGAACTTCCTTTTCTTCTTCTTTTTGTTCTTCTTCTTTGTCGGAACCACTATGATATATTCACCATCTTCTCTTAAGTAGCTCTCGCTCTCGTCATTCATTTGTAAACCAAGAGATGAAGTATCCACTGGTTGGCAATTTGTCTCAAGCTTTTCATTGTATTCCTCTAATTCATGGAAACCCATAGGTGGTGGTTTCACCATCACATACCAGTTATATGCATTTGACTCTCGAGAATAGAAAACTTGTCGCGCTTGTTTTGCTAAAATGAATGGATCGTTACAGTATTGGTTCTTATGTTGTTTTAAATTGACTAATGTAAATCCATCTTCTACCTTCACACCAAAACTGGTGTGAGCCCAATCACATTTGAATATTGGAATTTGAAACATATGATTATAGTCCAACAATAGAATTTCTTTTAAAACACCGTAGAACCCACTAGTTTCTGACCGTCCTGCAACTAAGGTTATTGATTCAATTGAAACTCCACTGTTTTGTGTGACTCTCTTAACATCCTTCGTAATAAACCTAGACCCATTGATTAGCAATCCTTTATATGATACACAGTTTTCTAACGGCCCATATGACAACCATTCTACCATGTTTGATACTGACATGCCTTGTTTAATTTGCATCTGAACCTACAAATGTATAATCTCAGGACATAAGAATATAATTAAATTTGCTATCTAAGCATGAGAAGTTAGATTTATAGTGATGTTGTGCCTAACATGGATTGTTCCAAGTGACAGAATGAAACAAAATCACACGTATTTGCATTTTCCGTAGCATCAAAATGTCCAAGTGTTTAAACTATACTAAGCTGCATAATCTGACTAAGAGTGGACTAAACGTACCTTTTGTTGAAACCAATCTGCAAATGTGTCGACTGTATGGAGTTGAGTTGGTCTTCTTTGGTAATTTCCTCCCAATGAGAAGATTTTAACTCGTCCATATGCATTTTAAGACAAAAGTTAAATTAAAAAATGAAGTATTAACTGACAGACCATTTTTAATGAACATGAATGTCATACTTACGTCATATATGGGTCAATTTCGGGTGTGTTAAAAAGCACATATCCGTGAGCTATCTATAACATCTCACTATCCATATGCACTTGGACACCTTTAGAAAGAGGATGTGCTACCGGTGTGGAACCACTTTGAAAGTTTTCTTTACGCTTTTGATTTACTCTTTCAGCTGCTTGGGCCTTACGAACATCAAAATACCTAACACACTCCATTCCAAGATAACACTCGGCTATACAAGCTTCAGGTAGTGCATAATTCTTTACATATTCTTTGAATATCTTCATATACCTAGGAAAGTCGCGTATGCAACAGTTATCAAGTAATTAAATATTAGTATCTCTAAGCTACAAAGAGCATAACTTTCTACATGAAACCAAAATAACAGAAGTAATATAAATTAAATTAGCATACCTTTCAAACGGATACATCCAACGATATTGTACAGGTCCACATAATCGCACTTCTCGAGCTAGGTGAATTGTCAAGTGCACCATGACATCAAAAAATGACGGAGGGAAGTACCTCTCCAACATACACAAAGTCTCAGCAACTTCTACTTCAAATTCTACTAATCTATGGAGATCAACTTCCCTTTGGCATATTTCGTGAAAATAAGAACATAACCTAAAAATCGCCTCCCTTGGCCCTACAGGTAAAAGTCCTTGCAAAGCAACGGGGAATATTTGTTGCATAAGAACATGGTAAGCATGAGCCTTAAGAACACCTAAGCAAACATCTTTCGAGAAATGCTTTCTAAGATCAGAACTATACCCATATGGAACCTTCAAATTTCTCATCCTATTATAAAATATAGCCTTTTCCTTGTCATTTAAGCAATATGGTGCTGGTGGAAGGATCATTTTGCCATTTCTCTCTTCTGGATACAATTCTGGTCTTATTCCCATACTCTTCAGATCATTGCGGGATTTTAGACCGTCTTTTGTTTTGTTGCTTATATTCAATACAGTACCAATGATACTCTCGCAAACATTTTTTTATGTATGCATAACATCGATATTGTGCCGTAGTAATAAATCCTAGGAAGATGGAAAAAACCTAACATTAGTAACTCTATAAACAGAAATGTTTGCTCTTTTTTTTTTATATAAGCATAACCATATAGATTTTTTATCAACTTACTTAAATGATAAACCTTAAGCTATGAATTAAAACAAACAATGAAGAAGGGCAAAACAACTTCTTAAAAAATTAGACCTTAGCATAAAAATCATGATAAAATGAACTCTGGTCAGTAAGATGTGCAGCACAAGATGTCGTAGTAATTAGACCTTATTCGCATCTAACTTCCAAAGGAGAAAAAAAAAGCAAGTTGCAGCACAAGATGTGCCACCATACTTGGTCACTAGGAGCTACTTATATTTATATTATATTATACTTATTTTTATTCATATTTATATTGCTTACGCTACTCATTCTTAGAAACATACATTTCAAAAACTACAAGTTAAGACATGAAAAAAAACAAAACTGATAAAGTCTCAGTGCTACCAATAAAGTTTCAGGTTTTTTAGAGTTGTAGTAAGGCTGAAACTCTGAATTGTTAAGCAAACTAAATGATTTCAGGTGAACACTTGTGAATTTAAAAAAGTTGAGACATAAACAAGTAAATTTCAAGTTGCAAACTATTAGTAAATTTGAATTTATAGAACTGACCTTCCAGTAAGCTAAGTCGAAAAATATCGACCGTTTGTTAAACACCCGAAGCTCAGTTTCGTTGTCAGGTGCACCAGAACTAGCCGCATCAATAACAACAACCCTCTTCCGCTTCTCACATTTAGAATTACCCACATTAGCACATGTTGCCACACTACTCTGCCCCTTACTCTTTTTATTCTTCTTCTTTTCCTCTTTCTTTTTCCTTATCTCCTCCTCATTCTTCTCCGCTTTCCCAAACTCATTGAAAATATTCTTCTGACATTCAAGTGCCGCAGCACCAGACATAACATGTGGCTTTTCCTTTTTCTCAACCTCTCCATTAAACCAGTCTTTTTTCTTCCGAAGAGGATGATTATGACGAAAAAATATCCTATGATTCAAGTAAAAAGTTTTACGACTAAATGGCAACCAGTTTGAAAGTGTATTTTCACCGCAAAGAGGGCAAGCTGCCTTCCCTTTATAAGTACATCCAGATATATTACCATATGCATGGAAATCGTTTATCGTCCACATTAATAATGCCTTCAAGTTAAAATTTGTTTTAGTAAATGAATCATATACCTGCATGCCGTTCTCCCACAACTCAATAAGTTCATATATCAAGGGATGCAAGTAAGCATCGATGTCTTTACCCGGTTGTTTTTTTCCCGAAATCAACATGCTCAGAATTATGTTTTCGCCTTGCATACACGACTAAGGAGGAAAATTGCCAACAACTGTGGCTTGGGGAAAGATCACCAAATGGATTAAATCCATCAGCAGCAAGCCCAAGACGCAAAATTACGGGAATCTGAAGCGAACTCGGGAAACTTTCTATCTATGTGCTTCCAAGCCAAAGAATATGCTGGATGACACATCTTCCCATCTTTACTCTTGTTCGTCGCGTGCCATATCAACTGCTCAGCCAACTCAGCTTATTGATACAATCTCTTCAATCTCGGCACAATGGGGAAGTATCTAAGGACATTCACCGGTATCTTCTTTTTGGGCTTGTCTATCATGTCAGCATCGTCCATGTTAGATGTGTCTTCCTTCCACCTAGAATAATGACATTTAGGACATTCTTCAGCATCTTTCAAGTCTTTTCTAAACAAACAACATGTATTTTCTCGTAAGTCAATTGATAAGATTTCAGCAGCTTCTTCACTTCATATGTTGAGCAAGGAATACAATGACCTGGTGGCAACAAGGAACCAATTGTCTTGAGAAGTTAGTCAAAAGATTTCCTAGATAAACCATTTACTGTCTTGTGCCTATACAATTCAACAGTGATGGATAACTTTGTGTGTGTGTTACAATTAGGATATAACGGTGTGTCCGCCTCTTCCAACCCCTCGTCTTGTATAGTTTCATGTCCCTGATCGATATGTGCATCAGCTTCAACATCAGCATCTACATACATCTGAGATGAACCCCCTGTTGCTCCATCTTGGTATACATGATTAGAAGTGACATTTATCTCCCCGTGAAAAACCCACTCAGTGTATGTAGGATCCATACCGCGTTTCAGCAAGTGAAAATACACTTGTTGAGGAGGAAGTAGCACAGCAAGGTTTTTACAATCAACATAAGGACAACTGAACATGGAAGGATTTCCAAGTTTTTGACACACAATATCTATGAAATTCTGCAAGGCATCCTGATATGGAAGATCATCCCTACATGAAAGAACGATGAAACAATTAAGCACGGTAATAAACGTAATACAAGAGGGAAAACCAATGCAAAGTATGTAATATTCTACAGTGAACAACATATTAACCTTGGCCAATGAACCCAATCTTTATTCATCATTTGTAATGACTTGAATCTGCAAACTGTTCAGTTCTTCCGGTTAAAAAAGGCTTTGAATTTCCCTTCTCAACCAACAGTGGAGCCACTTCTTTGGTTGGGATGTTGAATTTATTAAAGATTAATGGCACCTGGCGCAATCAAAATATGATAACCATCAAAAGTAAAGAACATTGTATTAACAAATCATAAGCTATAACTTTATTTTTTTTATTTGTTTTTTAACTTACAAACTTAGAGTTACACATTATAAGATATTTACATATACAAAATGGGGAATTGAAAACTTGGAGTAACTACTCATTTATAGCAGTAGTTACTAACCAATTACGTGATGTCATTTAACTTTAACTCCTTGCGCCAATTAAGAGCTTCCAGTAACTCTATGGCATCTGCATATATATTCAGTGTTCAAGACTGGGATGGTAGATCTGGCAGCATAGTAGGAACGCACCTGTAGAATCAAAGATTAGTATTCCCACCCAGCAATTCTGAAAAATCAAACTACTATGCGCACTATCAACCAAACATGGCAGAGTACTATGCGCACTAACTTATGAAGTGCAGAACAACATGACAGGGTACTATGTGCACTATCAACTAAACATGGCAGAGTCTGCAGGCAACAAATCACCAATGGAACATGTCCTCCCCAGACTAGTTGTTTATCTCATTTGATTCTTATTTTATCATGCTTGAAATAATCAACCAACAAAGGGAACATACAAAACAAAGTCATTTTTCTGACAGGTAATACTAGGAAAAAATTACAGCAATAACATTTTGAACAAAAATCAAGAGCAAGCATTTTTTCCGACTTAACTCAAGTTAGCCAAACCTATAAAACTGCAATATATTTATGGTGTCCACTGGTTCACATTCTATATGTTTCTTTAACATTCAATTCGTAAGGACATATTTCCCAACACAGTGAATGCTCTTATCAACCCATAGTGATGAACAAAACTATTGGTGAATATTCTTATTTGTGTCCCTAATAGGCCATGTTGACAAATCTACCATGTTGACAAACCTACAAGGTGAAAATCAGATTCTGTGTCAACAAAGTGACCTAATTGCACAACCAAATCATTGTTCTGTATCCACGTCATGATACTGTGTAAGCTACCTACCCAGAATCATCTTTTCAATGCAAATGGTAAAGCAGCATTGTTCCGTAACCATGCCAAACAGGCAACAAATATCAGAATGATGACTAAAGAAATAAAGGTAAGAAGAAAATTATCCCAAACTTGTGATTAACTTCATCTGTTGATGGATACCTTAAATCATAAGTAGAATATGAATGAATATACACAGGTGTGGTAGGATTCAAATAGTAATGTTGAACTCTACACCATTATACTACAAAATTTAACTTTGTACTATAACATAGAGCTAGGATTTCAAAACAATGTTGGGATTCTCACAACTGGCTTCAAGTAGTGATAGTATCCGAACCTATTGTGCAAATAAACACCCATAAGATATTCAATAGGCTCTCAATAATGAGTCCAATCTATAGCGATGGTATTATTTATCACGGATAAAAGTTCTATTCAAAATGAATATGTCAGTTATGAAAGCCTTATGGTAACTATTATGATAGATAAAGACTAATCAAAATGAACTTTACGAAGAAGAATCTCAAACTTGAGGAGACGATACCTGATTAGATCTTCATGTAGCGAGTCTGGATGCTTTTGAAAGAATTTCTTCACATATACATCCTCAGGGAGAGAAATTCTTTCAGATTTTCCATTTGTTCGAGGAAATGTAACATATGGATTCCTACACCACATACATGAAAAGGCGAAACATTATTAGAAAACTAACAGTTCACACCTAAACTTTTAATCACCAATAACTCAAATTATCATAGAAACTGCATAATAAATCTTCATAGTTTTTCAGCAATATCTTTTGATACGGATATAAGCTATTTCCATCTAAGCTAACAAATGCCTAATACCCAAAAACAATGAAAATACCTCATTTCTGCAGGGAACATATGCTAGAGAGAGAATGAGGCATCCAAGTAACCAGGCAACAGAAAAGTAAGAAACCAGTTGGCTTGCTAATCGGTGTTAAGGTCAATTTCATTAATGATGGATGAGTTCATTCATTTTCGTCTCAAACCAACTAACAATTCTCTCTCTACACCTTCCATTACTACATTCAACAACTTGGGTTGTCAAGTTAGGGTTAGGGTTCGAGATTTTCAAAACAAGTGTTCCCTCAATTTGTTCTAACATTTGAAACTCCTTAACAAAATGATCAAGACCCAGCAGAAGAAGATGTTCTTATTTCTTAATGCTCTCAGGTGAGCTCAATATGGCGTAAGGAATGAAGGAGTAACAAAAATTGAGCTGAACATTGCTTACTCTAATAGCTATCCTAGACAAAATTAAAATCCAATTAACCTATTATCATCTACATATGAAATTTCAACAAAATTAAAATCCAATTAACATATCAATTCCTATTGAAGTGAATAGTATAGAACACCTAGAAATACATGTACATATGAAGTGACGAAATCAAAAACTCTTGGCAAGATCAAATTTTAATGAAATTTGAATCCAATCAATTGTTCTGTGTCGATATCAATTTCAAATTTTTAGCAAATTTCAATGTCGATATCAATTTCAATTTCAATTCCAAAATGATTAGTATTTAATGCAACTGTAGTTCAAAACATAATTTAATGCACTGAAACAAACCTAATTAAAAAATCAAAAAAAAATATACCCTAAATTCAAATCTGGTTCACGGATCGATCTTCAACCTTGGGAAATTGGTGGAGACGGTAAGTCGAGATATGGGTTACAGATCGATCTTCATCTTTCTGTTGGTGAAAAAATCTCCTGAGATCGATGAACTTGAAAAGGATGGTAATAAACTGAGCTTTTGGAGTTGTAGACGATGAAGTTTCCAGTGGTTTGAGTGATGGTGGTGCTGCTGTATCGAAGTTGCAGCTGGTTTGAGGTTAATTTCTTGCTCTCTGTCGAAGACGATGGGGGAGATGAAGTTGAGAGGAAAAAAGAAAACGATAAGAAAGAAATCGACCAAGTTAAAGAAAAAGAAAAAATAATGAACGGTTGCAGATAAAATGGATGGTTATGATGTTATGATGGATATATTAAGATAAAGGGAAAAAAAAATTAACGGTTGTAGATAAAATGAACGGTTATGATGTTATGATGGATATAAAAAAAAATATTCATTAAGTTTTTTTTTAATTACTAAAAATAATTAAATTAATAATAAATAATTTGTACTAAAAAAAATAAAATAATAATAATAATAATATATATATATATATATATATATTATTAATTTATATAAATCGGTTCCTTTTCATTAAAAATAATAAATATAATTATTTTTAATTCATTAATAGAAAATAAAAATATAAACTGGTATATTCCTCGAAGTCGATGAAGATGGGTCTGTTTAACATATACAAGGAATCTTCCTGAGGAATCTTTCCAGTATCTGGATGGATTTGTCGTTCATACGAAGATACCGACTTATAGCGAAGATGGGTCCACTCATCACCAAGTTTCGATCTCGGGAGCTCATACGAAGGATATTCCTCGAAGTCGACGAAGATGGGTCTGTTTAACATATACAGGGAATCTTCCTGAGGAATCTTTCCAGTATCTGGATGGATTCGTCGCTCATACGAAGATACCAACTTATAGCAGTCCACTCATCGCCAAGTTTCGATCTCGGAGCAGGGATATTCCTCGAAGTCGACGAAGATGGGTCTGTTTAACATATACAGGGAATCTTCCTGAGGAATCTTTCCAGTATCTGGATGGATTCGTCGCTCATACGAAGATTCCGACTTATAGCAGTCCACTCATCGCCAAGTTTCGATCTCGGAGCAGGGATATTCCTCGAAGTCGACGAAGATGGGTCTGTTTAACATATACAGGGAATCTTCTTGAGGAATCTTTCCAGTATCTGGATGGATTCGTCGCTCATACGAAGTTACCAACTTATAGCAGTCCACTCATCGCCAAGTTTCGATCTCGTCGACGAAGATGGGGATAGGAATCTTCTTGAGGAATCTTTCGATGTCGATGGATTGAGTGTACGAAGTTTAAGCATACTCCACTCATGGAATCTTCGATCTCGGAGAGGAATCTTTCCGAAAATGGGTCGTTTAACATATACATGGAATCTTCTGGATGGATTCATCGCTCATTCGACGTCGACGAAGAAGATACCGGGACTTATAGCGTATCCACTCATCGCCAAGTTTCGATCATCGCCAAGTTTCGATCTCGGAGCAGGGATATTCCTCGAAGTCGACGAAGATGGGTGTGTTTAACATATACATGGAATCTTCCTGAGGAATCTTTCCAGTATCTGGATGGATTCGTCGCTCATACGAAGATACCGACTTATAGCAGTCCGGTGGATACGAAGTCATCGTTTAACAAGTTTCGAATCTTTCTCGGATGGCGTCGCTCATACGAAGGATATAGTCCACTCTCGCCAAGTTTCGATCTTGGAGCAGGGATATTCCTCGAAGTCGACGAAGATGTTTCTGTTTAACATATACATGGAATCTTCCTAAGGAATCTTTCCAGTATCTGGATGGATTCGTCGCTTATACGAAGATACCGACTTATAGCAGTCCACTCATCACCAAGTTTCGATCTTGGTTCATAGTTTGTATGTCGTTATATCACATTTGAAGTTCTAATCTTACCAGTAAATGGTGTGATTCATCGTTCTTACGAATTCTCAGATATATAGTGGTCCTCTTATGGCCAGGTTTCGATTTCGGAGCTAGTTTCTTTCTCAAAGTTGACGAATTCGTGTTCGTTTAAGGTTTCTGAGAAGTAAAAAGTGTGTTTCGTTGTCAATCCGTATGCTTTGGCTTAGACCAATTAATGATTTGTTTATGGTTGTTTTTTTGTAATTTTCTCTGATCTAACGCACCAAAATCATGGGGTGCAAAACTACTAAAATCTAATGGTGGGGAAGGCTTTTGGTTTTGTTAGAAAGTGTGTTTCTTTACCAATCCGTATGCTTTTGCTTACACCAATCAGAAAATTGTGTCTCTCCCGCCCAAAAGCCCGCCAAATTTGGTCATTATTTATTTTTGGTCCAAATTGTTGAAATCAACGTGTCTTCACCTCAACGTGTCCCCAAAATTAACCTTTCATGATTTTGATTCTTGTAGACATTTAATTTTTCTTGTTAAATTCAGTGAATGGATTTAAGATAAAAATTCCATGATCTGGAAGGGATTATGGGTTAGTGTCGAGTTGGAAATTTTTCAATCGGGGATAATGAAGGAGTGCACTACCGTTGAAAACTCCATTTAGACTGAATAAATTAGAGGATAATTGGCAAAAATGTATGTGGTATTTTGCTTTAGATTGGGAATTTAATCAATAAATGGGATTGAATTTTTTGTAGTGTAATAGTGTCTAATGGGTAGTGTTTACCCCCTTTTCACCCTAACATTCCTTGGTCTCATCTCGTTAAGTAGTTTAGGTGGTAACCCTTTCCGCGAAGTATGGGAAACAACTTGCACCATGTACACTAGCAATTCATGCTGCTAGAATTTCCGAGTCATTTGTACTACTACCTGCTCATTGGTTGGCCTTTCTTGTTAAGCATCATTTTAGCCAAAGTAGTTTCATCTTGTCTCTGATAATTACAAAAATGGCATTGCAAGAGGTATTTTTGAACAAGTTGTTGAGTGGAATAGCTTTGTAAAAACTGTAACCATAGGTGAAATGAGTATGATACTTCCAAGTTATACTTCATCTGCACAATTAAATCTGTTAAAAAATTAGCCCTTATGCGGGATTTCAAGCACTTGAATAATTATATATACTTCAAGGCCTGGCTCCACATGTAAGAAACACATTTTAAAATTAATGTGAATTTTATTTTGTGCGAGAACTCTTTAAGCTTTTACCTATTCAAGGTGGTGACGTATCTTCTCAGCTGCTCAATGACATGTTTTCGAATATCAGTAGTTTGAATTCTTAATTTGTTTTGAAAAGTTCATAAATTAATAGAAAAGCTATTTTAAATGGTGATGTTGCAAATCTATTTTATGCTCCTTTGTCATTTTCTGTTACCCTTGTTTTTCTATTTTATTTCTCTTATATTTTCTTTCATCTCATCTTTGCTTTGTCGTGATTTCTTACATTTTCTTTCCGTAGGTAACAAAAAAACGAGTCGCATCTCGTCCCATCGGTAAAATCTTTATGTGCATTGTTTTTTTTGTCGGCTATACGGCGTGTACTTATTTGTACACGAGTTGTGTTTTTTAGTACACCATCGACTAGTTATAAGTCGTGCACTTTGTTTTGCATTGATTATGAACTAGAACTTTTGTCAAAATGAAACAACAAACAGACGTATTGATCTTTTTTACATGCTAGGAACTCCAAATGAATACAATGTTGAACTCCAATTGTGATAGCCCATTCACGAATATCACATGAAATTCCATGTAATATAAGTGTATATTGTTGTACACATGTGACAAAAATTACATGTGTAGATAATAGCCCACTAAGACTCTTAATCAAATTTTAGTGAACAATATTTTTTTCATTTCTTGGATGTCGAATCAATGATGTGCTATGCAAGAAATTACATGTGCGTATTAGTACACCTATAATATAAGTGTACATTGTTGTACACATGTGGACATGTGTACATAATCCCCTTCGCCAGAATGTTAATCATTTCTTTAAATCTAAGAACATAATGTGTTTGTTAAAAAATTCTCAGAACGGGAGACATGTCCGAGGAGGTAGTGGTGAAAAACCCAGTTGTTGAGAAGGTATTCTCTTTCTGAATGTATAAATTTTTGTTTTTGAATGGATACTTGAATCCGATTGCATCAATTTTGTAGAATTGGTTTGGCACATGTGTTTGTTATGTCCTCATCTAAATGAGTTCCCACCAAGCAATTCATAGAGTAGTAATTCCCATTCTAACTTGTGATTGTATTCTCTTTGTTTAGGATCCTTTTATGATATTATGAATTAAATTTTGATTGTTGATTATTTTTTTTGTTAACTAATTGTACAAAGGATTTTCTATAGATGTGTACAAAGTTGGTGGACGGTGCATTTAACAAGCTTTATTAAAATAATGTCCCCGGTGATTACTCAATTATATAGGCCTAGGTGATAAAGAAGTTAGAAACCGGGTGCTACAACGGTATTTTTAGCTTACGATTCACCAATATATAGCTCCTTGTATAATTATTTTGTTGTTTTATTAGATTCCTTGGTTAAAAACTTCATGAACAATAGTTTTGCTTGCTTCAAGTATGAGAGAGGAGCGTTCGGTAAACCCTTGGGCATGGATCACCTAGCTAAAATATTTCATATGGGTACTCTTTTTGTAGCTCTCGGAAAATTTCTTTTCGAATATATAAAGTTTGTGAATTTTGAACAAACGGTTTGAAAGATAAATTGTTTTTATTTGTTTTATATTATTTAAAATCACGACATCTCACGACACAGAAAATTGTGTCTCTCCCGCCCAAAAGCCCGCCAAATTTGGTCACGTGTCTGCTTGAGAATTTTTAAGACATTATTTATTTTTGGTCCACCGCAACGTGTCTTCACCTCAACGTGTCCCCAAAATTTTCAGTAGACCCGCCTAAATTCTAAACACATCGAAATTTTCATCAAAATCACTGAAAGAAAAAAAACGAAAAAGAAAACCCTCTTCACTATGAAAAACCCTCTTTCACCATCAGAAAAAAAAACTTTCTCACCAAACGAAAACCCTCTTCACTATGAAAAATCTCTCCATCAAAAGCAGTATCTCGATCTAAATCTCTCAAAAGATTACCCTAACTCATAAGCAATATCTCGATCTAAATCTCTCAGAAAACCCTAACTCAAGCAATCTCTCAATCTATTCAGCAGAAAATCAAAGGATTAATCTCTCCAACTCAATCAGATCTCACCAAGGGACTCAGGGTTCAGGGTAATTTCTCGAATCTCTCATACTCTCAAATCTGAAGAGTAATTTCTGTTCTAGTTTTCTATTTTAGGGATTTTAGAATTTTGGTTTTTTTTTTTCCCTCATGCAACTTAAGTTTTTGTTGTTTCATGATGAAATTTAAATTGGGTCTTTAATTTGGGGATTCTTCAATTTTGGTCTTTGATTTTCATGATGATTTTTTTTTTGTTGTGGTTGTTTTGACACATAAATCCTCAAAGTTAGTATGAATTTACTTCCCGCAATAACTTAACATCAAAATCTGATCAAGAGAAAGTCAGTGGACTGCTATATGATAAAATTTTACTGCTGGGTATATGATAATTTCTTCATACTAGTTTGAGTGTACGAGTTTGTATAAATATTTGGTGGCTAATTAACCAATCACATTGTCAGCTGTAAGCTGAGTTTTGATTGTGTGAATGGTCAATAAGCACACCTATATTCATTGATGCTGGTATTTTTCTTAGAGAAAATGACTTTTAACTTCTTGTTCTCTTAAATTCTGGCAACTATATTACAATGGGTAACCTGTAGAATGTTGAATTAATAAGCCAATCACATTGTATTTATAAGCTTAGATTTTATTGTAAGCACACCAATATTCAATGGTGCTGGTACAGTGAAAATGATTTTGACTTCTTTTTCTCTCATTTCCGGCACCTATATTTCAATAGTTAGTCTGTTGAAAGTTGAGTTAATGATTTGATGTCCAACCCAGTGCTTACTATTAAGTATTAAAGCATCTTGGATTTTTTCTGTCCTTCAAAGTTGGGTTTGTCAGGTTCTGTTTTGTCTCTTTTGTCGAATATTTCATTGGTGAGTTCCTTTTAATTGCAGCATGTCACTGAAAGGTTTGTGCCTGTATGAAATGTTAGCTCTAAACGGTTCAAGTAAGAGTACATATTTTGCTACCTCTATGTTCTTTACATCTCAATAATCTTGAATGATAAATTTCTCGTGTATTACTTTTTTTTCTTCCAAATTGACATGTATGCGATATTTTTGGTAGCTAACCGCATTGCTCTTGTGTCTATCTTTGTTATGTGAATGCTCACTAAGATTATCCTTGGTGTATGATTTGTGTGTTCTATCTCATTTCAGTTAAATTGCCTTACGCACCATTGTGAGTATATTTGTTCCCAAAGCATGGAGTTTGATTTTTTCTGTGAGCAGGCCTTGTGTTTGGAGCTGCAGGCATTAGACCCTGTATTTCCTCCTTCGAGACCAACAATGTTTTTCTTTTCTCTTTGGTTAATGATAATCATGGCCTTTAACAGAACTCATTTGTGTTAGCTTTTGATCTATATTGATTGTTGAATTCTATTTTTGCAAGGCATAACTGCTAGCACAAGAGGTTCAGCGATCACATTGTTGTTGAAGCATAAGAGGTTGAGCGACTACATGTTCGTCATGGCACAACAGGTTTAGCGGCGACATATAGGTTGAAGCACGAGAGGTTCAGCGACTACACTTAGGTTGTAGTAAAAGAGGTTCAGCGACTACACTTAGGTTGTAGTAAAAGAGGTTCAGCGATAGCATTTTCATTGAAGCATGAGAGGTTGAGCAACTACATTTTGGTTATGGCACAACAGGTTCAGCGGCTGAATATTAACTGACGCACCATAGGTTCAGCGAATATTAACTGCCGCACTATAGGTTCAGCGACTACACTAAGGTCATCGCACAAATGAAGCACAAGAAGTTCAACGACTGCATTCTGGCTGAAGCTCAAGAGGCTACATTTTAGGATATTCATATTTAGTTGCAAGAGGCTACGAGATACCGTTCATGCTACTGAATCCGACCACTGAATATAAATTTAGAAGGTCAAATAGCAATTATATATAGAGATGTATGGATCTTCAAAACATCTAACATAATAATATTCAAACAAAATATCTAACATACTTGGGCTATATCCAAAATATACATATCTCACACAGTGATTAAGTTCTAACTAGAAAGCTGTGCAAAGATTCCATATCTAGTAATGGCAGTCTTCCTTTTATTCTTCATCCCCTTCTACTTCATTATGCTCCCCTAATTCCTCATCATTCCGATACTGACCTTCGTGCTCCTTTGTTTCTTCCTCCTCGTCCTTGTTGTATCCAGTGCATCCTCTGGCAGAGCTGTGGAGGATCTTGGACTAAATTCTTCAAAAAGCCACATTCATTAACTTAATTGATGAATTTAGACCCACCATTTTTCATCAGTTCTCTAATAATAGGTTGGAAGAGCAGCTTGCTTTCGCCGATGAGAATCCACGACTCTTCCAATGAACAGTCAGTTTCCCCTCTTTGCTTCGATTGAGTTCATCTCCTTCTGCACCAAAGAAAAAGAAAACCATCAAAACAAAATATAACAATACAATACACAGTTCAACTTCTATTCGCAAATTAGAATGATGAAATGCTCTTAGAACAATTGATAAAACTCTAGCATAAACATGAGAATAACTGCTATATTAAGAGTTTTTTCTTATGACTTATTCATGTACCATTATCCAAATAACGAACATATAAAGTAATACATTTCAGGTCCAAAAGTTGTGTCCAAATACCACAACTTCTAGTTTAAACATAGCAAATTCTAAAACCCATACAACACAGACAAGGAAGTATCAATACCGATTATAAACGACTGTGAGGAATCTACAGTATGACAATGATTTCAGATTATTCTACTTAGTTAAATGTGACAAACTGATAGTAACAGCTAAACAAAGTGACTTTATCCCGTAATGCAACTAGCAAAAGCAAGAGGAAAATAGACTAAATGCTGGAATGGATATTTTACAGGGTGATAGTATTATGAGCTATTTTATACAGGACTCTGCAAATTAAAATTTAATTAACTTAAAAATGTACCTTATTGTAGGAAGCTTCTGACTCCCATCCGTGCGGGTCTTGCTTAATATTGTTAAAGGATCAATAGCTAGACCTCTTACTCTCTGGGAGAACATGGATGTGTAAGGAAACGAGATGCAATAATATTTATTTTATTTATTATTTTAATTTTAAAATAAATACAACAAGTTAAGCATTTAGAGTATACACTGTCAAATGTCTTTCTTGCAAAGCTCTCAGTACCATTTGTGAGGCTTAGAGCTTGTCTCTTTCTCGCATCACCTGCCCTCTTTGACTATGAAAAAAACACAAGAATAAAATTAGAATTACACAGAAACAACTATAGACTATAGAAAAGGTTAAATTCTGATTGGCGCCAAACATCATTACCATGAAATTCCGGTGTGCTGAAGTAAGTACACATGTTGTCCCAATCTTCTAAGTTTTCACTGTTAAAGCAATCTGGAGATTAAGCTTACACTTCACCCTGAAGTTTTACTCAAACTTGCCCTGTAACTCTCATAGGATCTGTAAAAGCATATGCTTTCTCTATGCCTTCCAGCAAACTCATCATCGGGTTCAAGCGTGTAATGTTCCTAAAGGTGACAGAAATTAGTATAAGATTTCATGAAAAACAGAGCAGAAAAGAAAAGAAAGGAAAACATACATAATGAGAGTTTTATTATCCTAGCCATCTGAGAAACTCTTTCTATATTTCTTGCGGCATATCTCTGAATAAATGAATCGAAAAGGGGAAGTTCTCTCGCTGCCTAGACCACACTCCCAGGAATAGAGTCAATTCAAATAGTTTCTCATCGTAGTAAATGTATGGCGCTTCTTCACTTCACATTACCCAGTTTCTCAGTACAATTTCTTGGATGCTTCAGAATAGAGAATCATGAAATAAACAATTAGTTTTAATGTAAAGTGAAGAAGCTTACATCTCCACTTGATATCTTTGAGAGCTGCCGAGTCCATTCATTGGGTAGATTGACTTAGCCATCTCTCAAGGAAACAACAATACCACTTGCTGCACTTGAGTGAAGCGACAGTTGGCTGACAAAATATAATCACAATAAGAAATTAGTTATTTAACGGATGCGGTTTTGGTAGCGAAGGGAATGATTAAGCTAGTAATTAACCCAACTTAGAAAAGAAACTTCCCTACCGCGTGTCATCTGTGATTCCTCACTACTCCTTTATATGATGCTCTTGGAACACCATCCTATCAAAGAAAATAGGATTAATGAAATGAAGCCAAAGAAACCAAGCTCAAATATGTAAGAAATTCCCCAAGTCACCCAAATTACCTTACATTCTTCAAAAATACCAAATTGACGAGCAATTTGTTCAAAGTCTAACTGATTTTTGTAGTGAACACGTACATCCCATCTATGTTATATACATATAAAACAGCATCTGCTCCTTCAACTGGTTTAACATTTGATAGATTTGTGAAGTGCCTTATATAATTGTCCTTCACATAGCAATGTATGTTCATTAGGAGAAAGAAAGACGAATATGACAGAAATGATAAACCATTTCGAATGAAGTAATGCAGGATTATATTCACCTCTTTCAAGACCAACTGACAAAGAAACCAGTAGGTTCATGATCATTTGCAAGATCAGTTGACAAAGAAACCAAAAACAAAGGTAGAATATGCTTTTCAAAGAGCTTCAAGTTCTTACATTTTCATCTGGTGATTGAGCTGTCAGCAAAAAGTGTGTAATTTCAGCTGCCATTTTATCTTCTTAAAACTACAAAACCAACAACAAAAAGAGAGAAAGGTCAACAATAATTTCATAGATTTGAATTACTATAAACCCCTAAAACCATAATAACTAAGAACCATAGATTTATAACTAATAAGTACTACTCAAGTTTCTGTTCTTTTCAAAAGAGACCAATTCAACTTTGTCAAAAAAATATTGATGTATCTGCACCTGATCAAGACGATACATAATGTAGATTTATTTATCTCTATAGATGTCACATTTTAGATTTGAAGTACAAACCATAAAAATAACTCTAATTAACTACTGGGACAAAACAGAGGATTGTTAGTGAAGAAATCCTAAAAAGGAGGGTTGCACGATCATTTAAGGGATGTGATCCTAAACAAACTAGTAACAAGACATATAAAACCTACATTCAATGGGTATGACAACAGATTGCACTGTACAAGTTTTTTCAGGGGCTAGAATTTCTCAATAAAATGTACAGAGATATACACACTACATGTATACGAACATGTATGGCGATGTACATGATTCAGCAATATTGTAATTTTACACAGCTAACACTTAATGCCAGCAGACATACCCTTACCGTCGTTGCATAGGATATGCATGAATACACAATCCAAGAATAAAAACCGAGATACATTTATCGATAATCTAAGAAAGTATAAGGCTCATCTAATAACTTCTAAATTATGCAATTGGCAAACGGCATACTACTTCTTCCAAGAGATACTGAGAAGCAGCCAAATCACTTATTACGTCTTCTCGAGACAGATTCATTCTATACCTCCTTTCCTCCTTCACTCTTTTGGGGTAGTTCACGACCTTTTTGAACCCACTAAGCTGCAGTAACATCAAAGTATAGTGACTTTAAACACCCAGAAAAGTAAAAAAGGAGGGTCATACTACCACCCCCAAAGCACATGGGGTTATAAATATAATTAAGGAGTGTCATCAATTTTCAAAGGCATTATACATATTTATAGAATGAATGCCTTATATTTTGGAAATCTTAAGTTTAACTAATACGTTTTACACACGAAGACTCCAGTGCCAGTTATTTTTCGTTTTAATTTAAGGATTGCAAGACCTGAAATATAACTACAAGTCTACGACCATGCAATTAGAGGAACTTAACATGGAGATAATGCAGTTCAGTAACCCACCCGTTGTCCAAACATGATTGTACTTGAAGTCTCTCCCCGATGGCTTGGAGATGGCCCAATGGTTACAATCAATGAGGTTCTTGCTGTGCCTGGTACAGATAGAAGAAACAATTGTAATCACGTCTGACAGACATATGAAACTTAAATTGCAGATAAAAATCAGTGTACAAGAGTAGTAGATCAATAAGAACATCTAACTAAAGTGTGTAGCAAGTAAGAGTTATCCCCCAGTAGCATAATGAAAGGAAAATTGAAACAACAAGATACCCTAAGAACGGATTACCTCCAAAAGAATCTCGAATCAACCTTGTGAGTTTCGAGGTTTAACACTTGTTCTGACTAAAACAACATTGGTAACCACATGGAAACCAATTCAGAAGGAATGCTAAATCTGGAAAGAGGCCTTCCGAGCACTAAAATTAATGAATTCTCGTGCTTGAAGCGCCATTGGTTACTCAAACTGTGTACAAAAAACATGATGCTCATCTCTAGCATGTGAAACAGAGGGTTCTAGTGATCATCTAAGTGATGCAGTGCTAGTGTGAGGAGCATGTTAGGATCCACATAAGTCGCACCCACACAATTTTCAAAGTTACAGGAAAAATAAAAGGAATGTAACCATCTATTAACCTAAAACACTTTCCGACATGGCTCAAAGTTTTAACAATGTTATCACAAGTCATTAGACAACATTAAAGACCAGATAATGTTCCAAACATTCCAATAACTTTCAGGGTAACATGAAGTTTGAATGTTCCAAAATTCAACAAATAGCAAACAAAAACGCACCAAAATTTTGCCAATTTATCAAATCCGAAGTTTTCTTCATCGAATTAGATACCCAAAACACAATAAAAAAAACAAATTTAAACCCAATTTTAAAAATCCCTCATTGTTTAAACCTTAGGTTCATGATTGAAAAATTGTAATAAGAGTAATCGAAGAAGAAGAAGACGAATACGAAGAGAAACCATACCAGCAACGATAAGAATGAGCTGAATTTGATTGAGTTTTCTTTTGATTCCGAGGAAGAAGCCTAGGGTAAACATCGAACCCAATTTATACCAGATCCATTTCAGTTCTCCATCTCTTCTGAGATTCAGTACAATCACCACCACAAGTTCCTTCTTGTTCAAAGCTTCACTGCAATACAATCAAACCCTTTAATCTTCACTTCATCTCAAGTTCACCTCAAACCCTTGTTTCTTGAAATCTTACAGACATCAATTCCCTAATTCCATTACAGATTCATCTTCTACAACATCAACGAGATCTGCTTCTTTCTCGGTTCAAACACAAATTCAAGGAAAAACCTAACGAAACATAGAGATGGAAGAATCGAATTCTGTGATGAAGATTTGAAGCAATTGAAGCTAACGAAACTTGGGTTAGGGTTTCATGAATTGCAGAGTTAGAAAAGAGAGCGAGAAGAGAAATTTGGAGTTCGGTTTCATTTCTTCAGATGCTTCATATTAGGATTTTTCTGACAAAAAAATTTGCTTCTTATTAAGAAATTTTGTTTTTAATTGAAATTTTGATCACTAATGAATTTTGTTAAATCACTGATCCTTTGTTTAAAAAAACCTTTTCTGGCGACTTCGAGAAAGAAAGTGGCTATGAGCTCCAAACCCGGCCTGGAGTGGACTACTATAAGTCAGAAACTTCGCAAGAACGATGAATCCGACCATTTACATGTAAGATTCCATCGGAATATTCTCCGAAACCTTAAACAAACCCTTTTCAGGCGACTTCGAGAAATAAAGTGGCTCCGAGCTCGAAACCCGGCCTGGAATGAACTATTATAAGTTTGAAACTTCGTAAGAACGATGAATCCGACCATTCATAGGTCATGCGTCGCTTGTAGCTTCAAATGTGGATCAAAGGCATACTAACCATGAACCATCAATGTCCAAATTGTAGAGCTAGACGAATTTTCCATGAAATATAGCAATAAAAAAAAAAATCAGTCGCTAGACTTATTGTCACTGAACGTGAATAGC
Source organism: Papaver armeniacum (assembly GCA_023531295.1). Classification (NCBI taxonomy): domain Eukaryota; kingdom Viridiplantae; phylum Streptophyta; class Magnoliopsida; order Ranunculales; family Papaveraceae; genus Papaver; species Papaver armeniacum. The sequence goes on from JAJJWW010004743.1 coordinate 327,877, forward strand.
TTCCAACCTAAGTTGGTGCTAATATAGCTCCAGCGACTAATAGATATTTTCAGACACAAGGAAATAGTAGATAGAGAATACTAGCGATCGAAGAAAAATCAGTCACTACAAAAATTGTTGTTGCACGTAAATAGTTTCCAAGGTATTTATGTAGTTGCTCCAAATAAGTTGTAAGATAACTCCAGCGATTAGTAGATATTTTCAATCACAAGATAGCTCCAGCGATTAGTAGATATTTTCAGTCACAAGATAGCTCCCGCGATTAGTAGATATTTTCAGTCGCAAGGAATTTGTAGATATATAACACTATCGACTAAAAGAAAATTAGTCGCTACATTCGTTGTGGATGCACATAAATAGCTTCAAGCTTATCTAAGTAGTCGCTCCAAATAAGTTGTATGACACGTCCAACGGCTAACATAGATTTTCTGTTGCAAGAAAATAGTACCTAGTATTCTGTAGTGACTATTATTTTTTCAGACGCAAACATAAGTAGCAATAGGAAACCAACGACTAATTTTTTAGACAGTCGATAAATTTTAGTCGCAAGAGACACATTTTCTTGTAGTTTCTCCATGTGCAACAACAACTCCAAAGCGTCGTCGACAATTTGAAAGTGTGACACTGTCATCACCACCTACAAAGAGAAAACCTACCAGGAAGAATAATGTGCAATCTGAAAGTGCTCAACATACACAGTCAACAACTACCAAGTCCCAATCTAAAATCTCCAAAGGATATAATGCAAATTGGAGTGGGGCGAAAGAATGTAAAGCGGAAACTTGACACAAGCAACACAGGCCCATGTCTGAATGTACAACTTAGGGATCCAAATGACACACTCGCAGATTTGCAAGATGAAGAGGAAGAGGAAGAATAAAATCTACATACCCGTAAAGCTGTGGAAGATGATAACTTTGATCATCTGGAGCCTGGTGTGGAAGAAGAGAATGATAATGGTAATGATGATGAGCCTGATCTGGAGAATGGTAATAGTTCTGGTAATGAGAAAGGTGAAGAAGGAAAAGAAGCGAAGAAAAGAAAATATGTTCCACGTGGCCCAACTCAGATGCATGCACTAAAGTTGGATGATGTTGTGTCGAAGAGGACAGTTACCTTCAACGCTAATGAACATCCGATTGGTGATCCCTCTGTGCAACTGGCTAGTGTGCTAGGGGAGCTTGTTCAGAAACTTCCTTTAACTTTCAGGGATTGGAGATGTGTCCCTATTGAAGCAAAAGAAAACATATGGAAGGTTGTCATGGTACGGTTCATAACTATTTATCTCTTTTCGTTTACTCAACAACTATTGAATTCATAGCGAATTATAATTCAAATTATTTACTTTTATTTGTAGAACCGATTCATTGTACCCGAGTGTTACAAAACATACTATTTCAGCAAGATGGGAGCTTATCTTAGAGAACCAAGGTCAAGGAAAGCTGGTTTGGTAATCGATGTTATCGATCAGTTTCAAGGGGAAGAAAGAAAGAAATGACTGGAAAAGCTAATGCCCAGGACCATGACAGTTAGGCAGTGGGACGAATTTGTGAGACATGTAGACTCTATTGACTTCAGAGTAAGTTTTCTATTATAATGAATGACATGTATATTTTTATTAAAAACTGTAAAAGTCTGTCGAATGATGATGTCTCTATTTTTATTTTCAGATCAAAAGAAAAAAAAATGCAAGAAAAGCGTGCAAAATACAACACCCCACATACCATAAGTCGACAAGGTTTCGCGCGATTGGAGGAGGCCTTGGTATGTTCACCACGTGAAAGCTATTGCATCGTTCTAAATATAATTGCTTGGTTATTGTGACATTATTTATGCAATTGCAAAAATTTAGATGCTAATGCAATTTCGTATAGGTTGATATGTGGCCTTTTAACTGGTTGTGGATTGTAAATCCGTTTATGATGGATCATTTCATTATTCAGATCATGACCCGTGGTTTACTTTTAACTGTTCTAATCTAGCATTTGTTTTCATGTTAGTTTCATAGCAAATATTCATGTTTGGTTGTTGACTTCCTTAAGATTTTAGAGTTCAAACCCCACACTAAGCCACTAATGTGTACATATTTTAAGGCGGAATTATCAGATATTTAGATACCATTTGAACATGTTACATCTCACAATTCTCTACAAGGTTGTATCTTAGAAATCTTCGAAGTTTCTTCTTAGCATGTATCGTCACTTTAATACCATGTTGTTATGCTATTCTTGATGATTGTCATGTATTGATACATTTATTTGGTAGAAAAAAGAACTAAAAACAACCAAAGAGATTAATCAAGTCAGTTTATGGAAACGTGGTCATACACAGCGTAAAGGAATGATTCCACATCCGGGTGTTGTAGAAGCTTTTATAAGAAATCTCCTCCTCTTCCTTTGTGTGGTTTATGTGTATGCTTTAAAAAGCAAAAATATCTGATATTTTACCCAATTAAACAGGAGAAACTTGAAAAAGCTCAAGCAGAGCTTAGTGCAGAGCATGGTGCAGATGATATTCTTGCAAAGGACTTTGCCGAGGGCAAAACTACAGGGATACCTAAAGGAATTGGTTTTGGAGCGACACATAAAAAGGTTGCTACCCATTCCCACTATAAGTTGCTGATTAGAGAGCGTCAGGAATCCTGTAGAGAACTGAATGATCGGCTGGTGCAGATAGAGGTGAGAATTTAAACTTGATTAGTTCTTATTTTCATGATGAATTCAAACTTGATTGTGACCCACATACTGCTGATATGGTCTTAATATAGGAAAGGAACTCGAGATGTGTTTGCAATGGAGTCTCACCCTCTCGCAGGTCAAGTCCAAAAGCCAGCAACAACCACGAGGCTACCACTAGCAGGACTATTCTCGGCGATGTAAGAGACTCGACTCATGCCACTCCAAGTCAGGTCCAAGTGCCAGAGAGATTCCAAGCTTGCAAGCTGTTAAGCTGGTACAAGGAGGGCGAAGTGGTTGCGGAGGCTGAGATTGCTGAAACAGATCCAAGTATGGAGATACATGGAAAGCCAATAGGTTTTGGAGCCTACTCTGTATGTGTGAAGGTTGCTTATGTGGAGGATGATCCTGTCTTCAAGGAGACTTCCGAAGCCAGATATATTGGTCAAGATGTTTCAATTTTTATCACATGGCCCAAGGATCAAATTTCCTACGAGTAAACTTTCTTAATCATCTTTGATCTTTTGTGGAAGACTTCACTTTTTTGGAACAAACATCGTAACAAACATCGTAACAAACATCATGACTGCCACTTTTTTGTATGTTTTGTGTATATTACATGGGTATGTGAATGTTTTTGTGTATATCACATGGGTATGTGAATGAACCTTTCAGTTACACTAGGTTTAGTTTAATTTGAATGAATCTTTCAGCTTCAGAGCCTGTTTATGTTTCAGTTTAATCTAGCTAGTTGTTTCCTCACATTTCACAACACAAACAAGGTGCCAAAAGTGAAATGTATATGTTGGGCTTTATTCACATATAGAGTGTTGTGTTAGAGATTTCCACTACCCAACCAAGATATTGTGAAATAACATCTTTACAATATAACTTGTGTTGTCCATGATAGTCCTACAATACTAGTAAGAGTGGTGTTCAAAAGATTCTACTACACATAGTATAGTTGTATCATGGTGGTTTTACAATTCCAACCAAGTGTAGTGACTGTAATAATCACAATACAAATAAGTGTTGTGTTAACAAAATTTACTACTCAGCATAATGATTGTAAAAATAAATCTTTCAATATAAGTAGGAGTTGTTTAGTACAGTTGCACAACTTTAGGAAGTGTAATGACAATTGTATTCACAATACTAATAGACGTTGTCTTCAAGTTTTCAACTACACAAGCCAGATATTGTGAAATACTTTATTACAATATAACTATGTGTTGTACAAGATAGTTCCACGATACACTACTTGTGTTGTCCAAGATATTCCTGCAACAACAAGCAAGGGTTGTGTTAGGCTTTCTAAAAAAAATGAAAGAAAATCACAACTTTGGTAAGATATTGTCAAACCATGAATCACATCACCCTTTACAACACTTAGTCAAGTATTGTAGAAAAGCTTGGACTTTCTACAATACCCCACCTACAAAATACACAAAAAAGCGTTGTAGTAGGGGTACTACAACCCTAATAGAGTGTTGTAAATGATGATTTTTCCCGTAGTGATATTGTTTAGGGTTTAGATTATTTCTCACTTTTCACACCTGCAATTACCAAAATCAGCAAAAACTATTTTCACCCATAAACACCAACATATTACTTTTCCACGCTGAGCATTATAATTCAAATATATAAGAACGTAGTGCACAAGAATCTAAATAAAATATTGTGTAAAGAAAACAGACCCAATGCAGAAAAATTGGACTTTAAATAGAGATATTACCTGGTGGAGGTAAAGGAAACTTGAAAGATGGATCACGCACTTCCTTGGTCAACACTCTCTGAGCAGTGCCTTCCCATCCAACTACTACATATAAAAAGTACATATCCCAATCACATATCACAAGCACATTCTAGGTACATTCTCCTCTTCCCCTTCCTCTATACGGTGTTTTCTTCTCGACTGGAATGCTCACACTAACTAGAGTGCCATCCAATGCACCAACAACACCTTTGAAAGCACCTTCTCTGAGACGTTTATGCCTTTTAGTTATATCTGGCTTGTCAAATACATTAGGAGGATGAACTAAAACTTCAGCAGACCAAATCTTCATACAAGTCATCACTTCATGAAAATACTTACACGAATGTTGAAAGTGATATAAAATTACACGATTCCTACAGTTGTGACCAATTCTATATAAAAACATTGTCATCTTCTCCTCTACTTCTATATATTTACTATCCTCTAAAAGTCCCATAATAAGGTAAAAGAAATTATGAGTATTTCCATCCAACAAGTCTTGGGTGAAAGCCTTTTCCGTTAAAATTGACTTCTTGTACTCCGTGCGAACACGCCGTTTAGCCTTCTTAAGTTTATTCACCAACAAACATAAAACTAATAGTTGAGATAATAAGGTTTTCATTTTTGAAAAAGACTTAGATGAAAGAAACTCAATTTCAATGCAATATATAGTTGAGATTGGTGTATTCAAAAAATGAAATGTCAAGCATTCATTCACAAAAATAAGAAAAAAAGTATTTAAGTTAAAAGCATGAAATGAAAGAAAAAGGTTAAAAGCGTATTGTTCCCACTTCTCTAAAAATAAAAGCACAAATAAGAAAATAACTAGCAAGCAATTAGATAAAATTCTTAGGACCCCCCCATAGTTATCATCATGTACATTCATACAGTATATAAAGGAAAGAATGTTTGAGATAAAACAAGAACCAATTGGTCCTAAGTTTCTCTCATTTTTTTCTTCCCACTTTAAGAAGACGAGTCTAAGAATGAAGCATATATAGAATCGTAATCATCAAACCATAAACTAGTAGCCAGTAGCACTAGCTCGATGCATAACACATTATTTCATTTTTAACATAGAGTTTATGAGAAACTAGATGGAAAATATGTGAACCAAAGATTGATATCAAAACTTAAACTTGAGGTAAAATAAACAAAACTGGTGCTACTTGGAACAGTTTAAATGGATAAAATACATGTGTGTGTATATATATATATATATATATATCAATACTTATTAGTTACAACTTTAGTAGAAATAAATTTAATTCAATCATAAATTCCAAGCAAAACTGAAACAGTCTCTTACCTTGTCTAATTCAATCCATTGTTCTCCGCTCAAATCAAAAGTGTTCATCTCCACGTTGTACCCATGGCATGTTCTTTCTAAGAGACGGGATCAAGTAACATACTGGTTTCACAAGTAATCCCAATGGTTTCTCAGCTTCTTTTGTGTGATAGTGTAGTCATACTTCTCAGAAAAGAACTTGCACAAATTTCCCCACGAAGTTTGCTTCAAAGAAGTTATAGAAAATCCATACTCAGTAGCTTGTGCCAAACATTGGTCAATAAATAGCCCTCTAAATTCTGGGACGCTCCTAAAAGTTATCTTATTCTCTTTCTCATCTTCTTTTTTCTCCATTGAGAACTAGCATAAAGTAAAACAATAACCAGACGTGAGTAATTTGAAATAGAAGAGAGTGTGCTAACTACTGAGAATTACCAGACAAAGTAAATTACTACTAAGCATGATCTCTATGCATTCAGGATAGAGGCAAATGGCATATAAGAGAGAACACCCACAGTACCCCAGTGACATGTTAAGGTTTCCAAGGTAAACAAAATGGAACTATGCTTACTCGTTTACACTTTTTTTTTCTAACAAGCAAAAGGAAAATTCATTGAAAGACCAGAATCATCAAAAAGATAAAAAAAAAAAGTGAATGAGATTCAAAACATCAATAGCACGGGTCAGTTGTCACTAATTATAACATCCCGGTTAACAATCAAGTACTTAGGGAAGAACCTTAAAAGGACTTAATGTGAAAAGGCCAACTAAAGAAAATATATTTGTGTGATCTAATAAGCTGAGACACACTCCTTTTTATCACCCTATAACCTTCCATTACACTCCTTTGATATAATCCACCAGAAAAGTAATGCAACAGCAATAACAAATGCAAATGATGTTAACGGAACATCGATCCGACGTAATACAATGTAAGCATAGGCATCGACGCACAAGTAACGGAACAAATACACGTTAAATATTGCGGTATCGGTGTCATCCCTTAAGTAATACACTGACTTCTAACCAACTCAAAATACTCACCTGCACCAATGTATACTACAACAACTAATGCCACTGTGAAAATCCATCCTCCAGCTAACACAACACCAGCAACTCCAACCCCAATTGCAACCCCAAAAACAAAGATTCTCATTTCGCTTTATTGAGGCGAGAATGTACTCTTAAGGTTCAACCAAAGATTTCACACTTTCCATACTAGATTCACACTGACAACAATAGCCAAACATGGTATACCACCCAACCACCACCTCCAATCACCACAAATTACACAAATAACTCATAAGCAAGTATAAAAAGAAAAGGAAAAAAAAAAATGACACCCCTGGTTGTATAGTCTAAAATCCTAACTATAAAAAGGAAAACCCCATGTTCTATCATAATTAGCAAGTACAATAACAATTCTCTCCTTGGCATTTTCACAAACACTATCAACTATTCAACCACAAATACCATCAACTATATAAATAAAAACCCATGTTCTAAATCAAATAAAACCCATATGAAAATGAAAGAACCAATGTTCCAAATCACATAAAAACCCATACGAAAATGAATATGGATGAAGAATTATACCTGAAGATGATGATGATTCTAAAAGAAGCTTTTAGATGATTTGAAATAGATGAAAAGATGAGACGAGAGTGAAGATGGAGATATAAATTAGTGGATTTGTTGAGAAAGATGAAGGAGATATCAGTTGAGAATAAATCTAGGGTTTGGTTTCTTATCTCCCATTTCTGCTTTCGACGGAACAAACAAATAAAATGAGAAAAGAAATGCGATTTATGATTGTTTATAGGTGAAAATAGTTTCTGTTGATTTTGGTAATTTCGAGTGTGTACGGGTGAGAAATAATTTAAACCCTAAACAATGTACTGCAAGGCAGTACTTTAAGTTCGAGAGATCAATCTTCACAAGTCTAGCCTAAACCAAAAAATGGTCGTTCCGGAATTGCTTCGGTCACAAAGTGGAGGATAATGGGTTGGTTTTGGGGAGGGAAGCAAGGAAAGTGGTGAGACCAGAATAGTTGATTCTAGAAGAGTAGTTGGGTTACTACGACTTGTTATCAGAAAAGTGAGAGAGCTCACAAGGGGAGCTAGCAAGTAAGTATTTCTGAGTGTTGTATCTCCCGTATGAACTTGTTGTTCAATGGAAATAGGTAAGACCTATTTATACAAGTTGGAGTAAAAACGTACCCTGGTCTCATTAAGGAGTGGGGAAGTAAATAGGAGGAGGTGGTAACCGTATGCATGTAATTGATGTCCATAAAGTGGTTAACGCATGAAACTGGTTTTCATGAAACTGCTAACGTTATGGAATTGATGTCCATAAAGTCGTTAACGCATGTACTTTATGTCCCATGAACGTTTCACACATAACTTCCCACATTTACTAACCGCATCACCCCTATGACACTTTCTTATGACGGGCGTAGTGTACGCCACACGATGTAAAAAACCAAACCAATACCCAAAGAGGATCCCCCAGTTTGTGTTGATGTCTTGAATGTTTTTGTAAAACATGTAACACGTTGTTGTGGCTTGGAAAGTTGAGCTTGGGGAACTTGCTAGCCTGGTGACCTTCGTCGGTTGAGATTTTGCATCTTGAGAGGAGGGGCAACCGTTGATCGTTGCACGCCTTCGTTTTGGTAGCCGCGTAGTGAGGGCCAACAGGGTGGCACGACTAGGGTGTGTTTAGGCTTGGCATGAGGGGCCAAGGGTTCGCCATGGGCTTATGGCATGGATAGGTCCAAGGCGATGGCGCTTGGCTTGGTATGACGTGACTAGCATGGCTAGGGCCAAGGAAAAATGGGTTTGGCATGGCGCGGCTAGCTTGGCTAGGTTTGGTTCGGCTTGGCATGTGGGGCCAAGGGTTTTCCATGGGCGTATGGCATGGTCAGGGCCAAAGCAGGGGAGTTTGTCCTGACATGACGTGACTAGCATGGCTAGGGCCTAGGCAAAGTTTATTTGGGATGGCGCGGCTAGCTTGGCTAGGTTTGGTTTTGGATTGGCATGTGGGGCCAAGGGGTAGCCATGGGCGCATGGCGTGACTATCTTGGGCTAGGTGCGGTTTTGTTGGCATGTGGGGCCAAGGCGTAGCCATGGGCTCATGGCGTGACTAGCTTGGGCTAGGTGCGGTTTTGGCTTGGCATGTGGGGCTAAGGGGTAGCCATGGGCGCATGTCGTGACTAGCTTGGGCTAGGTGCGGTTTTGGCTTGGCATGTGGGGCCAAGGGGTAGCCATGGGCGCATGGCGTGACTAGCTTGGGCTTGGTGCGGTTTAGGCTTGGCATGTGGGGCCAAGGGGTATCCATGGGCGCATGGCGTGACTAGCTTGGGCCATGTGCGGTTTTGGCTTGACATGTGGGGCCAAGGGGTAGCCATGGGCGCATGGCGTGACTATCTTGGGCTAGGTGCATGACCAAGCAAGGGTTTTGGGCCAAAGGTCGTGAGGGGACCTTAGATGACCAATATTTGCTCCTAGGATTGAAGGGGAACTGTTGATTGTTGCACGCCTTTACTTTGGTAGCCACATGGGGAAGGCCAGCATGGTGGCGCGGCATGAGGGTCCATGGCGAGACGTATTTGGCATGGCGCGGTCGGCATGGCTAGCTTTGGCTAGGTGCATGACCAAGCTAGGGTTTGGGCCAAAGGTCGTGAGGGGACCTTAGACGGCTAGGATTTGCTCCTGGGATTGAAGGGCAACCGTTAATTGTTGCACACCTTCACTTTGGTAGCCGCGTGGGGAAGGCCAACATGGTGGCGAGGCATGGCCATGGCGAGATGTGTTTGGCATGGCACGGTCGGCGTGGCTGGCATGATTTGCCATTGGCATAGAGGTGCGGCTAGCATGGTTGGCATGCTTTGGCGCCGTTAGTGTGGATGGCATGATTTTCCATTGGTACAGAGGTGCGGCTAGCATGGTTGGCATGCTTTGGCGCGGTTAGTGTGGCTTACATGATTTGCCATTGGCACAGAGGTGCGGCTAGCATGGTTGGCATGCTTTGGCGCGGTTAGTGTGGCTTGCATGATTTGCCATTGGCACAGAGGTGCGGTTAGCATGGTTGGCATGCTTTGGCGTGGTTAGTGTGGCTGGCATGATTTGCCATTGGCACAGAGGTACGGCTAGCATGGTTGGCATGCCTTGGCGCGGTCGGTGTGGCTTATATGATTTTCCATTGGCACATAGGTGCGTCTAGCATGGTTGGCATGCTTTGGCGCGTTCGGTGTGGCTGGCATGATTTGCCATTGGCACAGGGGGGAATTAGGGTTTGGCTCGTCGCAACCCTAATTTGAAAAATATACCCCGGTAATTATTTTAGAGACACATTAAAGGTTTCAGTAAATATGCCTATTAAATGCTTGTTGCTTTAAATGTTGTGACATTACTGTCTGCTAGGGTTTAGTATTTTACGATTTTAACCCTAAGCTAAAAACCACCATCAACAATGATATAAAGAGTCGAGGGCATTTTTGTCAACTTCGCGACTCAGAGGTAATGGCCAGCGACTCATGGGAATGGAAACGACTGGCTCTATGTGGCTCGAGTCAAGGGTTAGACCCGACTCAGATGTTATAGAAAATGTAAACCAAATTGTCCTGATCACGACTCAAGACGATTCAGGGGATGGACTCGAGACCAGACGCCGAGTCAGCTGTAAACAAACAAGTTGCTGGTCAATTTTTAATCCCCTGGGATGGCTTCATTCTATATTTATTGTGGGGGGTGAAATATCGCACAAGATAATTACACAAACTTCGCCCTGAATAAAATTACCTTAAGCACGAAGACATAACAATTACCAGGAAACAAGGCGAAGAGGGGTCACACGAGAACAACCATGTAGCACGAATAAATAGTTGCACGAAATAATAACACGACCACCAACTTTATCAGAAGAAGATGAAAAACCAAACATCGGTGCGACGGACAGTGACAGTTCTCAAAATCCTGACGTATAAGACATACTGAACATAATCAGTCAACTGAGATCTTGTACATGAATGTAGTTGTCTTTTGTTGATAAATTTGCATATATAAGGACCCACAAATGATAGAGAGGGAGGGAATGAACAAGATAGATAAGGTAAGAAAGTTACCAAGAGAGAAAGAAAGCAAGTTCAACTTAGAACTTAATTTGTATCCTTATATTTCCCATAATTGTGTATAATCTTAGTTCGAATCCCTTTGTAAGAGCAAGATACATACGTAATAGAATAGTTCTACACGATCATATGAGTATAAAATAGGTGAATAATACCATTAATGATTTAATGTTTGAGTTGATCTATATGACTTAAATTTTGTGTTATTATCATCATACGATCGTAGTTATGGATTTTCCACGACTACATCTATTACCTCTCGAAGTAAAGTACTCAGCTATACTCGACAATTTATCCCTTTCATTAAAGGATTTTATAAGAAATAATAAATTAACCTAAACACTAAATTATTAACTTAAAGGGTTTACTTGGAGATTTATGCTATTTTTGAAACAAGTTTCTCGTGTAATCAAATGGGTGGGAATTGTAAACTAATTAAAGAACACTAGTTTTGTTCCCGATCCGTGGTAACTTTGATTTTGTTATTACAATGAATCTACCAAAAATGTAATTAGATTATATGATATAATGAAATGCAGTTTTAAATTTATTACAGGAGACGAACACGAAATAAACTTGATGAATATAGTGTTATGATGATTCATAGCAACAGTGAAGATTTGTCATTAGCAAAAACTCATCCTAATCTTTACAAGCTGTCCCGTGATAAAAATGTAATTGTTGATGCCATGATATCTTTGGAAGGAGGTTGGAAGTTTGAATTCAAGCGGGTTCTAACAAATTCAGAGGTAGAAGAATTCGCTACACTCCTTACTGTTAAAGGAGATACCCCCAGCTCGAGATGGTCTTGCAGATACTCGCAGGTGGAAACTCAATTCCACGGGAGTATTTACTGTAAAATCTTTATATGCAAAGTTAGTTGCTGAAGATGGAGTAGATCATTTCCCCCACCTATACATATGGAAACCTGCAATACATCCGAAGATTAACATCTTAATGTGAAGTTTGGTTCATGGTAAACTGAACACAATCGACATATTGCAACATAAAGGTATGAATCTTCATAATTCTTGTGTTTTGTGTGGCATTGGTCTTGAGTCGCAAGACCATCTATTCTTACATTGGAATATTGCATACAAGATTTGGTCGAGTCTTCTCCCAAATACAGGATGGGTTTGAGTTTTACCTGGTTCCATGAAAACAATAGCAGATTGTTAGCATCATAACCACTTCTCGCATTCAGGTAACTACATTTGGGGTTTAATACCAGCGGCTATTATTAATACCATTTGGAAAGAAAGAAATTGTAGAAGATTTGAGGAACAATATCTCTATAAAACAGATGATGATCTAATTCTAGATGTAAAGACTGCAGTTTTAGCATGGGCAACAACAGCAGACATCAAGTACATGTGAACTTTTTGGATTCAGTTTTGAACAACTGGAACTCTATTTTTTTGTAATTTTCTTTCTGTTTTTATTTTTTTAATCTACCCCTGGTAGAATTTTCTGCATATTCTTTCTATCTCAATAAAATATTCTCTTTTGATAAAAAAAAATGATTCACAACAAGAGTCTGAGACAAAAAAAAGCTAAGAACAGGGAAAAATATGTGCTTACATCACGATAACGGAGCATATACAGCTCGTTTATCCTAATACTGCACATTTCTCCCAACTGCCCCAACCCATGTAGAGGTGTAAATTGAGTTGTGCCAGCACGAGCACAGTCCATCCCAGCACGTTAAAATTTGAGCACAGCCCAGCCCAGCATGTGACTTAACATAACACATCACGTTAGTTTCATGAGACGGGTTGGGTTTGACTAATCAGCACAGTAGCTTAGCACATCACGCGACACGGATAAGCACGTGGCACAACACATCACGTTAAGAAAGTACGTCATAATATGTATAAAATACTACACAACATGACACAATTAAGGCTGCACAAGAACCGGTCAAGAAGACTTGTACCAGACTGGAACCGGAAAAACGATATCGGAACCGTACCGGAACCGGTATAGCCGGTACAGGGACCGGGACAGAAAAATAGAACCGGGATAGGAAGAGTACAGGGAACGGTTCATGGCTTGGGACCGACTTGTACCGGACTATAGGTACCGGTTAATATGAGCCGTTCAGATCTTGAGTTATGTTTAATTTAATCCGTCCATCCTAGGTAAAGACTAGGTGAGAATAAGTTCGCTCTTCATTTTCTTCTTCTTTTTTTTCTGCGAAGAGACGCGGCAGAGAGAGACAGAGAGGAGGAGAGTTTGATTGAGATTCGCTCATACACGGTTAGATCGGGAGAGAAAGTAAACAACGAGTTAACCCAACATTGTTGACGGTGATTCTTTAGGTTTTGGAAAGAGCTCTTATTCTTTGCCAAAACGAGTAAGTAATCAAAACCTTTGGCTGTTTTTGTAAAATTCGACACATGAATGATTTTTTTTTTTTTAGTTTTTTATTGACTGTAATCATAATTTAACATGATTCAGTGACTAAATAGGATTTCTGAATTAGGGTTTTTGAAAATAGGGTTCTTGAAATTGAGTATTTTGAATTTAGGGTTTGATTTTTTCCTTTTCTGAAATTAGACTGCAACATGGAATTAAACATTGAAATGTTTGATGTTGTTATTAATTGTAATTCCAAGATTAAAGATTATTCTTCCTGTAGAAATTAAGAGATTTATGGAAATTGGATATGAATTCTGGATTTGTTTGATAGTTGGTTGGTTAATTGAAGTAGTTCTATATCTGGTTTTAGTAGACTTCTTTGCATGTAATTAATGGTGGATAATGAATGGTGATGTTGTTACCTGATGGGATCCGGAGATGCCTATATTATACTAATTGCAGTCGCACGATGTCTAACTAGTAGACAGAGGAAAGTATGGGTCGGACCCACAGGGAGCGGTGGAAATACCAATAACTAATATTCCTAATCGACTAACCAATCAAGATGTGAATTTATGATTTTTAAAAGAATAAAAACAAATAATAAAATCAAACTAAACTAATAAAATGAACTCCAGAGAGAAGGTAACCAGGGTTTTATGATGTCAACCACTACTTCTATATATGTACAGAAATGAAACATAATTCTGAAAATATGTTTATCGTCTGTTCTATTGGCATCACCTATTATAAGTATTAGAGTCGCAAATATCGCTGGGACACCTTAAGCATGGAACATCAAAAGATTAAACCAAAGCATGCACCATCAAATTGCGTTAGCGAGAAAATAATACAAAACTAAATTTTAGGTTCACGAAATTTATTTGTCTTTTCTAAGTATAACTCATCAAAGAAATTAACCAAACATGGATCATCAAATAATAAAACAAACGTATTTGTAAAACTAACAATAACGCATAAAGGCTTTTAAAACCGGTGAAGCAACAACTAATTTTTCAATAAATAGATAAATATTATTCAAGAACTTATCTATTCAAATCATAATGGTCTATTGCTATATATAATCAAATCAAATCAAAGTAGCCTAATACCCAAAATGGTTTCACCCATAAACCCTAGTTACAAATGTTTAACAAGCCATAATAATAGATTTCTTTAAAATGTAAAAGAAAAATAATTAAGAAGAAAAGACTAAACCGAAATCGAGCAATGGTCTCGTCTCTTCCCTTCCGTATCAGCTCTTCAAATGGCCGTTAACTCTTCTTCCTTCTCCAAGTCGCGGCTCATTAAGCCGGGCTCCCTAGAACTCCTGTATCGCTGGGAATTTTGTAGGTGTTACTGTGACGGTATCCAATTATGACCTAATGAATTGCTCAGGCCCAGTCCAATTACCCTAACCTAAACGCAGAACGTTACCAAAGTCCGGCCACAACACCCCCACTTCTTCTTAATCTCCCTTAATGTTTCGATCAACTCCTTCAAAATCTTGCGAACCTCCGACTGCACCAGGCTCACCAATGATCCATCTCCACTGCCTTGCGATTCTTTCAGCAAAAGCACACTCAAACTTTGAATGCAATAGCATCTTTCGTCTCCATCTCCACTCAATTGCTGCTGTCTCATTTCGATTCCATCTCCAGATTTTCCCATGAGCTTGAGATGTCGATGATCGAGTCTTGCATGCAGTCATAAACACCTTCCTTCTTTCCTTGTTTTGATTTGCAGAGAGCTGCTGCGATTCCGATCACCACATCTGCATCCATCGTTGCCAAGCTAACAACTCCGTCAGTCGAGCCATACTCCTCATTGCTTCATCCGAAAACCACCAAGAACAATGTAGAACTGCAATCACGTTGTCTAAAACAGGGCAGCAATTATTATCCCCAGCAACTATCACATTCCCTTCCGGCCACTTCATTAAACGCCGAGAAAGCTCACAGTAATATCCAACGAACCAAATTCATCCCATCCATGCACATTGATTCAGCTAACACCACTGAATTCAATTGGTGCTGTTGTTAGAAGCGGTCCTCAACTCCATTCACGTCTAAGAAAGTCTTCTTCTCCATTAACATCATCTCCAACTATCTGTTTCACACCAAGAAGAAAAAGTAACAGCAGCTGCTTGAAAATTCCACCAAAGATGCTTGAACACAACAACACCTCCAACTACGTACGGACGCTGCTCATCTGAGAAGGCCAACTGGCACCCCATCGTGAGCGACCTACACCTTCCATTCTCCGACCATCTTCTTGAACTAGGAATCACCACTAACGAATCTCCATCTCGTACCATGAAGAGTTAATTAACGCGCCAACACAGGTGTTATTGAAGTATGCCACGTCTCCAGGGCAATGTCACAATCCACTACCACTTCATGTCCATGAGGTGGTATTGAAGTATGCCACTTCTCCAGGGCAATGTCACAATCCACTACCACTTCATGTCCATGAGGTGAAAACCACCTGGTGTTGACACATTGATTGTTAATTAGGCAGTGCACTGCACAAGAAGTGGTAGTGGATTGTGACATTGACCTGGTGTTGACACATTGATTGTTAATTAGGCAGTGCACTGTATGGGTGCACAAGATAACAAAACCTCACAAACAATAAGCTGCTTCTCTCCAACCCCATGTGCCGCAAATTCCATTGAACTTCTAATTAAGCCATTTATCTTCCTAGTGATGGGATTCACCTGTACTTTTTACAAAAGCACTAAAATAGAGTCATTCGCCATAATATCGAGTCCTAACTAATATAAATATGGGTATAAAATGTAGCACCTACGTGTTTATCATCACCAAATTTGTTAAACCTATAGAATTAATGTTCTATTGATCTATTTTGTAAATAGGACGTTCGTATCCACATTTGGACATAAGAAAACGTCTAGTGAAGGAACTCAAACTTTCTGGTCGGCAGGTACGCTCTTTCTTTTTTCCGATGCTAAAACTGAGTTTGTTAAGTAGATGGTTTACATAGTACTCATCTTCTTTTCCATACTATGGATATAAAATGTTGTTACTGATTGTTAATAGTTCACATTACATACTTAGTTTGCCTTTGACAGTATCTTATACATGTTTGCAAACCTTAGTTGTCCAGTACAACAAATGAACAAACCTAACAGAACAATAATTTCTTAGTCCTTTGTTGTTTCATTGTAATCAATTTCAGATCCATTATATTGTTAGTGGAATGCAATCAATGAGTAATAACTGAATGTATTTGTCCACAACATATGAGATTTTCAAATTTTTTTTAGTGAGATAATGATTGATGAGTGTTTTGTGTATATTAAGATGTTCAATTTTGTTTGTTTTTTAGATGGATACACGTAATTCAACTCAAGCAAAAGTGAGATCTGCAGTATGGGAATACTTTGAGAAACTGGATTTTTCAACATCAAAGTGTAGGAACTGCTCAAAGATATATGCTGTTGATGCCATACAAGATGGGACATCTAAATTGATAGCTCATATAAAAAGATGCTCGTTCTTTCAAGCAATGGGGCGACAGAGAGCTTGATGTTCATGTTTTATCGTTATCGCAGTCTTGCATATTTATTTATGAAACTGTTGTTTTAATGTTGAACAAACAACTTTGAACTGCTTGTTTCAGGAGTTTAGGCAGCTTGTAACTTGTTTTAAACACATTTGTTCATCTTAAGAACATATGATGTATTTAATGTATTAAAAACAATTAGATAAAGTTATGTTTTTCAGGTAAAAACCCGGTACCAGTCTTGTACAGGACCAGTACCGGAGGTACAGGTACAACACCAGGTACCGGTCCTCAAAATGAGGTACCGGTCAACACCAAGTACACACTACAGGAAAAATATACATCTACAACTGGAGATTTACAACGCTTCGCTAAGTATTGTAGAAAGTCCTATGTTTTACAACTGGTTTCAAAGGAAGAGTTGTCGTATATCATCACTGCCAACCCTTAGGAAACAAGGGGTTGCGCTAAGAAAACAAACGACAACTCCTTAAGCAAAACAGTTGTGATGACATTTAGCTATAACAACGTTGTTCCATATATGTAGTGACTTAGCCTATCACAATACTCACAAGTGTTGTTGAAGAACACAAAAATATGATAATGAAAAATATGTTAGAGGGGAGATTCGAACATGAACCTACTACATGGAAGTCTAGCTCATCAACCACCCTTTCAATTCACAAGTTTTGATTTTTTTCTTTTTTTTTAAATAGAAACCTACAACAACACTTATAAGTGTTGTTGAAGTAAAAATATATAATGTTCCATATATGTAGTGACTTAGCCTATCACAATTCTGACAAGTGTTGTTGAAGAACACAAAAATATGATAATGAAAAAAATGTTAGAGGGGAGATTCGAACATGAACCTACTGCATGGAAGTCTAGCTCATCAACCACCCTTTCAGTTCACAAGTTTCGGTTTTTTTCCTTTTTTTTTTTAAATAAAAACCTACAACAATACTTATAAGTGTTGTTGAAGTAAAAATATATAATGTTGGAAAAAATGAGGTTATAGGGGAGATTCGAACATGAATCTACTGCATGGACGTCTAGCTCATCAACCATCCTTACCGTTCACAAGTTTTGGCTTTTTTTTCTTTTTTTAATAAAAATGTATAACAACACTTATAAGTGTTGTTGAAGTAAAAATATAGAGCATTAGAAGAAATGAGGATGGGGGGATTTGATCCTCAACCTCCTGTATGGAAGTCTACACCACTAACCATACCTACACTGTTACATGTTCTATCAAGTTTGTGGTTCTTTAATACACTAACTTTATGACAACCCTTCATAAGAGTTGTAAAACAAAATGTAATGCTCAAAAATAATGCTCAGGTGACTGAGCCGCAAATAACACGAAGCCTTCTCTGTAAACAATCACATACACTCCTTCTCTGTAAATAATTATATACACTTTTCACTATCTCTAATATTTACTTTACTCACTTCAGATAAGGGTAGTCTGGTAATTTTCACAGTCTCCTTAATATTTATTACCTTTATTTCTAGTAAGGGTAATATGGTGATTTTCACAATTTATAATATTTAATTTACTTATTTTCCGATAAGCGTGGTCTTGTCATTTTCATAGTCTTCATAATATTTATTGCATTAATTTCCAAGAAGGGTAATATGGTCATTTTCACAAGCAGTAATATTTACTTTAATTTTTTTCGATAAGGGTAGTCAGGTCACTTTCACAATCTCCATAATATTTATTGCACAAATTCCATGAAGGGTAATATGATCATTTTCACTATCTGTAATATTTACTTTACTTATTTCAGATAAGAATAGTTTAGTAATTTTCACAATCTCCGTAATATTTATTACCTTTATCTCGAAGGAATCTTACCTGTAAATGGATGGATTCGTCGTTCTTACCAAGTTTCTGACTTAGAGTAGTCAACTCGCGACCAGGTTTCAATCTCGGAGCATTGTATACATAGAATGTGTAGAAATAAGGTTTGTTTAAGGTTTTGTAGAATATACCGAAGGAATCTTACCTGTAAATGGATGGATTCGTCATTTTTACCAAGTTTTTGACTTAGAGTAGTCAACTCGCGGCCAGGTTTCGATCTTGGAGCCCGGTATGCATACAATATACAAAAATAAGGTTTGTTTAAGGTTTCGTAGAATATTTCGAAGGATTCTTACCTGTAAATGGATGGTTTCTTCGTTCTTACCAAGTTTCTGACTTAGAGTAGTCAACTCGCGGCCAGGTTTCGATTTAAGAGCCTGGTATGCATACATTTATGCAGAAATAGGGTTTGTTTAAGGTTTCGTAGAATATCTAGAAGAAATCTTACCTATAAATGGATGGATTCGTTGTTCTTACCTAATTTGTGAATTAGAGTAGTCAACTCGCGGCCAGGTTTCGATCTCGGAGCCTGGTATGCGTACATATATGCATAAATAGGGTTTGTTTAAGGTTTCGTAGAATATCTCGAAGGAATCTTACCTGTAAATGGATGGATTCATCATTCTTACCAAGTTTCTGACTTAGAGTAGTCAACTCGCGGCTAGGTTTCGATCTCGGATCCTGGTACGCATACAATATGCAGAAATAGGGTTTTTTTTAAGGTTTCGTAGAATATCTCGAAGGAATCTTACCTGTAAATGGATGAATTCGTCGTTCTTACCAAGTTTTTGACTTAGAGTAGTCAACTCAAAGCCAGGTTTCGATCTCGGATCCTGGTACGCATACAATATGCTGAAATAGGGTTTTTTTAAGGTTTCGTAGAATATCTCGAGGGAATCTTACCTGTAAATGGATGAATTCGTCGTTCTTATCAAGTAGTTTCTGACTTAGAGTAGTCAACTCACGGCCTTCGATCTCGGATCCTGGTACGCATACAATATGCAGAAATAGGGTTTTTTTAAGGTTTCGTAGAAAATCTCGAAGGAATCTTACCTGTAAATGGATGGATTCGTCATTCTTACCAAGTTTCTGACTTACAGTAGTCAACTCGGGGCCAGGTTTCAATCTCGGATCCTGGTACGCATACAATATGCAGAAATAGGGTTTTTTTAAGGTTTCGTAGAATATCTAGAAGAAATCTTACCTGTAAATGGATGAATTCGTCGTTCTTACCAAGTTTCTGACTTAGAGTAGTCAACTCACGGCCAGGTTTTGATCTCGGATCCTGGTACACATACAATATGCAAAAATAGGGTTTTTTTTAAGGTTTCGTAGAATATCTTGAAGGAATCTTACCTGTAAATGGATGAATTCGTCGTTCATACCAAGTTTCTGACTTATAGTAGTCAACTCGCGTCCAGGTTTCGATCTCGGAGCCTGGTATGCATACAATATGCAGAAATAGGTTTTTTTTTAAGGTTTCGTAGAATATTTTGAAGAAATCTTACCTGTAAATGGATGGATTCGTCGTTCTTACCAAGTTTCTGACTTAGAGTAGTCAACTCGCGGCCAGGTTTCGATCTCGGAGCATTGTATACATAGAATATGCAGAAATAAGGTTTTTTAAGGTTTCGTAGAATATACCGAAGGAATATTACCTGTAAATGGATAGATTCGTCATTTTTCCCAAGTTTTTGACTTAGAGTAGTCAACTCGTGGCCAGGTTTCGATCTTGGAGCCAGGTATGCATACAATATACAGAAATAAGGTTTGTTTAAGGTTTCGTAGAATATTTCGAAGGAATCTTACCTGTAAATGGATGGTTTCTTCGTTCTTACCAAGTTTCTGACTTAGAGTAGTCAACTCGCAGCCATGTTTCGATTTAAGAGCCTGGTATGCATAAATTTATGCAGAAATAGGGTTTGTTTAAGGTTTCATAGAATATCTAGAAGAAATCTTACCTGTAAATGGATGGATTTGTCATTCTTACCAAGTTTCTGACTTAGAGTAGTCAACTCGCGGCCAGGTTTCGATCTCGATCCTGGTACGCATACAATATGCAGAAATAGGGATTTTTTAAGGTTTCGTAGAATATCTCGAAGGAATCTTACCTGTAAATGGATGAATTCGTCTTACCATGTTTCTGACTTAGAGTAGTCAACTCACGGCCAGGTTTCGATCTCGGATCCTTGTACGCATACAATATGCAGAAATAGGGGTTTTTTAAGGTTTCGTAGAATATCTCGAAGGAATCTTACCTGTAAATGGATGAATTCGTCGTTCTTACCATGTTTCTGACTTAGAGTAGTCAACTCACGACCAAGTTTCGATCTCGGATCCTGGTACGCATACAATATGCAGAAATAGGGGTTTTTTTAAGGTTTCGTAGAATATCTCGAAGGAATCTTACCTGTAAATGGATGAATTCGTCGTTCTTACCATGTTTCTGACTTAGAGTAGTCAACTCACGGCCAGGTTTCGATCTCGAATCCTGGTACGCATACAATATGCAGAAATAGGGTTTTTTTAAAGGTTTCGTAGAATATCTTGAAGGAATCTTACTTGTAAATGGATGGTTTATTCGTTCTTACCAAGTTTCTGACTTATAGTAGTCAACTCGCGTCCAGGTTTCGATCTCTGAGCCTGATTTGCATACAATATGCAGAAATAAGGTTTGTTTAAGGTTTCGTAGAATATTTCGAAGGAATCTTACCTGTAAATGGATGAATTCGTCGTTCTTACCAAGTTTCGACTTATAGTAGTCAACTCGCGTCCGTGTTTCGATCTCGGAGCCTGGTATGCATACAATATACAGAAATAGGTTTTTTTTTAAGGTTTCGTAGAATATTTTGAAGGAATCTTACCTGTAAATGGATGGTTTATTCGTTCTTACCAAGTTTCTGACTTATAGTAGTCAACTCACGGCCAGGTTTCGATCTCTGAGCCTGATTTGCATAAAATATGCAGAAATAAGGTTTGTTTAAGGTTTCGTAGAATATTTCGAAGGAATCTTACCTGTAAATGGATGGATTCGTCATTCTTACCAAGTTTTTGACTTAGAGTAGTCAATTTCGATGATGTATCATGCTAAGTTTGAAGTCAGAACCCTCTCAGAGCTTCTTGATTCATAGATTGTATGCTATTATACCAAGTTTGAAGCTCGAATCGACATTGAGCTTCATACTTATCGATTTTGATGATGTATCATGCTAAGTTTGAAGTCAGAACCCTCTTCGAGCTTCTTGGTTCATAGTTTGTATGTTGTTATACCACATTTGAAGTTCGAATCGACACTAAGCTTCATATTCATCAATTTTGGATGATGTATCATGCTAAGTTTGAAGTCAGAACCCTCTCAGAGCTTCGTGGTCCATAGATTATATGCCATTATACCAAGTTTGAAGTTCGAATTGACGCTGAGCTTCATGTTTATCGATTTTTATGATGTATTATGCTAAGTTTTAAGTCAGAACCCTCCCAAAGCTTTTGGGTTCATATTTTCTATGCCGTTATACCATATTTGAAGTTCGAATCGACTATGAGCTTCATATTTATCGATTTCAATGATATATCATGATACGTTTAAAGTCAGAACCCTCCCAGAGCTTCTTGGTTCATAGTTTCTATGCCTTTATACCATATTTGAAGTTCCAATCGACTATGAGCTTCATATTTATCGATTTCAATGATATATCATGCTACGTTTGAAGTCAGAACCCTCCCAAAGCTTCTTGGTTCATAGTTTTTATGTCGTAATACCATATTTGAAGTTCGAATCGACACTGAGCTTCATATTTATTGATTTAGATGATATATCATGTTAAGTTTGAAGTTTGAACCATCCTGGAGCTTCTCAGTTCATAGTTTGTATGCCGTTATACCACATTTGAAGTTCGAATCGACATTGAGCTTCATATTTATCGATTTCGATGATGTATCATGCTAACCTGAGTTTAACAGTGTGAACTAAAGCTACTTCATGATCTGTATGACTTTTCAAAATTAGTTCATGACCTATGCGGCTAGTCGAAATCCAAACCGGAAGCACAAAAAGAAAGCACAAAAACACAAAGAGAAAGCACAAGGAAACAGACCAATTATCGAATTCATTTTTCATTTTCCCGATTCATTCTTATACATTTTTTGTATTTTTTTATATCAGAATGTCGATAACAATGTCTTAAATTTATTAATATTTTTCTTGGATTTTTTTTTCATGTCGAAGGTTGATAATAAACCGAATACATGAGTTCGTATTAGCACAAAGAGAACACACTTGCCTTGATCCGTATGATAATCCCTAGTCAAATCTCTACCAACCAAATATATCCCTAATCTGTATGACATTCCCTAACTAAATCTCCACCGTTCAATAAAACACCAAACGAAATTTCCCTTAAACTTCCATTTTCTCTTCTAATCTCTCGAGTCTTCCGCCTCAGAAGAAAACCTAGCTCAAAAAAATTTCTCTGTTTTTTTCTTCTTCCACTTATGGATCGGCCATGGCTTCAACTGAAATACTTAGCTGGTTTTATTTTTTTTTAAGAACCCTAAATTTAGATTCTTAAATTCCAAATATGAAGCAGCCGCAAACCATTTTTTTCCCTTTCTTTTCGGTTCACTAAAAACCTAATTAATCTGCCAGATCGGGTTTGAAACTTTTGTTGCTGAATTAATGGATAAATGGGAGAATAAAGATGGTGATTGAAGTTATGAGAGATGGGTTCTTTGGATTTTAGAGGTTTGATAAGATTGAACCGATGAGATATCAAGATCTGATGGTGGTGGTTATTATGATGAAGAAATTGGGATATTGGTGAAATTCAAATTGCATATGAGGAATTGAAGCTCAAGCTTGGCAGAAGCTCAAACCTGATTTCGAGTTGGTGTTGCTGGTTAGATGGAATGGTTGATGTTCAGGTAAAATGGAAGAGAAGGAACAGACAGGTTAGGACTTTGTTTGAATGTGAAGAAATGTTGGTGCTGATGATTATCGGGTAATTTTCTGTAATTTCACCTTTTCTTCTTCTTAATTTCTCATCATTTTTATTTAGATTTTAGAATTTTGTTGATTTCTTGTACAAAAACCATGGATTTTACATGGTTATGGGTTTGGATTGATTGCTATTAAATAATGAAAAAAAATTTTGAATTTTGAATTGTATGTTGTAGATCTTTGTGAAGGATGTGTGGAAGGAATACACAAGGTTTTATATGAATTTGATAGTGGTGATTTTGATTTTTTTTGTTCTTGACACAATGATGTTGATTGTTACACAGGAAGTTTAAGATAGAAATGTTGGGTTGCAGTTGAGGTGGAGGTTGCAGGGGTATAGCTGAAGTAGGAGTTACAGTAGATGGTGATATCTGAGGTTGAGTAACTGGTGATGCTAGCAAGAAGAATCAGATGAGAATTGGGTTTGAGATGATGATGATTCGCCTATCGTTACCGATCAGAATTGGGCTGAGAGGGGTTATTCTATGGTTAATGTTATGTGTAAAGACAGACCTAAGTTATTTTTCGACATCGTATATGCAGTATGTTGTCTTCCACGACACAATTGATACAACAGGAAACCTAGCTCAACAGGTAATTTGATTATTCAAGTTCTTTGATTCAAGTTTTAAATTTCCCTCACAAATTGGTGGCAACTGCTTAATTTTGTATGTGTTCATAATTGCAGGAGTTTTATGTCTGACATACTGATGGAACCCAAATTAGTTCAAGGTAAACCATCTCTTCTTCTTATGTGAAGATATTTAAAATGCTCTTCTGTGAATCCTGGTTTATTGAGGTTCTACTGGATTTTGCAGGTACACTCCTCTGTAAATGGAAGAAACTTCCGATCCCGGAATTTGTTCTTTGTGGCTGCATCCCCCGGAATTTAAGTTATATAGACATTTTTGGTAACCGTTGGCATTATGGAATCCCTTGAGCTTATGATTACGCTACAAGAAATGAGCTCGGTAAGTAACTCATTTCCATTTGATCATTTCGTCATGCTCTGATTGTTAGCTTGATTAATGAAATGATTTTTATGATTGTGTCTTTCATGCTAGTGGTGATACGGAGTGTAAAAAGTCTTATTTTATTGCTTATATGTTTGGTGGTTGGAATTTGTAAATGTTGATTGATCTTTCCATGGTTTGATGAGTTGAACTCTTGCTTTTCATATGAACTCATCCTTAATTAAATAAGCCAATGTTGTTTGAGTGCTCGTTTCCAATCAAATCATTTGACTTGATAAAACTTGTATTGCTGGTCTGTATTAATAGTTTCTTTTGGAATGATGGAATGTCGTAGGACTAGGAAATTCCATCACTGGTCCGCCAAATCTTAATATAGGTTAAGATACCATGGTGATAATGTGGTCATTTCATTGTGTGTTAGTATTTAGCATAAAGTGCAATGGTATGACATAAAGTGCTGTTAGTAGATGCCATGAGACAGAAATATCAATACATACTTAATAGGGGTAGCGAAACATTGCTAAGAATTCTGATTTTGGATGGTCTTAAACCTGAAGTTGGTAAATTGAGGCGAAGAGAATATGTGAATTTGGCCCAGTTGTATTTTGAAGATCATTATCCAACATCTCAATTGTCGAGGGGTGTGATAAGCATCTCTCTGCATGTAAAAGTCTTTAATACTTGTCTGTGTTGTACATTTGTTGTTTCAGTATAATAACATCAACAAAAGCATGCTCAAGCTTGAGTTCTTCTGGGTTACAACTTGCATATTATGTGATATAGCAGGTGAACGTAGTTGAAGTTGTCAATAAAGCTAGATGTTTCTCTTTTGATGTGTGAAGAAATGCAGAAGTAAAAGTATCTCATAATTTGTTGTTATTCATGTAGTTCCAAATTCTAATGGCTGTGTCGTTCTCTTCTCTTTTTTGGTTATTGCAGTGGTGGTGGTGGACGTAGAGACAACTACAGAGATGGAGGTTCTGGGCCTGATAGACATCAACATGTAGGAAACTGTCCACGCCCTTACTGATGGAATGCACACTGATAAGCTCATGTACTAAGATATGCGAAGTATAATGCATCCTTTTTTTTTTGGAGTTATTCGGGAAACTTTGAACTTTTGTAACAAACATCTATATCACTGCCAATTTTTGGATGTGTGTTTAACACTGGCAGGTTTACTTGAATAAATGTAAATGTATTACACTGGAAGGTTAATGTGAATGTGAAATAGTTAACGTGAATGTGAAATACTTTCGGCAATTCGGTCAACTATAATTATTTTTTTTCAAAATAGTTATATGCACACAATACTAGTGTTGTCCATGATAGTCCTACAATACTAGTAAGAGTGGTGTTCAAAAAATTCTACTACACATAGTATAGTTGTATCATGGTGGTTTTACAATTCCAACCAAGTGTAGTGACTGTAATAATCACAATACTAATAAGTGTTGTGTTAAAAGAATTTACTACTCAGCATAATGATTGTAAAAATAAATCTTGCAATATAAGTAGGAGTTGTTGTTAAGTACAGGTTGCACAACTCTAGGAAGTGTAATGACAATTGTATTCACAATACTAATATATGTTGTCTTCAAGTTTTCAACTACAAAAGCCAGATATTGTGAAATACCTTATTACAATATAAGTATGTGTTGTACAAGATACTTCCACGATACACGACTTGTGTTGTCCAAGATATTCCTGCAACAACAAGTAAGGGTTGTGTTAGGCTTTCTAAAAAAATCGAAAGAGAATCACAACTTTGGAAAAATATTGTCGAACCATGAATCACATCACCCTTTACAACACTTAGCCAAGTATTGTAGAAAAGCTTGGACTTTCTACAATACCCCACCTACACAATACACAAAAAAGCGTTGTAGTAGGGTTACTACAACCCTAATACAGTGTTGTAAATGATGATTTTTCCCGTAGTGACAGATACCGGTTCCATAAGATAACCGAACCGTACCGGACCATGTGCAGCCTTAGACACAATACATCACATTTTATGTATATTTCACAAAAGAGCCATTATTTAAGCAAATTATTGGCATTTTATTATAGTTATATTATATTGACTTATTTTCATAATAACACATAATAATACCTAAATATTTGGAAAACATTTATATTGAAAAATATAAAATAAATGTTCCCGTCACAGCACCTCACGGCACAACACATTTATTTTTCTAGCACAATACGACTTCTAGCACGACACGTCACAACACGTCATAATCTCCGGCACAGCACAACATGATACATAACACGCTAAGCACGTGATTTCATGGGTTGGGCTGGGCAGGCAAGTTTTACACCTCTAAACCCATGAGTCGACAACACTGTTACAAACATGACAAAAATAACGCTAGCATTTTCTGCCGTTTCATTTTGTCAACGATTTACTTTCTGTTATACACAACAGCATAATGACTCTTCCGGTTCATGAAACTAAAAGGCCTTTTTTTGAGATTCACCCAAAGATGAGCAACATGTAATGTAATGAGAACTTTAGCACCTCGACTTATTCGATGTGACATGTATGCCATCACTCATCAGTGCTATTATGTTCTCCTACAATGTAAATTGTGTTATGATCCTATACTTTGAAAATACGTTTGAACTTAGAATTTGAATGGAAAACAGTAGAAGAAGATGAGAAAATAAGAGAATAAGAAGATTTGGAAGAGAAAGAAGAAGTCAGACGAAGAGGATTAAGAAGATAATTGTATTGCTTGCCTGAATGGTTACATGACTCGGATATATATAGTTGTTGTAGCTTCCTAAAAAAAAAATGTAGACGACTTCTAACAATAACTATAACTACTTCATTAAGATTAAGCTAAATAAGGAAATCATATGAAAGGAAATAATGTGTAGAGGAGTTGGTGTCACAACATACCACCCTACCTAAAAAATGTCTTGTCCTCAAGACTGAAAATATGGGAAGCGAATCAGTAGTTCATCCGCATCCTCCCATGTTGATTCTTTAGTTGTATGCTCATTCTACTTGACCAGCCACTTTGTCCCAGCAATATTTCCCTTTTTAAACATCTTACGGTCCAAGATTGTATCAGGTTCCCATTTCTCATAGTTGACTGTCACAGGTAAGTCACTATTAACAATCTCAGATGATCCAAGTTTCAATTTCAACTGTGAGACATGACTGGTAATCGTAAGAAAACCCAATTGTTGACTGAAAAGCTGTGTTCAGTCCTATGAACATCAGCATAAGCCTTCATTCCGGCTTGCGCATCATGTAAATTTGATTTAAGAATCTTCAAATTATGATCTCTGGCTTGTAGAACTATATCAACAACATGGACAGTAGTTGAGGATGGAAGATATGTAGTGATTGATGGTGGAGTCTGATGGTTATTTTCAATGATGTTGTAGTAATAGGTTCGTTGAGACTTGTGAAGACTGTGCTTCTAGATTTAAATTTTAAGATTAAGCAAATTAAAACTGACTATAATAGAGAGATCGGGGTTCAGGATTTCACCATTCACCAAAATTCATGTGATTTAATGTTAATGTTTATCATGCAAATCTAGACAATATAACTCCAATCAAAAGAAATTGTGATTCTAATCATTGCCTAAATTAGATTTTCAAAACATCAATTGTTAATCGCAAGCATGAAGTATCAAAAGCCCTAAACTAAGCATACTTCATCAAGAGAAAACACAACTAATTAATAAAAATCATTTACTCAATTTTCATTCGGTGCAAATAATCATAAAAGAATTGCATAAATAAATTTAAATAAATTTTAGCACATAACTTTTGGAAGAATGGCTTCCTCCCTAGCCCCGGAGATTAGGTTTAGCTCATCATGTTGGAAACGCGCTCAAAAGTTGATTTCATTGCTCAAAAAGGTGTTTACAAATGATGAGAAGGAGAAAATGATGAAAATCGGGTGTTTGCAACGTTTATAATGTTGCAAACATCATTCAGTAGAGCAATAAAGATAAATTGCATTTGTTTCTTTTAAGTGCGCCCCCAAACTACGACCCACAAGTGCTAGTCGTTAACACTGTTGAAGAACGACTGTTTTGGGCGGTCTGTTCTTCGTGTTCTTCAATAGCGCAGCAGCAGAGAAATTGTGTAACTCGATTTTTTACGCTCGTGGTTGCTCCAAACTCTCTCTAACTCTCCATCCCCCTTTTATGACCTCCGAACATCTCTTTTATACTCAACAGGTCATCAAATCTTCGAGTAAATGCAAAAATCTTTATATTATTTTCTTTACATATTACGGGGATAATTCCTTTATTGTTTTTCTGCACACGTATTTTGTAGCTCAAAGCACACACTAATCTCCTCCAAACACGCCGAATATTGTAACAAACGAGTGAAACTCGTCCCGACCACACGTCTTCCAATCCGAGAATTTCTTCCGAGATACTTCAACCTCTGTTTTCTTCAACGTGATTATCGGCCCAAATTTCGTTGATTCCGACGACCATACCAGGCTTGTTAATCATATTCAAGTCATCCATAACATTTTCAGCCATTTAATCTCCTTAAAACACGCCCAAATATCCAACCCTAATTCGGTTTCTTGTGTTGCCATTATTTCCGCCAACAAAGAATTTGAAATGTTGAAGATGGTGTCCCCTAACAAAACCAGGGTGCGAATAGCAGGTGCCCATCCGAGGTGCCCCTTAGTAATTGGGTTAACCCTTATCCAAAGTGGGAGTCCGAATAGCAAATGTCCTCCGTGGGTGTTCGCGCAACTTTTCGAGCCGATTTTTCCAGAAAATATTTATTTCCAAAAATACCTAAAAATACATAAAAACACAATATTAGTACAAAAATCGAGTTCCAACAATACCAACACTGAGGACAATTCAGACACAAAAAATGTGTCTATCAGAGTCTTACAATAAAGAGCTTGATACGGACTCACTTTAATGGACGTGTTATAACTAGTGTTATACCACCATTCTGCCCACGGTAGCCACTTAACCCAATCTTTTTGTTTAATCCCAGCAAAGCAACGTAAATAACATTCTAAGGTTCTGTTAGTAACTTCTGTTTGTCCGTCAGATTGAGGATGATATGCAGAGCTACGACAAAGCTGAGTGTGCTGTAAAGAAAAGAATGCTTCCTAGAAATTTCTCATGAAAAATTGGATCACGATCACTAGTGATGCTCTTGGCATACCATGTAATCGTACTATTTCTCGTATGAAAATATCAGCCACAATAGCAGCTGAATAAGGATGAGAAAGAGCCACGAAATGTGCATACTTTGACAGACATCTACCACCACTAATATACTTGTCTTTCGGTTAGATGCAGGGAACCCATCCACAAAATCCATAGAGATATCGACCCATACATCAGTAGGCATACATAAAGGATGTAGTCATCCTGGAGGAGCTATGTATTCAGCTTTGTTTCGTTAGCAAGTATCACAACAAGCAATGTAATCCTTAACTGCTTTTTTCATACCTGGCCAATAAAAAATCTGCTGAAGACACTTGGAAGTTCGTAAATAACCAGAATGTCCCCCTGTTGGTGATGAGTGAAACTCATCGAGAAGCTTATTGCACCATAAAGAAGTAGATACTATTGCAACTCTATTCTTGTAACGAAGAACGTTATCTGTGTAAGACCATGGAGGCTTACAATCAGGTTGAGCATGCAACTTAGCAATAATATCACTAAACTTAATGTCATTATGACATTCTGAAATGATGTCAGTAAGGCCAGAAAATATTGGAGAAGTAATTGCAATAAGTTTGAAATCATTAATACGAGATAATGCATCAACCGCCATATTTGTTGCACCTGATCTATAAATAATCTCATAATCATAACCAAGAAGTTTGGACAGCCACTTTTGCTACTCCATTGAACTAATTATTTACTCTAAGAAATACTTCAGACTACGATGGTGTGTGTAGATATTAAAATGTTGACCTATTAAACATGGTCGTCATTTGATAACTGCATTAACAATAACTAACATCTCTTTATCATAAACTGATAGAGTTAAATTTTTACCTAAAAGTGGTTTACTATAGTATGCAATAGGTTGGTTCTATTAAATAAGGACAGCTTCCAATCCGTTACCTGAAGCGTCACATTCAATGCCAAATTCCTTGGAAAAATCAAGAAGTGCTAGCACTGGTGTGCTAGTTAAGGATGTCTTGAGCTTATTGAATGCATCTGTAGCAGCTGTAGTCCAATAAAACGCATCTTGCTTCTATAACTGAGTCAGTGGAGTACAAATCTTACCATAATCTCTGACAAACTTACGGAAATAGCCTGCTAACCCCAAAAAACCACGCAAACCTTTGACAGTAGATGGAATAAGCCAGTTCACAATGCAAGAGATTTTATCAGATTCAAACGAAACGCCATTAGAAGATATTGAGTGTCCTAAATAACTGATTGTAGTTTTAGCAAAGTCACACTTAGAACTCTTCAGATATAGCTTATGTGTGCGCAAAACTTCAAAAACAATCTTCAAGTGTGTAAGATGGTCTGTGAGAGATTTACTGTAAACAAGTATGTCGTCAAAGAAAACTAACACAAACTTTCGAATATAGGGTCTAAGAATATCATTCATGAGACTCGAAAAGTTGCAGGGGAATTTGATAATCCAAATGGCATTACCAAGAAATCATAGTGACTATCATGAGTTTTAAATGTTGTTTTATGCACCTCATCTTTATGCACACGTAGTTGGTGATAAGAAAATCGCATATCCACCTTAGAAAATACAGTTACTCCATGAAGCTCATCAAGAAGATCATCTACTATACTGGAATAGAAAATCTATCCTTAATAGTAACCTTGTTTAATTTTCTGTAATCAATACACATTCTCCATGACCCATCCTTCTTACGAACTAGTAATACTAGAGAAGAGAATGGACTAGAACTAGGCCTAATAAAACCTTCCGCTTTTAATTCAGAAACGATCTTCTTTATTTCAGCTTACTGGAAATACGGGTATCGATAGGGTCTTACATTTGGTGCTGTATTTGCTAATAATGAAATACGATGGTCTTGTAATCGTGAAGGTGGCAAAGATGAAGGAGATGAAAATAAGTCAGAAAAGCTGGAGAGTAATTTCGAAACTGCAGTAGGTACCTGAGATTTGTCTGGTGCTGAAGGAGAAGTTGCAACCAATTGGATTAGAAAACCATGGGAAGTTGTTGATGGTGGTTTTTAGCCGAGGGTTAAAATCATAAAACCCTAAACCCTAGTAAGACAGTGACGTCACATCATTTAAGTAATAATCTTTTACTAGGCACATTTATTGAAAACTTTAATGTGTCTGTGAAAAATTACTGGGGTATCTTTTTTCTTTTAATACTAATTAGGGTTACGACAAGCCAAACCCGAATTCCCACGTATACCAATGGCAAACCATTCCAACCATGCTAGCCGAACCCTGTGCCAATGGCAAACCATGCCAACCACACCCACCGTGCCAAGGCATGCCAACCATGCTAGTCGCACCCATGTGCCAATGGCAAACCATGCTAGCCACACCCACCGCGCCAAGGCATGCCAACCATGCTAGCCGCACCCATGTGCCAATGGAAAACCATGCCAGCCACACCCATCGCGCCAAGGCATGCCAACCATGCTAGTCGCACCCCTGTGCCATTGGCAAGCCATGCCAGCCACACCCACCATGCCAAGGCATGCCAACCATGCTAGCCGCACCCCTGTACCAATGGCAAACCATGCCAGACACACCCACCGCACTCAGGCATGCCAACCATGTTAGCCGCACCCCTGTGCCAATGGCAAACCATGCCAGCCACACCTACCGTGCCATGCCAAACGCACCTTGCCATGTCCCCATGCCAACCTAGCTGAGCCACCATGCTTGCCTACCTTATGCGGCTACCAAAACGAAGGCGTGCGACAATCAATGGTCACCCTTCAATCCCAATAGCAAATCCTAGCCATCCAAGGTTACCAAACGACCTTTAACCCAAAACCCTATCTTGGTCACGCCAAACTCTTGGCCCCACATGCCAAGCCAAACAGCACCTAGCCAAGCTAGCCGCGCCATGCGCCCATGGAAAACCCTTGGCCCCACATGCCAAGTCAAACCGCTCCTAGCCAAGATAGCCGCGCCATGCGCCTATGGCAAACCCTTGGCCCCACATTCCAAGCCAAACCGCACCTAGCCAAGCTAGTCGCACCACGCGCCCATAGCTAACCCTTGGCCCCACCATGCCAAGCCAACCACACCTTGGCCCTAGCCATGCGGGTCGCATCATGCCAAGCCATACCGCACCAAGGCAAGCTAGTCGCGCCATACTCCCATGGCTAACCCTTGGCCCCGCATGCCAAGCCAAACCGCACCTAGCCACGCTAGCCGGCTATACGCCCATGGCTAACCCGCCCCGCATGCCAAGCCAAACTGCACCTAACCAAGCTAGCTGCACCATGCACCCATGGTTAATCCTTAGCCCCGCATGCCAAGCCAAAATACACCTAACCAAGATAGCCGCACCACACGCCCATGGCTAACCCTTGGCCCCGCCATGCCAAGCCAACCACACCTTGGCCCTAGCCATGCCGGGTCATGCCATGCCAAGCCAAAACCGTCCATGCCAAACCCTTGGCCCCGCCATACCAATCCAACCATGCCTTGGCCCTAGACAAGCTAGTCGTACCATGTGCCCATGGAAAACCCTAGGCCCTAGATATGCTAGGCGCACCATGCCAAACTAAACGCACCCTGCCTTGGCCCTAGCCATGCTAGTCGCACCTTGCCAAGCCAGACGCACCCTGCCTTGGCCCTAGCCAAGCTAGCCGCACCATGCCATGCGAACAACATGCCAACCTAGCCACGCCACCATGCTGGCCTTCCCTACACGGCTACCCAAGCGAAGGCGTGCAGCAATAATTAGTTTCCCTTCAAACCCAGGAGCAAATCCTAGCCATCCCAAGCTACCAAGTCTCCCAAGCTCGACTTGCCAGGCAACAACATTCGAGACATCAACGCATATCACAAAATGGGGGATCCTCTTTGGGTATTGGTTTGGCGGTTTACAACGTGCGGCGTACACTACGCCCCTCATAAGGAAGTGTCATAAGGGTGAGGCGGTTAGTAAATACAGGGAGTTAAAGGTGAAACATTCATGGGACATCAATTCCATACGTTAACGGTTTTATGGAACATCAATTCCATGCGTTAACAATTTTATGGAACATCAATTCCATGCGTTAACGATTTTATGGAACATCAATTCCATGCATACGGTTACCACCTCCTCCCGTTTACTTACCCATTTTTTCATTCCTTAATGAGACCAGAGTACGTTTCACTTCGACTTGTATAAATAGGTCTTACATATTTCCACCGAACAACAAGTTCATTTAAGGAATATACAATACTCAGAAAATACTTGCTAGCTTACCATTTTGTTAGCCTTCCCACTTTTCTGATACAAGTCGTAGTAACACAACTACTATTCCAGAATCAAATATTCTGGTCTCATCACTTTCCTTGCTTCCCTCCCCAAAACCAACCCATTCTTCTTCACTTTATGACCGAAGCAAGTCTGGAATGACTATTTCTTGGTTTAGGCCGGACTTGTATAGATTGATCTCTTGAATCTAAAGTACTCCCTTGCAGTACATTGTTTAGGCTTTAGACTCGCTTCTCACATGCACACCCGAAATTACCAAAATCAGCAGAAACTGTTTTCACCCTCAAACAGAAGTATGATCATATTTTTTTTGCATTGGAGTATTGTCTAATATCATAACAGATGCTGAGATATTTCCAATTAAAATATGCTCGTGCTCATCAGATTTAAATTGCATATGTAGTTTCTCAAAATCCCAAGTAATATTGCCTAAGATTCGTAGCCACTGAACCCCTAATAAATCATCACAACCACTTACTGCCAGTAAGAAAAATCAGTAGTAAACTGATAACCTTGTAACTTGACGGATATATCAGAACAAGAACCTTGAGTTTGTAATACTCCACCATTACCTACCAAAACTTTCATGGTAGTGTTGTCAAATTGAGCTAAAAATCCACATTGCTTTGCAATAGTTGGATGTAAGAAGTTATGAGTCGAACCTGAGTCAATGAGAACTGTGATCGACTTCCCTTTAATGTATCCCGTAAATCTCATAGTGTTAGGAAAAGAAGAACCCGTGAGTGCATGAATAGAAATTGTAGGTTCAGTACTTGATTGAGTAACCTCTTTAATGACATCATTAATGTCCAGATTGTCTTCATCGGCACAGTCATTGTCAACCTCGGTGATTGAAGGAGCCATATCCAGTAACAATAGTCTAGGTTTAACACATAAATGCCCAGGCTTATATGTTTCATCGCAATTAAAGCATAAGTCTATATCACGATGCTCTTTTTGTTCCTCCAATGATGATCTATTGACCGCTGTCGGAATAGTATTTCTTTTTAATATTGAGCTAGTAGAATTTAATGGTTGTCTGAAAGGATTTGGCCGAGCCATAGTTTTGTAGAAAGAAGTTGTAACCAGTACATCTTCTTGTTTAATAGCTTTTTTAAAATCCAATGCTAAAGTTTTAGGTTCAAACAGTTCTACAATAGATTGTATCTCATTTGGTTTTTACCTATGAAATATGAATAGAGGCCAAAATTCAACTCAAAATGTACACAATTTCTATTCTCTTTCTCCACAACTCACTTGCTTAGATTTCCCTCTGACTTTAGCATTAGAGTGTCTTTGCAGATACCCCACCTTTTCAGCATCAATCACAGGCCCCAGAACCGTTAAGACCCGGATCCGTCTCAAATAATCTATGAAGCACGGACACCTCAAAACGGGTGACGTATCCGTGTCGGACGCCTTATCAGTGTCGGACACTTGGGGATACGTATCAGACACCCCATTTAAAGTGTCCCTTTTTATTAATTACGAAAAGGGTAAGGGATACTTTTGGGATACTTCTGACACTTCTTATAGTATAATATATATATATATAATATTGCCAAATATTTATATACGTAATATGTTAAATATTTTTAGATATATAATATATTCGTATTTATCAAAAATTATTCTATTGAAGCAAAGATATAAATGTCTAACCCTAACATTCTTATTCAATATTGATGAGTGATGGGTTATCTTTTTTTTTTATCTATTTTTTTTTTTTGATATTCCAGATAGTATTTTAGAATTTTCTTACTTTATGCGATTCTTTTCACTATTAATAAATTAAATATTTTTTAATTAATACACGTATCCTAACGTATCCCGTATCCCTATTTTTTGAAAATGGACGAATCCCCGTATCCGTATCCCCGTATCAGTATCGGTGCTTCATAGCAAATAATAGGGTCTGATTTCGGATCCTATGGTATCCGAGAGAACCCGCGCCCATGGACAACCCTAATAAAAGTTATGTGAAATTGATTAATAGATCCTAAAATTTTAATAAAGTATTTGCTTTTTTTGTTGTTTTTATTGGATAAAGAATATTAGTACAAGAAACTAGTAGGATAAATTATTATTTTATATTTTATTTATTTATAGACGGTTTTTTTTTTTTTTTTAATTATTGGAAAAAAAAATATTTTTATATAAGATAAGACATCACTTAGAAAGTAAGTAAAAAAAATCTAAACTAATCCTAAAATAAAACTCTCTTAATTCGTGTTACCACCCCAACACCTACCTTATGTAAATTGACCTAAAAGAGGAAACCATAACCTAATGTTTCCCTACAATGAGAGAGCATCACAACAAGGAGAAGGTTTCTTCATAACATGACTGGGAGTCCAAATTCGTGCACACTCCTTTAAAGAGTGTGCACGTAACAAACAGATTCTATTAGTTGTTGAATAACCGTTAAATATATATTAAAATTATTTTTTGTTTTACTTTTTATTAATTACAATTTATAAACGGAAATAAATATATATTATATTATCTAACCCATCCTAAAATTTAGGGGTTGTAAAATGGAAATTTGTTTTGATTATATAACTATTAAAATACGTGGTGATGAAAATAGGTTAAGAATTATTAAGTGGTTTCTGGTCTAAAATAGGAAGCAACTTGCTCACCACATGAAGTGCTCAAAGTAGGACCAAGCATTGATGCAGTGAAGATTATGGGGAGCAACTTTGATCTTGATTTGATCTTTCTATCTTTTATCAAGGAAAAACAATTGATACAATAACTCTGTTGTCAAAAGGATTGAGAATGTACAATTTCATTATAGGATTCTTAATATTCTGTTTTCTCTTAATTCACATAATATCTTATTTAAGGGATCAAGGATTGTTGCTGCTTGTTGGCTTGAGAGTATCTTTGCATTGGTGAACTATGATTAGTGGTGATGAAGAAACCAATTATGGTTTCATATTATTTATGATGAAACCAAATATGGTTTCATCGTACTTATGATGAAACCAAAACTGGTTTCATCCTATTTTAGCTACGGAGATGATGGTAGTGGTGGTACTGGTGCCATTGGTTATCGAAGATGGAGTTGGTATGTAGTGCTGGTGCCAGTGATGGCAGCAGTGGCAGATTTCAGCGGCGACATGGGTGATGACGTTCGGCGGTGGTGGTGGGCGGCAACGGTGCTGGTAGTCGATGATGGTGGTTGGCGGTCGTGGTGCAGGTGGCGGTGCAGAAGGTGTTGGCGGTGGCTGGTAGTGGTGGTGCAATGGCCGGTGCTGGTCGGCAGTGGTGCTGGTGGTTGATGATGACGGTGGACGGTTGTGGTGCTGGTGGTGGTGCTGGATGGTGGAGGTGGTGGTAGTGGTGGTGCAATGACCCGTTGCGACGGACTGTGGTAATGGTGGCGGCGCGGTGGTGGTGGTAGTTTGTCACGGTGGTTGGCGGTGGTGTTGGTCGCGGTGGTTATTGGTGAAATGACAATATGTGGAAAAATGATGAAACCAATTTCGGTTTCATCTATTTTTGGTGAAACCAATTTTGGTTCCATCATTTTTTTTCAGTTTGGTTTCATCATTTTTTCTTATTTCAGTTTGGTTGCATCATTTTTTCTCATTTGTTGAACATTGATAAATCAAATTGATTGTTTGTGTTGGGGTTACGTCTTCAACGTCATCATTAAAAGGAGATATTTCTTCTACATCCTTATCGAATGATAAATTTCTTCAATATCTGAACCAAAATGAAACACTTATAACATTTCCTCAATAGTCGCAAATAAATGCATAGTTTTATATGAAAATGATAGATACATACAAGTATATAAGAGATCAACAAACCATTACTACTAATAACAGAAATATGACGATTACATACCCGAATTCATTAGGTTCGGAATAGGCATTTTTCTTCCCTTTTCGTTTTTTTTTTTGCCGGTTTGGTTTGGACACGGTTCTTCTTTGTTGTTTCTTTCTTCTTTGTTTGCTCTTCCTCAGATTGTCTCTTTCTTTTCAGTGTCGTCGGTTTTGCTTTGGTGGGTCTCTTCGTAGCTTTCTTTGTTGCATCTTTGGAACGATGTTTTGATTGATTTTTCTCTATTCTGTCTTGATTTGGCCAGCCTTCTTACTTACTTTTTGCCTCCGAGGAGGATCTCGTATGGTTATGTTATCACCTAACGGATATTGGGTACTGCTTTCCCTAAGTTTTCATTGTTTGCATTTTTGTATTCCACATCTTTTCGGTTTGATTATGTTGGTAGACTTTAAATAATTATCCAACTCTCCTATGGCTCAAGTATGAAATTTCTTAGTATAAGAACTAGAAGTTCCAGTGCTTGTTCCTTTGATAGCTAAAGATAAAGCCATATGGGCTAACTCACTATATTGGTAAGTGAATGATGGATTATTGCCTTGAATTGGTTTCCCAGGCTGTTCAATACCACTGCCATTTTTTACATATATTGTCCAACGACTTGAATAATATTGTGATGGGAGATCAGCAGTTGTTTCAACTGAAATATCTTCAAAGAATGCACACACAACACTCCCATAAATTGAAATTTCTTGCAACTACACTTAACGGAATTATCTGAAGAATTATATGTAACAGTTTGAGCTAAGGAACAGATAAATGATGTTACTCAAGAAATATGGTGACACTATTTACTTCTCACACAACTATGTTGAGATTGATTGCATTAACTTGAATTTATACAGATTACAAAGGTGTAAAATGCAACACGGTTAAACTAGAGAATAGGTAAAACTAAATAATAAGAAAAGCTAGAGAATAGATTGACTAAAACCTAAGTAGCTATAAAACAGGATGACTAGAAGTTGTTACAACAAGGAGAAGAATATCCTGTATAGGTTATAATTACGTGTACATGAGGAAAATACTAAACTGTACATGTGCAAAGTTTATCAGGGGACTGATAATCTTAATACCCCCCTCAAGTTGGAGCGGTAGAGCCAGAACGAACGCCCAACTTGCTAACCAGACGGCCAAATTGTGGAGCTCCTAATGGCTTGGTAAAACTATCTTCAAGTTGATCATTAGATTGAAGATGCTTTGGTAATATCAATCCACTGAATAACTTTTCACGAACGAAATAATAATCTATTTCAATATGTTTAGTGCGTTCGTGGAAGACTGGATTTTGAGCAATGTAAATTGCTGCTTGACTATCAAAAGAAACAGTGATATGGAGAGGACATGAAATATGCATGTCATTGAAAAGGTAACATAACCATTGTAATTCAGCCGTAAGATTTGCCAAAGCTCAATATTCTGCTTCAGCAGAAGAACGATCTACAGTAGGTTGTTTCTTTGACTTCCATGAAATAGGACTATCACTTATTTTGACTAATTAACCTATATTAGACCTACGAGTGAGAGGACATCCTGCCCAATCAGAATATGTGTATCCATGGAAAGAAAGAGAACTATGAGAAGACAAGAATATGCCATGACCTATAGTTCCCTTTAGATAACGCCGGATACGATGAGCAGCATCAAGATGAGATGTGCGAGGCTTTTGCATAAACTGACTCAGATAATTGACAGAGTAAGTTATGTCAGGCCGAGTAACTGTGAGATACAAGAGACGACCAATTAGACGCCGAAAAATACTTGGATCAGTTAACTCCTTACCATCAGTAGGGAGTAACTTAAGATGTATATCCATTGGAAAAGATGATACACATGCCCCTGTGAGGTCAGAGTCTTGTAAAATATCAAGTACATATTTGCGTTGTCCAAGAAAAATACCTTTAGAGGAACGAGAAACTTCAATTCCTGAAAAATATTGTAAGCGGCCAAGATCCTTTATGGAAAAATGAGAGGCAAGACATAGTTTTAGGGAGTTAATGAAACTATCGTTTGTGCCAGTGATAATGATGTCATCGACATACACTAAAACAAAGACTGAAGTTTTGCCACGATGATATGTGAAGAGAGAATTGTCACATAAAGATTTTGTAAAACCTTCAGACAGTAAAATAGAACAAATCTTAGCATACCATTGACGAGAGGCTTGCTTAATACCATAT
The DNA here is from genome assembly GCA_023531295.1 of Papaver armeniacum. Taxonomy (NCBI): domain Eukaryota; kingdom Viridiplantae; phylum Streptophyta; class Magnoliopsida; order Ranunculales; family Papaveraceae; genus Papaver; species Papaver armeniacum. The sequence goes on from JAJJWW010004743.1 coordinate 367,908, forward strand.
AGATATTTCTTAAGTTTAAACACAAGGGACTCACCTTTTCGTGCTAGTCTAGGTGGTATCTTCATGTATATTTCTTCCTCCAGATCTCCTTGTAAAAAAGCATTATTGACATCCAATTGGTGTAAAGACCATCCTTTGATTGCAGCAACAGATAATAAAACACGGACGGTGACTAGTTTCGCCACTGGGGCAAAAGTATCAAAATAATAAATGCCTTCTTGTTGTGTATATCCTTTGGCAATGAGACGAGCCTTATATCGTTCAATAAAACCATTAGAATTAAACTTGATTTTGAATACCCATTTGCATCCAATGGCTATTTTACCAGGAGGTAAATCAACCATAATCCAAGTATCGTTGGACTCCAAAGCTAAGATTTCTTTAGCCGTGGCAGCACGCCATTTTGGGCACTGCATTACTGAGAGAAATTTTTAGGCTCTTGTGTTAGAAAAATAGCGGATAAAAAAACCTTATGAGAGGGTGTAAATTTATCGAATGATAAATGGTTTGTCGGTGGATAAGCTTATGTTGATGTGCAATCAGCAGCTGAACAGTGAAAGTCTTTTAAGTATGCCGCAGGAGGAGTTGAATCAGATGAGTTGAATTGCCGGAGATCAGGCACAAGATTTACTGAATCTGATGTAAGGTGATTCAGAGTGCCAGGTGCAATAGCAGACGGGACTGCAGATGGGATTACAACATCTGAGGAATCCCTAGTAGGGATAGAAAATAATGGAGATTGATGATTCTGTGGCAGTAAAGCAGATTGGGTGCTAGATCATAAAACTGAAGCTGGGGTTTTGTAGGAGACTGAGATATGTGTGCTGGCAAAAAATGAGGAATAGCAGAAGTATTAGTGCATTCCATATCAGAACAATGAAAATCCTTCAAGTATGTAGGTGGATTTCGCACACGAGATGGTCGGGGATCTGTGACAGGTATAATAGAACCTGTTGAGTTTTGAATAGCTACAGATGATGGAACTATGGGTTGAGGAGATAAATTTCTAGAATTAACGTCAGAAACTGGAGATAAATCTGCAGAATCTGAACTGGAATTAGGATTAGGAATCGCAGGATGAGGGTTTGAAGACCCAGGCGATGAGAATGGAATATCCTGTGAAGTAATTGGATAAAAAATACGATCATATGAAGCAAACTCGGATTGCTGGGACTGTGCAGGTATGGAATAAACCTGAGAAGACTTCAAATCATGAAAAACAACGTCACGAGAGGTGTAGATGGACTTGGATTTAATGTCATAAACCATATATCCTTTTTGACCATGGGGATAGCCCACAAAGACGCCTGGCTTGGCTCTTTGGTCGAATTTGTGTAGTATTTTGTTATTTCTGCCAAATCAAAGACAGCCAAATACCCTAAGAGAGGAATAGTCTGGAAGTTTGTTTAACAAAACCTCATGAGGAGACTTCAGAGCTAAAACTGGAGTTGGGAGTTTGTTTATAAGGTAAGTAGCAGCAAGAATGCATTCACCCCAAAAACGGACAGGCAAGCCTGATTGAAACCGTAATGATCTTGCTACATTGAGCAGATGTCTATGTTTTCTTTCAACAACGCTGTTTTGCTGCGGTGTATAAGCACAACTGGTCTGATGAAGGATACCGTGTTGATGAAACCATGCCTGGAGTTCATTAGACTTAAATTCAGTCCCATTATCAGACCGAAAAGTCTGTAATTGAGAAAGAATAGGCTGAGAAACCCCAGACGAGATTGATGACAGTTTGTCGCCAAACTGATTGAGGATAAAGTTAAAAAATATTTAAGAAACTTGAGAGTTTCTGATTTAACTTTCATTAAGAAAAACCAAGTGCATCTTGAGTAATCATCCACAATGGTGAGAAAATACTTGGCACCAAAGATGGGATGGAGTCGAAAAAGGACCCCAAATATCATCATGGACTAGTTGAAAAGCATGAGTAGAAAAAAAAAGTACTTTTATTATATTTTAGATGAGATTGTTTTGCCCTTGGGCATACATTACATAAATACAAAAAAGAAGAACGAATATAAGCAAATTTGCTAGATGAAAACTTAAAACAATCCAAATTTGGATGGCCTAAACGGCAATGCCATGTATCCACAAGCTTATTTGCATTGAAGGATAAAACAAGTGGTTGAAAACGGAAATGGTAGAGACCGGAAACATAGTTACTCCATCCATTCTCCTTGTTCGTGCGAAGGTCCTAGAAGATACAAGACTCTCGTGAGAATGAGACATAACAATTTGCTGTAGAAGTCAGTTGACTGACTGAGATCAAGTTAAACTTGAAACTGGGAATGTGAAAAACATCGAAGTGTTATGGAAGATGATAACACAGCTTGGCCAACATGTGGCACATATGTATTAGATCCATCTGGAAGTTGGACTGTGATGGGTTTAGAAACCAATTTATAAGATGAAAATAAAGAAAGTGAAGAACAAATGTGGTGTGTAGCACCACTATCAACTATCCATAAAGAATCAGAACAAGATAAGATCTTACCTGCAAAATTGGCATATGGGGCTATAGCATGACCCCCATTGGGTGGTTCAAGCAGAGATAGTAAGTGAGCATACTGAGCAGCGGAAATAGAAGGTACATCAGGCGGAGTAGGGTTAGCAACAGCAGCAGCCGTATGAGTGTCCACATCACGGATCTGTGGTAAATCCTTAGGGTAACCATTAATTTTCCAGCAGGTTGCCTTGGTATGACCATGTCTGTTGCAGTGCTCACCGAAGGGTCGTTGACGCTTGTTTCCATTATTTGCACCATGGGCTCCAGATTGTGCAAAACGGCCTTGGATGTCTCTGATCAGTACGGGAAACATTCAAGGTAGCAGACTCAATAGAAAGAACACTGGAAGAGTTAATCCTCTGCTGCTCCTCCTCTTGCCTTACATGATTATAAATCTTGGCAGAAGATGACATAGGATCCATCAGGAGAATCTGACTGCTCAAAGAGGAAAACCTCTCGTGCAAACCCTGCAAAAATTCCATTGCCCTATCCTGGTTATGATGATCAACAAAATTCTCACTTGCGCCGCAGATACAGGGTTCAATAGGCCGGAAGGTATCCAACTCATCCCAAAGAGATTTCAGTTGAGTATAATACATAGTCACGTTCAGGTTCTCTTGCTTCAAGTTTGCAATGGACTGTTTGATCGCAAAGAGCTTAGAGGCATTTTGATGAGAAAACCGGGACTTGATTTCCAGTAATTGTTCATGTGCTGACGGGAAATTCATGGTGGTTGATTTAATGCTTGGATCCACTGAGTTGGAGATCCAACTGCGTACTAAGTCGTCGCAACGCGTCCAATGAAGGATATCAACTGGGTTTGTGTGTTTCTTGATCGTTCCATCTATGTAGCCTGTTTTCCCTTTAGCATAGAGAGCCTTCAGCATTCCTCTTCCCCAAGTGCAATAGTTATCACTTGTGAGGTGAGGAGTATAGATAACAGACGTTAGATTTTCCGCAGGATGGACATAGTAAGGACTGGTAGGAGATAAACCAGTATCCTTGTCGGTATTATGAATGATGGAAGAGTTTGATTGATCCTCTTCGATAGCCATGGGTATTGAAGTTGCAGGGAAAAAAAATTTCTAACCTAGCTCGTGTATACCATCAAGAAATATGGTGACAGTATTTACTTCTCACACAACTGTGCTGATATTGATTGCATTAACTTGTATTTATACAGATTACAAAGGTGTAGAATGCTACACGGTTAAACTAGAGAATAGGTAAAACTAAAGAATAGGAAAAGCTAGAGAATAGGATGACTAAAACATAAGTAGCTATAAAACTAAGTTGTTACAACAAGGAGAAGAATATCCTGTATAGGTTACAATTACGTGTACATGAGGAAAATACTAAACTGTACATGTGCGAAGTTTATCAGGGGACTGATAAACTTAATAGTTACCTTGTAAGTAGATACTGATCCATCCTCAGTAGAAAGTTCTGCAATCAAATCCAAAGTATGAACAAGTTCTTTTTGGAAGTAAAAAACCATATATGTTGTATAACGTTCTGTTGCACTAAATTCTATTGGCCATTCAGTACGCAAGGGCGGGTTTTTTTGCGTGCTTCTAAAATCTTCATATCGTTCCTCATCACGACGGCTACTAAGAACTTTGTCAAACTGAATCACAAAACTTTTTAATGACAAGGTTCTCTTAAAGTATTTCTTCAAGAAGCTATTCATGCTTTTGGAACGTTGAGTAGTTGTCATACCAGCACAAAAGTGAGAACGACCATAAACCTGCGCCCACATCTCTTTTTTCTTGTATAACTTTTGCAACCATTTATTCCCCATTAATTTATAATTTATAAGCAACAACTTCCACATAGATTCAAAATCCTCCTCAGTCTCATTCTCGTACATACATCTCTTGAAATCTTTAGAAAAATTCTCAAAACTAGAATACACATGAGAAAGATGTTGCGTAGCCAGTTGAAAAATATGCCATAAGAAAAGTCAGATGGTGAGTGTTTGGAAATACCTGTTTAATAGCGCCCATAATAGCTGATGCTTAGTCTGTGAAAATAGTTTGCGGATGTTTCCCCCTGATAGCATTGAGAAATCTCTTAAACAACCAAACAAATGAGTCTTTACTCTCATCGAGCAATAAATCACACCTAAAAAGAATTGTTTACCCGTGATTATTAACTCCTACAAATGGTGCAAATGGTTTGTCATAGTCATTGGTATTAAATGTTGTGTAAAAGACCAAAACATCACTAAAGAAACTGTAATCCATCCTACATTTGGCATCACTCCAGAAAAAGTTGCACAACTTGTTAGAGCATTGCTCGGTTGAACTCGCATGCGTTGCTATCTCAAGCATGTTTGTCAATATTAGTGATCAAAACTATATGTCTTGATTTCTAGTTTACTTATGACTAAGTCTCGGTCTAGGATAGTTAAGTGTAGTTGAGCTCCAGACTCCATGGAGATCATCTTACGAAGATGAGGAACTACTCGAGGAACAAGTGGAACTTCATCCGGCAAAAAGGTATGTGGAGACTTGAACTCATCTGTCACTCAAAAGTCTACTCTATCTCTTAGTCTTGATACAATAGTTGTATAAGTATGATAGTTTTCATACATACACATTTGCTATTTCGAGCCGAGTTTACTCGCCTATCTTTTTCTCGAAATATGCGTTGGTGAGCTTTCACTTTAACCATTTTCATCTTTACCCGTGACGAAAGTCATGATGACGTTTCAATCTTGAAAATAGCTTTGATGACGATAGTCGTGAATAACGATTGTTATAACATTATAGAAGAATGTTTCAATGATTGAAATTTAGAGTTGAGATTACCAACTATGGATATAAGCATATATAATGTGTTCGCACATTAGTGTATAAATCCATGTGCCGGAAACCAAGTGCGTGCATATGTGTGCATCTAATATTGGTGAAGGAGACAGGTTGAGTACGCGTACCCACGAAAGTTTTCATACGGAAAATTTCTGTTGGAGTTTGTAAGTTTGCAAACTAATAAACCAGTCACCTTAGGAACGCATACCCGTACGCGTACCCACAGAAGTTTCGAACCGAAAATTTCTGTTGAGTTTGTAAACTCAAATCCGGTAGCTAAGGCACGCATACCCGTACGCGTACCCAAGATGGTTATTTCTCAAATCGGTAGTTAATGAACACAAAACAATAAATTATAAGGAATGCAATCTTTGCAAACCGTGGCTATATTGTTCATGAATTGATTCAAGTGGATCAAACCGATTTTTTTTCAATTGTATCTATGAATAAAGACCTAAGCAATTGAACAACTCTTGAACTAGTTCTTATGAGTCATTTGAACTAGTTATGAGAAAGATGAATACGGTTAATATGAAAGTACTCATATGGCTAACCATTGGTTAACTATTTGTGAACCAACTAAGTGTACACTTTTAGGTACGGTTACTCAAACCTAAATGAATACATTTCATTTGTGTGTGACAAGCTAAGTTTCGATCTAACGGTTGAAACATATTAGCTTGGTTGAATCAGGTTTTTCATCTAACGATGAATATTGAATGCTTTGTTACCAAGGTAACCTAGATTGCAAACCCTGATTTGAAAACTATATAAGGGAAACTCTAGCAACTGGAAAAACTAATCCCCACACTTCCTGTGTGATTCTAGTTGGTTTTGCTAGAGTCGATTCTCATTTAACCTTAGTTTTCTTCTCGAGACCCTGTAGGTTAACGACTGAAAGACTTCATTAGGATTGTGAAGCCAGACGAAACTTCTTCTCTTGTAGTTGAGCGATCTGATCTTGTCATTTTCTATAGTACAAGTTCAATTGAATAACTGACTTGAGATTATATCTCCGATAGAGCAAGATAATAAAGAAATCACAAACATCTTCATGTCATCGTTTGCGATTCCACAATATCTAGTTTCGCTACCATATAATTTAGATTACCGTGAGGTGATTGATAATACTAGGCTGTTCTTCGGAAATATAAGTCCGGGTTATCAATTAGTTCCTGTTCACCTTGATTTATCAAAAGACGGAACAAAAAATCATAGGTTTATCTGTGGGAGACATATTTATCTATCATCGTAGACTTTTCTGTGTGATACATATTTTTTTATTAAAATCTTCGACTTTGGGTCGTAGCAACTCTTAGTTGTGGGTGAGATCAGCTAAGGGAATAAAGTGTGTAGTATCCAACTGGGATTAGAGACGTAAGGAGCGCAACTGTACCTTGAATATGTGTGAGATTGATTAGGGTTCAACTACAGTCCAGACCGAAGTTAGTTTGTAGTAGTCTAGTGTCTGTAGCGGCTTAATACAATGTGGTGTTCAATCTGGACTAGGTCCCGAGGTTTCTCTGCATTTGCGGTTTCCTCGTTAACAAAACTTCTGGTGTCTGTGTTATTTCTATTCCGCATTATATTTCGTTATATAATTGAAATATCACAGGTTGTGCGTTAAGATCAATCAATTAGAATATCCAACCTTTGGTTGTTGATTTACATTGATTGACACTTGGATATTGGTCTTTGGTACCATCCAATTTTATCTCTCTAGTATTTGATAAAGACTCGCAGATTTCCATTTGCTTGAGTAAAGATCAAATCGAGAGATAGAGATATTAATTCCTTGATATACTTTTTATTAAGATTGAGTCTGACTGTCTAGTTGATTCTTTTAAAAGTATATCAGAGTTTGTCCATACAGATTGCTAATCGAAATATTTGGTGAGGTTGTTGTACCCCCTCTTTTTTAATTGGTATCAGAGCAGGCAAACATGTTTAAGACCTTATCAGTCTGTGTTTGTAGCGATCTGACTCTATGGACAAAGGTGCTATCTCTATTAACTTACCACCGGTCTTCGATGGCTCTAATTACTTATGGTGGAAAATTGTTATGCGAGCTTTTCTTCAAGCACGTGATTTTACAATCATGGTTATATGTAGTTAATGGCTATGATGCTCCCGTTGTTGCAGTAGGAAATGTAGACGTTCCCAAGAATATTGGTGAATACAGTCCTGCCGAGATACTTGCTGCAAAGCAAAATTCCGATGGTTTGAAAGCCATCATACATGCCATTACCCAAAATCTTCAGCACCATGTGTCAATACGAGCCGCAACCACAGCCTTATAACAAATGTCTGCGAAGACATCACGTACCAAATGATGGCGAAATTTAAGGCCAACATCCTTGGCATAGTGCAGTGCATGATCGCCATAGATATCCATAGCACGATTGCCACTAGTGCATTGGATGTCTTCACCAAATAGGGAATACCCAGCCGATATTGAAGCACATACGTAAAGCGACGGGGGCCTATAGCTTGGTTAAGTTTAGGTATGGGTATAGACTTTAGGAAGTCCATTGCATGAGCAGTTCGGTTGGCATGCCATAGGTAGGATTCTCTAGCCCATAAGGGGTACCCGTTGGGAAGTTCTTTCGTGGTCACACCAAAGTATTGGGCCGCCGAGAGACTTGAGGGGCAGCAGCATTGATGTTGAAATTCGAAAGAGAAATCCCACAAGACCATAAACCTGTAAGGCATGTACATATGTGACTCTTTTCTTTTCACCTAATTCTTTTCTTTTATTTTTCCTTTAATTTATTTTTTATGTAAAATTAATTATGTGAGTCTTTTTCCACCCCTATCAAGTTCAAGCAACTCATTTAGGCTAAGGAAAAGGGAACGTACGGTAACTTGGGTAGAACCCGACCAGAAACGGTAACAAAATATACCAGCTATTACAATCAAATAGCTTTCACGGAAATCTAATTTCCTAAATATTGCTATAAAAGAATTCCACTCTATTCTGCCAAAAGCGTTTATATATCAAGTTTGACAACCATGCATAAGGCCTTTTTTAGCTTTACAATTTCTAATAGTATCAACCACTTTATGGTCACTAAGTATTTTATCAATTATTTTCCTAGACGAAAGAAAAGCACGCAGCTTAGTAGGGACTGATACATCTATCCCTATTTATGTTTACCAGATAGAAGCTTGCTAATTATCTTAGCTTTATTACTAAGACTTATTGGTCTAGAGTCAGTTGCATGTTTAGGAGAAGAATTGTTATGAATTAAAGACACGAAATTATGATTTAGCCGCTTAAACATGTGTTTAAAGTGAAAGAAAGTTTGAACCACCTTCACCGTATCATCACCTACAACATGCCACATTTTCTAACGTAACCCGTGAGGGTATCCATTTGGACTGGAGAAGTCCAAGGCTGCATTTGGAAAACAATGTTTCTAACGTCCTTGGAAAAGTCTCATTGGCATATTATTCTCGGCTTTAGTGATACAAGGGATTCACTTTACTCTCTCTTGACTCTCGGGTCTTCCGCTCATGCTTCTAGACCTTCTCCTTAGGACTCCTCGACTATCGTGCCAAGGGACTCGCTTTACTCTTAGTCTTTACGCACCTAAATAGCTGTAGCTGTTGCTACAATACTAGCTTTGTCCTTTTCGAATCGATTTAGTAAAGTTTCTCTTATTATGAAACTTCGAGAGAGAAATCGAGACCGCATCTCGATTCTCTAAAGGTATGATTTTTATTATGAATCATCTAATTTCTTTAATCTTCTCTCGTATATGAAATTAGGTTTGTGGTTTCATATCTTTTTTTCCACTCGATAAACCAATCTCTTCATCAAGTAACAAACTCAATGTCACCAAACCGATTAGGGAGCATTGCAACATTAATTAATTAGACCCTTGACAAAAGTACCATTCCAGTTCTAAATGCCTCTTATTGTGCTATTTTTTTTGGTATTGTATACCGCAACAATAATCATGTCTAACTTTAATAATGAAGTTTGCGAGGCTTATGCTATGTTTTCGCTAATTATTGAAACACTAAAACAAATGAAGGGTGGCCTTCATTGGAGTCTTAGACTTATCTGTCTAACTTTTTTTTTTTGATCGTGAAAGGAGGATTATATTAGAGAAATAAGAATAGATTACAACCGGACCCAATAATAAAAAACAGAGACAACTCTAAAGTCTCAATGGACTTATTGAGAGAGCTTTACAACACAACCTCGAAGAGCCCAGTAAGCCCATTACAAAGTACTAACTCGAAACTTTGAGATAACCCAAGTGACATTTGCAATTGCCCATTAAGTCGTGGAGCCCATGAGAAGAGATACAAACCCTAATCAATATCATCGTTACCAATCTAGCGCCGCCAATCTCCCAGATCACATCAAACGATCAACACAAGCCCTGCCGATATCCCCGACCACCGTAAATGATTGCAAAGTGCCTCAACTTAATTTTGCAACCCTAATTACGAAGAGATTCATCGATTTTGCGACCCTAATTATCATCAGAACCAGCCTTTTTGCCGATTAACATCTCAAGACGAAGATTGGAAGTTTATTCAAGAACCAACACCATTGTTGGTTAAGAACCGAATGTGTGTGAGATGGGTACAAGGGATTTATCAGCAACCAACACCATTGTTGATTAAGAACTCGAAGATTTGAGAGCCGAGTGCAAGGGATTTATCAAGAACCAACACCATTGTTGGTTAAGAACTCAAGATTTGAGAGGTGGGTGCAAAAGATTTATCGCAACCAACACCATTGTTGGTTAGGAACTCAAGATCCGAGAAATGGGTGCAAGGGGATTGGTTGCTTGGAGATTTTGTTTAGGTTAGGATGAAGCATCTGCTTTGATTGATGGAAATTAAGGATTTTGATGGAAATTAAGGATTTCAGTGATTATATAGATTGGGACCAGCAGTACCTCTAAGATGGGGTGAGATTGTAAAGGGGAAATGGGGACAAACTTATTCAATCCAGGAATTGAAGAGAGACACCGGGAAGGAGAAAGCTACAAGCTACCATGGCAACCTGATCTTCTTCAAGAACCCGGAGATACCAACTACATGAAAGCAAACAGAAGGAATTAAAGGCCTGCTCGGATCTGTCTAACTAACTCCGCATAGAAGAAGAGAATGAACAACAACGTACAAATAGAGGGTGGGGTTCGTCGGAGTCCTAGACTTATCAGTCGGGAGTGTTCTTCGTTTCATTGTCATTACTGTTTCAAAAGAGAAAACAGTTGGTGCGACTGGCTTTGACCACTATTCAATTGTACTTGTTGTTTTTTTCTTCTTTTTACTGTTGTCCGGAATATCTATTTACTGATTCAAAGTTTCAAAAAATATTCAATAGTGAAATTTGAATTGACATGAAAAATTGTTGCCTACGTTCTTAAAGTGTGAATGCCAATTGTAGCATTTTCTCATGGGCAACGTGCATCCCAGTTCACTAGGATAGGAAATTCCATTCATACACATTATAATCTCGGTTTCCCGAATAGTTCGTGCAAGTCAGATGAAATCGTTCTTGGTGAATCATGCTTGATTTTTAAGATTCATCCACTCTTTCAGGTCCGTCAATCCTCTAATGTTTCCATAAATTCTATAACATCAATAATATTAAATACATTTTAGTGTTACATGGCAGTTTTAGAATGCAGTTTTAGTGATACATGGCCTTTTAGAATGCAGAATTGTTAGATAGCGCATAGTGCCTGTGGTTTTACCAGTAAGTCATAATCTAAACTTCATCAACATAAATAGCTGAGATTTTTGGCTACCATTTCCTAAGTCACCGTGATGCTTCATGATTCACTTGATGTTAGCTTATAACTTCCATTGGGCCCCTCATTGTGCAAGCAGTGAACAAGTATGTATTTGTATAAATCTAGCTAATTACATTATATTTCTCAAATTTATGTTTGACATTTGAGTGAAATGTCATTAGAAACTCTTAATTATGATTTTACTCTCTCCATTACCATCTCAGCCGAAGACACATTCTGGTGTTCATCGATGGTGAGTTACTCGTTGACACTCGGCATAATCTATTGTTCTTGGACTTATTCTCTATCCCTCTCCTAAGTCGCCTTCAACAACTAATCCTAAATTAATCAGTCAATATTTGTCCATTTCAGTATTAGTTGGTATAATGTATCCATCATGATAACATTGCTAATTTTATTTTATTTTTTTTGAAACAATCAGCTGGTTAAGTATGTACTTGGTCATAAGGGTACAGCAACTATCTTAGGTTGCGTTTGGCACCTTTGATATCCTATCCTATGTTAGGTCGCGTTTGGCACTTTTGATATCCTATCCTAGGTTGGGTTATCTCCAAAATAACCGTCAAAAGGTGTTTGTCTTCTTTTCATTCTAATTAAGGTTACACTATTCTCCCAAATATCCAGGATACCAAAATCCCAACCAAGAATAGGTAGTTATTTTTCTTTTAAAATAGGTAATTATCCTAACTTTTTCACTTAGACCCATTTTTCACCTTTTTTTTTTTTTTTAATTATCCTATATATTTTCCCTTTATGATAATAAGTAAGTAATTAAATCTTTTCTAGTAAAATTAAATACTAGACAAACAAAATACAACATACACTCGTACGGGATTTGATGGAAAAACAAACAACAGTTTTGCTTAACTATTTTATGGTAATCCTAATTAAGTAAGAGAAAACTCTAATCTAGCTAAGTTTTATGTTGTGAAAAGTGCCAAACACGGCCTTAAAGTCTATGGGGATGCAATTGAACAATTCCATATGACTGTATCTGATTCAAACCAGAAATTTAAGATTATATGTAGGAAAGCCAATTCAGATATTATATATATGCCATGTATCAACTCACTGATATATGGAATCTCTTCCTCCAGAGTTGATAGCAAAAGTAATTACAATTTAGCTATCTGAAACTATGGTTCCACAACGTTTCTTATTAATCAAGTTGTCTTGCTGGTTAATGTTAGTATCATGCGTTGCTGCATTCGGGGAGATAAAGCCAGGTTGCCAAGCAAAATGCGGCAATATTAGCATTCCTTACCCTTTTGGAAATTTGGAATAACCCCTGGAGGTGAGGATGATAATCGAGGAGCCGGAGGGTGCTCCATTCATGGAGTTGGGTATGGATATAACGTCAACTGTAATACTTCTTACGACCCTCCCAAACCCTTTATAGGAACAGGTACTCTTGAAATATACAGCATATCAGAAACCCAGATTCGCAAAAAGAACGTGGTGTCTAGATTATGTTACAACATACATGGCGAGCTGGTGCTAAATCGAACAGAAGTCCGATCGGATCTGTTTGGGAGCCCATTTACGTTCTCAAACACATCAAACAGGTTTTTTGTGATTGGCTGTAATACTGCAGGGGTTAACCTAGGGTACGATCTTCTTGAAAAGATGTATTCAAGCCAATGTCTTTCAATGTGTAATGGTAGGGAAGATGTGCATGAAGGGTCTTGCAATGGCAATGGGTGCTGCCAGAGTACCATCCAAGACGGGATGAAAAATATCACGACAATAGTGCTAAGGGGTGAAAACACTACTAATACCTCCTTTTTATCTTTTGATTCTTGCAGTTATGCTTTTGTGGCTGAGCATGAGCAGTTCACATTTCAAGCATCAGACCTTCTAAGCATAACTAAAGCAGTAAATATCCCAGTCGTTCTTGATTGGGCTATAAGCAATAAGACATGTGAAGAAGCGAAGAAAGATCCGACCACTTTCGCATGCCAGGAAAACACTTATTGTATTAATTCAGACAACAATCCTGGGTATCGCTGCACTTGCTTTGAAGGTTACAAGGGGAACGCTTATCTCAGTCCTGGATGCCAAGGTATATATATATATTTCTCTGTCTCCATGATGAATAATGGTTCATCAAAACAAACTGCTTCATGTCTCAGGTTGTCTTCCCTTGGAGTGTCATCGTATATTTAATTACCATCTTCTATCTATGGTTAAAATTTATAAATATTCTCGTAACTCAACAGACGTGAATGAGTGTGAGGATCGAGAAAATCCCTGTGATGGTATCTGCATCAATACCAATGGAAGCTTCAATTGTACTTGTCCAGCTGGAAGCCATGGCGACGGGATGAAAAACGGACGAGGTTGCACCAGCGATGCTGTCCCGAGGCCGAGAGAACAATTCCCGATAATAGTAAAAGTTACTATAGGTACCATCTCCCTTTTTTATTACAAAATGAGTATTAGCATAAGGATTTTCATACCTGCGACTTTTCAATAGGTTCTTTGTTTCTTCAATTTTATTAGTAGTTTTCTTCAATTTTATAAGTATACTGTAGTTAAAGTATGTTCTTATGTTTTGAAAGTCGAGCTGAAAGCTCGCCTAGGCGCCCAAGGCCCACGGGGCGTGCAGAGGGGGCCTAGCTAATAAAGCACCCAAGGTGCCAAAGCGTGAGCCATCACCTATTTTGTTTTATTTTTGGGTCGCCTTAGGTACGCCTCGGCTCTATTCAATAGGTTTGGCGCCTCGCTTCTCCTAGCGCCTCACACATGTTTTACGTATCTGGAACTATGTTGTAAAAGGTTAAGTGCCAAAGGCGCACTAGGCGCAAGGCTGGCGCCTGGGAAAAAAAAAGGCGCCCAGGCGCCACATTATACCTAATTCAGTTTTTTTCTAAAAAAAAGGCCCTCGCCTGGGGCGCCTGGGGCGCTAGGCGCTGGGCTTGGCGCCTCGCCTTGCCTAGCGCCTTTTACAACATAGATCTGGAATATTTACTACAACTATTTACACCCCTGATACTGCAGGTATTGGTTTGGGGATCTTGTTTCTAATTATTGCAAGTTCTTGGATATACTTGCTTATAAGAAAAAAAAAGTTAATTGAATTGAAGGAGAAATTTTTCCAACAAAATGGTGGGCTGCTATTAAGACAACAACTATCGTCAGATGAAGGTGGTGCAGAGACTTCAAGGATCTTTACAGCAGATGAGCTCAAACTAGCTACCAAAAACTATGATGAGAGTCTTATCTTGGGAAAAGGAGGCTATGGAACCGTTTACAAAGGAACCTTGCGTGATGGTCGGGTAGTCGCCATTAAGAAGTCCAAAATGGTTGATCAGAGTCAGATTGAGCAATTCATAAATGAAGTTGTTATTCTAACTCAGATTAACCATCGAAATGTGGTGAAACTCCTAGGTTGTTGTTTAGAAACTGAAGTTCCTCTGCTAGTCTATGAATACGTTCCTAATGGCACCCTCTTCCAACATATTCATTCGAACAGCGGGGTGCCTTCAATCTCCTGGGAAAGCCGTTTGAGAATTGCTGTTGAAACAGCCGGTGCACTAACTTATTTACATTCATCAGCTTCAATACCCATTATTCATAGAGATGTGAAGTCTCCCAACATACTTTTAGACGAAAATTACACCGCAAAAGTAGCAGACTTTGGAGCATCAAGGTTGATCCCTTTGGACCAAACAGAATTATCCACATTGGTACTGGGGACGTTAGGATATCTGGATCCTGAATACTTCAACACAAGCCAACTTACAGAGAAGAGCGACGTGTATAGCTTTGGGGTCGTTCTTGTAGAGCTCTTGACGGCAGAAATGCCCATTTCTCAAGAGAGATCCGAAAAGCAAAAATGTCTTGCTCCCTACTTCCTTTCGTTCGTGCAAGAAAATAAATTGTTTGAACTTCTTGATGCTCGAGTGCTCAACGAGGCGACCCCAAAACAAGTCATTGCAGTTGCAAAACTGGCGGAAAGATGCCTTAGCTTGAATGGTGTAGACAGGCCAACAATGAGACAAGTAACAACAGAGCTGGAAAGTTTGAGAGGGACAGGCAAACAAGCTTGGTCTCTTGAACCAAACCACAAAAAGAAAACGAGCTCACAGTTTGAACCCAAAGACCTCTATAGTGTACCAATGACCGGCTCAGAACCTGGTGGCTCTGGGCAATATAGTTCGTATACAGGTGACTCTGGGCAATATAGTATGAATCCAGATACCATAGTCCAGATTAACATGCCTCGATGATTGTTTAATTTATGTATTTGTGTGGGGTTTATGAAAACGTTGTTTGTACTATGAATAGCCATTTGTGTTAGCTAGAAGTCCAAATTGTTGCATATCTTTATGTGTCTGCAAAAGTGTCACTATCACTTTTTTAATTTTCCATTTTATGCTGAAATGAAAAAGTGATGGTACCACATTTGCAAAAACGGAGGGAGTATAATGTTAGTGTGTGCTTTTTGCTGTAAAATTCAACGAGCACCAATGACAATCACATTTGATCTAAAAGCTTGTCACTATGTTACGCTACATTATTTCAAGGACACTGTTGCTAAAGTTATGTAAATGCTGTTAATTGATAATCCTTCACTTGTAAGCCCTTTTAACTTCAGTAAGCAATCAGTGAGAACCTTACTGACAGCAGTACAAGCACCGTCTACTGCTTCTTTATTTGGATGTGGTTAGCTGTTCGTGAATAGTGTTGGCAGCCAATCTATAAGTTGCTTCAGTTGGATGAATGCCGTCCCAGAACAAATACTCGGAAGGGTTTGAACAAACCGGAGTAAATGCATTACAGAAAGGTCCCATTTCCAGAAAACCAGTTCCACAACATCCTCTATTTGTTTCTACAAAACCTGGCACAATTCCGGAACAAAATTCACTTCAATCTCTACATTAAGAAAAGAAAAAACCGCAAAGCAAAAATATGAGGGTTCAAACATACCGTATTTTTGTGGATTCTTGACCATATCTAACACTGCATCATAAGTATTTAGATACGAAATGTTGCTACCCGGAAGCGTTTCTGGTAGTTTCCAGCCGGTCAATTTCTTGAGTTTTGCATTGTACAATTGAGTTTCTGCATTCTCATTTTCCAGGCATTTTCTATCCTCTGAACCTTTTGCAGTTATTTGGATTGGTACACACCCCAGTGGACCCAAGCCAAATAATGCAAATTTACGACATCCAAGATCATAGAGTTGCTACAGAAACACAAACATTATTACCAGTAAAAAAACCAGAAAATGGGTAATTTGTCCAAAAAATTTTAAAACATGGTTCAAATGGACGAGTAAAAATTATTATGGGTGAAATGGAAACAAAAAAAATAGCAAGGATGAAACTAGATTCATCCTGGCTTAAACTTAAAAAATAGCGAGGATGAAACTGGATGCATCCTGATGTAAATTAAAAAAAAAAAAAAAAAAAAATGAAAATGGGTAAGATGAAACTGGTTACATCCTGGTTATTTTTATATTTTTGTCCATTTAAACAGTATCAAAATCTAAATGTCTTTTTCACCCAGGAATTATTGATTTTGGTCTTTTTAACCAATTTTGTGTAAAAAAACCAAAGAAGTTTTCATATTTAACAGAATCTATAAAGTTACTAATTGCAAAATTAGATTGAATGAATTATTACCTTAACTAAACTTGTTTGTTTCTCTATGAGAAAATCATGATACCCGGGGATGTTAAATTCAATTTGTCTAGCTGGTGTGTCGTACAAGTTGAAAATAATGTCATTAGATCCTGCAGAAATAATGACAAATGCACCACTGATTATTTTGTTAGCCTCTTCTTCTCCTACCGCCATTTTTAGTCTCTCTATATACTCCTTGAAATATGTCACTTGCACCGCAACTGGAATCACCCCTGACAATGCAGTTGTTAATTCGTCGAAACCTGATCCAGCAGATGCAAAACTGACACCAGTACGTAAATCATCATCAGACAAACTAGGGTCCAAGTAAGGTGGAACAAACTCTTTGATGCCAAACAGTGATGCTAACATGTCTGGAACCAACATTCCATTTGAAAACCTTCCCGTGGGAGTACCATTGGGAAAGTCTCGACCGTATGGATAGTGGTCGCTCCTAAATGTTGTTGGGATGAAGTTGTTATTTCCGGGATCAACAGTCGAATCACCAAAGACTAGAATTGCAGGGAAGGTAGGCTCCTTTGAGTCATGACAAGTACCTGCACTTACTAGCAGCATTAAGCTGAAGAAGATCAAAACTGTGTTCATGGTTGAAGAGTAAAAAAGGTTTACGAGATTGAAATATGTTTGACATCGAGGTTTTTATATATAAAAATCCATGACAACATGCATTAAGCTGAAAATTTTAAAATTAATGTTCAGTTTATGTAGAGAAATCAATGACGTTTGCTTGCAACGTTGGGAGTAAATGGTCATTTAATGTGCTAAAGAAACTGATTAACTTAATGAAATGCATTAGCATGTGTCTGAGTTTTCGGGAAGGTTGCGGTACAGTATGAGAAAAATGGTAGGGGACTACTCTCCATTATATCCAAAACGGGCGAAAGTATCACTTTTTCCGAAACGGCGCGAAAGTATCACTTTTCCCGAAACGGGGCGAAAGTTTCACTTTTCCTGAAACGGGCTGTGAAAGTATCACTTTTACAGAAACGAAAAATTAGTCGATCCATAAACCAAAATATGGTTGCATGATGTGTTATATATCCTTTGTGGTGGTTTGCATAATGGCTATGCATTCAATTTTCGAGATTTGTGTCTAAAATTAAAGTATCATTTTTCTTGAAACGGAGGGAGTACATCGTTTTATTAGTTGGAACGGAAAATTAGTTGATGCATAAACCAAAATTTTGCTACATAAAGTATTATGTATCTTTTGTGGTGGTTTGCATAATGAATATACATTTAATTTTTTAAAATTGTGCCTAAAATGATAAATATTTCCGAATTTTTCGTAAAAACTCTAAATTTGATATTGTTGTTTGTGCTCGTTGGATAGATTTTTTTATTAGCTTTCCAACAAGATAAAATTCGTAAAAATTCCAAGGCACGGATTTTTAGATATGTTATATTAAAGTTTGCTTTCCAATTATACCTAAAAAAATAGGATATATAAGGAGTTATAGTAATTGGACTAAAAGAGAGGGATATTTTGGTTTTTCAAAGATGGACCATTCTCAATTTTTTTGTGGTAATTGATCACTTAGGTTGCGGTACAGTATGAGAAAAATGGTAGGGGACTACTCTCCATTATATCCAAGAAACCCCACATGGCTTATTATAGAAGCCCAGTTCGGTTTATTGTAAAGAACTGTTTTTTGGGGACTACTCAAAAATGGTAGGGGACTACTCTCCATTTTTTGGGTGGATATTAGAAGTAATATTGAGTCACCCCTATCTATTTTTTTTTAATACCAAACTTACCCTTGGTAATTAAATTAGTTACTGTAATGATTAATTAGTGTTAGTATAATGATTAATTAGTGATTAATGAGGTTAGATTAATTAGTTGGGTGTTTTTAAAAAAAAAAATTTGAGAAGAAGGGGTTTTTTTTTTTTTTTTTAAGATGGTTGATTTGGAAATGAGGGTTTTGGGTACTTAGGTATACTTCAAATTTACTTAATCTTGCTTGAATTGGCATAAACTTTCGAAAAAATGAAAATTTTATAAAATGATTTCGGCTATGACAGTAGGGTTCAGCTACGAAATCTGAAGAACAAGTAGACGAACTCTTCTGCTAGTGTAGTTCGGCTAATGCTTCTGAAGACACAGGTACCCGAACTCATCTTTAATGTAGTTTTTGCTTTCAGAGAAAAGTTCGGTTAGGAAAAAAATTTGCGAGGTAACCGAATTAAAAGTTCGGCTAGGAAAAAAATTTGCGACGTAACCGAACTTAAAGTTCGGCCGGGAAATGTTTTTTGCGACGTAACCGACTTTTTTCTGAAAGCAGAAACTCCATTAAAACTAAGTTCAGCAACCTGCGCCTAGAAACTTTTTTTTTTTCGAAATAGCCAAACTTTCCTTCATGTTCTTCGTTTCCATCAGGTTCAGCTAGTTCGACAAAATTTTTCCCAAAATTCCTAGCCGAAGTTCTCTCTGCGACTTCCATTTTCAACTCATTTTGATGATTACTTCTCATTTTTTCAACCAAAAACGAATGAAAAATAATGGTTTGTTATAATTTTGATTTTGATTTGTTAATGATTTAAATTAAGTTATATATAGAGGTGGCGGCGGTGGTGGTGGTTTGAGGTAGTCGGTGGTGGTGTTAGCGAAGGTGGTAGGTGGTGGTCGGTGATGCTGAGCGGCGGTGGTGATGGGAGGAGGTGGTTATTAGGTTGGTTTTAAATTTAATTAGGTTAAGGGTAGGTTAGTCATTTCTACACTTTAGGATACCCCTTATAACTATAGGGTAGATATTCCTATCACAAAGTAGTCCCCCACCATTTTTGAGTAGTCACCAAAAAAACGGTTCATTGTAAAAACCCGTAGGTTCATTAAGGAAGACCGGTCCAGCTTGTTATAGAAGCCCAAAAGCCTTATTTTGGAAGTCATTTTGAGATAGATACAAATTGGAAGATATATATACAAATTTTGAGACAGACATGGATCCTTTAAAATAAATATAAATGTTGTGGGGATAGACATAAATCTTTTGAAGATAGACAAGGATCTTCCAAGCTAGACTCAAATCTTGTGAAGATAGACAAAAATCTTCTAAGATGAACATAAATCTAAGGAATATAGACATGGATCTTCAAGGATATATATACAAATATTAAAGGATAAGTACAAATCTACGTGCACTACGGGAAAAATAGCGATTAACTACCCCGGAAAACAGTTGTCGTATAATATACGACGACGTTTATCTATAGGTTGCACAAGGGGGGGGGGGGTTGTAGAAGGTCCTCAATTCTTTGCAACTCTTCAATAATAGTTGTAAACACGGTTGTCGTTCCATTTTGTACCACGTTTGGCTCAGTTGTCAATGTCTTTCGAAATTTCTTCTTTATGCCTAACACAACTCTTACTTTGGTTGTGAAAATAACTCCTACACTACACTTGTTGGGATTGTAGAAAATTAGTTTACAACTATGGTTTAGAGTTGTATGTGAATTATTTGACAACTATGCTTATAGTTGTATGTCATTTCTTTGATAACTTTTGTTTGAGTTGTAAGTCGTCAGTACATGAAAAATACACATTTTTCACAACCTTTGTTTAGTGTAGTCATAATCTCTAACACAACATCCTTAAATGTTATAATATTTGAAGTAACACCTTCTGTTTTTAGTAGATGAATGTGTAACTACAACATTTGTTACGAGTTGTACATAAAATTATTTTGAAAAAAAAAATTAGAGCTGAAACCGAATTGCCGAAATGACCATTTATTTAAATTATAATGAAACCAAACCTGCATTCATAAATCTAAATGACCATTTATTTAAAAATCAATATTCATTGTACAATTCATAACTTCATTCATCAATTCATTGTACAATTCATAACTTAATTCATCAATGCTGAAATGACCATTTGTGACTGCAAGCTTCGAGATCCAATGGTAGAATATCCGTAAAACACAAGTGAAAACTTAATTGAGTATACCAAGATAACAACCAAATTTGGATAGTAAAGAGTTACATAATACATAATGAATAATAAAGAGTGGCACTTAATCATGTTATACTAGAGAATAGTATACCTAGAGAACTGATTTGAAACCATGTTATACTTAGACTTAGAAAAAATGGAACAAAGAGCCACACCAATAGCTACTAGTAACATAGATAAGTAATGCAGGCATAAGTTTTTTAAGGCGACAATTGGGTACAACCACTTCATAAGCTAAATAACCACACAATATACATCAACAAAACAAGCATCGTAGTTTAAAACTCCGACTATTGATAACACAGCCATAATCTATCTAAACCTTTCAGTAGTTAAAATCATCCGATCGTCACAAAACTTTTACAGTAACCTTGATACCCAGGGTACAACAACATATCCAAAATTCAGAAAATTATGACGGTTCATTAAAAAAATATGCACCTTACAACATGACTGCTTTCAATATCGATATACAGAATTCAGTCATGATTCCTACGCACTTTGGGGTACCTAAATAAATCGGATATTCCTGAAATTTTTACAGTAGATTATCTATAGGTTTATAAACAACATACAAAAATTTCAGCTTTATCCAGTAAACGGTTAATGAGAAATATCATAAATACTAAACTCTCCAGGGTCTGAATTCTGCACATTGCAGCTGTAATTCATTCATTCTTCGAACTAGTAAACGTAACCCGATTTTCCTGAAATTTTGATGGTACATACATCACGCAATGAAGTATTATCCAAAATTTTCATTACAATCCGACCACAGGATCCTAATTTATAAGTATAACAAACACATACATATTAGGGTTTACAAGGTGTGGATCACATATTCAAACACGAATTGCTCCTTATAAATTCCATATCTCTACAATCAAATCAACATTAGAGTATTTCATGATGATTAGAAGGTACCCAACTCATCAATTTACAAAAATCATGAGATATATCAAAATCAAAATTATACCTTAAGGTGGATGAGGTCCTCCATAGTAATCAACAGATACTAATCTCTTATCTTCTTCTTCTTCTTACAAAGAAATAAACAACCAATGGCAACTCCAATAACAAGACTAGTTGATACTAATCAAAACAATTAGTCAAACCAAAATCACAAAAATCAATCAACAAATTTCCCAAGAATCCATCAAAAGGACCTTGCTTTAACATAATATCTTGAATATATTCAAGACATTCCTCAAAATTCCTATACTTGTAAAATCCTAAAATTCCAAAACAAAATTACATAAAATTATTTTAAAAACCCAGATTGAGAAACAAAAAAGTCATCAGATTTTAAAAATTCAATTCAACTTACTTTATCAAATTTTGAAGAGATCTTGAGATTTGGTTTCGTTTCTTAGGATTTCGATTTGCTTCATATCGAAACCGATTCCTTTGTTAAATCACCGGTTAAACAAATCTTGAGTGAGGGTTTTTTTTTTTTTTTTTTCCCGAGGGAGGCGCAACTTGAGTTAGGTTTTTTCTAAGGGAGGGAAGATGAGAAACGAGAGAAAAGTGAAAGAATGAAGAAGGTAAGCGAGAGAGAAAAAATCGTTTTGTCCAAAAAAAATTTGAACGGATAAGATGTGGTAGGATGGGGTCATACGGATTGGGAAAATATTTGGACGGTGTAGATTTAAGTTAAGAGTGTCATACGGATCAAGGTCTTTGTGCTTTCTCTTTGTGTTAATACGAACTCATATTTTCGGTTTAATTAGCAACCTTTGACATGAAAAAAATCTAAAAAATATATTAATAAATTTAGGACATTGTTATCGACATTCGATATAAAAAAATCCAAAAAATGTATAAGAATGAATTAGGAAAATGAAAAATGAATTCGATAATTGGTGTGTTTCTTTGTGCTTTCTCTTTGTGTTTTTGTGCTTTCTCTTTGTGCTTGCGGTTTGAATTTCGACAAGTCGCATAGGTCATGAAGTAGTTTTGACAAGTCATACATGTCATGAAGTAGCTTTAGTTCACACTTTGGTAAACTCAGTTATAAGATTACTAGAGATGGACCACGAAATTCGGGATGGTTCCGAGCTTCAAACTTAGCATGATACATGATCGAAATCGATAAATATGAAGCTCGTGTTGATTTGAACTTCAAATGTGGCATAACGACATACAAATTATGAGCCAAGAAGCTCGGGAGGGTTCGACTTCAAACTTAGCATGGTACATCATCGAAATCGATAAATATGAAGCTTAGTGTTGATTCGAATTTCAAATGTGGTATAACGGCATACAAACTGTGAACTAAGAAGCTTCGGGAGGGTTCTGACTTCAAACTTAGCAGGATACATCATTGAAATCGATAAATATGAAGCTCAGTGTCGATTCGAACTTCAAATATGGTATAACGACATACAAACTCTAAACCAAGAAGCTCCGGGAGGGTTCTAACTTCAAACTTAGTAGGATACATCATCGAAATCCATAAAATATGAAGATTAATGACGATTCGAACTTCAAATGTGGTATAACACCAAACAAACTCTAAACCAAGAAGCTCTGAGAGGGTTCTGACTTTAAACTTAGCAGGATACATCATTGAAATCGATAAATATGAAGCTCAGTGTTGATTCGAACTTCAAATGTGGTATAACGCCATACCAACTATGAACCAAAAAGCTCTGGGAGGGTTCTGACTTCAAACTTAGCAGGATACATCACCGGAATCGATAAATATGAACCTCAAAGTGTCAATTCGAACTTCAAATGTGGTATAAAGCCATATAAACTATGAACCAAGAAGCTCGGGAGGGTTCGACTTCAAACCGAGTATGATACATCATCGAATGGATAAATATGAAGCTCGGTGTTGATTCGAACTTCAAATGTGGTATAACGCCGTACAAACTATGAACCAAGAAGCTCTTGAGGGTTCTAACTTCAAACTGAGCATGATACATCACCGGAATCGATAAATATGAAGCTCAGTGTCAATTCGAACTTCAAATGTGGTATAAAGCCATATAAACTATGAACCAAGAAGCTCTGGGAGGGTTCAGACTTCGAACTTGGTAAGAACAATGAATTCATCCATTTACAGGTAAGATTCCTTCGGAATATTCTCTGAAACCTTAAACAAACCCTATTCTGGCATATTGTATGCGTACATTGGCTCACGAGATCGAAACCATTGTCTGGAGTGGACTACTATAATTCGTAAACTTGGTAAGAATGATGAATCCATCCATTTACAAGTAAGATTCTTCGGAATATTCTCAAACCTTAAACAAACCCTATTCTCGGCATATTGTATGCGTACGTCTTGGCTCGAGATCGAAACCGGTCGGGAGTGGACTACTATAATTCGGAAACTTGGTAAGAACGATGAATCCATCCATTTACAAGTAAGATTCTTTCGGAATAGTCTCTGAAACCTTAAACAAACCCTATTCTGGCATATTGTATGCGTACATTGGCTCCGAGATCGAAACCTGGTCGGGAGTGAACTACTATAATTCGGAAACTTGGTAAGAACGATGAACTCCATTTACAGGTAAGATTCCTTCGGAATATTCTCTGAAACCTTAAACAAACCCTATTCTGGCATATTGTATGCGTACATTGGCTCTGAGATCGAAACCTGGCCGGGAGTGGACTACTATAATTCGGAAACTTGGTAAGAACGATGAATCCATCCATTTACAAGTAAGATTCTTTCGGAATAGTCTCTCGAAACCTTAAACAAACCCTATTCTGGCATATTGTATGCGTACCTTGGCTCCGAGATCGAAACCTGGTCGGGAGTGAACTACTATAATTCGGAAACTTGGTAAGAACGATGAACTCATCCATTTACAGGTAAGATTCCTTCGGAATATTCTCTGAAACCTTAAACAAACCCTATTCTGGCATATTGTATGCGTACCTTGGCTCTGAGATCGAAACCTGGTCGGGAGTGGACTACTATAATTCGGAAACTTGGTAAGAACGATGAATCCATCCATTTACAGGTAAGATTCCTTAAAAATATTCCCTGAAACCTTAAACAAACCATATTCTAGCATAATGTACGCATATCCTGGCTCTGAGATCGAAACCTGGCCGTGATTAGACTACTCTAAGTCCGAAACTTCGTAAGAACGATGAATACATCCATTTACTGTAAGATTCCTTGAAATATTCCCGAAACCTTAAACAAACCATATTCTCGGCATATTGTACGCATACCCGGCTCCGAGATCGAAACTCGGCCGTGATTGGACTACTCTAAGTCCGAAACTTCGTAAGAACGATGAATACATCCATTTACAGGTAAGATTCCTTCGAAATATTCCCCGAAACCTTAAACAAACCATATTCTGGCATATTGTACACATACCCTGGCTCCGAGATCGAAACCTGGCCGTGATTAGACTACTCTAAGTCCGAAACTTCGAAGAACGATGAATACATCCATTTACGGTAAGATTCCTTCGAAATATTCCCCGAAACCTTAAACAAACCATATTCTGGCATATGGTACGCATACCCTAGCTCCGAGATCGAAACCTGGCCGTGATTGGACTACTCTATGTCCGAAAATTCGTAAGAACGATGAATACATCCATTTACAGGTAAGATTCCTTCGAAATATTCCCTGAAACCTTAAACAAACCATATTCGGCATAATGTACGCATACCCCGGCTCCGAGATCGAAACTGGACGTGATTGGACTACTCTAAGTCGAAACTTCGTAAGAACGATGAATCCATCCATTTAGGTGTAAGATTCCTTCGAAATATTCCCCGAAACCTTAAACAAACCCTATTCTGGCATATTGTATGCGTACCTTGGCTCCGAGATCGAAACCTGGTCGAAAGTGGACTACTATAATTCGGAAACTTGGTAAGAATGATGAATCCATCCATTTACAAGTAAGATTCCTTCGAAATATTCCCTAAAACCTTAAACAAACCATATTCTGGCATATTGTACGCATATCCTGGCTCCGAGATCGAAACCTGGCCGTGATTAGACTACTCTCAGTCCGAAACTTCGTAAGAAGGATGAATACATCCATTTACATGTAAGATTCCTTCGAAATATTCCCTGAAACCTTAAACAAACCATATTCTGGCATAATGTTCGCATACCCTGGCTCCGAGATCGAAACCTGGCCGTGATTAGACTACTCTAAGTCCGAAACTTCGTAAGAACGATGAATACATCCATTTACAGGTAAGATTCCTTCGAAATATTCCCGAAACCTTAAACAAACCATATTCGGCATAATGTACGCATACCCCGGCTCCGGATCGAAACCCGGCCGTGATTGGACTACTCTAAGTCGAAACTTCGTAAGAACGATGAATACATCCATTTACAGAGGTAAGATTCTTTCGAAATATTCCCCGAAACCTTAAACAAACCATATTCGGCATATTGTACGCATATCCCGGTTCCGAGATCGAAACCGGCCGTGATTGGACTACTCTAAGTCCGAAATTTCATAAGAACGAAGAACTGGTCCATTTACCTAAGATTCCTTTGGAATATTCCACAGAACATTAAACTAACCCTATTCTCGGCATATTGTATGCAAACCCCGGCTCCGAGATCGAAACCCGGCCGACAAAGGTGGACTACTTTAAGTTGGAAATTTCGTAAGAACGATGAATCCATCAATTTACAAGTAATATTCTTTTGTAATATTCCCGAAACATTAAGCAAGCCCTATTCTAGCATATTGTATGCAAACCCTGGCTCCGAGATTGAAACCTGACCAGGAACGAACTAGTATAAGTCCGAGAGTTCGTAAGAACGATGAATACAACCATTTACGGGTAAGATTCCATGGGAATATTCTTAGAAACCTTCAACACACACGAATTCATCAACTTCGAGAAAGAAACTGGCTTCGAGATCGAAACTGGCCATGAGCGGACTAATATAAGTCCGAAAGTTCGCAAATACGATGAATCCAACTATTTATGGGTAAGATTCCATGGAATATTCTCGAAACCTTAAACACACACAAATTCGTCAACTTTGAGAAAGAAACTGCTCCGGATCGAAACATGGCCCTGAGCGGAATACTATAAGTCTGAAAGTTTGCAAAGACGATGAATTCAA
The DNA here is from genome assembly GCA_023531295.1 of Papaver armeniacum. Taxonomy (NCBI): domain Eukaryota; kingdom Viridiplantae; phylum Streptophyta; class Magnoliopsida; order Ranunculales; family Papaveraceae; genus Papaver; species Papaver armeniacum. The sequence goes on from JAJJWW010004743.1 coordinate 394,707, forward strand.
CCATTTACGGGTAAGATTGCATGGGAATATTCTCATAAACCTTAAACACATAAAAATTCATCAACTTCGAGAAAGAAACTTGCACAGAGGATCAAAACTTGGTCATGAGCGGACTACTATAAGTCCGAAAGTTCGGAAAGACGATGAATCCACCCATTTACGGGTAAGATTCCATGGGAATATTCTTAGTAAGTGAATAAAATTTAGCGAAGTGAGAAAAATTTAGCATAAGTGTTTATACCTCAACGACAACTCTTATAAAGGTTGTCAATAGCGCGATGAAAAGAAAATTTAGCGTATGTGAGAAAAATTTAAAGTGAGAAGTTTTTTGCGTAGTGAATAAAATTTAGCGTAGTGGGAATTTTTTTGCGTAAGTGAGAAAAATTTAGCAGAAGTGTTTATACCTTTACGACGACTCTTAAGGGGGTTGTAGAAGGTCTATTTATCCTTTTTCTTCTTATCTTTTCCATCTCCCATCATAACCATCCATTTACATCATAACCGTCCATTTATTTCTTTTCCTTAACATGTTTTTTCCTTATCACTTTTGTATAGAAGTAAATGTAAAATATAAGGCACATGCATGTAAATGTGGAAGGGTGGTTGAAATCCAAGTCTTAGACAGAGGAGGTTCAGTTCGATTCACCTTAGCCTCATTTTTTTTTTTCCAAAGTCAATTTATCATTTACAACTCTTGTAAAGGTTGTGAATGTTGATTAAAAGAAAAAGCACAAACAAATCTACCAAAGATTGTGAATCCGGCAGGATGGTTGACGTCTTGTACTAACACCTAGTAAGCATGGGTTCGATTCTCTACAAGAACATTTTTCATTTTTTTTTTCTTATCTTCAACGACTCTTATTAGTGTTGTTTTAAAATCATTCACTACCTTTAGGATGTGAGTCGTAAATTCTAAAGGTGGTCACTTCTCTCTACAACCCTTTTCACACAACAAGTTGTGGTTCGATTTCGTCACTACTCTTAGGAACTCGTTGGTCCTAAGAGTTGGACATATTTTACTTTGACAACGCTTTTGTTGGAAAAAGTTGTAAAACATACCACATTTTACAACTTTTAATTTACGAGTTGTCAATCTACAGTTGTAGATTACTAATTTTCCCGTAGTGGTGGTTATTTTGGATACCTACCAATTTAAGGTTAATTACAATTAGATTTGGTTTTTGCCTATGAATAAAGGCCAAAATTCAACTCAAAAGGGACACAATTTCTATTCCTTTTCTCCACGGCTACTTTGGGGCTGGGCAATCTAAATCTATGAATATTTTCTTTTCTTTTTTCCTCAAAGCTCGGTAGGAGATTTTATTCATTAAAAGAAGAAAAAAGAAGAAGGGGACTGGACCTGACCTCGAGTAGGAAAAAGAAGTGGATTTTCCTAAATGTTTCTCCAGTGTAAACATAAACTTCTACAAACTGTGCTTACAAACTTCTTTAGCTTTGTTGGTCATAAAGATGTCTCGGTTGGTCGGGATTTAGTTACGTTTCTTTAACAAAATCACTGAAGAACATGTTTTGCTTGCAGAAATGAAAGAAACTTGGTTCGGAATGCGATTAACCAAACAACATACTAGTTAATAACACGATCTTTCTGAATTCCTGGAAGCACAAACATACTCGTAGTTAATAACACGATCTTTCTGAATTCTTGTGCTTTCTCAGCACTCCTGGAATGAATTTTGCTATTTCGAAAAAAAGGTAATGGGTTACCAACAAATCACAGACTCGAAGAGCATAATGGGAAAAGGGAGAAAATCACAGAAATAATAGGAATAGGTTGTATGGGAAAATAAATTGTTCACTTTATTCTTTCGTAGTTAAGAGCTTGAACATAAAAGAAACAGAGACAGCTATATTTTCCCAACCACATATTCCCACTATATCTGGAGTCCAATCTCCCATTTCCGATCAGCCGTCAAGATACCACAAAAGCCATTTCAGGCTAAAATGAAGCCCAGACCAGCAGGTCTCCTCTTATATAGAGGTGAACGGGGTGGGTATAGGAGTAAGACAGCAGGCCGATGATATATAATAACAATAAAGGAGTATCAGGATATAGCAATTGCTGGGATCTTCATGCGTGTCTGGCAGTAGATGATATATAATGAATGGATGATATTAATATATAATGAATGGGAGATTTGGCATATTTCTTGCCTTAGAGCATCTCCAAGAGAAGGTGCAAACAATCCTACGTGGATTTTTAATTTAGTCCTTTTATTTTTGGGGTCTACACATAGAGTAAATATAGGACCTCATATCTAAAATACCATCTCCAACAGTGAGAATTTCAACTCTTAGAATTAAAAGAAAATTAGTTAAAAACATGACGTGGAGGTGCAAGCGGAGGTGTAGATAACACTTTCTTGAACACCTTCATATTTAATAATTGGTCCCTCCTAACTTGTAAGACCCTACTGTTGGAGATGAATTTATGCCAAACGGGGGTCTAAAATCCTATGTGTCACTAAAAATAAATAAATCTACCCTCTATTGGAGATGCTCTTAGGCTCAGGGAATTACATAAAAATATTCTAAATTAAATTCATTATTAAACCAGTTGATCAAAGGGAAGCATGTGAAGGCACAAAATAAGAACCTTTCTGATGAGCCTGGAGAAGACATGAGAGTTCCTGATGTGCTTCTAGATGAAACACCTGAATCAGTCTCTGCAAAAGATAAAACTTATAAGCAATTCCATCAAACAAGATACCTTGTTAGTTGTTATCATAAGCACGCCTATACGGTCGAAATAGAAGTGTAAAAATGGTGAAAATCCACTTCCTCGTAGAACTTGATAGTAAATGTTTCCTGTTTTGGGTCATACATAATCAAATGAAAACCAAAGATCGTGAGCAACCTAGTGGGCGACTAAACCCATTTATTTGGTCTTAGAACCAGACGTAGGGGGACGGACCATCGACCAAATCTTAGACTAAACCCAAATTCGCGACTATATTTGGTCTGGGACCAAAGACCATACCCAAATTTAGTCGAGCGGTGATATAGTGTTCGCCCCACACCAGGCGTTGATATACTCCACGCCCCACACCAGGCGAACGTAAAGTCTACGCCCACGCGGGTGCGTGCTTTAAACCTCCGCCCCAATTTTTTTATTTTTTTTTTCCTTTAATGTGGGGCGTGGTTTATACCTCCGCCCCACTCATTTTTTTTTGCAGTATATTTGGGGCGTGGATTATACCAACGCCCCATTGTTTTGATTTTTTTTTTTTCTTTTTTACATTTTCGGAACCAAGCGAACGTATACTTCACGCCCCACACCAGGCGTTGGTATAGTTTACGCTCCACCAAAATTTAGTCTTCCACCAGAAGGCCACACACCGACTAAACCCAAATTTTGATCTTTTTCTCTTTTGGTATTTGGTTTTACTCGCACCACCGCAGCTTGCTCTTAACCTAATGAAGTCCTAGTAGAATATTACCATTCTCTAATTTATGTAAGGGCAACAAATATGCTTTGAATCCAAAAATCTGTTCTGGGTGAATTGTGAAAAGTTTAGTCCAAGAGTCTTCTGTTTCGTAGTTCTTAAACTCCCACAACTCCCACACTTCATCATCATTACCTAATACGCATAGAGACCCATCTAACACACAGAGACTTCTTCCGTACATTTTAGCTGTCAAGTTAGGCAATGCTATCTCTTGGATGATCTCTTGTGCTAAATCAAAAGAAATGATAACACTCAAAGCACCGGTGGTACGTTCAACAATCCAGTGAAGTGCTCCATTAACAGGCACCCGTGCCATATCAGGCATTGGATCATAAACATCATAAGGGATTTTTCCAATTCCTCTCCATGAGTTCGATCCTAATGTGTAAACTTGAACCTCAGACCAAGAACCCTCAAAAGGATCGCAGCTCATTAGACTCACAACTTTGAAATCTTCAATCTCGTAATCATAACCAAATCCATATTCAAAACGTCTCATTCCAAATCCATATTCATAACGTCTCATGCCATTTAGTGACTCAGTTGGTGTCACCGGTAATTCCTTATATTCATTTGTAGCCGGATTCCAAATGCAAACATGACTTGTTCCAAGCCGATGCTCGTAAACAAACCAAACCTGTTGAGATTATTAGTCCCACATATAGTTATTAGGTTAGTTATTATAATTTAAATTAAAGTAAAGGGTAAATGTGTATTTACCTAACTTTAGGACACCCCTTATAAGTATAGGGAGGTCGGCCTAATAAGATCATGGTCCCCCAAAAAAACCATGGTCCCTAAAAAATGGTTCTTTTCTTAATGGATCGTGTGTTATAACCCCAAAGGTGTCACTATCCATCCAAAAAAAAAAACCATCCAAACAAAAGTGACACAAAAACCCCAAATACTATGAATATTTGGAGTTTTTGTATCAATATTCACCACTACCATCACCAACCACCACCACTACCATGAAATTTTGGTTTCATCATAAAATTTGATGAAACCAATTTGTTTGGGGTTTTTGTATCAAATTTTAAAAATTTGAGGTTTTTGTATCAATTTTGTTTAATATGGAGTTTTAATGGATCCCAACATTTGAACGGAGTTTTTGTATTCCAAACTTGGTCACCTTGGTGTTTTACTACTAGTTTTGTTTTCTTAAATATATATTATTGTTTGGTCCTAAATATTATTGTTTGGTTCTCGGGTGGACAATACTCATACGGGTTGATGTCATTAATGATGTCACAACACTTTAATTGGGTCAGAAATACCATTTTCTCTCTCTCTTAATTAAAAATAAATAAATAAAAAACTTAAAACTTAAATATATTTTGAACCATATGTCCAAAAATGATAAATGTTATATCTTCTGAAAGTTCTCGATGAGAGCTTTCCAACGAATACCAATTGTTATATTTCGGAGCTTTTATTTTGGTTTTCCCTATTTCCCATCCCACTTTTCCTATTTCCTATCCTCCGGTAAATTTAAAGTAAAATCTACTTTTCAATTCTGATTTTTCCTATTTCCTACCTACAAAAGCCAAGATAACTTTGACTATGATTCGTAGTACTTTTATCTGCCTTCTTCTTCATCAATCTCCCATTTTTCATTAAACACTACTGACAACTAATTATACAATCACTTGTTAAATATCTAATCGATTATCACTAAGTCTGTACTAGCTCCTAAAAGATTATATGCCTCGTCTAGTAACGACTGTACAAACTGAATCTCCAAAAAGAGACAAGTTGGACAACAGGCCACCAGCATCCCCGAATACATCAGCTAGCACTTTAACTCTCCTTAATTTGGATATCATTACCAACTCTGTTCATGGTCAATTAATTATTTAGCCTCCATCGTACCCTACACCCATTCCTTCTTTATCTTCGATGATATAGCATCTATGATTCAAGAAAACTGCAACCACCATTAGACGTCCAGTTTTGGACGACTATAACCAGCACTAGTCGGGCCAATTAAGCATGACTGCAACTATGTTACAAATTTGTTTAAGATCGGGGAATCGTTCAAAATCCAGCCAATTATACATTCAGATAAATTACAATTATGTTTAGTTTTCACCTGGTTTGGGGTTTTAATTTAAGGGTGAAATACAGATGTACCCCTGTTTTTTTGTGCGCATACAAATGTACCCCGTTTTTTTCACTTTTACAAATGTACCCCGGTTTTGACTGTTTTTTTGAAAAAACGGCTAACGGAAAGTTATCCTCCATGTCAGCAGTTAAGTCATGTTAAAAGCGCTTAGTGTACCAATGACTTGTTCTCGCCACGCCTCGCTATGTACACGTGGAACTTCATAGGTGGTCCCATATTTCAAATGTCAAATCCATGTAAATAGGCTTGGATGCATTTAGATGGGCTTGGATGCAATAGTTATCGAAACAAAAGACACACTAAAGGGGAAAGTAAATGAAATAGGTAAGGAATTCATGAAAAATCTGCAAATGTAATCGCAACCATCTTTAAATAAAGACTAGACTATTTATTTAACAAAGGAACAAATGCTTTGTGTTCTCTTAACATAACATTCCATAACCATGTCTCAACATAAGTCACAAAAAAAAACAGAGAAACAGAGTCATCACAAACACATACATAAAAGAGACAGATCTAAAGCTTCATATATTTCCTAACTTTCTTCTTTCCTTTGGGGGAGCCGTAAAAGTAATATGGTTGCTAACAGATCCAACATTGGTGTTTTTCTCGACCGAAAGTGGCCTCGAGAACAAGATTCAACACCGCCTTTCTCTTGACACCCGCTTGCAGAATATGTTGTACTGGTTGGGAAGATTGAGCAACACTTGTTTGTGTCTTAGATCTCGGGCATAAGGTTGAGAATTTGCTCCGCATGCACCTCCGTAATTTGATTCGGCTTTAGCTTTGTACTTTCTCTTCGGTGGAGCTTCTCTCGTTGTCTTCTTTGTGCCATCAACACAGTTCTAGGCTTGAATCCCTTAGGATTTCCTCCAACTGTTCCTCCCTGACAAGTTGTTGAGTAGTGACCCGTATTTCCACACCTACTACAACTTCTAGCTTTCTTCTCACCTCTTGGTTCATCATATGACTTAATCCTCTTTTTCCTTGGCCTCCCTGGCTCTCTAATGTTGACTGGTGGCTTCATCATTTATGGTTTTTCTGGCTGCAAAGAAAGAAGAAGAAGAATAAGAAGAAGATAAGAGTTAGAAAACTTGTGGAGGCTGTTATACTAGTACAATGAAACCCTAAAGGAATCTACTTTATTACCCTGATTTATTGCACAACAAACAATAAAGATTTAATAAATACTATTATAAAAAAAATATTTAAAATTCAATGTACCTCTATCCAAATAGCCTAGACCCTCCAATGGCATGACTTCAGGAGCATATGTCATCTTATAATAGTCCACCGTGTAGTAAGGGCTACGGTAACTACAAGTCATAAAACAAAATGGGATTAAACAAAGTGGTTTAAACCAAAGTATAATATAAACCAAAAATGATAAAATAAAATAAAAAGTGGTTCAAGGTTAGGGAAACTAACTCAGCCCAGCTTAGGTCTCAATAGAGCCAAAGCACATACTGACATGTCGGGCATGGAAATCCCCTTAGCCCCCATTGCAAACAACTGCATGTTTTCTTCTGAAGATCCACAATAAAAACTGCTTCATGCACACTAACCACTTCATATACTTTATACTTCACAGCTGGAACCAACTTGAAATTAGGATTCAGTGCTATCATCTTCTCTATCAACTTCATTGCTTTAGGAACTATCTCACCATCTGTCCACTTAGCAGACTCATTTCTTCTCTTATACCAGGTATTCATCACCATCTCTCCATACATCAGGCCTAGCTTGCAAATGGGCTTGTCCCTAATATTCTTTGCCATATTGTTGAAGGACTCAGAAAAATTATTGTTCATGTGCTCACATTTGCTGTCTTTTTCGAAATGGGACCTGGACCAGGTTTCTGGTTTTTCTTCTTTCAAGAGGTACCAAGCAAAGATCGGCATTCTCAGCCTTCATCTTATCCATATGTTCCTAACACAAAATGTGCTTATTGTTACATAACAACTTAAGAATTTTGAGAAAGTGTACTTAAACAAGTGAAATGTGCTTATACATTACCTCAAAATGCCTTTTCTTGTAGCATTTAACAAAGATTCCAAAGATGATTTTGCAAACTAAAACCCCGAATTTCTTCTTAAAGTTTGCAAGCAAGTGCATCACATGTGAATTCAAACACATTATGGGTAAACAAAGTATGAATATTACAAGTGATATAGAAAGAAACATTCAAACACATTATATGGAATAGTAGTCTCGCAATCATAAACAATTTACCTAAAACAATATCTCGTGTTCATCTAAAGGAAAGTGATACTCAACACCCTCCAAAATTCCCTTTTGCTTGTCTCGAGATAAAACAAATACGCACACCATCTTCATCTATCGAGGCTTCAAATCTCCAAGGAAAATCTTCCAATTCTCTATGGTTTCATTCCTACACACCATTATACCTAGCATAACTAAGCCATTCTGGCCATCTAGACCTGATTGCACATAACAAGTGAGTTATAATCCATTTAAAACATATAAACCGAATTACAAGGAATATATAAGTGAAGAAGACAAAAGACTTTAGGATTTACTCGTTGCACATAACATCACACCACCAAACTTGCTGTCAAGTGACAAGCATCCAAACCAATAACCCTTCTACAACCAAACCTTCCACCCCTTTATTGCAGGAGCAAATGAAATGGTCAAAGAAAGGAAGGTATTGTCTTCAGTTCCATATGAGAATGAACAATGGCTTCCTGGATTTGTCCTCTGCATACAACATAATATGAGTAAATAACTAACAAGAAAAGACATAAATAAAATGAATATAAATTGCAAAAATAACTAACAAGAAAAAAAAAAACATAAGAAAAGGTAACATTACCTTAACCATTTCACAGAAGTTTGGAACTTGTTGGTAGCTCTTCTCATAACTTCCATAAAGCTTCTCCAACACCATAACCCTTGCCCTCCATGCAGTATGGTATGCAATGGTAACATTTGTAGCCTGTTTGAACCGTGCTGCTAAGTCATAAGGACAAGGAATTGCTGCATCACAACCTGTCTCCTGTCTTTTGTCCATGTACCAATCAGCCACAAAAGCAGGATTTGCACTCCTGTTGTACCCATCTCCACGACCTTGATGGTTGTGTTCTAGTTTAAATCCTCTGAGTGTGAAGGCCTCTCCATCATTCTTTTTGTTGATGCCATAGATCATAAACTCACATTTCGTCTTCTCACAATTAACACATATTGCTCTTTGTTGCTTATTATCACATTTATTCCATACAAATTCATGTCTATTCATTACACAGAAATACCTAACATGTTTCTTAAATTCATTCTTATCTACATATTTGGTACCAACTACAAGTTTAGTAGGATCAAATTCCTCACCTACCTCCTCTGGGAACAAGTCTTCCTCTTCTTCTTGCCTAAAGTGCTCTGCATGTTCTTTTTCAAACTCTGCTGTGGGACATGGCTCATTAGCTTGAGGTCCATTAAGCTGATCAGGGGGATTACAATCAGGCCCACTTGGTTTAGCTTGTCCTGGTCCACCTAACAAACAAACAATAAGGATCAGTAAACAAATTACAATAACAATAATGAACTTAAACAAAAAACAGTAAGTTACCTTCATCTTCTCCATCAGAACTCAATACATCCCCATAATGGTCCTCTAAAACAAAAGTATCATACAAATGAAATTAGTAAGATACTTGAGATACTAACAAACAAAAGAGAAAAAACAAAAACAAAAACAAAAACAAAAACAAAAACAAACACTCAGGTAAGAGAAAACATTACCTTCTTCGTCATTTTCAACATCCACCTCACCATAGGTAGGATCATCACAATTATCTGCCAAGCCACCAGTCTCGGCCCCTTCCTTTAAACTCCTTGTATTCATTCTCATGTTGCTCTTCACTATCATACCCAGAGTTGAAGTTCTCTAAATCTTGCTCAGGATGACACTCATCAGGTTCTTCATTAGGAAGTTGTACAACATACTGATCATCCTCCACAACACTTGCTGCTTGTGTTGCTTCAACCCAAAAATCAGGATTAAAATGCTCAAACTCGCTTCAGAATAAATCGTGCTTTGGGTATGTTCTCAGCCACACTAAACCGTGTTTGTTGTGTAAATTGAGGAACATATGCTTCTGCTTCATCTAAGTCAATGAATAACTTCTTGCTTGCAGACTGACTTTGGTTCTCCTTCCTAGATAGTCTAGGACTTCTTCTTGTAGGAGCTTGCTTGGTTTTGCTCCTTTGGTTTCTTTTGTGTTGAAGACTTTGTTGGTGTCAAGTAAGTGTGTGAAATGACTATCTCTGTTAATTACGATTTGGGCACCATACTCATGGGGAATGATAACTTGCATATGTAGCGTAGTCCAATTGTCATACACTTCTGCATTATCCCAAAATCTCCAAAATTCTTCTTCAGTAAACAATGATTCTGGTAAACATGGGTCACTAAGCCATACCAAGTCCACTTCTTCATTAGGCTGCAATCTAAGTAGGGGCTTAATCTTTTCCTTCAATTGAACAAGACCCATATCTTCTCTAGCCAACCCTTTGAATTCAAAACTGATCACAGTATTCATAACCTTCACCTTTATGTCTCTCTTAGGATACTTGTCTTCCACTTCATATCTGCATCAAATGAACAAACATAGTATTAGTTCATGCATGCATATACAGAAACATAGAAGAGAATACCATACTACATAGTATTAGCTGTGGGAGAAAGGGTCCTTGTTACGGGTCTGGAGGCATGGAAAGAAGACATGACTCCGTCTCCATTACCAAGAAAGCATAGGGAAACCGCAAGCGAGATCAATGAAATGATTGCTAATGCAAGGACTTTAAACGATCCTGCTAACGTTGATTCAAAGGTGACAGAATCGATTTCACCTGGCGATATTTTCTTTTCTCAAACCTTACCATTGCAAAAGAATGTTGTAAATAAAATTCCCGGTCAGGGGAGCAACTTAACTTCTAAACCAAAGGAAGTGTCTAAACGAGATTCTATGCCTCGTCAAAGAAGCAAACCAAAGGCTAATACAGATCAAACTACTCGCGGTGCTTCATCAAATACTGTGACATCTCAAAAGAATGCTGCAACATTGAATAGGGTCTCAAGCAGGAGGTCTAGTAGTAAAAGGAGTACACAGAGTAGTAAAATGAGTGACGGCAATGAACATTGAGTGAGAGTTTCATAAAATTCACAGACAATATGCAGAAAAGTCAGAAAAATACATGGTTTAGCTGTGGGAGAAAGGGTCCTAGTTCAACCAAAATTTTCCTAATTAAAAAAAAAAATATATTAAAAAGGACAGCATTATAATAGTAGTTAGGTTTAGGAGGTCAGACAGAGAAGAGAATATACACATCTTATCAAACACTTCCCCTTCACTCACCTAACTAAGTAGCTTAGCTTCACACACCTCTTCTTCAAACTTCAAAAAACTGCAAACCACTCTCCACTCACCTAACTAATTTCTATTAAAACATCAATCTCAAATGACTCAGAGAACTCATTATCAACCTGGAACATTTCTACAAAGCACTGTACATGGACTGGTGTATCATGTGATTCTACTCATCATAGGGTTATTTCATTAGACATTTCTAATTATAATCTTACTGGGGTTTTGTCACCTGACATTGGGTTTCTTACAAACCTTGTTAATCTTACTGTTGCTGGTTAATCCCAGCAAACCCCCATTTCTAATATCTACATGAATAATCCCAGCAAACCCCCATTTGAAATACATCAAAAACCCAAACAAACCCCCGAAAAATTATGAACCTGCCAAATATTGATAATTCTTTCAGCTTGAAAAAAAACATAAGCATCAACAATTTACTAAACATATGAAAACCCTACAAATCAATGAATAAAACAGCAAGCCTAGAAATAAACTTAAATCTAACATCAATTTAAGCCTAAAATCGAAACCCCATCATCGATTACTTCAAAAACCATTCCAAACTCTAAGAACAAAAAACCCTAAAAACAAATATGCATAAACCAAAATATTTGTTACTGAAATCAAACAAATAAGCATAATAATCATACAAATACATCAAGCATGAACCCGAAAATCAATTTAATCGAAACCCTTAAAACAAAATCAAAATCCCGAACTAACCTTTCTATTTCTGGTTTCTTCTTCTTCTCCTTCTTCTTTCCACGCCTTAACTTCACCATCTTCACTTATAATCGTCTAAACAAACTGATTTTAGGGTTCCTTTAGGTTTGATTTCAGAGAGAATCAGAGAGGAAAATAGGGAAAGAGGGAAGAAGAAGATAATGACGTTTCCTTCTTCTTTTCCCCGTCTTAGTCAAAAATTTCACACGTGTTGGCGGAGGAAACAAAGTGACTAAATCTGAACCCTTGATTTTCAACGAGATCTCCTTGAACTAGATGTGTGACCGAGATGTGTGACACGTCATATTAATGGAAAAAAATACGTGGCATATTTTCTCATCTCGGGAACAAATACACGTGGCATCATTTTCTCGTGATAAATTGACCATGTGACGAGAAATTGACTTTTCTAACTTTTTTGGATGGAAAACATCCAACAGAGGCATATTTGTAAATGGAAAAAAAACAGGGGTACATATTTAAGTCGGGTATAAAAACAGGGGTACTTCTGTTTATATTCCTTAATTTAACTTTAGCATTCGCTACTTTCTTGGAGGCATCTTTTGATAAAAAAACTAAAAATTAGAAACAAAACAAAGAAGAAGGTGATCGAAGGTGGTGGTGGATTATGGAGATGGAGCGGTCGGTGATGGAGAAAAAAAGTAACTGTGATTTAGGTTTTTTTTTTTTTTTATCGAGTTGTTGTTGGGTGATCTTATTGTTTGGTGTATATAAAAAGTCAAAAGTTGGGATTTAAGATTTAGTAGAATTCAAATGGGTGGTACATAGGATAACTGGGGATAAGAATTAAGGTAGATGGGAAATAGGGAAAGTGGGGATAGGAAATAGGGAAAACCTTTATTTTTTACCTTATTTCTTAGCTATAAAATGAACTACTTTAATGAACTACATTCCCTAGTTAGTAATTCGACGAATTTTTCGTGAACGTATCCGAACTGTCCGATTTCGAATTATACGGCTTGGGCTGCACAAACTCGACCTTACCCGCCGGCCCGACCCACACCCGCCAGTTTTTACCCGCACCCGACCCTACCCACATAACACCCGAGTCGACTATGACTAGCCCCGTTTGAAACCCGCCAAGTATTGGGTCGACTATGACTCGCCCCTTGTAAAACCCGACCTACCCGCTAACCCGCCTAGAAATCATCAAGACATCTATTACCCTTGGATTACTTCCCATCCACGATCCCACCGTTAAATCCTTTAGCAAGAATAAAACATAAATCAACCTAATTACCGAATCGACCGACTCCACTTTCTCGATTTCTCTTTTCATTTTCAGCTCTCACTTCTCTGAGTTCTCTCTCTCGGTTTCTCTTCTCCACCAGAGTTCAGAGTCACTCTTCAAAGATCAAATCACCACCAGTACCGCGATCTCTTCATCACCAGTAACACCAACAAGGCAACAACGTGAGGTAATTCAATCAAAGATGATTGTTAGGGTTTATGTTCTTTGGTTTGAATCTGTTTATTAGGGTTTACTCTGATTTTAATTTGATTTTTTGATACTTGGAGTTCGATTGTAATACCATCTCATGGTTCGGGTTTATGTTTTTATTTGAATCGATTTTATTGTTAGGTTTGATAGTTTTTAATTTGAATCTGAATCTGATTGTAGCATGTAAACAGTATGTCATGAAGACTGATTTCGTTTTACTAATTGTTCAATTTGTTTGTTGCAAAATTGCAGAGCTATTTGGTGACCTTGCTACTTCTTCCATCATCGTAGATGATGATTTATTCCTATTGGCTTAGACAAAGTGATGGCTTAGTTCACTGTTGGGGGTAGAACTTCCAAATCTTGTGAGGGAGAATGTTGCAAATAGTATGGATCAGTTATGCACTGTTTTTTTGAGCTTTGAACTCATTTCTATGCAATGTCTTGTCTTTTTCTCTTTTGAGCTTTGAACTCATTTCTTGTTACTATTGTTAGCTTTACCTTTCTCGCACCTTTAAACACTTTTAATTGCCGCCTAACACTTGGACATGCATGGGGTGAGCTTTTATCTTCTTTAAGAGTTACAGATTATAGTCATTGTACATAATATACTTCTCAATTCTCATATGTTAATTATGTTTTACGACGGGTAAACCCGTCACCCGCCCGACCTAACCCGCTGAAATGTGTGTCGGGTGAAAACCTACCCGTTTTAATGTTGAGTCGACTACGGGTGATAGCTTCAAATACCCGCCATCAGCGGGTAGGGTGGCGGGTGAGTCCAAACCAGACCCAATGTTCATCCCTATATACGGCCGAATAACTTAAACCTCGTCCTAAGTACGGGCATTATATGGAAATCACGAATTATGCGCAAATTATTCGGGACTATCAGAAGAACCATGTTTTAGGGCATCCAGGAAAATTTTAGGGCATACAAAATGATTACCCTAACTAGGGTTTGGTGATAAGGGGTATCAAGGATAGGTAAATTACTTAGTTACCCTCAATGAATTGATTAATTTACTTATTTATTATTTATTTTGTCATTTAATTTTTTTTTTGATTTTCCTTCTAAAATTTTAAAATTTTAAAAAAAACAATTTCTGTTTTTTTTTTTTTTAAATTTTACCGTTTTTTTATATAGAATTTTTTAAAATATTTTTTAAAGAAAAAAAGAAAAAAAAAAAGTTATTTTAAAAATTTTTAATTTTTAATTTTAAAAATATTTATTTTATTTAAAAAATTATTGAAAAAAAAAATTATAAATAAGGGCAATTTTGATAAGAAAAATATATGGATAATGAGCTCTTAAGATTACTATCAATAACCTGTTTTTGTCTTTACATGATATGCCCTAAATTTTTTAGTTATGCCCTAAAACAAAACATGGTTCTATCAGAATTCGACGAATTAATTCCCATTAACTTAACCGAAGCCCAAGTAGCAAACTCAAGCCCAACTTTCCATTTCTCTCATTCCCGGCCCAACTGTCCATTTCAGTTCGTTAATAATGTGGTTTTCTACCATTTCCGGCCCAACTGTGAATTTCACTTCGTTAATAATGTGGTTTACACAAAAACACTTCAAGAGAATCGATCCCAAGACCTTTCGGGACGTATTAGAATTCGAAGCCCTAGTAACAAACTCAAGCCCAACTTCCCATTTCTCCCATTTCCGTCCCAACTTCGGTTTTCTCCCATTTCCGGCCCACCTGTCCATTTCAGTTCGTTAATAATGTTAATAAAATTTATTAATTTTCGACTTATAATGTTAATAAAATAACGGGCCCCTAGCTCAGCTGGTCATCCCCGTTCCCCAAAGTTTAATGCGCTCAGGAGGTCCTGTGTTCGAGTCCCCAATGGCGTAATATTACGAGAATTAACATGGAAGGTAGTGTTAATTTGCCCCCTTGTGACACAATCTCGCCCCCCTCCCGCCGTTTCGGCTCCCCTTGACAAGGTTCCCCATGAGGCCCGCTGGTAGACTAGCACATCAACCTGTTCAATTAATGTAATAGTATGTCGTTGGAGCTTAGCTTGTTAGGCTTCCAACTAGTTTCATGTAATAATAATAATAATTATAATATTTTGAGAGATATTTAAGTTTTAAGTTTTTTATATATTAATGTTAGGAAGAAAAAGAAATTAGTAGAGAAAATAAAGAAGAGAGAAAATCGAAAAAGAAAACAAAAATCCTTAACGTACCGCTGAAGAAAAAAAACAGTTTATAAACCGTTCACACAAATTGTGGTCCCAAAACCGCTCCCTATTTTCTCTTGTGGTGGGCCCACTTTTTGAGTGAGAGCACGGTTTATAAATTGTTTAAAACAGCGGTACGTGTAGAACCGATGAAAAGAAAATCACCTTAGAAAGAAAGAAAATAAGAGAGAGAAAAGATACTTTAGATACTTTAAAATTTTTGAATAAATAAGGACCAAACAGAGCTCCCCTTTTGTTGGTAGATCAAACTAACTTTTTTTTTTTTTTGAAGCAAGAAATCAGTTTTATTACTAAGTCACAAAGTGAGAAGTTACATTCCTAGCATCTTCAGCTAGCTGATATAAAATAGTATCTGGTGGTTCTAATCCCCAAGATTTGGTAACACCATTAACTCTAGCTAATTTTGAAAGAATGTCAGCTACCTTGTTCCTATTTTTTGGAACATAACAAAGTTTCCATGAGCTAAATAATTTGAAATACTGTTTAATATCCTTGATTAAATTTTTCAACCTCCAATCAATAATTCCTTCATCTTTATTCACTGCGTCTACTACTAACTTCACGTCAAGCTCAAAGATCACCTTGGGTAGATTTTGTTTTTTAGCCCATTGCACTTCTTCCCAAAGTCTCAAACCTTCAGCCTGCTCCGCATTCTGATATCTTTTAGATGGATGCATTTTGCTGCCCGTTGAGTTCCTGCAAAATTTCGCCTGAAGTAGTCCAATGCCTCCAAGTTTATTAATAGACTGAAAAGATCCATCACTATTAATAGTCAGATAATCATTAGGAGGAGGTATCCAGTGATCATTCCCTTTGTTTACACTATCATTCTTTGCAGAACGAGTGTTCAGGGAGGTAGCATGATCTTCAAAACACACTTTACAGGAAGCAATGATCTTTTCTATATTGACTTCCTTATTCTGGAAAACCTTGTCGCACCTAGCTGACCAGATATGCCAGGCAACAATAGCACGATTAACCAGATCTTTCTCAGTGATTTGATTATTATGAAGATTATCGAACCAGCTGCACATCCAATCTGACAGACTATTGTGATTGCTAGAAACCCAACCAACAGTTGCGAACCAAACTGCTCTGGAGAGATTACAGTGCATGAAGATATGAGCTGCAGTTTCTTGCTGGAGTTCACAAAAGGGACACAGGTCGTCAGGTCCAACAATGGCTTGACCTAAAACATCTCTGGTAGCTAGAAGTTCTGATATTGCTTTCCACATAAACTGGCAAACCCTAGGCAGAGTTGGGAGTTTCCATAGCTTTTTATAGATCTTGTGCGTTCTGGGGCCCACTGTCTGGTACGGAAACGATTCTTCATACATCTTTTTATAACAAGACTTAACAGAGAAGTTACCAGTCTTCTCAAGCAACCAAATAAGGCTATCCTTCTATGTGAGGTGAATCGAGGGACCCCTAATGTAGTCCACTGTAGTTGCTTCAAAAAGAGTATTTTAGGAGATCAAAATCCCATGCAGAAGAGTTTTGAAGGAATAAATGGTTCACATGCATGAAGCTTGAATGAATCATACAACCCTGTTTAGGTTGAGGAGGATCTTATAACTCTAGAATCCAACGATGTTTCCATATGAGGATAGATTCCCCATTTCCTAGATGCCAACAACTGTATTTATGAATAAAGCTTAACTCAGAACTAATACTTCTCCATGACCAGGTGGAGTTGTATTTCTTTTTGATGTCAAAAATATTGCCGTCAGGATAATATTTGGCTTGTAGAGATTGAGCCATCATACTAGTTTTATCTGAACAGAGCTTCCATGCTGATTTTGCGAGGAGAGCTCTATTAAAAGTCTTCATATCTCTAAAAGCCAAACCCCCTTCCTATTTTGGTTTACTTGTTCTTCTCCAGGTGATTATGTGTCTACCTTTATTGGACTTCTTATTACGCCAGAAAGCTTGCTGTGAAGAACTCATCTTGTTGATGGTGACATCAGGTAGCTTGAAACTAGACATATGACGAATGGGAATTGGGTTTGTAACATTGCGAATTATCACACTTCGAGCTGCCTCTAACATGCTGCTAGCATTCCATTTAGAGCATTTGTAATCCATTTTCTCCACTAGAACAGAAAAAGGAATTTTCCTATTTCTTCCCACGAAAAATGGGAGACCCAAGTATTTTTCTTCTTTGATATCCAGTTGGCGAACTTGAAGAAGTCCACTGATATCTTGACAGTCAGGTGGTTCCATATTTCCACTAAAGTAAACCACAGATTTGCTGAAATTAATGAGCTGACCAGAACAGGTGCTGAACTCATTGATAACCTGCAGCAGTTTGGTTGTTTGAGAAGTATTCGCCTTGCAAAAAAGAATACAATCGTCTGCAAATAATAAGTGATTTATTTTAGGTGCAGAACGAGAAATCTTAACACCTGTGAGATGACCATATTTTTCACAGTGAGCAAGAACTCTAGAAAAACTTTCCATTGCTAGAATGAATAAGTATGGTGATAAAGGATCACCCTGACGAATCCCCCGAGTTGGCTGGAAAGATGATGAAGGTGAACCATTAATGAGTACTTCAATTTCAGTTGTTGAAATACATTTAAGGATCAAATGAAAGAACTTGCTACTAAAACCAAACTTTTTTAGAATATCAATTAGGAAGCTCCATTCTAGCCTGTCAAAGGCTTTAGACATGTCCATTTTCAAAGCTAAGTTACCACCTTTTCCTTCCTTCTTCTTCATAGATTGTACAATTTCTTGCACTAAACATATATTTTTAGAAATTATCCTCCCTGGTACATAAGCGGCTTGCATAGGGGAAATTATTCTTGAAATGTGTTTCTTCATTCGGAGAGCAATGACCTTGGAAATTATCTTATATACTGTGTTACACAATGCAATGGGCCTGAAATCTTCCGGCCTGTGGGGAGATTGTATTTTCGGTATCAAGGAAATTCTAGTCTTGTTCAGTTGCTTCATGAGGAAACCTGAATGAAAGAAGGACTTGATAGTTTTGCAAACATCATCTTTGATAATCAGCCATTGTGTCTGATAAAACCCATGTGGAAATCCATCTGGGCCTGGTGATGTCCATGGATCCATAGTCATCAAAGTACTGTATATATTTATTGCTCAGTTGTGATGGCTACTAACTCTTCATTGTCTTCATTAGTTATACAAGACGGGATGTATTTAAGAAACTCATCACTATCAGTAGGGTGTGATGTTGACATGATCTTCATAAAATGGTTTTTCAGAAGCACTTCCAAAGACTCTTCTGTAGCAAGCAAAGCATCAATTTTGTTACGTGCACGTCTCCTGTTAACCCTGATATGAAAGTACTTTGAATTCCTGTCCATTTCATTGAAGTATAAGTCTCTTGATTTCTGTCTATTTGAACTTGCTATAATCTCAGTTAAGTCATGGATATCTTTTTCAAGATCCATGACCGCATCCTCTTCTTGTGGTGTTACCATCCGTATCCGTACCTTGGAGCCTAGTAATAGTTTCCTGTAATTCTGAAATTCTTCTTTGTATGTTACCAAATGTGTTTTTACTCCATTTAGACAAAACAGATCTAGTATGAGATAACTTGTTAGAAAAAACAAAAGCATTAGAACCTGAATAATAAGCAGACCAAGCTTTTTTTATCTCATCGTGACAAGTTTCATTTTTTAACCAGTGTTCAAAGAATTTCCAATTTCTCCCTTTAACAAGATTATCCTTATGAAGTTTCAATAAAATTGGAGTGTGGTCAGAGCCTCTTTGTGCTAGATGTGACAGAATAACATTAGGATAATCTATAGACCAGAGACTATTAATTAAGGCCCTATCAAGTCTAGATTTATACCTCCCTGTGCCGTGCTTATTACTAGTCCAAGTATAAGGACAACCACTAAAACCTAGGTCTGATAAATCCGAGTCCTTTATAAGCTCTAGGATTTCAGAGGAAGTGATGGCTAAAGTGGAATGATTTCTATCTTCAGGGCACATAGTGATGTTTAAGTCACCTAAAGCTACCCAAGGAATGGTAACTGATTTACTAAGATCATTAATATAAGACCATTGTTCTTTCTGATCAGTTTTATAAGGGGTACCATAGATGCAAGAAAGAAACCACTCCCCTTTACAATGGTCGTTGGAAACTATAGCATGGATCATATTGCTAGTAGAGCCAACAATGTCATCTGAGAAGCCATCTTTCCATAAAAGAATTAGTCCTCCAGCTGCACCTACGGATGGAACAAAGACACTATTAGGCATACACAAAAAAATGGTTAACATAACTATCCTTTTATCATTTATTTTCGTTTCAGATAGAAATATAATATCAGGAGCATGAAGGTTGTTAAGGTGACCAATGTGGTCTCTAGTGTCTTTTCCAAGGAAACCTTGACAATTCCAACTCAAGATTTTCATATTGAGGTAAAAAGTGTAGTAAGTGAACAACGGTAAAAAATTATAATGGTTATGAAAATAAGAGAAATAGAAAAGATGAGTGATTACCAAAACATTAGCAGCCTTGTCATCCTCATGAAAGTATTCTTTTGCAGACAAATCTCCTTCCTCAGCCAGATCATGTTCCATATCTTCAACAACTTCATTAAAAGTTTCAGTATTATGATTCCTGGTGTTCTCAAGATTACCCCGTTGATAAGAATCCATATTGGACTCAAGAGTCTGATCATTTGTTTCCTCATTACTTCTTAACCTCTTAGCTCTCCTAACCTCTTCTTGTTCATCCTTTTCTTCATTGATCATCCTTTGAATGGCTTCACAAATTTGCTGAATTACATGGTCTAAGTCGTTAGAGATCTCAACTCCATAGTGATTAGCAAGCTCATAAATATGAGCTATGTACTCCTCATTGGTGTATCTTCTTATCTTTAAGTCCTCAGCTACATTTTTGCATTCATCATCATCGTGGTCCACTGTAAAACATTCTGGGCAAAGAGTATGAGGTTGTCTCTCCCAGTGGTATCGAACCCAGGTGACTCCACCTGATGCTGTATTACACCAACCACCCCTAAAGAGAGGCTTCTTTAGATCAATACGAACTCTAGATGTGATCATGCTTCCTGCGACAGGTCTACAGTTTGGTGGTTCAGTCCAAATTTTTGGACCTAATTCTTCCAATGCTTCATCAATAACTTGAACTGAACGATGTTCAAGAAGAAGATTTTTGAACTGTACATTCCAGTCTTGATGGGTGAAAATCTGATCTTTTATATCCACAGAAGGATCATACTTCTTGAGATTGAGATGGCACTTTTGAACATTCCATGGACCTTTCTTAAGAATAGCTTCAACGACTTCCATGGAGTTGAACTTGAAAAGCAAAATATTTTTGTCCATAGCCCTTACATGTCGACTCTGTATTGCTTCCATAAGATTTGAGAGACTTCTTTCCTCACTGTGTCTATCTCCACAGGGTCCTTGGAGTATAGTTTTCCAATTAGAGTATTCCTCCAGTCCTCAGTGGCAACTGAGATTGCTGTTGAAGTACCCACTGCACGCCTTAGTTGCTTAGAAGTAATATCCCGGATTCTAGTCATTTGCATTTGAGAGGTAATGGCTGAAACTTGGTTCTTAGAAGAAGAAGCCATGATTATGTGAATGGAAGGAGAAATGCTAGTTCGAGAACATGTTCTCTTCGAAAAGATTTTTCCTTTGTTGATATATGGGTTCAGAAGATATCTTTGATAACTAATTATAGTTATATTTGTTATAACTACAGTAGAAGATAAAGGGAAAGAAAGTATTCTGGGAGTTAAATGATATACTCTAGAATATAGAAAAAAATGGGTCAATTGAGACTTGGACGGAAAATAGCTGCATGTCCTCCAATCACGCAAGCAAATAGGTGGAAACTGATTGTAGCGAAAATTCAAATTTTGAATATTTCTGATTTGATACAGACTAGTTAACTCAGTACAGGAAATCATGAGAACCTCAGAGAAATCATAAACATGATCAGAATCATAATACTTGAACATACTGTTTTGTTTTACCATATTGGTAGATCGCAATATTGCTTTTGAAGATAGTTTGTTGACTACACGAGGCTGCAACAACACCATTGTCAAAAGGAGAGTATATTGAACAAAAGTCCAATACTGAATGCCTTTCATGATGATGAAAAGGCTCTACAAAGTTAACACAACATTTCATGAATTAAAATCAGAAAAAAAAATGTTCACTACTAGAAAGTAATAGAAGAAGAAAGAAGAGAAGATTAATGGAGAAGAGAGGTTAAGAAGACATACCGAATAAGCAAACACAGTGTAAAACAAACTAAAGCTAATAAAGAAGAAGATCTAGACAAGTTGAAGCTCAGATTAGAAAACAGTAAACTAAAAAACCAGTATCATCAACAAAAAAACTAGAAAGAGAAACCACACTTCCAAGTTAGATCAAACTAACTTGGAACCACATAAAATAGGACCAAACGATAATTTTCCCTTCCCATATTTACCGAGTCCTTCAAAAAAAAAACACACAGGTCCCGGCCCGGGGATATCCGTCTTATTTCTTGAAGTTCCCTCTCCCAACAATTACTGGAGACGGGCATCAAGAAAATTAATACAAGATCTTAGTACCAGCTTATTACTAGAACGCGTTGGCTACAGGTAGAGTAATTTTTTTTTTTATAGGTAAAGCAAGGAACTTTTTGACAAAAGAAAAAGGACAATATAAACAACCTCTACCAAAGGAAGAAAGAGAAAAATAACCCCTTGTAACAAAAAATATGATACATTAGTGAGAAGTAATAAAAAATTGGTTCCAACCCGCAGTAACTTGAGAAGTGTTTATACTTTTGAAACATGCACCACGTTTAGACCAATGAAGAGAATTAATTTAATATTTTTGCTGTTATCCTAAATTTCGAAAGTCTTCATTTCTTCCTTTCCAACACCCCACATTACGGCTGCTGGAAGCCTTCTCCAAAGTTGTTTACCTGTTTCAGGAAATTATAGCATTTCCACCTTGTAAGAAAATCCAAAACAGTATTTGGTGTTAGACTGCTCAGTCGAACTCGCATGCGTTGCTATCTCAAGCATGTTTGTCAATGTTAGTGATCAAAACTATAAGTCTTGATTTCTAGCCTATTTATAGATGTCTCAGACTAGGACATAGATTGTTTAGTTGAGCCTTAGACTTCACGGAGTTTATCATTTGAAGACGAAGAACTACTAAGGGGAGCTTGTGGAACTTCATCAACAAAAGGTATGTGGAGACTGAAACTCATCTATCACTTGGAAAGTCTATTTCTACTCTATCTCCTATAGTGAGACATAAGTCGTATTACGATATAGTTTTCTATTATACACATTTGAGATTTCGAGTTGAGTTTATCTCGCTTACATATTTCTCGAAATATGTGTTTGCAAGCTTTCACTTCAACCAAGTTCATCTTATTTTCTTGACGAATGTCATAATATGATCATGTGAAAATTGTCGAGTAACATCTTAGATGGTTTTGTGTGATACAATCATTTGGTGTAGACTTGGAATGTTTCGTTTTGATTATTTCAATATCTTGAAAATTGCTTTGATGCTAATAGTGTGTGAAATTGGCTATTGTCATCCTCTAAGAAAGTTTAAATGATTGAAATAAATAGTTTAGAATCAAGTAACCATGTTTGGATATAAACATAGTGTGTTCTCACATTTGTGTATAAGTCCAAAACCGGGAACTTGAAGTATGCGTACCCGTACGCGTACTGGCGGTTGTTGGATCTCTGGGCAAGTATGCGTACTCGTACGCATGCTGGCGGAAGTCTCACGTCCGTGAATTTCTGCTGGAAGTGTAAATTAGTATGCGCACCCGTACGCGTACTGGCGTAACCAAACTCGGTACGGCTACTTAAGTATGCGTACCCATTTACATACTTGAGTGGGTTACTTTCTAAAATCGGATGTGTACATGAACTTAAACATTTATAAAATAAGGAATGCAATATTTGCAAACCATGGCTATAATATTCATGAATTGATTCGAGTGAATCAAACCGATTTTGCTTCAATTGTGTTCTTGTATACTTCTATGAGAATATAGCAATTGAACGGCTCTTTAACTAGTTTCATTTGAGTCATTTGAACTAGTTATGGTTAAGATGAATAAGGTTGATATGAGAGTAATCATATGGCTAACTTCGGTTAACTATTGTTGAGCCAACATGGTGTACATGTTTGGGTACGGTTACATAAACCTAAATGAGGGTACATTTCATTTGTGTGTAACAAGCTAAGTTCGACCTAACGGTTGAAAGATATTAGCTTGGTTGAATCAGGTTTTTCATCTAACGGTGAATATTGAAAGCTTTGTTACCAAGGTAACTTGGATTCCAAACCCTGATTTAAAAACTATATAAAGGAGAACTCTAGCAACTGGGAAACCTAATCCCCACACCTCCTGTGTGTTACTAGTTGCATCAACTAGAGTCGATTCTCCTTTAACCTTAGGTTTCTATCGAGGCCCTGTAGGTTAACGACTTCAAAGACTTTATTGGGATTGTGAAGCCAGACCCAACTATTTTCTTTGTAGTTGCGTCTTCTGATCTTGCCCGATTCTATCGTTTGAGTACTATGTTCTCTAAGATTTGCTCGAGATTTAATCTCCGATAGGCAAGATAAAAAGTAATCACAAACACCTTCGTCTCATCGTTTGTGATTCCACAATATCTAGTTTCGCCATCATACGATTTAGATTATTGTGAGGTGAGTGATAATACTAGGTTGTTCTTCGGGAATATAAGTCTGGTTTATCAATTGGTTCCTGTTCACCTTGATTTATCAAAAGACAGAACAAAAACTCACTACAAGAAAAACTGTCTCTATCCACTCCAGCTATTTGAGTTCATGTAGCAAAATGTCTATATTGCCGCAGTTAGATCATGGTGTGACAGGAAAGGATTTCTAGCCACATGCAAAACCACCGATGAGGCAAAAGAGTTGGATTTTGCCGCAACAAGGATATAGGTGCGGCAAAAAGATGGTTTTGTTGCAGCACTTCACGTTCTAGGTGCGGCAAAAACCTATTAACTTATTTTTCTTTTTTATAAATATATTAAGAAACAAAAACGAATATTAGTATTTTCCTTTTTTACTTTTTGTGAGGAGTCAAAGTCCAACCCTATACATATTCCATTTCTCACACAATCTCTTTATCCTTTCATGTTCTCTCTCCCTCTTCTTTACCGTCTCTCCCTCTTCTAGGGCTGCACAAGACCCGCACATGATACCCAAATCCGCCCGTACCCGCTAGACCCGTGATTTTTTTGTCCAAACCTGCTCGTTGTGGGTGTTAAGAAAAAAAAAACCCGCTGTCTGTGGGTACGAGGTTGGTTTTAGCTAATACCCGCCTAAAAAACCCGCAAAATATATACCATTAGATAAAATTAATCCTACCCTTTCGACTCCCATAAACGAAAAATGTCACTAAAGTAACATCAAATCCACCCGTCTAAAAAGTTCAAGTCACTAATAGCATTTTCGGGTTTCTATGCCGCAACTAACGAGCACCAACCAGTGATCCAAACATACAGGTGTTGTGGCTTGGATTCATTAGTTTCCACGTAGATAGATCTACCTGGTAGATGTAGCTGGCTTCCCACACAAACGCTTTGACTTGTGGTGATGGCATGGCATTGGTAGCCCAGTTTTGAATCAAAAATGATACATACACCGGGGAATTGGTACTTCGTTTCGTACCCCTACAAGTTATTAAGAACTTAAGTAAAACATGTGTGTGTGAATGATTATTGCGGTTTTAAACCCAAACCCGCCCTACCCGCAGCGGGCGGGTAACAAAAGCCGCCCTCTGTTTGTGGGTGCGGGGTTGGTTATGAAAAAAAAAAACCCGCAGTCTGTGAGTACGAGGTTGGTTTTAGCTTATACCCGCCCATACCCGCCTATGTGCAGCCCTACTCTTCCTTGAACCTTCAGAGATCTAAAATAGCATTTGTATCTTATATATTGGTAATCTATAATAATCATTGCGAGAATAGATTATAAGTTTGGATCTTGTTATTGCTTCGAAACTTGGGTAATTTAATCGTGATATTGACCAGTTCCGTTAAATAAGGTTTGCTTGATTTGGTTAAATTAAAAAAAAATCTTGTGATTTTTCAACTTTGATGACTGTTAGTGGAAGAATCAACACTCTGTGCAACAATTTTATGAAGTTAAGGAGTTGCGTTTGTTAAGATCTAATTTTTGTTTAGGAGTTTTTTGTTTTACATAAAAGAGTTCTTTGTTTGTTTAGATTGATAATGTTCAAACTTTATTTTCCCTTTCATTTTCATTTCTTTTTTACTTGACCTAAATTGTTAATAAAAATTGGTTAATTTTCAGGGCCTAAGTGGGTACTTCTAATCAAGTTGGGGAAATTTCCATTGCTAGGTAATTCTCATATCTTCCATAAATACAGGAACGATTTCGAATTCTAAAAATACTTATCTTCCTTCCTTGAACATTGATTTTTGCGGAAGTAGAGAAGAAGATCGGGTTTGCAGGGAAGTAGAGAAGAAGAGAAGGGATAAATTTCTTTTTCTTCCTTTTTTGTGTAAACTATTAAGTGGTGGCGTTATTGTTTTCATATGATGTTCTTCATCATTATGTCTGTTTGTATTTGTAATTAAATTTTTATTGTATATGTGTATCAAAAGTTTTCTATGAAATAAAGCTAATTCATCAAATGAGAATTTTGATACTCAATTTCTCTGTACAAAATGAAATAAAACATTAAAAAAAAGGAAATAAATTGTGTTATTTATATAAATAAAATAAAACAAAATAACCGTATTTTTGCATAAAATATTAATTTTTTTTTATAAAAATAACTTTTTACCTCATGCTATTGCCTCACCATTTAATGTGGCGAAAAACTAAGATATTGCTGCAGTACACCTAAGGTGTGGCAATAACTTTTTGTCACACGGTTTCTTGCCACAGTGTGTGGCAAAAGGTTTTTATGTGGTAAAAGGCTTTTGACACACTAAACATCGGCTCTTGCCACACAAACGCCATGTTGTAATACATTCACTTTCTTGTAGTGACTCTTGGGTATTTCTGTGGGAGACAGATTTATTCATTCTATAGACTTTTATGTGTGAGACGGATTTGTTTATCAAGTCTTCGACTTTGGGTCGTAGAAACTCTTAATTGTGGGTGAGATCAGCTAAGGGAATCAAGTGCGTAGTATCCTATTGGGATCAGAGACGTAAGGAACGCAACTGTACCTTGAATCAATGTGAGATTGATTAGGGTTCAACTACAGTCCAGTCCGAAGTTCATTGGTAGTAGGCTAGTGTCTGTAGCGGCTTAACATAGTGTGGTGTTCAAGCTACACTAGGTCCCGGGGTTTTACTTCATTTGCAGTTTTCCTCGTTAACAAAATTCTGGTGTCTGTGTTATTTTTTTTCCGCATTATATTTTGTTATATAATTTAAATATCATAGGTTGTGTGTTGAATCAATCAATTGGAAAATCCAACCTTTGGTTGTTGATTGAAATTGATTGTTCATTGAACATTGGTATTTGATACCGTTCAAGTTACTCATCTTATATTCAATCAGGCTCGCAGATTTCTATTTGCTGATTGCAGATTGAATTAAGAGTTAGAGATATAAACTCTTTGATATACTTTTTTTTAGATTTAGTCTAACTGTCTAGTTGGTTCTCTAGAATGTATATTGGAGTAAGTCATCTCAGATTGCCAAACGAATTGTTGGGTGCGGTTGTTGTACCCCCGTATTTTTCACTTGGCATGGGAAAGTATATGTTGGCTTCATTAAAGAAGTACTTCCAAATTCTAAACACCTCCATACAATGTAGAAATCAATGGTCTTGGCAAGAGTACTCATTGTACGGTAAGATCCCTCTTCACTGTTATTTAGCGCATATTCATTTACTAATTCATTGGGATCAAGCGGTTTCACCACGACTTGATTAGTGTTTCCCTAGATTATGAGAAATTTTATCTGGTCTAGAGATTCCGAAAAGATGAAAATAGTCCATCTGGATTGGGATATTGTGTTCACTCCTCTATATGAAGGAGGTTTAGGTATAAGAAATCTTTAAAATACCAACAATGGTCTGCTGGTGAGACTCTTATAGAGAATTCTTCACAGTGAATGTGCAGTGTAGTCAAAATCGCTCTCCAAGGCCGATTACTTGCCGAGTAATCGCTACATGCTATATGACCGAGGCAATTTCCGATTCCAAGCCATTTTCGATTTTTAGCGATTAAGGCGGACGATTCTGCCGATTTGGACCAATTTTTGAGCAAAACGAGTTAACGATTTTTCCGAGTTGGTCTTGGATGCACTAAAATCAGAAAATATAATTTTCATAACCCCTCAAGCGGGAGTTATCAAAAAGAAAAACCTTTAAAAATACACGATAAATATGTTCAATATAACAATAGTACACACTTAATTACATGATACTGTTAAAATTTTAAATTTAAATTTAAATAGGTACAAATCATAATGATTTATGAGCAGCAAATATATACGTCTCTAATAAATAGATTCCGAGTATTAGACCGAGTTTTAGCGATTTCCAAGTCCAAACTTGTTGCTCCTCGTTCCAAGATCCCAACCGAGTAGGACCGATGAACGATTTCGACTACTTTTCATCAAAGACACATATCAAAATTCTCTTAATATATGGATTTGTCATTATACAAAATCATCTATCTAGCTTGGAATTTAATGGATTGTGCTTGACGAGGATACAAGATGGATTATAGCAAAAGGTGACTCTATTTCTGTTTGGTATGATAGGTGGCTTGGAGATTACACTCTTTTGGAGAAGTGAGAAGATTCATATCTTTACAGAATTGTACTCTGAAAATGAAAGTTCAAGAATTGATTCAAGACGACAATTGGTTGATTCTTAGCTCTCTGCTGAATATAATTGATATTGATGATCTCCCTATTATTGGTGGGAATAGTGATAAGAGAATTTGGAATGTTAAACTTTATGGAGATTTAAAACTGTGGATGCTTATAATAACGTAAGAGTTAAAAGGCAATAATTCCAGATTGTATAAACTTCGCTAGAATACTTGGATTCATCCATCCATATACAATACTATTTGGAAATTATACACACATATATGTGCTACTGATGAGAATATGAAGGCTAGAGGCTAAAATATGGTTTCCAGATGTTGTTTTTGTTGTGCGCATACTGAATCTCTTGACCATGTACTTTGAAATTGCTCTTTAAGCTTGCAATAGTGGAATTGGCTGGGAAGTATTTTGATTGTGTTAATCCTCATTCATTCTATGACTTCTTGGTTCTCAGAGCCTTATCACCAGGAAAACTTGGATTATTGCTTTCTTTA
The DNA here is from genome assembly GCA_023531295.1 of Papaver armeniacum. Taxonomy (NCBI): domain Eukaryota; kingdom Viridiplantae; phylum Streptophyta; class Magnoliopsida; order Ranunculales; family Papaveraceae; genus Papaver; species Papaver armeniacum. Next base: position 423,429 of record JAJJWW010004743.1, read on the forward strand.
TTTTGATTGCCGAAATATGCTTTACAATGAACAATGGGTCTTTGAAGATTGCACTCTACCTTCTGACAACATCAATAAAACTGCTATTCATCTAACTAGCTCATGAAGGTAGTATTAGATTGATTGGTAATATGTGGAATACTACGCATGAGAGACATATCTCTTTGAAATTCAGTGCAGAAGACTGAATCATTCTATCATTGTAGACTACTTTTTAGATTAGTTACCTCCTCATGTTGTAATGGGACTTCAAGCGATAATCCAGACGATACAGGTGTTGATGGTGGTTTTTAGACAAAGGGTAAAATCGTAAAACCCCGAATAACCTAATGTCACCGGTGAAATATTTATTAGAATATTCAATGCATGTAGTCAGTAATTAATAGGGGGTATTTTTTTTTTCAAATTAGGGTTACAACGAACAAAACCCTAATTCCCCTCCGTGCCAATAGCAAATCATGCCGGCCACACCTAGCCCAAGCTAGCTGCTCCATGCCAAACGCACTCTGCCTTGGCCCTAGCTATGCTAGTCACACCAAACGCGCCAAAGCATGCCAACCATGTTAGCCGCACCTCCGTGCCAATGGCAAATCATGCCAGCCACACCTAGCCCAAGCTAGCAACGCCATGCCAAACGCACTCTGCCTTGGCCCTAGCTATGCTAGTCACACCAAACGCGCCAAAGCATGCCAACCATGTTAGCCGCACCTCCATGCCAATGGAAAATCATGCCAGCCACACCTAGCCCAAGCTAGCCGCGCCATGCCAAACGCACTCTGCCTTGGCCCTAGCTATGCTAGTCACACCAAACACGCCAAAGCATGCCAACCATGCTAGCCGCACCTCCGTGCCAATGGCAAATCATGCCAGCCACACCTAGCCTAGCAGCGCCATGACAAACGCACTCTGCCTTGGCCCAAGCTATGCTAGTCACACCAAACGCGCCAAAGCATGCCAACCATGCTAACCGCACCTCTGTGCCAATGGCAAATCATGCCAGCCACACCTAGCCCAAGCTAGCCGCGCCATGCCAAACGCACTCTTGCCCTGGTCACACCACGCCAAGCCAAACACCCTTACCTTGGCCCTAGCCGCGCCATGCCAAAGTAGCGCCCGCGCCTAGGCTTCCAACCGTGCAACCTAGGCCAAATTGGCCACGCATGCCATTGGCACATGCCAACACGTATCCTTTGGTAGCTTTTCTTACCAGGTAGTGGCCCTAATGGCGGCGTGCCATTGGCACATGCCAACACGCTCACTGGTAGCTTTTCTTACCAGGCCGTGGCCCTAATGGCCGAGCATGCCATTGGCACATGTCAACACGCTTGCTGGTAGCTTTCATTACCTAGCCGTGGCCCTAATGGCCATGCGTGCCATTGACACATGCCAAACACGCACGTATTTGGTAGCCTAACTTGCAAGCCGTGCAACCTAAGCCAACTTGGCCGTACGTGCCATTGGCACATGCCAAAACCCACGCTGGTAGCCTAACTTGCAAACCGTGCAACCTACCACCAAGGCATTCCGCACATGCCATTGGCACGTGCCTCACACGCCACTAGCAGCTCTGGCATTGCCACTTACACTCAACGTGCAACCCACCACCAAGGCATTCCGCACATGCCACACACGCCACTAGCAGCTCTGGCATTGCCACTTGCACTCAAGGTGCAACCCGCAACAAAGACATTCCGCACATGCCATTGGCACATGCCACACGCGCCACTAGCAGCACCACTTGCACTCAAGGTGCAACCAACACTCGAGACATCAACACAAACTGGGGATGCTTTCCGGGGTCTTGGTTTGGCGGTCACAGCATGCAGCGTACACTACGCTCACATTAAGAAAGCGTGAATAGGAATAAAGAGGTCAAATAAATGAGGAAATAATGGTGAAAACGTTTTCACCCATAAACACCATGCGGTTACCACCTCCTCCCATTATTTCACCCTTTACTCTCTTCCTTCATGAGGCCAGGGTACGTTTGAATCTCGACTTGTATAAATAGGTCACCAGACAACAAGTCTCGGTCAGGAGAAAAACACAACACTCTCAGAAAAGGCAACTTTGCAAGCTCTCCAAAAAAACTTTCATCTCTTGCAAGCTTCCGAAGCTTTCACTTTTCGATACAATTCGAGACACTACTCTCCCGAATTATTCTAGTCTCAACACCTTTCTTTGCTTCCCTCCCCAAATCAACCCTTCTCCTCCACTTTGTGACCGATGCAAGTCTGGAACGACCATTTCTTGGTTTAGGCCGGACTTGTACAGATTGATCTCTCGAATCTAGAAAGTGCTCACGTGAAGCACATTTGTTTAGGGTTTAAACCAGTTTCTCACTCACCTATCGAATTTACCAAAATCGGCGAAAACGATTTTTACCCATAAACAACAGGGTACAGTTTTCTTGGTAGAGACCATTTGGGTAACTTCATTTATGCTGAATCCAGTGGTATGGGGTTTTCAACAAACTATTTTGTTGAAATCATTACAATTATCAGAGAAGTGAAATGGTCCGTAGATAATGGCTTTTTGAATCTCCTTCTGGAATTAATATGATTTTATGTCAGTGATTACAATTAGTAATATGAGATTGCCTTGGTTTGTTCAAAACCAGATAGAGTCGCATCTATCCTACGATTCATCCTATACAGTTCAGGGATTGGTTTAGAGAAATAAATTTCGCTGCAAATTATTTTTCCATCCAGGCTTCTCGGCTTCCAAAAGGTCAGTTTATTCAATTTCATGCTTGTCCTTCGTCCCTAACAAAATGCAATAGCCTCCGTCAGTCATTTATTCCGATTCAATTAGTTTTTTCCGGTACTTCAGTTTGGGCCCCGTTTGTCCAATTTACTAGGCTTACCGTATGTGTCTGTTGATTTTTATTTTATTTTGTTTTTTTGTATTATGTACTTTTTTTTGCTTTCAATATATTGGGTACCTTTTTTCTTTTAAAAGTATTTTTTGTGCCCTAATAAATTATTTTCATAAGGTAATAATAAAAAAATTATCGTAATATGTTGGAATTTTAAATAGAAATATGAGTTAGTTAGTGAGAATGGATGTGTCCACTCACTTAAACCTTTTTAATGTACGTTGTGTCTTATCCCAAGGGATGTGACTCTCCACTACGGGTTGTGACTCTTCCTGAAAGGATTTCTCCAAGAGTCACTTCTAAACTTATATAAACCCCACACATTCTCCATTGAAAATATGTGTTTTAGAGTCATAAAACTAGTACTAGAAATTTAAGAGTTTGCATGTGTCTTCAAGAGTTAAAGAAGAGTTTGTGCTACATATATTCGCGTTCGCTGTTTGGTGTTATCGAAGTGCTGCGAAAAACATCGAGGTATTGTTGAATGTTGGAGACATATGCCGCTAAGTTTGTTTAAGTTTTGTGATTGATCATCTTTTTCTGTCCTTTTTTTCTTGTTTTGTTGTTGGTATTACGAAACGTGATACATAGATAAAAACCGTGTTACAACAGATCGGTGGATAATACACGAGTTGTATTATTGGAGAATAGGTAACGAAGATAATTATCTAAAATAATATAAAACATTTCAAATTCAAAACAAAAAAGATACCACATCAAGATAGCAACCTTCCTTGCCAGCCTTGGCCTACAAGAAGAAAAAAAAAAAAAAAAAGGCTTTAGGCATCAAATTAACTACTCTCCCGGATTGAAATTTTTTATTGGTTCAAATACGCTGTTTTGATTTTGGGTCGGACGGCTAGGCCGATTTCATCACGGAAATTTATTTCGTAAATGTTGCCTATTTTAAGGCCCTCTATTACTTAAGGAAAAATATTTAAATTCTATAAATAGAGCCCAAAACGTTTTTATTCCACACAATAGAACTCCTGCCCTCTTCTCCGAGTCCAATTTTGTGCACACTCCTTTAAGGAGTGTCCACAAAACAAAGCGATTCTATTGGTTCCACAAAATCATTCGTTAAGCTTGTATATCAAAAATCAGTTTATTTTTATTTTAATTTTATTTAAATCTTAAAAATGGTAACAAGATATACACAATATCTAATATTACCTAAAATATAGGATTCCTAAAATAGGAAATCGATCTTAACATTCAGTTTCAGTATCTAAACAATTTCTTCTTTATTTCTCGATCTTCTTGATCTTGTATATTGCTTTCTTCACCACTACATAATCTTGCAATGGCAACAAAAGGTATTCTTATTAGCGGTATCGTGGAAGTATTAACGAAGATGGGGAGAAGCAAAGATAAGAGGAGATGAATAATGATTCACGAATTTGGCTGAAAGGGCTCAAGGACGTCGCATATGATGTTGATGACGTTATGGGCATACATACACAAAATTCTTTTATGACAAAAATATATTAGCAGTAGTCCATTAAAATATCTTGTGTCTTAAAAAATAATAATAGAACTTGCATAAAGACAAATTTACTCTGTTTAGGAAAATAAAAAGAGTCTATTCAATATTATTATGTGGAAATTATCGAACTTAATAGACTTTACAAATGAAAGAAATTTTTCTAAAAACTAATTAAAAATATATTTAGAGAACAAAATCTCTTTCTTCTTCGCATCGTATCAAACAACATTCCAACTTGAGGTTCTATCATTTCCATAGGTGCAGTTTTTGTTTAATGTCAACAAATGACTTCTTCTTCTTCTTCTTCTTCTTCTAAAAACTAAATTTGAAATGTTTCTTTACCATTATAGGGTTCGACGGCGGAGGAGAGGTATGTATTTGAAACGTTTTTGTTTTTGTAATTATTATCACAAGTACTAGCATCTTTATCCAAGATTATCAATTGTTGTTGTTTATATGTTTTAGTTGGAAGTATCAAAACCAGTATTAACCTATTCACATGAAATATCATATCATGGAAAAAAATTACGGTTGTTTGTAGTTGTCGCAGTTTGTTGGTGTTTTGACATTTTGAAGGGAAAAGAATGATGAAAAAAAAATTGATTAAAAAAACATGTAAATTTTTCATTCTTTTGAGACCGACTCACGCCAAGTTTAGGAAAATAAAATCATCTTTGTCGATTATTTGATCGACTAGTGGTGGTGTAACTCGGTGGTGGTGGAATGGTAGTGGTGGTGGTGCTAGTGGTGGTGGTGAAGTAGTAGAGGAAGAAATTTGTTGTATTTTGAAATAAAGAAAAATATTAGTATAGAGTTGAGGGTAGTAAGGTAATCTAATATTAAATGGATAAGGTTATAAAAAAGTAGGGACTCCATCAATATTATTATTTCAAACAATGTACTTATTGTTCATGTCAATGGTAAGTAATTCTGAAGTGGACTCTATGATGATCAACATCATGTTTTTTTATAACAAATTATTAGATAAATCCACCGTTTTTGGAGTTGTTAACAAATTATTAAGAGTTTCATTTCTTAGAAATCCTATATTTTAGGTAATATTAGATATATCATGTATATTTTGTTATCATTTTGAAGATTTAAATAAAATAAAAATAAAGGAAAACTAATTTTTGATATATAGTTAACGGCTGATTTTGTGGAGCCAATAGGATCGCTTTGTTTTGTGGACACTCCTTAAAGGAGTGTGCACAAAATTGGACTCCTCTTCTCCGATGTACTTTCCGTCCCTGTTCTATTCATAACAGATTTTGACATATCATCGATCAAATATTAAGAAGCGTAATAGTACATTCTTTAATAGTATATCTTTGCAGACACGAATATAACTGAAAACGAGCTTCAGAAGATTAGACACCATGCAATGAGAGAAATCTTCGAACAAGTTCTTTGCGCGTGAGAAGATCTGAGCATAACCAGATTCCGGTAATCAACTTGTCTTAACACCATCTCATCTAGCAACTCAAAAGAACGAAGAAGAAAAATGTTCCAAAATCAATCTCCGGCCAGATTAGGGTTAACAAACCCTTATTCACCATCATTCTCAAACCTAGCTGCAGCACCTAAACGACAGAAAACCCCATTAAGAATCAATTTTCCTGCGACAACAACTGCTTCATCATCGTTACTTTCCCTACACCCACCTCTATCTAGAGCTCAATTTCTTCTTCTCCAAATGGCTTCTCTTGCTTCTAAACTCTTTGAAGTTTCCCCAAACCGAGCATCATGGTTCACGTCATTTCGTGGTCCACTTCCCACTTTCTTAGCTTCTCAAACCCTAATTCTAAGTCCACCTCCACTTGATACTTCTCCTAAGGAAATCATCTTCCTATTCACTTCTCTACAAACTCAACTGTTTGAATCACTGGCTGAACTTCAAGAAATTCTTCATCTTCAGGAAGCTAAACAGAAAATTACTTTAGAGATTAAAACAAAGGAATGCTGCAATTCTTGCGTTTGCGAAAAAACTTAAAGAAGCTGAACATGTTCTTGATGTTTTAGTTGATGATTACTCTGATTATCATCGACCTAAAACATCGAAAACGGAAGGTCACCGCACTTCTGATGATACTGAAATGTCTTGTATTCCTACTTCATTGAAACTGAATGATATATTGTCATATGCTCATAATATTAGTTACACAACATTTGCACCACCTGAATTTGGGGCGGGGCAAGCTCCGCTTCAAGGAGTTCTTCCTCCTGCCCCACAAGAAGAACAAATGCGTGCATCTCAGTTGTATCATTTCGCTGATCTTGATATTGGATTACCTAAGATCCAAATAAATGAGAAGAATAAGCTTGTCGATTTAGCAGCGGGTGAAGGCTTAGTGCCACCATAGATCACTGTTCCATCAGGTGGGCGCGCTGCGATGATGCCAGTGGAGCTGCCAACCGATTTTCCAGTAATGCGACTAGATGTACTGAAACTAGGGGATCCTGTTCCATTGCCCGCATCGGATGCTCTTGTTCGGGGTAAAGTTGAGGTGCAACAACCACGTCATGTCGCTCAAATGCCAGCTCAGGGTCTCGAGCCAAGACAAGTTCCGTTTGTACAACTTGATATTGACCAGGGTGATAGCAGTAGTGAATATAGTAGCGAGGGAAGTTCTGAGGAAGATTAAGACTGCAACTCAGTTGAATTGTGGCGCTCTTTAAGTCTTCCGAATTAGTTAATCTGCACATGCACATTCATAACATGGAACTCATGTAACTGATCTGTAGCTAGTCTACTCTTGTCACGGCATTAGTAGGATATGTAGCATGTCGTGTAATAAGGTGTACAAGAAAATTGGAGATCTTTAAGCGTGTACCATTTTTTTCCATGATTAACTAACGCTTTGGTGAATTATTAAGATTGAGTTCTCAGCGCCAAAATCAGGAGACGTTACTATGTTTCCGATAGCTCCCAGCTCTTCATAATCATCCAAGTCAGTTTGTAATCCTGAAATTATATTTGAATCGGTGATTTGTAGCCTTCCTACGACCATAAGATCATAATCTACCTGGAGTGACCGGATTGCCCAAATTGTTTCCGAACCATCTTTCACCTCTACTTCTTTATATATCAAAGTTTCGTCGAACATTGCGTTAACGTTAACCCTAAAATTATCTACCAATTCATCATCAAGAAACTCATGTCTCTCAACATCATTGTAATAGTCAATAACACGGTCGGATGGTAAATTTGCAGGACCATGAAACCTAACAAGAGTAACGAAAACTGATGGATTACGAATCATGTTCATTGCAAAAGCCAATGCTTCACGATCATCTGGGCCTCCAAAAAAGAGTACCATCACACGGTAAGGCATGTCAGGCAAGAAGCGAGTTGACTGTCCTTGGAAGCGAGCAGAGTGTCCTTGGTAATTATTACAATTAATTAAGATCCCGACTGAGCATGGGGAGCTTCGCAACAGATTTTGAAGAAGGGTTTTAATAAAACGATTAGAAATATCTGGTCTTGCAAGATCATCTTGCCTGCAGAATGGGAAGATTGTGAGAGCAATCTTCTTGTCAACTGACAAAGTGCATATATCGTTGTGCATTGAAGCATACGGAGAGATGGTAGAGAAGGGATGAACCGTGACAATGTTCTGGTACTGGTTTTGGAATTGTTGGAAAACATTGATTATCCTTTCCGATTTGGTAGGGTTTGATGTTGAAGCACGTTTACGCAATGGGTGGGCAATAAGGAGAGGAGTAGAACGACCCACAAGTTCAACGAGATGGAGGACGTAGACGGTGAGGGGGTGGAGTTTGGTAGGGTTAGTGGCTTCAAGGAGTCTGATAATGCCTGGAATATCATCTTGGCTGTGAACACATGCAAGTACACGAAAATCTGATTTGTTTTCATTCAACTGCAAAATTGATCTTCCTTTGTAGGTTAAGTATTTCGATGAAGGGTCGTAGAGGTATTTCACGGTGGGTGTAATAACTGCTACTAGCACTACAAGTGTGAGAACCATTATAGTATCTGAAGCAATTACAATATCCTGCAGAATAAGAAAAGAAAAACAGAACGTGTTAATTAAGTATTCAAGTTGAGATGCTATTCTGCAATAACTAAAAAAATCTTAGTGTATCAGTATGAAGACGCACTCTTTGATATTTTAAATCTAGCCAGGTGCTAAGTATGGAAACCTCGACAATGCCTTTAAAGTTCATAATGAGTCCAAGCAGCAAACTATCTCGCGCAGACACTCCAAGAAGCACAGCTGGGAGGAAAAGACCGATAATCTTTCCAAGGATACAACTGAGGATGACCAGTAAAACCCGCCATAGATACGAAAAATGAACTTTATGAATGTCCGTCTTATATCCGATGATACCCATATGAAGAGGCATGAAGAATACAGTCACAACGCGTAGCTTGTCAACTAGAGCAGATCCTAAAGGTGGACCATCAGGTATAGCCAAACCAAGAAAAAAAGCCCCAACTGTACCATTCAGTCCACAATATTCACTAACTAGACCACATAGTGGAACTGAAATCATTAATAAGGAAATGTAAATATCATTCACTGGTCTTCCTTCAGGTGTATTCTTTACAATCCATAGCGTTGCTGGCCGCACAATAAAATATATATATATCAACGTACCCAATAAGAGTGACCCAACAGTTAGTGCCTGTGTTGGGTTTCCATGTGAGGTTACATGGAGGAATAAGGTCGTAAATTTTTCACTCATATGAAGAAAATCAGCAACCATTGCTATTTGAACTGCTAAATTACCTAGTTCAGAGTTCAGAATGGTGAGATCATTGAGTACATAAGCGATAACAGGGAAAGAAATCATGCCGAATAGGTTTACAATCCTCGTAGAGGTGGGAAACCCTGCTAATCCAGGTACACGATAATTTTTGAATCCATGTGAAAGTTGAACTCCGGATATATAAGAGCAGAGGATACAACAAAACCCGATGATATACGTTCTCCACCTAGCTCTCTTTAATATTTTGGGATCCATTTGAACTCCAACTTTAAACATAAAAAACATGGAACTGAACTGAGCAAGCATGTCTAGTACTTGAAATCCTTCTGGAGCGAATACGAAATATGTAATCCCCATAGGCCTGCCGTTTTTTATTTTAAGAAACGGATAGCCAAGAATCCATGGACTAGCAAGCATACCTCCCTATACATATTATATACATGTATGAGCAAATAGTCAATAACAATAAAAATATCTGCACTCGAGAAAATAATTTAAGCACAATAAGCGTACCAGGATTTGAGAAACAAGTAAGGGTTGATGGAACCGTGACATTATGATGTGCACTAAATGGGGTACAAGAGAAAGTATTGTAATTTGCAAGCAAATACTTGGTAGAGGAGCAAAACCAGAAAAATTAGATAAATGTTCATAAAATAACCCTCCTGAGCCGACTTTCCCTGGAATTGTACATACACGATGGTTGTGGGGATTTCGCGCCATGCCTCTCTCCCCGTATACACCTAACGTACCAGAAGAGGAGAAAAGAAGCAAAAGGGAAAGAAAACAGATGTTTTCCTTCTGTTTTTCGCCTTCTGAGTTTTCAATGGAGGAATTGCAGACCAAACGAGAGAAAGAAAATTGGAAGCAAAATAATGTCGGATTAATCCATTGATTGTTTTTGACTATTATCAAAAGTAGTGGATGATATTCAGCCTGGCATCTCCAAAAATAGTGGGCATTTTTGGTGGCACCTGAACAATTTTCATTTGGTTTATCTTTTAGAGAAACTTCTATCTCCCCTTTCTGTTGGGTTAGGATACTCACCTGTGTAAATCATAATTTAAAAAAGGAAAATGGGTCATTTGTCCAAATATTTTTAAAACATGGTTCAAATGGACGAGTAAAAATTAATATGGGTGAAATTGACACTAAAAAAATAGCTAGGATGAAACTGGATTCATCCTGACTTAAACTTAAAAAAATAACAAGGATGAAACTGGATGCATCCTGATGTAAATTAAAAATAAGAAAAAGTATTTGAAAATGGATAGGATGAAACTGTTTATATCCTGGCTATTTTTATATTTTTGTCCATTTAAACAGTATTAAAATCTAAATGTCTTTTTCATCCAGGATTTATTTGATTTTGGTCTTTTTAACCAATTTTATGTAAATAAAAACATTAAAAATAAATTTTCCGCCTCGTTATTATGGCGTGAGCGAGGTGCTCACTGACAAACAACTTTCTTTCCGGGCAATTACTAACCTCCAAAATTGCTAAAAACATCTATCAAATTAATAATTACTATTCAATTAAAACATCTATCAAATTAATAATTAATATTCACACTCTCCTGTTAACATGAGCTTTATCCTCTTCGGGTTCCAACATACCACCATATCCTGAAAAAAGAGTCAAAGAAACAACGATGAGAAGACGCACGAATATTGGAGTTAGTTTTCTACTACAATAATTTAGTACTCCATCTGTCCCACTATTAGATGACCTAGTTGAAGTTTGCACAATTCTTAAGGCAATGAATGAAATGATTGTTTTTAAGTATTTTTTACAACTATACCCTTATGGATAATAATTTGTAAAATTTAGAAATCATTTATCTCTCAAACTATACCATAGATTTTCGTAAATTTTGTAACGTTGAAAATTATTTTAAAACACCTACGTAACGAGTATAAACATGAATATCAAATTATACATATTTCTTATGATACCGATAATCAATCAAAAGGGTAGTTTTAGAGATATCCCCTTGATTACTGAAATACGTCAACTAATGATGGGACAAGATCTTAGACCAAGTAGGTCATCTAATGGTGGGACGGAGGGAGTAATAAAATAGGAGTAGAAAGACTTCTTAGACGGAGTAGCTCATGTTTATGGTTTTGTGTAAGTTGGTCAAACTGTATAATGAATTCATTTTAGGGTAATTTAACATGAGAGTTACGTAAAGTTTATCCTGTAATTCCTCCATGGAGAAAACCATTCCGAAGTAACTTGATTCTTAGTAAAACAAAACAACTATTCAGGAGACTAAATAAACCTAGTGCATAGTGTTGAGATTATTAGTCGTGTTGAGATTAATAGTCCCACGTTGTTTGGGCATTCTAAGATCTTGAGGTTTATAATCCTTAGGGTCTCTTCACTCATTGCCAATTGGTTTTGAGTTGAATGCCCGTATTCAAACATGGTATCAGAGTAGGTTATTTTGCGACGAGTCATTTGACCGCGCCTTTACTTTCGCGTCACCCGATTTATTGTCCACGTGTTAAATCCAACGAGGCTACACGTGCGGGGACGTGTTGAGATTATTAGTCCCACATTGTTGGGAAATCTAAGATCCTGCGGTTTATAATCCTTAAGGCCTCTCCACTCATTACCAATTGGTTTTGAGTTGGATGCCCGTACCTAAACAGATAGAGAGATACTAGCTTTGCAAGCTCCATAAGACGAAGGCCAAAGGACATCTCCTGATGTGCATCTACATGGAACAACTACATCGTTTCTGGAAAATATTAAACAGGTAAAAGAACTAAAGATGTTGGTGAAGATAGTGTCGACCAATTTCACTGTGGTGGCTTGTTTGTGGAAGAGAAGGTGCTTGCGGCGGCGGTCGGCAAACAGGGGAAAGGGAGAAAGTGATAGTAGATTAGGGTTCAAAGTTAGCTCTTTTGGGCGAAAGTGATATTGGATCAACTATGGTTGTTGATCCATATATTTTGGATCAACTCCTGTTGTTGACCCAATTTTTTATTGGATCAACTATGGTGGTTTTGGTTGGAATGATGAAATTGGTGTTGGATTTTGGTTGTGGTTGTTTTGGTGGTGGTGGTAGTGCTGGTGATGTGTGATTTGTTGGAGGCGGTGTTGGTATGAGTTGTTGTTACAGAGATTGAAGCCTGTTGCTGAATGAAATATGGTGGTTATCTAGGTTGAAGCAGGCAGTGATACTGGATCAACTATGTTTTTTGATCCATATATTTTGGATCAACTATGGTTGTTGATCCATATATTTTGGATCAACTCTTGTTGTTGACCCAATTTTTTATTAGATCAACTATGGTGGTTTTGGTTGGAATGATGAAATTGGTGTTAGATTTTGGTGGTGGTTGTTTTGGTGGTGGTGGTAGTGCTGGAGATGTGTGATTTGGTGGTGGCGGTAATGGTGGAGAGGTACGAATTAGAAATTAGTCATGGAAATAGTAGTAGAATGGTGGTTCTGGTTGTTGTAGTTGTCGAGATTGGTTTTTAAGCTGGTCTTGGGAGCTGTTGGTGTTTATGAAGCTACAGGTAATGATCAATTTGTTGTTGTTTATATGTTTTTATGGGATCAATTGTTGTTGTTAATCCATTTTGTGGGATAAACTCCTGTTGTTGACCCAATTTTTTGTTGGATCAACTATGGTTGTTGATCCATCTATATGGGATCAACTTCTGTTGTTGATCCTTTGAACTCCTATTGTTGACGATATTTCATTGGATAAGTATAATTATGCTTGTAGTTTAAATCATGATTTGTAGTTTAAATCATGTAAATTTCTTCCAAAGTTGAACTTGTGGTGCAATGGTAGCATGACTGACTCCATGTCATATGATGCGTGTTCGACTCACGCCAAGTTCACTCCATTTTACATGGATCAACTTTCATTGTTGATCCAATTTTACATGGATCAACTTTTATTGTTGATCCACTAAAATTGGATCAACTTCTACTGTTTATCCTTTTTTCTTGGATCAATTATCGTTGTAGATCCCGTAAACTAGATAAACTTCTACTTTTGGTTCTATTTTTATTTGGATCAACTATTGTTGTTGATACAAAAATATTTGAACCAGTGGCGGCGGCGGTGGAGGTGACGACGGTGGCGGCGGCGAAGAACTAGAGGTGGTGGAGGCAACAGACTAGTGTGGTGGAGGACTGGTGGTGGTGTAATGGTGGTGGTGAAAGAGTGGTGGTGGAATATTAGTGGTGGTGGCGGTTGGTAGGTGGTGGTGGAATGGTAGTTGAATGCTGGTGGTGGTGGTGGTAAAGTGGTAGTGGAAGAAATTTGTTCCATTTTGAAATGAAGAAAAAATATTATATGGGTAAGGGTATTAAGGTAATCTAATATTAAATGGATAAGGTTATTAAAAAAGGAGGGACATATTTATTGTTGCATAAGGATATATTTGTAGGGAGTTAAAAGTAGGGACATATAATTAATAATTCCTTGTACTTTTGACTTTGCTGATTTTTTTTTTTTTTAAAGCAACATGTTAAAAAAAAAAAAATTACAAAGAGTTCTGCCAGAGGTAGATTATGCAAAAGAACATGAAAACAACGCAATTACAGTGCATCCAAAATATTGGGCACAACAATAGACAGTTGGGGCAACAATTCTTCGAAAATTTGAAGCCCATGCTCGATGAGGTGGGTTTTGGCCTTGCTAATTATTAGAGGTGAGCATTTGGCCCGTAACCCGCGGATTTAACCGGAACCAACCGTTCTTTTGCGGATGGATGCCCAGACCGTTCGTTAATGGGTTGGATGCGGTTTGAATTTTTGAAATCCAACGGATAACGGATTGGGCCCGGATGCAACCTTGAAAATCCGTTGGACATCCATATCCGTTAAATTAAAGGCATTTACATAGTTCTAGAAAATACTATGGATAATTTAGGAATTTTTAAGATGTTTGCTTGGGGCGTTGTACAAGTCATTTTTATATTTGTATACATATATAGGATATGTAGGTTTTATAAAGAGTCAATTGTGTTAGCTTTATTTTCTTTACTATAAATTTTAACTAAAACAAATCTATTGGATTATCCGTATCCAATCCGTCCATCGATGCATTCATTGGATGCAAATCCGTTGGATCTGGATTGGATGTGGATGACAAATTTGAAATCCGTAGTGTGATGGATTGGATGAGGCGAAAACCGACCCATGCTCACCCCCTAATTGTGATGATCTTCCATAGCTAGAAAAAATTAGATGGGCTTCGGCATGAAGAACTGAGGAAGCCCATCCCGATTCCTGAAAATATTTAGCTTTTAGTAGCCTACTGGACTGTAGGGGTGAGTATTTTATCCGTAATCCGTGGATTTAACCGGGACCAACCGCATTTGTGCGGTTGGATGCCCGGACCGTTTTCTAATGGATTGAACGCGGATGAGATTTTTGAAATCCAACGGATTACGGATTGGACCCGGATGCAACCTTGAAATCCGTTGGACATCCATACCCGTTAAATTAAGTCATTTATATAGTTTCTAGAAAATATGTTGATATGTTTGGAATTTTTAAGGTGTTTTTTTTGGAGTGTTGTCCATGACACTTCTACATTATATAAAATGTGTTGGTTCTATAAGAAGTCCTATATTGGCTTCATTTTTTCATTATAAATTTTAACTAACACAAATCCATTGGATTATCCGCACCCAATCCGTTCATCCGTGCATCCATTGGATGCGAATCCGTTGGATGTTGAATCGGATGCGGATGCCAAATTTGAAATCCGTAGTGGATTGGATTGGATGCGGATAAGGTGAAAACCGGTTCATACCGGCCCATGCTCACCCCTACTAATTATGGAGTTACAATTGGCAAGGTGCATATTAAAAAGGCCAAAATCAATAATTCCTGGGTGAAAAAGACATGTAAAATTTGATACTGTTTAAATGGACGAGATTGGAAAAATAGCCAGGATGCATCCAGTTTCATCTCACTTTTTTTTTTTTTTTAAGTTTAAGCTAGGATGAATATAGTTTTATTCTTACTATTTTTTTGGTGCCAATTTCACCCATACTAATTTTACTAGTCCATTAGAACCATGTTTTACTAGTACAACCGTTGCCACGGTGGAAGGGCCGACCGAAGTGTACATATTAGAGAAATTGTAAAGCAATGAGATGTTCAAACAAAACTACTGCTGATTACCGGAATCTTCTAATCTGTCAACAGAATATTCCATCACGGTACCGTCATAGCTAACAGTCTAGATAGTCAAACCGTTAGTCAACTGGTCAAGGTAAAGAATGAGTTAGCCGAGTCAGAGGTATTATTCAGCTGAGTTAGGATCTAGATCGGGTCAGTGAGTTAACTCGATGGAGTAGAAATCCGGACAGAGTTTCCTCTGTTTCTCCACCAAGAACACACAACATCAGCAACAACTCCACCTTCATCCATCTTCAGTTGTATTGCAACTCCATCAACATATTTATCTGTATCAGCACCACCATCTCCTTAGTGTAGTTTCACATATACCTGCAACAACAACGCCAACTTTGCCTCAAGCCATTTCAACTGCACCAAACACTGCCAATTACTTCAACTCCATTTGCAACTCACTAATACCCCTGTAGCTTGTTGCAGTAACATCTTCATGGAAGCACCAACACATCCAAGATCGTTGCAGTAACACCAACTCCATCCCCTTGAGCTTGTTATCATGTGTGTCCGAAATTTCCTGTAAGTCAACACATGCAATAGAAATTCTAATAAAATTTCACATAAGCAACTATTGCCTAATCTCTGGTCGAGAAATCTAGCGGAGAAGCAAAAGGGTCCAACGGTCAAAAATCGAATGTGACAAACCACGATCCAGTGATCGTAATTGCTCCCTGAGGTTTTGATTGTCTTCCAACAACCTTGTCATACTCGAGAAGGAACCCTTCTGATTGCTTTCTCAAAGCCTTTGCGTTTGCTTCTGTTGCTTTAACATCCTCTTTCTTTGTCTCACACTCGGATTCCAACTTCTTAACATTCGCCTTCAAACTGGTGAGCTCTTCCTCCATGGCTTTCGCTTCCTCTGAAGCTCCATTCTTGGTGTCATCAAAACCTCTGCTTTGTTTCTTCACAGCCTCCATGCTTTTCCTTAACAGGCGGAGTTCCCTGATGTAATGGTGCAGGCAATCTGTCATCCATGCGAGGAAAAGAGAGAATCCTGCATAAATTTTGAACAAACAACTAGTAAGCAAATAAATTCAAAGATAAACGTTCAGAGAAATTAAGAATCACTCCACCATATGGGAGTCAGTACGAGTTCGATTGGGTCCAAGAATTTGGAAAAACTCTCAAGAAACAGAAACCAGACTAGATTGACAAACACTTCCGTAGCAAACTTGGAATACCAATTCATCTAAGTTCAAAATGATTGACATGACAAGTCACACACTGGAAGCGGGCCACATAGTTAGCCAATCTTAGACTAAACTTTCATGAAAAGAGCAGCAGAA
Organism: Papaver armeniacum; assembly: GCA_023531295.1. NCBI lineage: Eukaryota > Viridiplantae > Streptophyta > Magnoliopsida > Ranunculales > Papaveraceae > Papaver > Papaver armeniacum. The sequence continues at coordinate 439,989 of JAJJWW010004743.1, forward strand.
ACGTCATTATGCATGGCTGGTAACATGTACAAATATATAACAGTACAGTACAATAATGCACAATTGTGAATAGCATGGATCTAGTCATTAAAGGGATATGGTTATCATTTTTCTTTCGAGGCAGTTGAATTGATAATAAAGCAAGAATATGTTCATAAGCAAGCTCATCCAGAACACCATAAAAAATAAGAAAATCTTATCAGCCATGAGTATATATCATCACCGAAGTTTATCCTAGATGTTGGTGGTCTAGACTCATAACGATCTAATTCTGATATTCAACCACATCTAAACAATATGTATCTTCAACCATGTTAGTTCAACCACGGAAAACTTCCCCTAGTACAACTACTGATACAAGCCAACCAGAAAAGAAGGATAATGTTGTGCACAACGGTCATAGGCTTACTCAGATGATTGCGCATTGGCTTTAATTTACACGCATAGTATCATCATCTCAGCTAGCATAAGTATAGTTAAGGAATACTAGCAATACGAACAAAATAAATTCAAATCTGAATCCTCTATTGAACTCATGTGGATCACATACTGAGCTATAATGGATCTATAAAACAAAGTGACAACAATATCACATGATAAACTTAAACGATATTTCCAACACAAATTGATAAAGAAAGCAACTCCCAGATCAAACTATCACAAAAGTAAGACAAACTACTAGTCAATTTCAAATTAAACAAATATATACTTAATCAGGAATCTAATCACGTTAACATCCATAATTTAACTTAACATAATCACAAGAAGAAGAATTACCCATAACGGAAGCTTCCAAAAGATGTTTAGCCATTAAGACCTGATCTGTAGGATTAACAACACCAACTTTTCCTCAAGCCATTTCAACTACACCAAACACTGTTATCACTTCAACTCCATTAGTAGCTCACTAATAAAAATGGCTAGTTCGATAAAAAAAATTGTTATAAATGAAATTTACTGAAATGTCCAATCCAACAAATTTGCTTATGAAATCCAAAATCATGGTGATTTGTAAGATTACAGTATACCTAATCTCAATTCCAAATAAAATTCATGTAAATTTAGATTAGATTCATGATTTCGAAACCCATAATATGATTCTTCAATTTCGACACAAACCCTAACTTCTCTGCTCAATTTATTTCTATCTCCACTAACGGTTTCATGGGTGAAGAAGAAAGAAGAAGGGAAAAAAAAAGAAGGAAAAAAAACTAATGAGTGGCGAGATTCGATCCTGCAACCTTCAGGTCAATCTACCTCTGATTTTACTAAACTGCCCCTCAACAATTAAGATTATTCCAACCTCCGTGTCCTTTTTTCTCCCGAAGCAATTTACGCGACTACCCTTATTTTGTGTTGTATTTACACCAGATTTAATTAGAAATAAAAACATGTAGGGGCTCTTTAGTCCTTTCATTGTTGATTGAAATCAATTTGGGACACCAAAATCAAATCTTTTTGTGTCAATTGATCACTTACTATTGACAAAAAAGTGACCATATAAAGGTCCTCCCTCGCTTCGCTCGGTCGGCCCAATAAATCTTTGGACAAATGACCCATTTTCCGTTTCAAAAATTAAAGGGTAATTTAGTATTTTTAACCTTTGAAAGACGCCCCTTATCGTAAATGCGAATAACTATATCAGCCCGAGCCGATTGTTTCTATTTACCCTCATTTCTCTCTCTACTGTAATAAAAAGAGTAAAGTCGATTCTTTTCCCATTCTCCACAAACACTATTCCATCTGAGTGATGAGTGACGGCACAGTAAGTACCGATTAGGGTTTCGATTTATGAAGAGAAGAAGAAGATCTATTCAATTTCAGGGTTCGTTTTAGCTTAACTGAGTATAGATCAGTGTCTCCTCAGAAAATTCCTCTCCACCCATGAAGGTAAGCCCTAATTAATTTCTTTCCACTACTATTCAGCTGTCTTACTTTGATAGTTTGACGATTCAAGCTAAGATTATACTTGTGAATTGACTGAATTTCATTCAATCGAATCAATGGAAAATCTCGAGAACCCTTCTTCTGATTCTTCTTTGGTCCTCAGCGAGATATCAGAGATTAACCTTGAAGCAACAAGCAGAAATTGTGATGAAGATAATAATAACAGCTTTTTCACTTGTGAGATTTGCGTAGAACTAGTTCCATTAAACTCAAAATTCAAAAACATAGAGACCATATGTTCGCATAACTACTGTACAAATTGCATTGCGAAATACATCCAAGTGAAAGTGAGTCAAGACAACATGTCACAAATCAAATGCCCTAATGACAGCTGCAGTGTTGTTTTAGATATTCTGTCATGTCGTTCAATCCTCTCCAAAAACGTGTTCGAGAAGTGGTGCCGTGTTCATTGCGAATCCGCAGTACTCTTAGAATCATCAAAAGGTGGGTTTGCTTATGGAAGATCTTACTGCCCTTATCGAGATTGTTCCGAATTGGTTTTGAATGAATGCGTTGAAACTAATGGTACCAGTAAGGTGACTAAATCAAACTGTCCTAACTGCAAAAAGCTCTTCTGTTTTCATTGCATGGTTCCGTGGAAAGAGAATCATCGATGTATTGATAGAAATGAGACTATAATTGACATTGATAGTAATGATGTTTTGTTCATGAAGAATGTTAGATTCAACAAGTGGGTACGATGTCCGTCATGTTACCATTATGTCGAGCGCAACCAGGGATGTAGTTTGATTACATGCAGGTTAGACTTTGAATACATATCTTTGTCATAATCTTATAACTCCTTAACAAATCGTCAATAATTTTTCTCTTATTTGTTTGTTGTCTTTTCTCTTTTTGCAGATGTAAGACCAAATTTTGTTACAATTGCGGAGAAAAGGCATGTATATGCAAAGACAGACTGCGCGACTGGCAGTATCTACTAATATGTATATGTTGCATAGTCCTCTCGCCGTTTATAGGGCTTTATGTTATTTGTCTCTTCGTCTACCGGGGAGCAGTAAAGTTATTCACTTACTTTCGGGTACCAAGGCCAGATCACAAACTAGCCGGTGGCATAAACACAGGTAAACCACAGCAGCAGAAAACACAAGCAGTACTACAGAAGCAGCCTGCTTCACCCACACGGCAGTAGCGCGAAACACCACCACCTTAAAATCAGCTTCCTCCGCCCAGAAGAATCAAAACGCCAAATGCTAACAAAAAAGACGTTAATAATAGTTATCATTGTTACTTGAAAGTGGATGTTGCACTGGATTTTCATATGCTCAGATATGTTGTACATGAAACATTACTTAGTTCAGTAGGTAGGTTGTTGGGATTGGACACCAGTGCTTTTCTCCAAAATTATCAAATGCCTTTCCTATATGCAGCATTGTGGAAACTTAGTGCATGTTTACATCATAATGTCCTTGATGATACCATATAATCGTTTGAATTCTCTGCTTTTGATGTTATAAAATAACTGTTCCGTACACTCTTGGCAAATCTTCTTTCTTTTGTACTGAGGTGTTCGCTTTTTTTTTTTGTGTTTGATTTGCAGGCATGACTGTCATCGCAGGCTGTGAGTGTTTCATACTCAATGCAGCCGAATATATTGGTGCTTGGATGCGTCGTAACCTGAAGGACCAAGTACACTTTGATAGTCCACATAGAACATTCTTACAATAAGTTATGGCGCAGTAATAGTAAAAGAAGATAACTAGGTTTCGATTGCTTTAAAAAAAAAAAAAACTAGGTTTCGATTCACACAGGACATAGATTATCTAGCATTTTTTTTTTTTTTACTCGATAAAGATAAATTTATTAGAATAGGAAGAGATGTTTAAACAACAACCAACCACCGAAACAACAACAACGAAGGGAAGAAAAGGACATACCCTAACAGGAAAGCATCCAAAGCAGAGAGAAGAGAACTATCAAGGAGGGTTGAAAAACAACTCCTTCCATTTAGAATCTACATCACTAATAGCTATCCCTGCTATACAAGGAGAGTAAGCAGCCCACTTATACACCGTTAACTTGATATCAGTTATCTAGCATGTTCTGATCAGTTTTATAGGTACGTTTCGGCCGTTCTAATCGATATAGTCCTTTGTCTTGTTCACGTTCAGCCAGTATTATTATTATTATTATTATTATTATTGGATAAAGAGTATTACATTAACTAGTTGGAAGCCTAACAAGCTAAGCTCCAACGACATACTACTACATTAATTGAACAGGTTGCTGTGCTAGCCTACCAACGGGCCTCATGGGAAACCTTGCCAAGGGGAGCCGAAACGGGGAGGGGGCGAGATTGTGTCACAAGGGGGCAAACTAACACTACCTTCCATGTTAATTCCTGCAATATTACGCCATTGGGGACTCGAACCTGGGACCTCCTGGAGCGCATTAAACTTTGGGGAACGGGGATGACCAGCTGAGCTAGGGGCCGTTCTTATTATTATTATTATTATCTTTTTTTTTTTTAAATATTATTACATGAAACTAGTTAGAAGCCTAACAAGCTAACCTACCAGCGCGCCTCATGGGTAACCTAGCCAAGGGAGCCGAAACGGCGGGAGGGGGCTGAGATTGTGTCACAAGGGGGGCAAACTAACACCACCTTCGATGTTAATTCCTGCAATATTACGCCATTGAGGACTCGAACCTGGGACCTCCTGGAGCGCATTAAACTTTGGGGAACGGGGATGACCAGCTGAGCTAGGGGCCCGTTCTTTATTATTATTATTATTATTATTATTATAAAAGATTGCCTCCAGGGGCTTTTATTAAACAAAATCAAAGTCATTTTGTACATGAATGGGTGGGAGTCGGGCAACAATTTGTGCACCAATGCCCTTTTGGATAGCCAAACCTACCCTATGGAAAAGAAAACTCCCTACTTTGTTGTTAACATCATAGTTGGTTAGACAATTCTTCAATCTCCTTAACAAAATAACGAGGTCTTCTCCAAGCTCACCCAAAGTTGAGAAAGCCAAGGCGCAAAACTGATATCCCTGCGACGTGCACTTGTCTAAATACTTGTTGCGCTTACGAACAACTGCCGCAGAAATAGCATGGCTAGGTGTGAAGTTATGAATCCCTCCGCCTGAAAATGGTGAAACTCCGGTGACGTCGAAGCAAGTATCTTGTCCGTTGATCCAATTATATATGAGGATGTCGGCAGGCCTGAGGGCGTTATTATTATTATTATTTATTTTTTTCATAAGAAATCCTAGTGATTTAGATAATAACTATACGAATTATATATATAATAATTAAAATTATTTAATATCATACAGATCTAGTGGTTGGTAACCTAGCAACAAGCTGGGCTCCAACACCTCTTTGAATTGCAACACCTAATCTAGAAAAAATAAAACTACCAAAGCCGCTACTGGCGTCATTGCTCACCAAGCAATTCCGTAGACGCTTGAAAAAAACAAGAGTATCCTCGCCAAGTTCCCCTAAAGTAGAGAAAGCCAGAACACCTAACCCAAAACCATGTAAAAGACACTTGTCCAAATATTTGGCACGTTTGCGAGAAACGGCCCCAAAAATAGCCTTGCCAAGGGCAAAAAAAGCGAACCCCATCACCGGTGAATGGAGAGACACCCGTGACATCCATACAAACATCTTGCCCGTTTCCCGTTAAGAACAAGAATATCAATGAGCTTAAGATCTCTACCATCATCGACCGAAGACCAAGGGAAACCTCTTTTGCAGTACATTGGCTTTGTAACAAATGTCGAAGACAACATCACGAACAACATCATGGAGAAACTTGTACCCAATATCCTTAGCACAATGGAGTGCGTGGTCACCAAATATGTCCATAGGTTTGCTACAATTTGGACATGAACTATTCTCAACGAACAAATGGATACCAAGGCGATAACAAAGCACAACTCAAAATTATCTAGGCCCAAGGCATTGGTTAAGCCCACTAATAGGTACCGCCAAAAGATAGTCTTGAGCATGCTTGACACGGTTGCATTGCCATAAGATGGAATCTCTTTCAGACATAAGAAATTGGTCTGGGATTAGCTTCTTAACTGCATCAAAGTAAACCACTACCAAGGAATGCATAAAAGGGGGTGCGGGAATCATCGACACAATAAGTAGACGGTAATCCACATACCTGGGTGAAGGTCTGAAGAGCCAACTGATAAGTTGAACCTTTGTCCGTTGAGAATAAATTACCAAGGATCACTTTCTGTACTGAAGTAGTCTGGCTCTGAGAAGCAAGATAACAATAAGCACGAGTGTCAGCCATGGTATAGATGCCAAGTCCACCATCTCTGATAGGTAAGGTAGCTAATCTCTTCTGTAAAGGACCAAAACCCGTACCATCCCCAGTAATTAAAAGTCTCAGATATTGAAATAACTGATCATCAAAGAGATCGGTAGCAGGTTGAAGAGCAGCAGGATTGGTAGTTCGCATTGCAAAGTAAAGTCTGGACACCCCAATACAACTGCGAAGTAAAAGCATCTCACTTTGAGGATCCCTGAGTTTTTTGATCGCTTCCATTAGTTGAACAGTTTTATTCACCCTGCTCAACAACATATCGCTAATGAAGCCCATATCTAAACTCACTGGACCACCCAAAAGTTTAACACCTTTAGAAGGTCTACCGATGTCCGGGGGGAAAACACCATGTACTGCACTCCTAGGATCAGGGGAAGGCCAAAAGACTTCCGTCATCTTAATATTGAGGTGTAACCCCCTACTTGGTCCTTCATCTTCGATCATACGAAAAGCTTTAGCTACCTCCAAGGTATCACCAACAATTTTGCCATCGTCAAGGTACCAGGAGTGCAAATCGAGTTTGCAACTAGAGGCAATAGTCTTCACTAAGGTGTGAAGTGTCAAAGCAAATAACAAGGGACCGATGGGATCCCCTTGTTGCACACCAAGTGCTGAGGACAAGATATATTGGGCATAATAAAACTTAGCAGGATGTAAGTAGCAAAATTCTACCCAGCGAGAAATACCTGGACAATGGATACGCACTTCCTTGATGAGCTGAGACCTGCTCACCATGTTGAAAGCATTAGAAAAGTCAATTAGCAACATTGACATTGTATCCGAATGGCCTTTCATCTCCAACAGGCGGTTTACAGCATGTAAAATACCTTCCCCTCCTACCGGAACACCAACCCCGAATTGGTAGTCACCTAAATAAGAAGTCATATCCTTCCCAATAGCAAAAGAAGCTACCTTGGAAACCAATCTACGCCAAACTCATTTCCCACCGCAATGGGCCTAAGACCTCCCCTCGGCTTTAGTAATGGCGTCAACGGTGCAGAATCATCGACACAGTAAGTATACGGTAATCCACATACCTGTGTGAAGGTCTGAAGAGCCAACTGATAAGCTGAACCTTTGTCCGTTGAGAATAAATTACCAAGGATCACTTTTGCATCAAGTAGTCCGGCTCGAGAAGCAAGATAACAATAAGCACGAGTGTCGGCCATGGTATAGATGCCAAGTCCACCATCTACGATAGGTAAGGTAGCTAATCTCTTCGTAAAGGACCAAACCCGCACCATCCCCAGTAATTAAAAGTCTCAGATATTGAAATAATTGATCATCAAAGAGATCGGTAGCAGGTTGAACACTACACCAAATTCTGGGATTAGAAACAGAACCTGGCCGTTACTAAAACGGGTTGTAACGGCCCTCTCCTGTTGCAAAAGTGGGTGTTACATTTTTTTGTAACGGCTTTGTGGCCGTTACGAATTTTTTTATCGGCCTCGTAAATGGCTTGAGCCGTTACTGAATTTGACACGTGGTAACGACTCGGGGCCGTTATTAATTTTTTTGCAACAGAGCTGTTGTGTGACTTAGAGCGATTACGAACTTTTTGTAACAGCAAAAATATTACTGCTAGGTCAACCTTGACCTGATCAAAATTGGTCAATTCAAGGCTGACCAGCGAATTTTTCCGGAAATATCTAGGAATTCAATTTTTTTTAACCTGCATGAACCTTTCATTCAGTTTAATCATACAATATCACCCATTCAATAACAATAATTTCTTTTATTCTTTCTACATTCATTCAAGCAGTTTGGAACTTGGGAGAGTACCAAAATTCTTCTAAGTATCAAATTCTAAGTTACAAATTTTACTAAGTTCATTGAAACTTCCTACATAGAAACTTACAAATTTCATAGAAACTATCTACATAGAACTTGGGAGAGTACCACTAATGACTGCTTTATTCTCCAACCTTTCTGATCTCATAATAGAGCATCATTAAATTAACCTGCAAACCGAAAAATGACAAACAATGGTTATATACTATAAGGGAATGCACTCAAACATCATTCAGCTAGCTAGTTATAGTACCAATTATCCATGTTTAGACACTTCATCCAATAATAGTAAAATTAAATGGCGTTAAGTATTCAAATGAATCTAAACTTACGATAACTGATAAGATAGGTATTTAAAATGAGAGGGAATCAGTTACAACAACCTTTTAATCTGGCCATTGCCTGAGGATATCTGCAGTTTCAGATTTACGCAAGTCATCTTCACGAGCTTTTCGCACTTTCTCTTCTTGAGCCACACGTTCCTGCTCTTTTTGGATTCTAAGTGCTTCGTCTTCCTTCTGTTTTTGGATTCTACATGCTTCTTCTTCCTTCTGTTTTTGGATTCTACGTGCTTCGTCTTCCTTCGTTTTGTGATTCTACGTGCTTCGTTTTCCCTCTCTTTTTTTTGGATCAAATTAGGATCAAAATCTGCACCCACCAAAAGAGTATGAGTTGACAGACCAATACTATTTATTCGGTATAACAAAGGAACTATAATTATGATCATGCAATGCTTCAATGCATATATCAAATGTTCACTGATCACGGTTAAATTGAATTGTCAACTTTATCAGGTATTCCTAATTATGTTATAGCATTCAAGATACTGAATACAGCTCCTGATATTGACATCAGAGGATGGAAATCAACCCCTTCCTCAGAATTTTCTATTATCGTTTCCATTTCTATGTTTTGCAAAACCATTACCACCAGATGAAAACAATGTAATAGAGTGTGATGAGGGACTACAAACCATGGAAGTAAAGTTTGCGTGCGCCTCTGGCAAGATGTTCTCTTTTCTTCTTTATTGATCGTTTTTTACGCAATACGGGCTTATTGAGAGCAGACTGAACCTTCTTGGTTGGTCGACCCTGTAGGAAAACATATCCAAAATACAGCTGATGAGATGATGTTCAATGGCAGTTATCTAGCAAATAGAAACATATGTGCCCTAACCAAAAATTCTGACTAGTTAAACAACCTATAGAGCCCATTTGTTGATATCTAGAGAATATGTACTAGAGAACTTAAGCAAACAACACAATCCTATGACCAGTTACATGTCCTTGCACAAGGCTAAAGGGGTTGCTGTGGTCAGTAATGAACCAAAGCACTCTGACAAATTGACTCATCCCTCAGATTTTTCAACTCTAGCAGATATAAAATGTGAACAATAATGAGGTTTTTAGGCAATTAGCAGGAGACAAAGACCCTAAACGAGTTGAACTGATCAACGATATAGGTGGATCAAGGATTAACAGCAGTAAATACTTTGAGGCAGAGAATGCAGTATTAAACAGTCTGAAATACAAGAATAAGCCAATTACCTGGAAAACTATTAGCGGAGAAGCTCGTTTTTGCTTCCGTCTTTTCAGCCAATATCTATACACATCCACCACTAGGTTCTTCCCTGTATCTGAGCAAAGAGCGACAGCCCTGCTCTCATCGATTCTGTTATTAAGGCTATAAAAGACAACTTTCTCAAATGCCTCAATCGGTTCCTCGAACTTCTCCAAAGATACACTATTTTCTCTCAGTAACGATCATTATTTACTTTACCCAACCATTCTTCATCACCCGAATCAGATCGTACCTTGTAAACCTATCGTCTTCCCTCGGTTATGTAAACACCGGAGTTGTACAAATGGCACATAATCACAGTTCCCATAATCTGCACTTGCCCGAAAAATAGGTACGTGGATTGGCCGCGCCAAAAGCTGGTACTTCCCGAACAGTAGGTACAGGGGTTGCCTTTTCCGGATCACCTTCGAGTTCCTACGAATACACTCCGAGATGGAGCTTCTTAAAAATATACCAGTCTTCTCTGTCAGGAAACTCTAAATTCCAACCATTTGAACCAGTCCATATCATTGCCAGAGTAAACCGATTAGTCTTACTCATAGAGCTCCAAGGCAAGTCTGTTGGTTTATAACTATACAACAGTTCATAGCAGCAATCCCATTTTACATCAAAAGGACTATGGGAGGTATAAGTGAGGATATAATTAAACAAAATACTGGTAAGAGTATTATCACTACAAGAAGGAAAGCTGACAGAGAAGACCAACAAGGTTGTTCTTGGAATACCAACAAGGTTGTTGTAACCCTGAACCCTGTACGCACACGGAGGGTTACGATAACTGATAAGATAGCATTGTCTTAGCAATTAATAGCAATAGGCAACTTAAGTATTCAAATGAATCTAAACTTACGATAACTGATAAGATAGGTATGCACAAAATTGAATTGAATCGAACCTCCACAAATCCGTCTCCAAAATTCACACCATTCTCTGTAAAGCCAACACCAAATTATCTCACAAGTTCACCTACAAATCAACTTAACACATGACTTCATTAGTCTTCTCCATCCTGATATGACAATGACCAAATTGCAAACCTAAAACTACCAATTCTTCTTCTCATAAGTCACCACAGATCCATCTTCTACAAACCTAAATCATCATCAATTGTTGAAATCAAATCAGTTGAAACCCCTAAAATCAATTGAACCCATCTTTGTAACTCAATCACCAACAAAATTCCTATTTAATCTTCAGTTGTTCATCTATTTCTCACCATGAATCAACAACATAAATCTGAATTCTAACCCTATGTTCTTCAGAGCATCAGAATCTATCGATCACAACACTCCTCTCTTACATCTGATTCACCAATCATCAGAAAACAAAGAAGAAAAAGAAGATTAAGATTCAAAACAGGAAACAAAAACTTATAGATCGAATTTTTTAGCCTGGGAAGAAAGATAAAATCTATTTAGATTTATCAATACCTTGAAGTAATGAGGAACCAATACCATTTTCACCGAATCCATCTACCTACTGAAACCCTAATTTCGATCGCCGAAATCCATCAATCGCCATTGATTCAGATTTTTCATATAATAAAGATTGAAACCCTAATTTCTACTTTCTCTATCTCGCTTTACAAGACAAGCAGATGTTAATAAAATAAAAGGAGTAGATAAAACACAAAATATTGAAGAGAATAACGTTTGATCTAGAGATCGACGGAAGAACCTGGGAAGGTTAGAGGTTCCTGTTTATCGCCTCTCTGGCTCGATATTTTCTAAGGAAGAAAAAATAAATGAAATTCATTCTCGAGAGAGGACTTAGGGTTAGATATAATTTTTATGATTAAGGCGCATCTCGAGAATAAAATGAAGGGTAGAGATATTAGATTAGGTATAAACGGTGTAGATGAAACACAATAGTAAGCATGTGAATGGCACGCGCACATACCCCAGGTGTTACAACCCAGGTGTGACCAAGCGTGTGGCTGGCACGCCTAAAAAAAATTCGTAACGGCTGAGGATTGTTACAAATTTTTTAAAATTTCGTAACGGCTGCAGCCTGTTACGAAATTTTCGTAACAGCCATTTGTAACGGGATTTTTGTAACGGCCACAAAGCCGTTACGAATTGTTGTTACTAATCCAGGAATTTGGTGTAGTGGAAGAGCAAGAGGATTGGTAGTTCGCATTTCAAAGTAAAGTCTGGACACCCCAAAGATAACTGCGAAGTAAAAGCATCTCACTTTGAGGATCCCTGAGTTTTTTGATCGCTTCCATTAGTTGAACAGTTTTATGCACCCTGCTCAACAACATATCGCTAATGAAGCCCATATCTAAACTCACTGGACCACCCAAAAGTTTAACACCTTTAGAAGGTCTACCGATGTCCGGGGGGAAAACACCATGTACTGCACTCCTAGGATCAGGGGAAGGCCAAAAGACTTCCGTCATCTTAATATTGAGGTGTAACCCCCTACTTGGTCCTTCATCTTCGATCATACGAAAAGATTTAGCTACCTCCAAGGTATCACCAACAATTGTGCCATCGTCAAGGTACCAGGAGTGCAAATCGAGTTTGCAACTAGAGGCAATAGTCTTCACTAAGGTGTGAAGTGTCAAAGCAAATAACAAGGGACCGATGGGATCCCCTTGTTGCACACAAAGTGCTGAGGACAAGATATATTGGGCATAATAAAACTTAGCAGGATGTAAGTAGCAAAATTCTACCCAGCGAGAAATACCTGGACAATGGATACGCACTTCCTTGATGAGCTGAGACCTGCTCACCATGTTGAAAGCATTAGAAAAGTCAATTAGCAACATTGACATTGTATCCGAATGGCCTTTCATCTCCAACAGGCGGTTTACAGCATGTAAAATACCTTACCCTCCTACCGGAACACCAACCCCGAATTGGTAGTCACCTAAATAAGAAGTCATATCCTTCCCAATAGCAAAAGAAGCTACCTTGGAAACCAATCTACGCCAAACTGTTCCCACCGCAATGGGCCTAAGACCTCCCCTCGGCTTTAGTAATGGCGTCAACGGTGCAGAATCATCGACACAGTAAGTAGACGGTAATCCACATACCGGGTGAAGGTCCGAAGAGCCAACCGATAAGTCGAACCTTTGTCCGTTGAGAATAAATTACCAAGGATCACTTTCTCATGAAGTAGTCTGGCTCTGAGAAGCAAGATAACAATAAGCACGAGTGTCAGCCATGGTATAGATGCCAAGTCCACCATCTCTGATAGGTAAGGTAGTTAATCTCTTCTGTAAAGGACCAAAACCCGCACCATCCCCGATATTAAAAGTCTCGAGATATTGAAATAACCGATCATCAAAGAGATCGGTAGCGAGTTGAAGAGCAAGCAGGATTGGTAGTTCGCATTGCAAAGTAAAGTCTGGACACCCCAAGTACAACTGCGAAGTAAAAGCATCTCACTTTGAGGATCCCTGAGTTTTTTGATCGCTTCCATTAGTTGAACAGTTTTATGCACCCTGCTCAACAACATATCGCTAATGAAGCCCATATCTAAACTCACTGGACCACCCAAAAGTTTAACACCTTTAGAAGGTCTACCGATGTCCGGGGGGAAAACACCATGTACTGCACTCCTAAGATCAGGGGAAGGCCAAAAGACTTCCGTCTTCTTAATATTGAGGTGTAACCCCCTACTTGGTCCTTCATCTTTGATTATACGAAAAGCTTTAGCTACCTCCAAGGTATCACCAACAATTGTGCCATCGTCAAGGTACCGGGAGTGCAAATCGAGTTTGCAACTAGAGGCAATAGTCTTCACTAAGGTGTGAAGTGTCAAAGCAAATAACAAGGGACCGAGGGGATCCCCTTGTTGCACACCAAATCTTTGAGGACAAGATATATTGGGCATAATAAAGCTTAGCCGGATGTAAGTAGCAAAATTCTACCCAGCGAGAAATACCTGGACAATGGATACGCACTTCCTTGATGAGCTGAGACCTTCTCACCATGTTGAAAGCATTAGAAAAGTCAATTAGCAACATTGACATTGTATCCGAATGGCCTTTCATCTCCAACAGGCGGTTTACAGCATGTAAAATACCTTCCCCTCCTACCGGAACACCAACCCCGAATTGGTAGTCACCTAAATAAGAAGTCATATCCTTCCCAATAGCAAAAGCAGCTACCTTGGAAACCAATCTACGCCAAACTGTTCCCACCGCAATGGGCCTAAGACCCCCCCCGGCTTTAGTAATGGCGTCAACGGTGCGCTAGCAATGTATTCGCCTAATTCACTAGGGAATTTTCCAGCCAACCAAAGGTTGACAACCCCCGAAATAGACAAAAGAAAATCATCCGCCACTGCCGCCGCTGCTCCACTAAAGGCATCGACTAAGTGCTGCGCGCGAAGACCATCACGTCCACATGATGTACCTTTAGGGAAGCTTTTAATTGCTCCCAAAATGACCTTAGAACCCACACAAATGGGGTCGGCAAAGTGATATCGTCTATGGGAACCTCGGGAGGTGAGGCCGACGGATGTTTGTCTAGCAGGTCAACATAAGTCTGCTCATCAAAAGGGGCAACACCAGATGAAGATAAAACCCGAATCGCAGCTACAAAATGTCCTGAGTTAATCTTCTTCTGACAAGCGTTGATGGTTGCTGCTTGCTGCTTCTCCACTGCCTTCTTCTCGTCATCTTTCTTAGACCCCCAACGAAGCGGCTGTTGAAGCAATCTCTTCACTAATGTGAAACATCCATTGGGCTATTTCCAAACATCAAGAGCTTGGAGAATTGCCGCCACCTGCAGTTTCTTACGGCTGCTGGATTTCCGCTCAGCTGAGTTCTTAGGTTGGTACAACGACAGGGTACAAATTGGGAGAAGTAGAAGGCGAAGCCAACCTGTTAAGGAGGAGGGACAAGCAAGAACACGGTCGAGGCAAGCTTTAAGGGCTCTCGAAAAAGCAAGCCGAAATTTATGTGGGATGCAGTTAACAGTAAGGAAATTACGCTGAAACACAATATTGAGCAGTTCGGTAGAGAGAACCTCTACGTCGTCACTGCCATCATTCCTTGGAGAAGTATCACCCTCCGTAACAGCATCTACCAAAGCTACGACCTGCACCTCATCTGGCATGATCAATCTGTGTATCGGAAAATCCGCTCCGTCCCCATTGAGAGGCCCTTGAATGAAATCATGCATAGCTCCTTCTCGTCCTTTACAGGATTTCGACCAAGCATGTACGTAAAGAAACTTGCTGCACAACCACATGCGCAAGCTGAATAGAACAGTCTCCATTCCTCGGTACACAGATAAGTCATTCGCAAGCATATTTCGAACCATATCTTTGCTGGCTTCTGATACAAGGTGTTTGTCATGAAAATGTTTCAAAAACGACCCCTTGGCGTAGCCTCTACCATGAACCCCGTCTCTGCAACTATGAATGCTCTTGAATGGGCAATGACAAACGTTATCCCGAGCACCAACTGCTGTTGAAGAAGGTAACAGTGTGGTTTGCGGTGTTGCTTGGGAAGAAGATCGAGTAATCCTAGACATGATAACTGAGGAAACGAAAAAGGGTGCAAAACCCTAAAAGAAAACCCAGCAAAGAACCCTAAATAAAAACCGAAAACAATAACACAATCGAAGGAAAACAAAATGAAAAAATTAAAAACGTGGAAAAGAAATCGATTGGAAAGTCAAAACACTATCGAATCTGAACGAACTCATGTTGAAACCGAGATTGGAATGATTTTCCAATCACCGGAATGAGTCGTCGGCGTGAAAACATGAAAGAGAAAAAAACTTTGAGGATTCGAACTCATGTTGAAACCAAGATTGGAATTATTATTATTATTATTATTATTATTATTATTGGATAAATATTATTACATGAAACTAATTGGAAGCCTAACAAGCTAAGCTCCAACGACATACTACTACATTAATTGAACAGGTTGCTGTGCTAACCTACCAGCGAGCCTCATGGGTAACCTAGCCAAGAGAGCCGAAACGGCGGGAGGGGGGATGAGATTGTGTCACAAGGGGCGCAAGCTAACACAACCTTCCATGTTAATTCCTGCAATATTACGCCATTGGGGACTCGAACCTGGGACCACCTGAAGCGCATTAAACTTTGGGGAACGGGGATGACCAGCTGATCTAGGGCACGTTCTTAGACAGATAGGGGGGGCTAAGATTGTGTCACAAGGGGGCAAGCTAACACTACCTTCCATGTTATTATTATTATTATTATTATTATTATTATTATTATTATTATTATTATTATTATTAAAGATTGCCTCCAGGGGCTTTTATTAAAAAAAATCAAAGTCATTTTGTACATGAATGGGCGGGAGTCGGGCAACAATTTGTGCTCCAACGCCCTTATTATTATTATTATTATAATTTGTGCCTCGTGGGCTTTTATTATTATTATTATTATTATTTAAAAGAGTTTATTAAATTTTTTATTTTTATTTTTGGATAAGTATTATTACATGAAACTAGTTGGAAGCCTAACAAGCTAAGCTCCAACGACATACTACTACATTATTATTATTATTATTATTATTATTATTATTATTATTTTTTACTTTAATTTATTTTAGATCATTATTATTACATGAAACTAGTTGGAAGCCTAACAAGCTAAGCTCCAACGACATACTACTACATTAATTGAACAGGTTGATGTGCTAGTCTACCAGCGGGCCTCATGGGAAACCTTGCCAAGGGGAGCCGAAACGGCGGGGGGGGGCGAGATTGTGTCACAAGGGGGGCAAATTAACACTATCTTCCATGTTAATTCCTGCAATATTACGCCATTGGGGACTCGAACTTGGGACCTCCTGGAGCGCATTAAACTTTGGGGAACGGGGATGACCAGCTGAGCTAGGGGCCCGTTCGTATTAATTATTATTATTATTATTATTATTATTATTATTATAATAATAATAAATCATTATTATTACATGAAACTAGTTGGAAGCCTAACAAGCTAAGCTCCAACGACATACTACTACATTAATTGAACAGGTTGATGTGCTAGTCTACCAGCGGGCCTCATGGGAAACCTTGCCAAGGGGAGCCGAAACGGCGGGAGGGGGGGGATTGTGTCACAAGGGGGGCAAATTAACACTACCTTCCATGTTAATTCCGGCAATATTACGCCATTGGGGACTCGAACCTGGGACCTCCTGGAGCGCATTAAACTTTGGGGAACGGGGATGACCAGCTGAGCTAGGGGCCCGTTCTTATTATTATTATTATTATTATTATTATTATTATCTCTTTTATAGATCATTATTATTACATGAAACTAGTTGGAAGCCTAACAAGCTAAGCTCCAACGACATACTACTACATTAATTGAACAGGTTGATGTGCTAGTCTACCAGAGGGCCTCATGGGAAACCTTGCCAAGGGGAGCCGAAACGGCGGGGGGGCGAGATTGTGTCACAAGGGGGCAAATTAACACTATCTTCCATGTTAATTCCCGCAATATTACGCCCATTGGGGACTCGAACCTGGGACCTCCTGGAGCGCATTAAACTTTGGGGAACGGGGATGACCAGCTGAGCTAGGGGCCCGTTCTTATTATTATTATTATTATTATTATTATTATTATGGAAAAACGGTATTACATAGAATCAGATTGAGGGGTTGGAAGGCGAGCAACAAGTTGTGCCCCCACACCTTTCGAATAATAATTCCCAACCTATAAAAAAAGAGAACTGCCTAAGTTGTTATTAGCGTCATGAGCAAATCATACAATTCTTGATCTTTTCAAAAGAACGGTAATATCGTCTCCCAGTTCCCTAGCGACAGAAAGCTAACACACTAAATCCATATCCATGTGTCAAACAATTAAAGCATATTTATTCCGTTTTGCAGTAATAGCGACAGCGATGGCATGACCGGCGTAAAGTTGCGATACCCATTCCCGGCAGGGGCGACACGCCGTTGACATCAAAGCAAACATCACGTCCGTTTTCCCGATTTGTAGATTAGAATGTCACCGGTCGCTGAGCATTACCATTGTTCGAAAGACAACCAACAACAACTTCTTTCCGCGCCGCTACATTTGCTTTGTAGCACAAATCGGCAAAAAGATCACGTACCAAGTCGTGTCTGAATTTAAGACCGATGTCACTTGCGCAATGTAACGCATGGTCGCCGAAGCGATCCATTGGTCATTGCAGAGGCACACAAACTATCCTCGTCGAATAAGGGTATCCCGAGGCGATATTGAAGTACAGACCGGAATTGACGAGGACCTATTGCTTGATTGAGGCCGTCGATGGGAATGGCTTTGAGGTAATCTTGGGCGTTGGCTATTCTATTGCATTGCACGGGATGGAGTCTCGGAATCGACATGGAGAATGTGCGTGGAATCTCACGTTTAACGGCATCAAAGAATATAGTTGCGAGAGAATGCATGGGCTGTGGGGCAATTTCTTTGATGTCGAAAGTGGGAGATAGACCACACACCCTTGAGTAGTGATCGAGAGCAAGTCGGTAATGAGGGCTAAGGCCGGAGGTCGTAGAGTTACCGAGTATGGTGCGGCTGAGAGGTTGGGTCTGGTAGCATGATGCAAGATAGCGGTATTGGGTGGTGTCTTGCATGGTGTATATTCCAAGACCCCGTCGCTGATCGGTAGTGTGGCAATCCGATGTTGGAGTGGTCCGTATCCGCACCATCGGCCGCAATCAAATACCTTAAGAACAACAGCAGTAATCGATCGAAACGAGATGTAGCTGCTCAAGTGCATCGGGGGTGAGTCGTACGCATTGCGAAATACAACTTCGATACGCCAAAGACAGCTACGAACCAAGAAGAGTTCACTCGAGGGTCCTTCGAAGTTTTGATACGATCCATTAGTTGAATAGTTTTATCGACCTGGTTAAGGCCGGATCATTTGCAAGATTGCATATTCAAAGCTAACGGGACCTCCAAGCAATCGGACACCTCCAAAGATTTACGCCAATATTCGTAGGAAAGACATCACAAAGCTAAACTACGAGGATCCATAGTTGGCCAGAATAGTTCTGTTTTGTAGATGTTCAAGCGGAGACCTCGACACTGGCCCTCGTCCTGTATGATTTTCAGGGCTTTAGAGACTTCTAAAGTATCACCAGCTATTGTTCCGTCATCAAGGTACCAATTTGTGGAGGTCTAGGGTGCATTGTGTTGCAATCTTACAAACCGGTGGGTGTAGAGCCAAGGAAAATAGAAGTGGACCGAGTGGATCGCCTGCTGGACACCCCCGGGAGGAAGAAAGAGTATATTCATTGTAGTACAATGCGCCGGCTTGGCGTAACAGAACTCAACCCAGCGTGAGATGCTTGGGCATCTGTCCCTGACCTCTTTGATTAACACAGACCTGTCTACAATGTTAAAGGCATTAGTGAAGTCGATGAGTAGCATCGACATGTTGTCCGAGATCCTTTAACCTCTAGCATTTACGATTGGCGGCGTGCAAAATCCCTTCTCCTCCGCATGGGATACCAACCCCAAACTGATGGTTGCCAAGGTAGTTAGACATATCTTTGCATACAGCAGATGCCGCAAGCTTGGAACAAAGACGTCGCCATATCGTGCCAACAGCTATTGGTCGAATACCGCCACCAGGTTTGAGGATTGGTGTCAGTGGCGCGCTCGCGACAAACTCACCTAGGGCCGGAGGACACGCACCTGAAAGCCACAGATTAACAACATTGGTGATTGATATAAGCAAGGCTTCTGAGACGGCGGCAGCAGCACCACTGAGGGCATCCAAAAGATGTTGCGCTCTGAGGCCGTCGCGACCACAGGATGTACCCTTCGGGAAGCCTTTCACTGCCTTCAAAACTGCTTGAACGTCCACAGAAGTAGCGGCTACTTCAATGTTTCCAATAGGTATGGTTGGGGGTGGCGCAGGGGGGGTGTTTCTCTCGTAAACCATGTAGCGTGTCGAGATTGGATGGTGCAACACCATTAGAAGAAAGAATACGTATTGCGGCTGTATAATGCCCATAGCTAAGCTTCTTTTTACAGGCCTGCACGTTAGTTTTAGTCTTAGTTGGTCGCTTCTTCTGATGTTGCTCAGATTCCTTGTGCTGCTTATACGCGTCAAGTAATCTCTCAGTAATTTTAAGACACCCACCAGGCTGTTCCCACTCAACTATAGCTTGGTTAATTGCATTGGTTTGTAATCTCTTCCGCGCTCCGGACCTCTCCTCATTAGTGTTTTTAGGCATGTACATGTTCAGGGTGCAGATCGGGAGCAATAGTAAATGAATCCAAGCAGTTAAATCAGATGGTTTGGCGGATACCTTATCCAGGGTCGCTTTCAATGTACGTGAGAAATTCAGTCTGCATTGCGGAGGGATGCTGGCAACAGTTGTTATTTGATGCTGGTAAGCCTTATCGAGTAGTTCCAGGGACAGTCCCACAGCTTCGTTTGTAGGGATACCAGAATCATTGGTGGCTGGGTTGACAGGTTTGTCAATTCCATGTATTAGGAAGTCAGCATTCCTACCATTGAAAGGTCCTAGGAGGATATCTCCATTATGAGGTCTACACGGTCTCTTCCATGATTGAAGGCGCATACAAGGACTGCATAACCACATCTGCATTTGGTTGAGTAATCGTTCCAAGGCCAAGTAAACACTCAACTCGGTACATATTCGTTCCCTGCAGACATTCTTACATGCTTCAGATGGCCAGTGACGATCTTGAATGTGCTTGATGATTGACGTTTTAACATACCCTCTACCATTAACTCCATTACCGCATTCATCATAGTTTCTGAACGGGCATTGGACCAAAGTAGCATCTGCGAATTCACAAGGCATGGAAGAAGGTTGTGAAGAGGAGCAACCAGGCACATCAAACTGGCCTGAAGCATCTATCGATGGCTGGGAGGAAGATGTAGAAGACCTGGTTCTCGGCATTGTTGCAATGGCATCAATAACCGTAGGAACCGTCGCTGGAGGGATGCGTTAGGGTTATGGATTAGGGCAAAGGGGATGTCACTAGAATGGGAATGATGAGAGGAATCTACTGGTGTGATCGGTGAAAAGGACTGTGAAGTGCAGGTGGGCGAGAAGAAGAAAATCAATTCGAGGCTTTCAATCGCCTGAATTGTCGCCAGAGAGAGAGAATAATTATTATTATTATTATTATTGGATAACGATTATTACATTAACTAGTTGGAAGCCTAACAAGCTAAGCTCCAACGACATACTACTACATTATTATTATTATTATTATTATTATTTTAGGAAATACCAATTGGTCTTACAAATAATATATTAGATAGAGTCTAGTCCAATTGACCCAGTCAATTGTTTGTTTGGTCCTATTTGGTAGTATAAATTATAGTTTGGTCCTAAAAATTATAGTTTGGTCCTACGTTGATGTCATCATGTAGTGGTAGAAATACCCTTATATTATTATTTGGTCCTAGAAAATAATGGTTTGGTCCTAAGGTGACCATATATATACAAAAATCAATAGCAAATAATCTCATTCTGAGATTTACTTTCTCTCTCTCTTCTTTTTTAAATCTAGTTTTTCTTTCCTCTCATTTTTTTCTTTGCTGATGTTGATAATGATGATGGCGAAATTGTTCCGCCATGATTAACGTGTTTCCTGAAAGTGAAGATTTTCTTGATAAAACACCAAGACGAAGAAAGTGATTTACGAGGAACTGACTATTAGTTAGTTGGTGATGAAGAAAGTTAAAAAAGCAAGAAAGATGTGAGGAAGAGACATGGAATGATGATGAGAGAAGAATGAAATGAAAGATGAAAAGAAGGAAAAGAGGATCGAGATTGGTGGGTGGACGTGGCAGAGAGGAGGAGGAGGAGAAGAAAGAATAAAGAATAATGTTTGTGTCAGGGAAAGATTTATGAAGAAGATTCGGTGGATGCCAAATCTTACTGTTTAATGTTTATTCATTTCTCACCGCTTTAACTTCCGATTTATCGTTTTGTCGTCAGTATCTTTGTTTTTTTGAAGACGACGATGTTCTTCTTGCTTGTTGAAGACGTCGAAGAAGATGAAGATGATGCTTCTGATGTTTTTATATGGAGTTCATTCCAAAAATGAAGTCTGGTTTGTATAGGTTTTTATACGGACTTCATTTCTAGAATGAAGTCTGTTTTTTTAGGTTTTTATATGGACCTCATTTCTGAATGAAGTCTGTTTTTTTAGGTTTTTATATGGACTTCATTTCTGGAATGAAGTCTGTTTTTTTTAGGTTTTTATATGCACTTCATTTCTGGAATGAAGTATATTTTTTAGGTTTTTTTATATGGACTTCATTTCGGAATGAAGTTTCGTTTTTTTAAGTTTTTATATGGACTTCATTTTCTGGAATGAAGCCTGTTTTTTTTAGGTTTTTATATGGACTTCATTTCTGGAATGAATTCTGTTTTTTTAGGTTTTTATATGGACTTCATTTCTGGAATGAACTGCTACAAGAAAATAAGTAAAAATTAACACGGAAGGGTACTTTTGTCAGTTTAATATTTTTATATGGACTTCATTTCTGGAATGAAGTCTGTTTTTTAGGTTTTTATATGGACTTCATTTCTGGAATGAAGTCTGTTTTTTTAGGTTTTTATATGGACTTCATTTTCTGGAATGAAGCCTTTTTTTTAGGTTTTTATATGGACTTCATTTCTGGAATGAAGTCTGTTTTTTTAGGTTTTTATGTGGACTTCATTTCTGGAATGAACTGTTACAAGAAAATAAGTAAAAATTAACACGAAAGGGTACTTTTGTCAGTTTAATATTTTAAATAATTATGGACCAAACAGTAAAGATGTTTTCCTAAAGGACCAAACAGACATGGGCCCACCTAAAAAAGGTCCAAACGTTATTTTTCCCTTTTTTTTTTTTTTTTTTTGAGAGAGATACTTTGTCCTCCCCTGGTCGAGTTTTGTAACATGTATTCTTTGAGCAGCTATCCTGTCTTTCTTCAATAAATCTTCATTTTACTGATAAAAAAAAAAACAAAAAAAACAAGGGTGTTAGCTATCAATAGTGGAACTATAGCAGCATACCAAGTGGAGCCTTAGTTTTAGGAAATTTGCAGACGTAGGTAGGTAAGGAGTTAGCCTGGTTTTCTAACTTTATTTTTTTCAACTTTGTGCGATCTGATATAATTAATATAAAAAAACTTCATCAAAACTCCATCTTCAATAGATCTAGTTTGCTTGGTTGGACTTGTGACCCTTGTGGGTCACATATATATGTTGCTTTACTGGTCCAAGCCATCTGAAAAGCCCATATCAGTCTCTGTTGTTTACAAAACCACCAAATGATTCATCTGTGAAGCACAAGATAGTGGTTAAAAAATGTTGGAAAACCAGGAGATGCAATTAGCAGTGTTAATTAAGGTTAACAGTTCAACATCCTGAAAATTCAAAAAAAAAAAAAAAATTGATGCATGAGAATTCAGTTCTATTTTCCCGTGCTACCTGCTATTATTGAGACATGAAAGGTCTTGTCATGGAATGTGTACAATATGTACTTTTTCCTAGGTATTCACTGTTTCAACATAATTGAACGTCGTTTTTAGAATACAAGGTCGTGCACATTCCAAGACTATAAGGTTTACCATAGGACACATTACACTCTATATGTATAGGGGTGTAAAGATGTGAGGGCTTGAGGCGGTAAGTTTTAGGACGTCGGCACTCGGCAGTTCACATGTTGAAGGGTATATGGCACTTTTTAGAGTTACTTGGTTTTCTCCCAAAAAGAAACCTAAAACTAACCCTCTTTAGCTTCTCCTCCCTCCCAGTTCCATTGCAGCACCACCATTCCAAATTTCCAACAACTACTTCTCTCTCACTCATACTCCGTCACCACCACTTTTGTTCTTTTTGTCTATAGTTACTATGTTCTGCACGATGTACCTTTGATCAACCATCCACCCTTAGATCTAGAACTGAAAAGTCTCACAATTAAGCTTTCTTAAGTTACAGAGAAGAAGCAGATATGGGTTTTGCTCGTATGGCTATTTTGATCATTTTCTAGTACTGCTAATTTGTTGAAGGATAACCGGATAGAGTACCAAGTTTCTTCGCATTTGATTTTGTTTCTCAAGATTTTGATCTATGAGAAGAAGCAATCGTTACATCCGTGAATCTTTGTTTCCAATTACAAATATATGAATATGTGCTGAAATTTCGGATCAAATACAGGTCAATGGGTTGGAGAAATGAAGATCGAATCCGAACAATTAATAGCTTCAATCTACCATGGTGCCCCTACAATAATTTTTGATTTGTCTATATGTACATATGAAAATTAGGGAAAAATGGGAATAATGATTTTCAGATTCATAGATTACCATTTAGCCTTCAAATATATATTTTCACTTTTATTTTCACGTTATAATGTTAAGGGTAAGATGGTCCGAGAAAATTTGCGGCTTCGGTTTGCTACTGAAGGAGAGTTGGCTTTATATAATAGAATAGAATAGATCTAAGCAAGTAGAAATTTGGCAGGTGATTACAAAAGTACATTATATAATATGCTGAAAAAGACGTTATTCCAACAATTTGCAAGCTTTCAGAAAAAAAATAGTTTGTAAAATAAATTGTTCCCTGACGTAGGGTTTTTGGAAATTCTAGTGAAAAATGCCGGTAGGTGGAAAATATGAACTAATATACTTGCTACTAGTCAAGATATCAACATGTGGATATGGTAAAGAAAAGTAATTAACTGCTCCTAACAATATTAAAGAGACAACTTGCTACCTGTACATAGACGGTCGGCAGCTTGAGAACTATGAGACCAACACAATTTACTCAACTATTACTATACTCGTTTGATGATATGATAGAAATGTGATTTTCAGATTCATAGATTACCATTTAGTCTTCAAATATATATTTTCACGTTATAATGTTAAGGGTAAGATGGTCCGGAAAATTTGAAGCTTCAGTTTTGCTACAGTAAGGAGAGTTGGCTTTATATAATAGAATAGAATAGACCTAAGCAAGTAGAAATTTGGCAGGTGATTACAAAAGTACATTATATAATATGCTGAAAAAAACGTTATTCCAACAATTTGCAAGCTTTCAGAAAAAAATAGTTTGTAAAATAAATTGTTCCCCGACGTACGGTTTTTGGAAATTCCAGTGAAAAATGCCGGTAGGTGGAAAATATGAACTAATATACTTGCTACTAGTCAAGATATCAACATGTGGATATGGTAAAGAAAAGTAATTAACTGCTCCTAACAATATTAAAGAGACAACTTGCTACCTGTACATAGACGGTCGGCAGCTTGAGAACTATGAGACCAACACAATTTACTCAACTATTACTATACTCGTTTGATGATATGATAGAAATGTGATTTTCAGATTCATAGATTACCATTTAGTCTTCAAATATATATTTTCACTTTTATTTTCACGTTATAATGTTAAGGGTAAGATGGTCCAGAAAATTTGCAGCTTCAGTTTTGCTACAGTAAGGAGAGTTGGCTTTATATAATAGAATAGAATAGACCTAAGCAAGTAGAAATTTGGCAGGTGATTACAAAAGTACATTATATAATATGCTGGAAAAAAACGTTATTCCAACAATTTGCAAGCTTTCAGAAAAAAAATAGTTTGTAAAATAAATTGTTCCCTGACGTAGGGTTTTTGGAAATTCTAGTGAAAAATGCCGGTAGGGTGGAAAATATGAACTAATATACTAGCTACTAGTCAAGATATCAACATGTGGATATGGTAAAGAAAAGTAATTAACTGCTCCAAACAATATTAAAGAGACAACTTGCTACCTGTACGTAGACGGTCGGCAGCTTGAGAACTATGAGACCAACACAATTTACTCAAATATTACTATACTCGTTTGATAATATGATAGAAATGTGATGGGCTAGCTGGGTCAAGGGGTTAAAACTTTACTCCTGCATTGGGCTGCTGCCGCGGAAAAAAGAGTTCATGCCAACTTTACTTGATCTATTCTTGAAGATTGGGAGAATCTATTTGTGTAATATAGTGTTTTCTCTCTTCTTCTTTTTTCTACATCTGGTAGGCTCGTGTAATTTCCTTTATTCTAATATATCCTCTTTTCTGATTAAAAAGAAAAAAAGCTGGGTCAAGTGGTGTGCATCCTCTGTGTGTGATTGTGAACATGTCTGGTTTCTGGATTTATAGTGGTGTGTATGATGCAACTGGTAGTTCGCAAACCAACTACGCAACCGAACAGTGATTTGTCACATACTACTTTCGTTATTAAAAAAAAAAGATAATACGACTTTTTCATTTTATCCTAAAAATAGACCAAACTGAAAAGGTGATATCATCTCTTCTATTTTTTAAACCAAGGGAGAATTAAATTCTCCTAATTGCTATAGGGATCTCGTGAGCCAAACTCAGTTTACATGCAAAACCAAGTGATAATGTAGATTGAATGAAGCTTCATACATTGTGGATTCCTCCGATTAGTTACTTTGCGAGGCATTTAAATTTATTCTCAAAATTTGAGCCCTACAAAGGAACAACTCGTTTTATTCAATCCCCGCCTAGGATAAAGATGGACAGAAAGTAACCAACAAAAAATTTTCTCCATCAACACCAAAAAGGAGCGAAAGAGTTACTTTTTTGGGCTTTTTGATAAAGTACCCTTACACTTTCATTTTACACTAAAAAACTAGGGTTATTTAGCGTTTGGTACCCAGCAAATGTCCAACACCTAACTTTGGTACCCAATATTTTTATTTGAAATATTATCGGTTGGTATATTGACCAGTCAGAATAAACCATTGACTTAACACACCCTGATTTTGAATAATTAAAATTAATTAAACAAAATAAAAAAATACTACCTCCGTCCCACTATTAGTTGACCTAGCAACACAATTTAGAAACGATTTATCTCTCAAATTATACCACGGATATTCGTAAATTTTATATCATTGAAAAGCATTTTAAAACATTTACATAACGGATATAAACATGAGTATCAAATTATATAAAATCAATTACTAATGGGACAAAATTAAAAAACAAATAGGTCATCTAATAGTGGGACGGAGGGAGTAATATTTTATTTGGTCATCAATTGCAATTTCGCAACATCAAAAGGTTATCCTCCTCCTATATAAACAACGGCATGAGCAACATAATTTTCATAGTAAACTCAAAAACATTTCGAAACATTTCAAAAGAAAGAAAGAAAGCCATGGCTGCTGCTAAGTTTAGTATCAAAACTACATCATCATTCTTCCTAGTTCTGTGTTTAACTGTGTTTACTTTTCCATGCTTTGCTGATCCCGACGAGCTACAAGACTTCTGTGTTGCTGATTTGAACGCTACGACTACTCTGAATGGATTCCCTTGCAAGCCAGTCTCTGAAGTTACATCTAGTGATTTCTTCTATAGTGGCTTGATGAATGAAGCGAGCACAGACAATCCCTTGGGTCTTGGAATGAAAGTAGGTAATGTTAACAACTTCCCGGGGTTAAACACCCTTGGACTTTCGGTAAACCGAGCCGACTTCGCAATTGGTGGAATTATTCCATTGCACACACACCCTCGAGCAAGTGAATCTATTTTTGTCATAAAAGGGCAAGTCCTTGTCGGGTTCATAAGTACTACTAACGTTTTGTACTCGAAGGTTCTGAAAGTTGGAGAGTTGGCTATTATTCCTAAAGGACTAGTTCACTTTTCAAAGAACGTTGGATCGGGGAAGGCTACAGTGCTAGCTATTTTTAATAGTCAACTGCCTGGAACTGCAATACTTGGTAATACCATCTTTGGTTCTAACCCAGCAATTCCTGATGATCTTTTGGCTAAGAACTTCCAGGTTGATGAAAAAGTCATTGCCACCATAAAGTCTAAATTTGGTAACTAAACAAAATACTCCCTCCGTCCCACTATTAGATGACCTAGTTGAAGTTTGCACAATTCTTAAGGCAATGAATGAAATGAGTGTTTTTAAGTATATTTTACAGCTATACCCTTATGGATAATAATTTGTAAAATTTAGAAATCATTTATCTCTCAAACTATGCCATAGATTTTCGTAAATTTTGTACCGTTGAAAATCATTTTAAAACACCTACGTAATGAGTATAAACATGAATATCAAATTATACATATTTCTTATGATACCGATAATCAATCAAAAGGGTAGTTTTAGAGATATCCCCTTGATTAGTGAAATAGGTCAACTAATGATGGGACAAGATCTTAGACCAAGTAGGTCATCTAATAGTGGGACGGAGGGAGTATGTAATTGTAAACAGTATTTGTATCCGATTGTTTGTAATAAGGGACTCATTGTCCAATTGCTCCTGTACTTATGAACTAAATTTCCTGATTTGGGTTTCTTAAATATTGCGATTGTAGGAGTCATGCACCGAGTTTTTGTGAAAATTCCATGGCATAGAGAGGAGTGTGAGAGAGGCTATATTACTAACACTCTTACTGATTTTTCATCAAACATTCAAGAACCTTTAGATAGGCATTAAATGAACAAACCCTAACCAAATACTCTTAACTTATAGGACTCATGACGTACATCCTTGGACTAAATCTGTTGGAATATATGTCACCTACCACGAGGAGATGGAGGCGGGCTGTTTAGAAGACCAAGTATGTGGAAGAATAAGTCGTAGAAGATATATCTCCAGCCAAGATAGTTATCTAGGTTAGGTTTTTTGTTTATCCTATTCTCCTATAAATAGGAACATCTATGTAACTGTAAATCTTATCTCACTGAGTATTGAGATCTCTAAATATAATCCACCCCTATGGGGTTTCATAGTGGACGTAGGCAAGTGACCGAACCACTCTAATCTTTGTGCTCTTTCCCTCTGACTTACCATTCATATTTTATGAAAATCTAAAACAAACTGTAACCATAATTTATTTAAATTTAAATCTCCTAAAAATTAGATTCAACATATTTTGAATTATTTCCAGCAGTTTTTCATTTATACCGGTAGAGTCTAAAATTTGGGGTCATGCAATTTCCTCAAACGATAACAAAATTATACTTGGGTCTAAAATTATGAATCACCACCATCATCTACCTTTGTCATTGATATGTTTTTATAACCCAGTCAAACTTTTGTATTTGGGATGTATATATAAAATGTTAAGTGCTTATTGCAATTTCAAAAAGAACGCGAAATTGGGGGATATAAAAAGAAATTGGGGGATATAAGAAAAGGACAAAAACTGGATCCAGATATCAATTCGAGGTCACCCTTTATTTAAGAATTTTACGTAATACCTAATCTACCCCTCACTAATCAGGATTGATGATTAATAATAATTAGTAAAATCATAAGATTTTTTTTAAATGATTAGTGTGTGTTTTATTTGAATTTGGGTTAGTGAGGTGAGAGTCGAAGGAGGGAAAAATATTTTGAGAGAGAAATTTTTTTGGGGAAAATGGAGGATGATTGTGAAGAGAGAATTGTTGCTGCGGAATCTTTAGCTCAACTACAACAAGAGCATATCTTGAATCTTCAGCTAACGACAATAACTCTCAATTGCAACTCTTTGTTGAGCCAATACCCTTGAATGATGATTTGGACGAGTATGGAGAGTTTCTTGAAGAACCAACACAAGAAAGTAAACTTGCACACAACATAGTAGCATCCCCAACACACAGGTAAAGCTGCTAAGATGTTGAAATATCGAATTTTTTCTTTAAACCCGCCATTTTTTCAACTGAAATATCTAGGTGCCGGCATGGTAGTTGTATGAATCTCATGCCGGTAGTCAGGGTACCGGCATGGTATTCATACTACGACCATGCCGGTAGACCGATATCCCCCATTTTGAATATTGATCCGGCATAGCATTCTTCTAAAAAATTATGCCGGTACGCAGTTAACCTTTTTACCTACCAAGAATATATTACGGAATATTCAACCGGCATGGTTTCATTGATAGGTTACCATGCCGGTACTGCATGAAAAACATACAGGAAACAGTACCATCCCAAACCTAAAACCGACATTGAAACTTAATAAACATCAACGCCGGAACTGGGTACCGGCGTGGTATCATCAATATCGATAATGCCGGCACCAAAACCGGCGTTCAATATCAATTATTGTCAATGCCGGAATTTTGTACCGGCTTGGGACATTAGATTACGAGAATGCCGACACCCGTGATTCCGGCGTTGTTTTCTAATGAAACATTTATGCCGGAATAGGTTTCAAATTTGGTTTTCCGTTTTGGTTAACTTAGACTATGCCGGAACACTGGTCGAGCATGCCGGTACTGGTTTCCGGCATAGTCTTTTAATTTTGTTTGGAACTAATTTTCATTCGATCTTTAGGTGGTGACATATATTTATCCAACAAATGCAAAGACGCTTTATCTTTAGATCTTTACAGTGCTAAATTGCTAATTAAGGTTAACAAGTTCAACATCCTGAAAATGCAAAAAAATAAATAATTTGATGCATGAGAATTCAGTTCTATTTTCCCGTGCTACCTGCTATTACAGAGACATGAAAGGTCTTGTCATGGTCCTCATGGAATGCGTACAATATGTACTTTTTCGTAGGTATTCATTGATTCAACGGATTGCCTCATCTCCAAAGGCCCGTACGTTACTGGTGAGGATATTTTCATAATTTTGGTTCATTGCGAAAGCTCTATGTGACATAGACAACATAGTTGAACGTTCGTTTTACCATTAGAATATCTAAGCAAGTAGAAATTTGGCAGGTGATTACAAAAGTACATTATATAATATGCTGAAAAAAACGTCATTCCAGCAATTTGCAAGTTAACAGAGCACTGAATAATATTTTGTTCATCTGTCAGAAAAAAATTGGAGTGGTATAATAAATTGTTCCCTAACGTAGGGTATTTGGGAATTCTAGTGAAAAATGCCGGTAGGGTGGAAAATATGAACTAACATACTAGCTGCTAGTCAAGATATCAACATGTGGATATGGTAAAAAAAGTAATTAACTGCTCCTAACAATATTAAAGAGACAACTTGCTACCTGTACATAGACGGTCGGCAGCTTGAGAACTATGAGACAGTACAACACGATTTATTCAACTATTAATACACTCATTTGATAATATGATAGAAGAAATGTGATGGGCTAGCTTAGAGGTGTAAAACGTCTTGGCCCTAAGACAGCCTAAGACACGAAATCGCGTGCTTCACGTGCCATGTGCCGTCTTTGTGATGTGCCAATGATTTAAACGTGTTGTGTCGTGTTGTGCTTTATTAGTAGAAAGCTAAGCACAACACAACACATGGGCACAACACACGAATAAACGTGATGTGCCGTGTTAGCACACGTGTTATAAATAATTTGAAATCACTTAATGTATACATTATTTGGACATTATCACGAGAATTTAAATAGACAACATATCATTTGAAATTTTTTCAAGTAAACTTAACAAGTTTTATTCAATAAAAACAAATAACCCATAAAATATAAAATTTGATCATTGTCATGTAAATTAATTTTCTAGTCAAATATAGGTAACGACATTATAACAACGATATTGGAATATATTTTTCAAATATTTAGGTATTATATGTGTTGGTATAAAAATAAGCCAACATAAAATGCCAATAACTAGCTAGAACAGTGACTCTTTTGTGAAATATATACAAAATGTGATGTATTATGCCTTGTTACATGGTATACTTGTGCATGCTATGACGTGCTTTCTTAACGTGCTGTGCTGGGATGTGCCACGTGCTTATCCGTGTCGCGTGTTGTGCCGTGCTACTGTGCCGATTAGGCTAACCCAACACAACCCATGAAACTAACGTGCTGGGCCGTGCTGGGCTAAATCACGTGCTGGGCTAGGCTGGGCTCAGATTTTAGCGTGTTGTGATGGGATGTGCTCGTGCTGGCACAATCCAATTTACACCTCTAAGCTAGCTGGGTCAATGGGTTAAAACTTTACTCCTGCATTGGCATGGGCTGCTGCTGCGGGGAAAAGAGTTCATGCCAACTTTACTCGATCTATTCTTGAAGATTGGGAGAATCTATTTGTATAATATAATGTTTTCTCTCTTCTTTTTTTTTCTACATCTGGTAGCCTCGTGTAATTTCCTTTATTCTAATATATCATCTTTTCTGATAAAAGAAAAAAGCTGGGTCAAGTGGTCTGCATCCTCTGTGTCCGATTGTGAACATGTCTGGTTTCAGGATTTAAAGTGGTGTATGATGCAAACCAACTACGCAACCGAACAGTGATTTGTCACATACTACTTTCGTTCATAAAAAAAAAATAGTGCCACTTTTTCATTTTATTCTAAAAATAGACCAAATTAAAAAGGTGATATTATTATTAATTATTATTTTAAACGAAAGGAGTATTAAATTATCCTAATTGTTATACAGATCCCGCAAGCCAAACTCAGTTTACATACAAAACCAAGTGATAATGTAGATTGAATGAAGCTTCATACATTTGTGGATTCCTGAAATTACTTACTTTGTGAGGCATTTAAATCTATTCTCAAAATTTCAGCCCTAGGAAGGAACAACTCGTTTTATTCAATCCCCACCTAGGATAAAGATGGACAGAAAGTAACCAACAAAAAATTTTCTCCATCAACACCAAAAAGGAATGTAAGAGTTACTTTTTTTTGTTTAAGAGTGAAAGGGAAACGTTTTTGTTTTTGTTTGCTTTTTTTATCTCGAAAAAAAGCATACTTAATTGGCGGAGATGTTAAAAAAATAACCTAACTTACTCATTTGGAACTAAAAAAAGTATTTATATCCTTTTGTGGGGTGGATGGCTATATTTTTGGATTTCATTATTACTTTTCATGAGCGTTGTTTTCATCCTCTATTATCTAAACATACTTAATTTATGGGTCTTGTTAACTTGTATACCCGTATACATATTAAGGTTCATTAAAATAATAATTTTTTGCATTGTAAACAAGAATTATTTGTTTTATTGCATTGAAAACAGTAATTCTTTACATTGGGAACAAAAATTGTTGTTTTTAGTGCAAGAAAAACTAATTTCTAATAGAATAAGATAAAAACACACAATTTCCAAAGAAATAAAATAATTCTTTATTAAACCTTAACATGTATACGGGTATACAAGTTAACAAAAGCCATTTTGTATATATATATATTGCTTGGCAAAAGCTGATCTTTTTTTTTTCGGAAAAGAGGCCAAAACCTCAGCAAATACATTGATAAAACCGATTAAGGAACTCGGAAACCATACAGTTACAGGAATTTTTCAAGATTACAAAGTGTTCAATCCATTTGTAGTATCTCCACCAATTCTTGCCTATCAACTCTATCCCTTCAGACCTAAGAACAGTTTCATATGACCTTCTTCTCTCTCGCAAAGGAGAGGAACAAACAATTAGGGACAAATTAGTTTTGAAAACAAAAAAATTATGTATCACAACACAAGGCAATGACTGGATAGAATCCAACCTAGTGTTCATCAGAACATGTAAAGTACATGAACTGGAGTTTTTAAAGTTTTGATTGCCTAAAGCAATCAGGGTAGCAATGACCCAAGTATCAGTAACAGTATCATAAAAGTAACCTAAGTGTCTTGAGTAACCGTGGTAATATAAATCGGTCTTTGAGTGTCTGAATCGGAACGAATCGGGTTGTCTCGGTGGAGATGTGGTAACAGTTATAGTGACTGATGAACTTGACTGAGATCTTGAAGAACGAATTTCTGCTGTCTTAGTTTCCAAATCCTGACTTGCTGATATGCTTGATGCTGCTGGTGCACTTAATTTTTGGAATAGATCTGAAGAAACTCCAAACTTGCTCCAAGTCTTTATAAAATTGATGGCAAAAGCTGATCTGAGTTATGCTTAACTACGGGAAAAATCATCATTGACGACACTTTATTAGCGTTGTAGTACCCCTACGACAACGCTTTTTTTATGTATTGTGTAGGTGGGGTATTGTAGAAAGTCCAAGCTTTTCTACAATACTTGAATATGAGTTGTAAAGTGTGATGTGATTGATGGTTCTACAATATTTTCCTGAAGTTGTGATTTTCTTTCGATTTTTTTTGAAAGCCTAACACAACCCTTGCTTGTGTTGTAGGAATATCTTGGACAACACAAGTTTGTATCGTGGAAACATATGTAACAACAAATACTAGTATTACGAATAAGATTTGCACGTCACTTGTGTGAGCTGTGGAACTATCTTGGACAACACATAGTTATGTTGTAAAGAAACTTTTTTCGCAATATCGGGTTGTGTAGTTGAAAACTGAAGACAACATCTATTTGTATTGTGAATACTACTGTCATTACACTTCCTAGAGTTGTAGAAATATCTTGGACAACACCTAGTTATGTTGTAAAGACATTCTTTCACACCTTTGGTTTGTGTAGTTGAATTATAGAACACAACTCCTATTAGAAGTTGTGTGCATAAAACTATTTTGAAAAAAAAATTATAGCTGGAATCAAATTTCCGAAAGTATTTCACATTTACATTAATCTACCAAGTATTTCACATTCACATTAATCTGCCAATGACAACCTTACAGTGTTAAGATTTTTACCACTATTTCTTCTTTCTATTACAACACCAGCAAAAAATCATATCACGAAAAGAAAAAGAGAAACTATAACCTATGAGATGAGGGACAAGTTCATTGCTCGCAGCTGATTTAACGGCATCAATCCCACTTCTCTTCATGGTCGAGTAAACACTGGCTCCAAATTCCTTCTTACAACTAGTCAAAAGCATCCTTTACTTCATCCTTTTGTTTGTTATACCCTCATTAAAATCTATTCAAATCTATATTAGGGCTGCGGCTCCTGCTTTTTGTGCCCCACCCACTACCACTTCGAGGCCGACTATTACGAGCACCATAGACTCTTTCATGAAAGATCAAGCGAGAGTCATCCTCAAACCCCAGAACCGGATCTCCGGTTACTGAAATTGGCACCAAACCAACAAACAAAGAAATTATATTTTCAAAAATATCTTCTTTTCTTTTACCAATAATATAAACGAAGAGAAAAAACTAACTAAAAGTGGAAGCACTACATATAAGAACATTCTATTATTGGTGTCGTACCATTACAACAACATTCCAAGTAATCGCATCCAAGCAGATTATTCAGAATACAAGTTAATATCCAAAGCCAACCCTTACTAAATAATTGTCACCACATAATTCCCAAAACTTAGACTTTTTAAGCCTAACAAATAACTACATCACAACTCTTAAGTCCAAAACAAATATGGGAAACAAAAGAAGCAAACTTATGTAATCTAGAAAGGCTACAAAACAACCAACAAGTGGATTATCGAATTGCATTACATGAAGGAACTGGATTGAACCTTACCGGTCGGAATTTCAAGATGAAGACAATCATCGAAGATGCCGAGGCTTCGGTTATAATTGCGAAGGCTTCTAATGATGCACTCACATGAACCGATTAGTTTGTCTCCATTGCTCTCGTAGTCATCGGTGGAAGAGCGGATCTACAATACCAAAAATTGAAGATAAGGCTCATTCACTCGGAAGATACATAAACCAAAACAAGAAGTGTTCAACATTTCCCCTAACTATTGTCCCTTGACTACCTGGATTGCGAGGTAGTGAGATTGGAACACCAAGAAACACAATGCATAATACCTGAACTTCATCAAGGTTGACCCCATTTTCACCGAGAAAATCTTTAAAGTCATCAAGGTTTTCTTCAGGTTGGGCGATAATGTCCACTATATGCGAAATTGTCCGCAATAGGATAAAGAATTAGAGCCCAAAACGGATGAAAAAAAAATTACATTTCGCTGAACTAAGTTCGGTTTAGTAAGTAGACCAAGTTACTTAGGATTGATTATAACGCCAATAATTCACCTTGAGCTTTCCATTCGGACAACAAGCCTTCCACTCCACTGAAGTAGTTCCTCCAAAGAAGAAAACTCGGAATGATGAAAACACCCTTTCTTTTTCTCGCACAAAGAAGCAACAAAGTGTGAGCAACTCAACAACATCCAAAGTAGCGAGAATGGTGCGGCAACATAGATTGTAGTGTACATGCTCATCTTAAAATTTATTACCTCTCATGCATAAAGTTTCTTGGATGTACAAATATCCATTTAGCTCCTTCAGATCCTATACTTGTATCTATAAGTTCTCCACTTAACTTGTGAAGAATAATCCCACCAACAATTATATACTCATAGTTCTCCTCTCATCAATCCCACATCCTCGCAAAGCTGCACATTAGAGCCAATTAGAGAACACGAATAACAACATCCAGGGCAAATACAGAGACAGGATTTTGTTTGTAGAGTCCGCAAACAAACCTTGTCAATCTCCCCACGCAGCTGTGAATCTCAACATCACATCTCTGATAAAACTAACTCAGTGTCATCACTAATACACACAATTACATTCATCTTACAAAGCCACCACCTGCACTTCAGTTCAACAGGCAAACTTCATTTCCATTTCATACTAACAGCTCATAACCACAACCACCAGGCACCAACATTACAAAGTCCTACTCAATACCAAAATCATTAAATCAACAGCTTCACCAAATCATACAGATTCAAACACAGATATTAATATTGATCTTAACATAACTGCATAACTTAACAAACATCATAAATTAGGACTATTACCTCAAATACTAGCCCAATACCTTAAGACTAATTCATCTTCTCAATTTTTCTAGTTCAGCAACAATCAACACCAAAAATCTCATCTGTTGCTTCTACAATCATCAACAACCCTGCAACGTTCATCACCATCTTCAATTCTCAAAACCTTAATTCTTAAATTGGGGAAGAACAAAAACCCTTATCTTCTTTCTTCTCTCTCATCTTCTTCTTATTTTGTTCTTCGCCTCAGGCGATTTCGTGAGAACTCTGAGGTTGTGAGCTCGAGAGATTAGACAAGTTAGGGATAACGGTTGGTGGTGGTGATTGACGTTTATTGATTTGTGGAAAGGAAGGAGTCGATGCTGTTATATTCAGAATTAGGATTTATAGAACCGATTGATGCTCTGAAGTTTTAAGAGATGAAATTAGAGTTGTGGTTTGATGACGAATCATGGGTTAAGTCTCAATTGAAGTTCTAAACTTGTATTGGAGATGAACTGAGCTAGGGTTTCTGAATCTGGTCTCGAGATTCGATTGAAGATAAAATTAGGGTTCTATGATGTTGATTAGAGATGGGTATGATGCAGATCCAGAAGTAAATATCAACAATACGCATTAAATCTGCAGAAGAAGAAAAAAAAAAGGGAGAGTCGGAGGCGCAGGCTGAGGAAGAAAACAGACGGAGAGGAAGAAAGAGAAAATTGATAGGAATTGGAGTTCTTAGTGTTGAGGAGGGTTACGTGTGAAAGAATGTACGAACAAGATTTCATTTGATCCACTCATACGGATTAAGGGAAGATCTTGACGGTTGAGATTGTACTTGGGATGCTCATACGGATTGAGAAGCATGTGTTTCTCTTTGTGTTAATACGAACTCATTATTCGGTTATATTATCAACCTTCGACACGAAAAAAAATTCCAAAAAAAATATTAATAAATTTATGGCATTGTTATCGATATTCTGATATAAAAAAAATCCAAAAAATGTATAAGAATGAATCGGGAAAATAAAAATGAATTCGATAATTGGTGTGTTTCTTTGTGCTTTCTCTTTGTGCTTTTGTACTTTTTTTTTTTTTTTGTGCTTCCGGTTTGAATTTCGACTAGTCACATAGGTCATGAAGTAATTTTGACTAGTCATACATGTCATGAAGTAGCTTTAGTTCATACCGGTAGACTCAGGTTATAAGATTACTAGAGATGGACCACGAAATTCTGGATGGATTCAAACTTTAAATGTGATATAAATACATACAAACTATGAAGACACGAAGATCCGGGAGGGTCCTGACTTGAAACGTAGCATGATACATCATCGAAATCGATAAATATGAAGCTCATTGTCGATTTGAACTTCAAATGTGGTATAACGGCATACAAACTATGAACCGAGAAGCTCCAGGAGGGTTCAGACTTAAAACTTAACATGATACATCATCTAACTCAATAAATATGAATCTCAGTGTCGATTCGAACTTCAAATGTGGTATAAAGGCATACAAACTATGAACCGAGAAGCTCCAGGAGGGTTCAGACTTAAAACTTAACATGATACATCATCTAAATCAATAAATATGAAACTCAGTGTCGATTCGAACTTCAAATGTGGTATACCGTCATACAAACTATGAACCAAGAAGCTCATTCGAATTCAACCTTAGCAGGATATATCAAAATATTCTCTGAAACCTTAAACAAACCCTTTTCTAATCACTTCGAAAAAAGAAAGTGGCTCCGAGATCGAACCAACCATATAGTTAACCGAAGTTAGCCATATGAACAGTTTTAACTTAACCATATATTTATCTAACACTTAATCAAATATGATGATCAGTCAATCATGAAAGATAATCAAATGAATCTAGTTGTGTTTTGAACTTTGCATTAAGCCACTGTTTGCAAACTTTGCATTCCTTAGATCTTAAATTTTTTAGTTTTTGAGTATGAGATTCATACAATACCGATTCTAGAACTTAACTACTGTGTTCGCATACTAGGTATGCAAACAAGAGTTTCGGACCTTCTCAGGTAAACAAACCTTATTTCTACATATTGTATGCAAACCAGGCTCTGAAATCGAAACCTGACCGCGAGTTGACTACTCTAAGTCAGAAACTTGGTAGTAACGATGAATCCATCCATTTACAGGTAAGATTCCTTCGGAATATTTTATGAAACCTTAAACAAACCCTATTTCTGCATATTGTATGCAAACCACGCACCGAGATCGAAACACGGCCGCGAGTTGACTACTCTAAGTCGAAACTTGGTAAGAATGATGAATCCATCCATTTATAGGTAAGATTCCTTCGAGATATTCAACGAAACCTTAAAAAACCCTATTTCTCGCATATTGTATGCGTCTTGGGCTCCAAGATCGAAACCGGCCGCGAGTTGACTACTCTAAGTCGAAACTTGGTAAGAACGACGAATTCATCCATTTACAGGTAAGATTCCTTCGAGATATTCTACGAAACCTTAAAAAACCCTATTTCGCATATTGTATGCGTCAGATCCGAGATCGAAACCTAACCCAAATGAGTTGACTACTCTAAGTCAGAAACTTGGTAAGAATGACGAATCTATCCATTTACAGGTAAGATTCCTTCGAGATATTCTACGAAACCTTAAACAGACTATATTTTGCATATTCTATGCATACCATGCTCCGAGATCGAAACCTAGACGCGAGTTGACTACTCTAAGTCAGAAACTTGGTAAAAACGAAGAAACCATCCATTTACAGGTAAGATTCTTTCGAGATATTCTACGAAACCTTAAACAAACCCTATTTCTGCATATTGTTTGCAAACCACGCTCCGAGATCGAAACCTGGCCGCGAGTTGACTACTCTAAGTCAGAAACTTGGTAAGAACGACAAATCCATCCATTTACAGGTAAGATTTCTTCGAGATATTCTACGAAACCTTAAAAAAACCCTATTTCTGCATATTGTATGCGTACCGGATCCGAGATCGAAAACTCCGCCGTGTGTTGACTACTCTAAGTCGAAACTTGGTAAGAACGACGAATTCATCCATAATTTACAGGTAAGATTCCTTCGAGATAATCTACGAAACCTTAAAAAAACCTTATTTCTGCATATTGTATGCGTACTAGGATCCGAGATCGAAACCTGGCCACGAGTTGACTACTCTAATTCAGAAATTCGGTAAGAACGACGAATCCATCTATTTGTAGGTAAGATTTATTCTAGATATTATACGAAACCTTAAACAAACCCTATTTCTGCATAAATGTATGCATACCATGCTCTTAAATCGAAACTTGGCCGCGAGTTGACTACTCTAAGTCAGAAACTTGGTAAGAACGAAGAAACCATCCATTTACAGGTAAGATTCCTTAGAAATATTCTATGAAACCTTAAACAAACCTTATTTATGTATATTGTATGCATACATGGCTCCAAGATCGAAACCTGGCCGCGAGTTGACTATTCTAAGTCAAAAACTTGGTAAAAATGACGAATCCATCCATTTACAGGTAATATTCCTTCGGTATATACTACCAAACCTTAAACAACCCTTATTTCTTCATATTTTATGTATACAATGCTCCGAGATCAAAACCTGGACGCGAGTTGACAACTCTAAGTCAGAAACTTGGTAAGAACGACGAATCCATCCATTTACAGGTAAGATTCCTTCGAGATATTCTACGAAACCTTAAACAAAACCCTATTTATGCATATTATATGCATACAGTGCTCTGAGATCGAAACTTGGCCGAGAGTGGACTACTATAAGTTAGAAAGTTGGTAAGAACAATGAATCCATCAATTTACAGGTAAGATTCCTTCGGAATATTCTACGAAACCTTAAACAAACCCTATTTCTGCATATTGTATGCAAACTAGGCTCCGAGATCGAAATCTTGCTGCGAGTTGACTGCTCTAAGTCAGAAATTTGGTAAGAACGACGAATCCATTCATTTACATGTAAGATTCCTTCAGAATATTCTATGAAACCTTAAACGCACCATATTTCGCATATTATATGCAAACCAGGCTCCGAGATCGAAACATGGCCAAGAGTGGACTAATCTAAGTCATAAACATGGTAAGGACGACGAATCCATCCATTTACGTGTAAGATTCCTCCTAATATTCTACGAAACCTCAAACAAACCCTATTTATACATTTGTACGCATACCGGTGCTCGAGAACGAAACCCGGCCGTGAGTGGACTACTATAAGTTAGAAACTTGGTAAGAACGACGAATCCATCCATTTACAGGTAATATTCCTCCAAAATATTCTATTAAACCTTAAACAAACCCTATTTCTGCATATTATACGCATACCAGGATCCGAGATCGAAACCTTGCCGCGAGTGGACTAGTCTAAGTCAGAAACTTGGTAAGAACGATGAATGCATCCATTTACAGGTAAGATTCCTTCTTCCTTAGGAATATTCTATGAAA
This sequence comes from Papaver armeniacum, assembly GCA_023531295.1. Taxonomy (NCBI): domain Eukaryota; kingdom Viridiplantae; phylum Streptophyta; class Magnoliopsida; order Ranunculales; family Papaveraceae; genus Papaver; species Papaver armeniacum. The sequence continues at coordinate 480,603 of JAJJWW010004743.1, forward strand.
CCTTAAACAAACCCTGTATCTGCACATTGTACGCATACCAGGCTCTGAGATCGAAACCTGGCCGTGAGTGGACTAGTCTAAGTCAGTATAGTGTATTGTTTTTACGATATTGAATTTTTACTGTCATTGTCACTCTTGTTGTATTTCCTTTACTAAAATTTTCTTGTAAAATAGACAGTTAACAGCTTCATTTGGGTTCTACGATGTTTTAGAAGAAATTTTATTGTTGGACTACAATCATATGTTTCAAATTCCAATATTCAATTGTGATAGGGCTCACACCAGTTTTGGTGTGAAGGTAGAAGATGACTTTACATTAGTCAATTTAAAACATCATAAGAACCAATACTGTAACGATCATTCATTTTAGCAAAACAAGCGCGACAAGTTTTCTATTCTCGAGAGTCAGATACATCTAACTGGTATGTGATGCATTATAGAGAAGCTTCACGCTGTTTACGGCTCAATCACTTGAGCATTACTTTTTGAGCATTATATTTTGTTTTACAACACTTATGAAGGGTTGTCATAAAGTTAGTGTATAGTTAGTGTATTAAAGAACCACAAACTTGACAGAACATGTGATAGTGTAGATGGTTAGTGGTGTAGACTTCCACGCTTGAGGCTCAGGATCGAATCCCCCAACCTCATTTTTTCCAACATTATATATTTTTACTTCAACAACACTTATAAGTGTTGCTGTAGCTTTCTATTTAAAAAAAAAAGAAAAAAAATCAAAACTTGTGAACTGAAAGGGTGGTTGATGAGTTAGGCTTCCATGCAAAAGAGGTTCATGTTCGAATCTCCTCTAACATATTTTTCATTGTCATATTTTTGTGTTCTTCAACAACACTTGTGAGAATTGTGATAGGCTAAGTCACTACATATATGGAACTTTTGGAGTGATAATTAGGGGAAAATAAAGGAGCAGAGAAGAGTTTTCATTGATAAGAATTATGTGGTTACATGGAACAATCCTTTACATATATGTGGAAGGGAATACTAATAGGCTTCCATTTTGGACCGTACATCCATGGGCATGGGCCCTTTAACACTCCCCCTTGTGCGGTTCAACAATGGAACTCCAGATGTACTGCCACATATAGTGCTTTGAATGTAGTTCTTCAAATGTTGTTCTCTTCACGGATGACATGTGCCGAAATCAATTGTTGTGTTAAAACTTTGACAAGTAAAAACCCAGTGGGATAAGATCTTGGTACAACTCTTCACATGTAGTACTTCACATTTTTTCTCGTATTTTACATGTAGTTCGTCACATGCAATACGATCCTCAAAGATCGACGAGTCTAAGTTAATTGTCTCGTTAAAACTTCGTCAGGAAAAACCCTGTGGGACAAAACCTGAACTAAAGAAAAAGAGTACAAATATTACGCAAACGTAGAACATAGTTAGACTCGAATATGTTGCCTCATTAAAACCTTGACAAGGAAAAACCCATTGGGACAAAACCTTGACGAAGGGAAAAGAGTGCAATGTGACAGATGCAAGTAAAGGTGATCCGTTGCAGATGATCACTTTGCTCCGTTGAAGTTGACTAGTTGCTTCACAACTCCTAAGGCAGAAAATCCTCGTGGGAAGACAATAGCCTTGGTTGGGAAATTACATTCCCGGTGTTTGTTGTTGTCTCATTAAAAACCTTGCCGAGTAACAAAACCCTATGCGAAAAAGTAACCTCGGTGAAGGAAAATAGTTCAACACACCATTAGATTCCCCCCCCCTAATGTCAGACAATTTTCATTAGTCTAATGCAGTGAGAAGAAGTTTATCACACTTTACTTTGGTGACTTGAATGTTTATAAGACCTTGTTGTTGATTCTGGAAGTTACGTTGCTTAACATACTATCGCGTTTCATTTCTTTGATTCAGATATTTCAGTAATATATCAACGCGATCTTTATGTCTTCAACGTTCAACATACTTGATGTTTTTAGTGTTGCCTCGCTAAAAAACCTTGTCGAGTAACAAAACCCTTTGGGAAAAACTATTCTCGATCGAAGGGAAAAAGATTACAACATAGCTTCAATTTCGAAGTAAATATGTCGACATCATATCCTTGGATCCTCCCCCTGATGTCGGCATCTCCCCCCGATTACTTTCGAGTTGTTCAGACCGATTCCTTTAGTCATGTATTTTTCAAACTGAATATTAGTAATGACTTAGAAAATAATCTACCATATCTCCCTACGATTACTTTCGTTGGAGAAGAGATTATTGTTCCTTCATAATCAACAACTTTTGGATTGCAATTTCATTAGCATTCCTTTTAATATCTTTGTAGGGATAAAACAAATTTATGTCAATGGTTACTTTTAAGTACATGATTACATTCACTATACCATTCCAATGACGTTGCGTTGGCGCGGAGCTATATCTAGCTAACAAGTTCCCTGAGGATGTAAAATTTAATCGATTACATTATTATACTAAGTACAACAATGTGTCTATTGTACTTAGATATTGGAATTTCATCTCCCAACACATCTTCGTCATATTCCTTTGGACGAAATGGTTACTTACTTACATTTGAACCTCGACTAATCATGGGAGTGCTATCAGGATGCATGTCTTTGTTAAATTTCCTGACAACTTTAGACATAGCAAACTGGTGGAATAATATACCACAAGCTCAGTATTCGATCGAGCTTTCCCTAGATTTTTCATCTCAAATTCGGATTTTAAATAGCTTTTAAGGTCTCTTATTACATCAAGAGTAAAAATCATGTATGTACCATCAACATAAATAGCTACAATTCCAAATCAGGAACTTTCTTATGAATACGCAAGGAAAAATAACTTACTTGTTTATCCCCTCTAAATCAAATAGCCACTTAGACGGGTATACCACATCCGCCTGATTGCTTGAATCTATAAGTGAGCGTTCTATCTAACTGTAAACGCACTCTGTGGTTTAGAGTCATTTGATTTGGCAACAAAAGTCTATCAAGTACTTTTGTAAATATATTCTATCTCTTGATTCTTTTAGAGATACGTAACAACCACATACATATCTTTGCATTTCAAGTCCTTTTGAAATTACCAAGCTAACTAAATAGCGGAACTCTATAACGTTCATTACAAGAGAACAATTCCGTGGCTTTGTGAGAAACCTCGCGCCCACAAGGCGAGTCTTTTGTACTTTAAGACTACTTTCTTCTCATTATGCTTTATGACAAATTAATAATGTATGTCCAATAGGCTTTACACTTGGTTGGTTAGCACTACCACACCAAATACCCATTTATTGTCAAAGAACTAAGTTCTACCTGGATTTTGTAGGCCAAATATGTTATTTATTTGAAATTAATCAAAATAAAGAATGGTTCGATATCATTGTGCTCTACTTCTGGAGCAACCAGTTATGGATTATATCATCATTGTGCATGCATGATCCTTCCATTGACTCATGTGCATTCTCATAATCCGTCAGGATTTCATTGTTCTCTAGAATCATTTAAAACTTCGGAGCGTCCTCCCATTTGATTCATGGAAATATTCAGAGACAATATTATGAGATGATTTCTGATGATATAAATAAGTTATGCCTTACTCACCTACTTCCTTTCTAGGTGAGCATTGATCGAACCTGGTGGTATCTCCATCTTCCTTTATGGAGCCACGGCCTCAACTACACTTCCACCAAGTGTAGTTGCAACACCTTAGTCTATGGTGTACCCCATACTGAGGATTTCTAACCTTGCAGGAATATTTGCAGCTGGTATGTGTGATATTGTCACTTTAGCAACATCAGTGTACATTCTGAAAATCGATTATTCTTTGTCACTTCACATTTACATTTGTGAAGTACAAGAATCAACATGAGACATAGTGGGAACACACCACGACAATTCCTGTCGTTCCCTTAGAAAATACTTTTTCTTATCTCCCTAACGACGGAAGACTGTCTCACTAAGGTGACAAACCGCAAATCTAGCGGTAAGAGATCTCCTGCCAAAGGTTTTAAAAATGCGGATATAAGTTGAGAGTAAATATTCAACAAAATTACTTAATCATTTTCGTGACCCATCATAGTACGATGTGGACTCGTAATGGCACATATATAGTGCAACCAAAAATACGTAATAACACAAACGTCGGGCTTAAATTCGGTTACCAACCGGGTACGTAGAAAAGGTTGACTAATATTGGGTTCTACAAAAATTAAGTAAAGATGCGCGTAATATTGCATATCCCCAAAGCAATAAAAGGTAGGTTGGTACGCATAACCTATTCCTTAGACACCATCTGTAACCTTTGATGGTAGCCTCTGCGAGACCATTGGGTATAAGATGCTCTATATTGGTCCTATTAAACATGCAATATTCATCAATTCCTTTTGATGTAAATTCTCTAGCATTAACAAGGGTGGTTAGCCTTTACACTTTGCATTGTGTAATATGTGCTAGGAGTTCTCAAACGCAATTTTTTTTTTGGGAACTATAACTAGTCCAAAATGTCAAAACATTCATCAGAGCCATAAGTCACTTTAATGGTCCGCATTCTGCATGAATATTTTTCTAAATTTCACCTTGTTTTCTTTGTAATATGGATTGTTTACCATTTGCATCGTAGGATGGTCTCGATCCTGTTTTACTGAAGACTTTGTAAAAATGAGTGATATGCTTTTTTACCTAAAAGCATAATGGGAAGGGGGGGTTGTGCATCTAGTAATTTAGAAAACACTTATTGAGAGATATGTCGTCACTTTGCATTCTGTCAATCTTTTTCCCATTTTCGTTCACTCGAATAAAGTGATATTTGTATGAGTTCTTTCAAAACAATCATCATTTCACAACCAAAGTTTCTTTATGGTTATGCCCAAAGCCTTTATGAGTCAGTTTCCAACATTTCATCATCGGAGTCGATATGATTCAATAATCCAAATATTATAGCGATTTACATTGCACTAGATTGACTCATTAGTTTCTCTAAAATATATTTCCTTCTAAATATATTAGAGACTATAAAAGATGCAATCAATTACATTTTCATCATTTAGATGTTCCACAAGATATCCATTTGCACGGGTTACTTGGGAATTTAACAAGGTGTGATCATCTCTTGGTACATCTAGAGATTTTGCGACGTCTTTGTTCTATTGAAGAAAAAAAATGAGCAATGCTGTGCTCGATAAGATAATCAATTGGCCAGGCAAAGTTCTTGTTGCTATTAAAGATGATGTGGAAATTGGTTGCTACTATGATACACACACATTGTATATATCAACACCTATGACCAGGTGCATTCCCAACTCTTTCATTTATGATGGGAGCTAGAATTACATCTTAGCTTCATCCCATATTTAGCTGATACCTGTACTTTGGTGTCATTACTACTGGGGAAAAAAATACATCTTTGTCTAATGATATATATGTCCCTTTTCACATGCTTTATATGAGTCATTACGTCTAACCCTCATAACTTCGGGGTTCTTTCCATTTTCAATTTTGCTATATTTAGCTTAATTTGAGAATTTTCTTTATCTCAACAGGTCAAGAGAATCTCACTCACTTTCATGAAAACCACTTACTTTAGGTTGGACATCGTACTAAAGATAGTGAATCTCTTGTTTAAATACTTCAATGTATACTTGTTCGTTAGTATATCGTGGATGAAGTAGAAAATGGATTTTTTTTTTTTTACCCATATCTCTTTTTGTGAGTTCTTCCACAAAAGTTGGGATGCCTGTGTGCATATATAGCTTCACCTTTTAGACGGTGCATTATCATTGGCAAGAGGTTTTGCGAAGGAATATATTTCTATTTTGCAAAGAATTGGTTTCCACATCAAAAGAACAATAATGGTGCTCAAGTACTTCTGAGTCCAAAATGTCATCTTTAGGTTGAGTTGGGTCTAACTGTAAAGGACCTATAGAAGGAACATTAATATGATTATTCCTTAGTAAAAAAATAGTAAAACCAAATTTCTTGATGGTTTTAAAAGTGAATCGGTAAGTCAAAAATCCAATCAATAATCATAACCCCGTAGTGGTCGACAACACTCAGTCAATTGTCATCAATGTCGTCAAAATTTAGAAATAAAATGGCACTACCGTTTCAAAGGTATTTGATAGAGTACTTATAATAATAATACACAGAGGCACATATAGACAGTACATATATACGTATTATTAAAGCATACGTTACAAATTCAATAACATTTTAACAAATATGGACAAGCAATTAAGCACACATAGCAAGAACAATATGTTGTAGAAATAAATAAATTAAATGAAAACAGTACAAGTTTTATGTAGAAGATTACTAACTGTAACGTCTGCCTCTACGATGGTAAAAATGATCACAAAAAGACAAAGAATACATAGTTTTTTTTTTTTTTTTTTTGAACAAAATAAAGAAAAGATAAAAAATACATGGTGCAAGGAATCAACTAAATACAGTAATGCGTATATGTATCGTGTGGTGCATACAAGCAATCACCATAACATCAGGCGATACAACAAAATCAAACGCCACGTGCAAAAAAATTAAGGACAGATTTCATGATGGGTCCAGATTCCAGAAAAACAAAACAAAAAAAAGAGAACAAAAATGAAACAAGAACAGACAAAATTTCATGATTACCAATCATACTTATTTCATACAATTAAAATAATTAAAACAATAGCATAGCATATACAGATAACTAGCTCACTCAATCACCAAGATATATACACGTACAGAAGGGAACATGGCAGACAATTAGGATTGGAGGTAGTCAGGCTACTCATAGACTATGTTGCACGGACACGGATATGGGACACGGTTACGACACGACACGGTTATCGGGACACGTCAAATCTGAGAAAAATTGGTTACGAGGACACGTTATATATAGTATTATTCACATCATTAAAATAAAATATTACTACAATCTACACAACAAAATAATTATCCTTCTTTTTAAAATATTTGATTACTAATTATATAAAATTAATAATAATATAATAATGGTAAAGTTTTTCATGAATAATGCTTGGATTTGACTAAAAGAAGAATAAATTAGCGTCTCATTTAGTTTATTTTGATTTTCCAAACCAAAATAAATCATTTATGGCGTGTCCGAAAGTGTCCAATTAATGTCCGCAAAGTGTCCAATAACAAATTTTACGCGACACATGATGTGGCGTGTCCATCGAGTGTCGAGAAGTATCGTAACCGTGTCGTGTCCGTTTACGTGTCCGACACGGTTACGGCATCTTTCTTGGAGTGTCCGTGCAACATAGCTCATAGATCACATCACAAGTTTTAATTTTTATTTTGTTAAAGAAAAACCAAATGTGTAGGTATACCTTCACGGATGGGGACAAAACAGACTTGGTCGGAACAAGGCCAAAACGGAACGAGTTGAATCGTTGGCTGGGAACCGGGTAAGGATCTCCTCACCTTCCCTCGAACAGAAGATTTCTCAAACAAGATCTCGCGAACTCTTCTTTTCCCATGGATATCAACAACCAGCGATAACCCATATAAATATATTAGCATTAGAAAACGTAATCACAATCTTGATTCCAAACCAAAATCAAAAATATATGATTTTTTTTTTTTCTTAATAATATTGGATATGCCAAACCAAAATCAAAAATAGGGGAAAAGAAAAAAAAAAAGATTATAGAGGAAAAAGTAGATGCAACTTAGCTGTGATTTGATTCCAGCGATTTCACATTAGCTTGACGATAATTACATAGCTGCGTTGATGTAAATCATCCATGTAGAAAAAAAAATCTTCCAAATCCAATCTAACTCTGCGGCATAGCATCGTGCATGATAACGTTTTGGAGTGATAATTAGGGGAAAATAAAGGAGCAGAGAGGAGTTTTCATTGATAATAATCATCAGGTTACATGGAACAATCCTTTACATATATGTGGAAGGGAATACTAATAGGCTTCCATTTTGGACCGTACATCCATGGGCATGGGCCCTTTAACAGAACATTATATATTTTTACTTCAATCATATTTTTGTGTTCTTCAACAACACTTGGTAGATGTGATAGGCTAAGTCACTACATAAATGGAACATTATATATAAATAAAAATAAAAATAAAAACCGAAACTTGTGAACTGAAAGGGTGGTTGATGAGCTAGACTTCCATGCAGTAGGTTCATGTTCGAATCTCCCCTCTAACATTTTTTTCATTATCATATTTTTGTGTTCTTCAACAACACTTGTCGAATTGTGATAGGCTAAGTCACTACATATATGGAACATTATATATTTTTACTTCAACAACACTTATAAGTGTTGTTGTCGGTTTCTATTTAAAAAAATAAAAAATCAAAACTTGTGAACTGAAAGGGTGGTTGATGAGCTAGACTTCCATGTAGTAGGTTCATGTTCGAATCTCCTCTAACATATTTTTCATTATCATATTTTTGTGTTCTTCAACAACACTTGTGAGTATGGTGATAGGCTAAGTCACTACATATATGGAACAACGTTGTTATAGCTAAATGTCGTCACAACTGTTTTGCTTAAGGAGTTGTCGTTTGTTTTCTTAGCGCAACCCCTTGTTTCCTAAGGGTTGGCAGTGATGATATACGACAACTCTTCCTTTGAAACCAGTTGTAAAACAAAGGACTTTCTACAATACTTAGCGAAGCGTTGTAAATCTCCAGTTGTAGATGTATATTTTTCCCGTAGTGCGCTTTTGTATACTTTGTTCATTCTTCTATTCTTTTTACAAAAAATTGGTTAAAAAGACCAAAATCCACAATTCCTGGGTCAAAAAGACATATAAAATTTGATAATGTTAAATGGACGAGAATGTAAAAATAACCAGGATGTAAACAGTTTCATCCTACCCATTTTCAAATATTTTTTCTTATTTTTAATTTACATCAGGATGCATCCAGTTTCATCCTCACTCTTTTCTAAGTTTAAGCCAGAATAAATCCAGTTTCATTCTTGCTATTTTTTTGGTGTCCATTTCACTCATACTAATTCTCACTCGTCCATTAGATTCATGTTTTAAAAATATTTGGACAAATAACCCATTTTCCGTTCTTTTTAATGAATCTTCAATTTCCTTAAAAAAATAAATTAAGTTGTTAATACCCAGGAACTACGAAAATAACCCTACATGGGAAATTACAGAAGAGCTACTGTAAGAATAAACAATCCCCTTGAATCGAGTATGGTTTTAGTACGATAGTATCTACTATACCCAATTATTGCAATTCCTTCGGATATGCTTTGAATTTATTATTATATTGATTAGATAGCTAGACTAGATACGATGATGGGTGGGGTGGGGGTGTCTATATATTAGTTTCTAATTTTTATTCTTTGTTGAGAAGTAAAGAATGGTAGCTATTGACAAGAAGTCCACAACACTAATAGAATATGGCACCAGTTTTTATTTTATTTTTTATAGTGCATGTTTTTATTGGACTACCAAAACTCTTGGATATATAAGAAACAAAACAATCAAGACCTACTTAACAATGAGGTTTATATGTGAAGATTGATGGTATATGGTGAGAAGATGAAAGAAAGAATAATTTGTAAAAAGATTTTGATTTGCTTGCAAGAAAATTTTGAAATTATTGTAGCAGATTTGGAGGAGATAAAAGATCGCTCTACATGGAAGTCACAAGAATTATGGGCTTCAACGAGAGTCTATGAGCAAAAGGTGTCACGTCACTCCGAGAAGTCGATTGAAACTGCATTTCAATTAAAATTCAACTTGAATTCAAAACATTCATATGTGAAGAAGAATAAATACAAGGGTTATATTTCAAAAAATTACAAAGGAGATGAAAAATATAACAAAGGAGGGCGAAGTTCTAACAGCTACCAAAAGGGCAATTCTCAACAAGTGCCAAAGTGTAATTTTTGCAAGAAGATTGGTCATTTGGAGAAGGATTGTTGGAACAAAAGAAAACCTCAATGTTTTAATAGCAAGAAGTATGGGTATTTGAAAAAATATTATATGTACAAAGACAATCAACAAACCGGTAGTGCTGAAGAGAAGGAAGATAAAGAAAACTTGTTGACTACTTGTAAAAGTGTTACAGAAACTAAAAGTAAAGTATGGTTTGTAAATAGTGGTTGTACTTCTCATATGTATGGTGAGAAAAACTTATTTGTCAACATGGATTCGTCCATGGGTTATCTTGTAAAAATGGTAAAAGGAAATATGGCTGAAGTCAAAGAAAGAGGTACAATTCGTGTGCAAACAAGCAAAGATGTGTTATATGATCCACATTTGGCACAGAATTTTCTTGTTAGTGTTGGGAAACTTGCAGAGCTTGGGTATGACAAGAAACACAACAACAAAATACAAGTGACGAATAGTATAAAGACGGAGACATATAGAAGCTCTACGATTTCGTTTCGAAAAGAAAACAGTGTAGCAATGAGGATGAAAACCATGGATGAAACATGGTTAAGGGATAAAATACTTGATTACTTGAAGTTCAATAGTCACAAGGTACTTTCCGAAAATAACATGGTGCAAAGACTTCCTCATCAAATCGATCACAAGAAAAGAATGTACGCAGGTTGTGCACTTGGAAAGCAACATCACCAACCATTCCCAAATGGTGTAGTATGGAGAGAAAAAAAACTTCTTGGATTAGTACATGCCGAGGTATGTGGGCCAATAAAGAACACACCGATATACAAAGGTAATGAATACTTTATTTTATTCATTGATGACTTTCGTCGAATGACTTAGCCGTACTTCATGAGACAAAAATTTGAAGTGTATGGTATTTTTAAGAAGTTTAAATCAAATTCCAAAAGTTCATATAAACGAAACTTGACAACAAAAAACATCTATTGCGTTCACAATCAACCCTCTAAAACTGGATAGCAATAACCTGTAGGAAATTGATTCCCAGAAGTTTATAAACAAAAAATTCGCACATAAATAATGGTAAGTAGATGAAAAAGCCCGACTGAATTAACTAGCATGCACTAAATTGTTTATGGCACAAACTTATTATGACGATAAATTTTAGAAGTCGATAAAAATTTTTGTTAAATTTTGTAGCACTTTAACTTTCTTTGATAAAAATTATAATAATAGAAGTCAAATAAAGAAAAAAGATGTCAAGTGACTCAAAAAACATTTGAAAATGTTTGAATATAAAAATGCTAAATTTATTGAGGGATCGTCCTAAGAATAAAACCTCGAGTGATAGAAACAGACGAGCCTTATTTGCACGGCATATATCCCAATAGTAGGAATGCCCTCCATTTGGATCTAGCAGCTCCCATTTGATCATGTAATAACTTGGATGCCAATCATACCCCACTGTGCCAAATGATGTTATATTGAAACCACTGCATTTATTCTGAGCATGTAATTAACCCTTCAACAGAACAATCAAGGTAATTGCCACTAACGACTCCATTTCTGAAACCCCATTTGGATACAAAAATCCTACACAACTTGAATTTGAATGCAGATTGTTAATCAAATAGTCGGTTTATATCAAGCGATTCTTCTAAACATTAGCATCAATACTTCTACACAATCTCTCTTTTTTTTTTTTTTTTGAAACTTACTTATATTGAAAAGAAAGAAGGATTACACAGGATGATCCAAAACGTTGGTTACCCTTATCTCCTCTAACTGATTAGAGATATTGGTGTCTACCAATATGATGTTATCCCTATTATATAAAATTCACATAGCAACTGAACTAGAAAAATATAAATCCGAAATTAAAACAGAGTTAAGAAATTGAGGCATCAACAACCATGGTTGTTTATGCCTTCTAAGAGTGCTTTCTACACGGTATCTCTTGAAACATTCATAGAGTACTTTCTACATTGGAATTATAAAAACAGGACTATTGTGCTTTTTTATTCATAAAGAATGCCTCTTGTTAAAAAAAAAAGTTACTTTAAACAATTAAAAGCAATAAAATTCCTTAAAATGTTAATGGTTTTTACTAATGTTTTTAAATTTTTTTTTTGAGTTCTTTTCTTCTTTCTCATCCTTCAGCTTTCGCCGCGCCACCACCGACACCACCAGGGCCAGAATACTATATATTAGCTATCCAATGGGCTTACACAGTCTGCGGAGGTCAACCGTCACGTTCTTCATCGAATTTCCAGAAGGAATTCACTATCCATGGATTATGGAGATATCCTGAGTTGCCATCTACACCAAATACCTTCAAACCTGGAACCTTGGCGCCAATCAAGGCTATGTTGGAGAAACACTGGATTAATGCTAAAAAAAATAATAACAATCAATTCTGGAAGCATGAATACATGAAACACGGGGTACGTACAAGCTTTAGTACCACAAGATTGTATTTTTCCAAAGGGTTAGAAGCGTACGGGACGTTGAAAAAATTTGGTTTGGGCAACTTTGTTGTTCGACTGTTTGCTGGCAAAGCTGTTTCTGAGCAGTTTATATTTACGCAACTGAAATCTCACCTTCGTAACAAAAACGTTGGAATGATCTGTAGCACAGATGGAAAATCGAACCTAAAGGAACTACAGTTGTGTTTTAAATATCAAGTGAATACCGGGATACGAGGATGGACACTCGATAACTTACCATTTCAGAGAAGGTGTCCAACCGGTGATATAAGACTTCCTTTGTTATAAACTAGTTTTGACCGGTATGATTCTGGTAAAGTGCAAGACGCGAGTTGTTTGCTTTGTGGACAGCATACATAATGGAACGAGCACTTGTTTCTTCAATGCAAGTTCTCATTTCGGGTATGTACTTATTTTCTTAACAGCTTAATTTGGGTTCAAGTGGCTTCATTCTAATAGTATTAAATCTTCGTCATGGGAATGGGGGCCAAAAAAGAGTTCAAACAGTGAAGCGCAGAGTAAACCAGCCATCTTTGTATACCAAGTACTTGTGGTTATATAGTTGCTGATTGGGTTGTTTTCATCTATAAGTTTGAATACAGGATATTTGTTTGGAGAATTTCCTAGTGTTAAATAAGAGGAGCCCGTGAGCATCACTATGAATGGTTGTCATCTCAACTAGGTGTTGGAGAAAATGAGTTTTAATTAAAATGTTTTATGGTCTTGGTGTGGTTTGATCTAATGACCTAAGGGTCTAAGGATACTCACTCATTTTTGGGTGAATGAAGTGGAACCTTTAGTCCCACATTGTGGAAAACTAAAGAGGAGCTCCACTATATAATCATACTCTTATGTATGAATTGTAAAACGTGGGTGGAGCGGGTGGGCAAAAATACATATTTTTACCCATGCGATATGCGCGTATGCCATGCACCAAGTCCCTTTTCTACACGGATTTATTTTTGGCGAGTTTTTCTTTAGGAAATTAATTCCAAACTTATTTCTTAAGAGTTTTATTTATGGTAAAATTCCTTTTACTTGTTTTTGAAGAAAACCAAAACCTAACTTGATTTGCAAGTATTTTCATCCTATAAATATAACTCGAAAATCTGTTTTCTATACACCGAAAAATTCTTCTTTTATTCTAGGGTTTTCTCCATACGTTTTCACCTCCATCCCTGTTGCTGAGTTCGAAGAGAGGGTAACTTGCGTTGTGCTAACTCAAGTTATATCGGGCAGTCTTATCCTGGACACATCTTCGCTGTGAGGGGTTTAGCATTACTCAACTCGAGTATACCCGCGAACTAATGTGTTAAGGACAACTTGTTGAACCTGTGATTCTGCCCTCGTCAAGTTATTTCGGTAGAGTTGTTTCGCATTAGTTCTTTACATATTATTTTCGATACATCTAACGTGTTGTTCATTGTTGCAAGATCCCAACAATCTTAACACATTAATATTCCTTGTAACAATGGGAATCAACGATGTAGAAAGACCACAAAAGTTTAACGGAAAGGATTTCAAGAGATGGCAATCCAAGATGTTGTTTTATCACGAGCCATCATGAATTTGGACTATGTCTTGGTTCCGGTGATGACTTGTACAATGTTGAAATTTTGTCCGAGGAGGAGGTCAATATTAACACGAGGTCTAATTTTATGGATAAAAATCATATCATGAATGGTTTGGAAGATGCGATGTATGATTTTTACAATGCTAAAGAGAACTTGACTGCTTATGAGTTGTGGACTGCGTTAGAAGCAAAGTACCAAGCTGAGACTGCAGGAAGCAAGAAATTTCGGTGGCAAAGTTTATGGAGTTCAAGATGACGAATGATAAGTCTGTTGTTGATCAATTCCTCGAACTTCAACAAATTATTAACCAGATTCTTCTTTGAAGGTATGGTTGTTGATGAGACTTTTCAAGTGTCTGCGGTGATTGAGAAGTTACCATCTTCTTGGTCGGAGTACAAGAAAAAGTTTGAGGCATGGCGGCGAGATCAACATGGTTGAATTGGGAAAGAAGATTCAAGTGGAAGAGATGTTGTGCACCAAAGACAAGAACGTGTCATCTGCAAGGGACATGTCTAACAAAGCTCATATGTCTGAACATAAGCCATCCAAAGCTGGAAAAGGTGACAACAACAATCGCAACTCGAAGCATGGACCTAACAAGAAAGGTACGTTTCAGAAACGAGAATCTAGCATTATTAAAATTAAGGGTCCTTGTTGGGTGTGTGGAAATCTTGGTCATATGGCAGTTCACTTTGTAGACAACGTAAGGATAAGAAGAATAATGCTAACTTGGTTGAGAAAAGCAAAGAGGAGTTTTTCTTCTTTGTGGTGTCACGAAGTTAATCTGGGTGACCAATGTGATGGATTGGTGGGTAGACTCTGGAGCTACCAAGCATGTTTGTGGGAACAGAGACTGTTCACCTCCTACCAGAGGGTAGGGGAAGGCGAGAAACTCTATATGGGTAACTCATCTGCATCAGAGGTTGCAGGAAAAGGAAAGGTCGGTCTGAAGCTCACATCCGGAAAGACTCTCACATTGAATGAAGTTCTTCATGTTCCAGACATCTGCAAAAATCTTGTTTCTTGTTCTGTTTTAGATGATAAGGGTTTTAAAGTTACAATTGAGTCTGGAAAACTTATAGTAACTAAGGGCAATGATTATGTGGGTAAGGGTTATAAGACTGGGGGTCTATATAAACTTAATGTAACCTGTCCTGAATTGAAATTGAATGATTCTTCTGCTTACATGTGTGTGTCATTGAACGTTTGGCATGGTAGACTTGGTCATGTAAACTATAAATCAATGCATAAATTGGCTAGCGTAGGCTGCATACCCAAATTCACTTTAGATAAAAATCATAAGTGTGAGATTTGCGTAGAATCTAAGCATGCTAAGAAATCATTCAATAAGAATGTCCAGAGAAACTCTAAACCCTTAGATTTAATCCACTCAGACCTAGTTGATATGAAGTCAGTTCAAACAAGAGGTGGTAAGAAATGGTTTATTACTTTTATAGATGATTGTACGAAGTACTGCCATGTTTACTTACTTAGAGGCAAGGATGATGCCTTAGAAGCCTTTAAGATATATAAAAGTGAAGTCGAAAACCAATTGAATACTACCATTAAAACTATTAGGTCTGACCGTGGTGGTGAGTATGAAATTCCCGTAGGAGATTTCTGTGAAGAACATGGCATAATACATGAGACTACAGCCCCTTATTCACCTCAATCCAATGGTGTAGCTGAACGTAAGAACCGTACCCTTAAGGATATGATGAATGCCATGTTGATTAGTTCAGGATTACCTTCGAATTTGTGGGGGAGGCTATCCTCTCCGCCAATTACATCCTGAACAGAGTACCCTTTAAAGGATCAGATAAAACTCCATATGAGTTATGGAAAGGTAGACAACCATCTTATGATTATTTCAAAGTGTGGGGGTGCTTGGCAAAGGTGGGCATCCCTCCTCCTAAGAAAAATAAGATAGGACCCAAAACCGTTGATTGTGTTTTTATAGGGTATCCTGAGCATTCTAGTGCTCATAGGTTTATGGTTGTGAGTTCTGAAATTTCTGACATAGGGTTGAATACTATCATGGAGTCTAGGGATCTTTGAGTTTTTTGAGAATGTTTTTCCTTTGAAACGTGATTCTCGAAAGAGATGTTTAGATGATCCCCTAGATGTTGCTTCAACTAGTCAATTATTACCTTTAGAGGAAGATGAACCAGAAGTGGAACCTAGAAGAGGTAAAAGGGTTAGAACTGAGAAAACCTATCCTGGTTGCATTACATACCTAGCCGAGTCTGATCCTCAGACTTATAGAGAAGCCATGACTTGTCCAGAAGCTCCGTGGTGGAAAGAAGCTTCCATTAGTGAAATGGATTCCCTTCGAGAAAACAGTACGTTTGAACTTGTAGATTTACCTCCAGGGTGTAAGGCCATAGGTTGTAAATGGATTTTCAAAAGAAAACGTAAGATAGATGGAACTATTGAAAAATACAAGGCTAGGCTGGTAGCTAAAGGCTACAGACAAATAGAAGGTATAGATTTCTTTGACACCTATTCACCAGTGAGTAGAATTAGCTCCATTAGGATGTTAATTGCTATAGCTTCTGTCCATAATTTAGAGATACATCAAATGGATGTAAAGACAGCGTTTCTTAATGGTGAGTTAGATGAAGAAATTTATATGGAACAACTTTGAGGGCTTTGTAGATAAAGGTTGTGAAAAGAAAGTGTGTAAACTGGTTAAATCTTTGTATGGATTGAAACAAGCACCTAAACAGTGGCATGAAAAATTTGATCATGTGATGATTTCTAGTGGTTTTAGAATTAATGAATCGATAAGTGTGTTTATACTAAACTTGTCAAGGATGCCTGTGTGATTGTATGCTTGTATGTTGATGATATGCTTATACTAGGTACAAACATGGATGTTATTAATTCCACTAAGAAACTGTTGAATGAGAACTTTGACATGAAAGACTTAGGCCCCGTGATGTCATATTAGGGATGAAGATTAGAAAAACTTCTAATGGCTATAGTCTGAGTCGGTCTCATTATGTTGAATCCATACTTAAGAAATTTAATCGGTTTAACTGTAAACTGTGTGTACTCCTTATGATTCTAGCTGTCGTCTCAAGAAGAATAAGGGTGTAGGAGTTAACCAACTTGAATACTCGAGAGTCATAGGAAGTCGATGTATTTGATGAATTGTACGAGACCCGGACATTGCTTATGTTGTAAGTAGGTTAAGCGGTATACTTGTAATCCGGGCGAGATACATTGGGATGCACTTATTAGAGTGCTAAAGTACTTGAAGTACACAATGACCTTTAGTTTGAATTACAAAGGATATCCGGCCGTCCTTGAGGGATTTTGCGATGCAAACTGGATCAGAGGATTCTAAGTCTACGAGTGGATATGTATTCACTCTAGCAGGTGCGTCTGTATCTTGGAAGAGTTCCAAACAGACATGTATAGCTCGTTCCACTATGGAATCGGAGTTTATTGCGTTAGATAAAGCAGGAGAGGAGGCCGAATGGCTAAGAAACTTTTTAGAAGATATTCCTCTCTGGCATAGGCCTGTGCCAGCTATATCTATACTGCTTTGTGACATGACAAATCTGCGATAGGTAGAGCTAAGAGTTGCTTCTACAATGGAAAGTCTATACATATTCGTAGAAGACATGATACTTTGAAAACACTAATCTCAACGGCGTTATTTCCATAGATTGGATGCGGTCAAGGAAAATATCGCGGACCCTTTGACGAAAGGTTTGTCCAAGGAGATAGTTAGTAAAGCATCGAGGGGGATGGGGCTTAGGCTCAAAAATTAAACTTGCCATGAAGGATACTCAACCTTGCTTATTTGGAGATTCCAAGATCAAGGTTTTGAATGAGACAACTAATTCATGTTGGGTAATGGTAAGCACTATCGAGAGAATTTCATTCTCCGTCCCTTCCCTATGGTGTTGATGTGATAGTGTGATTTGCATGTGGAGGATGACTTTTAAATAAGTCTTAATGAGTTCCATAGTTTCAATTTAAGATTGAAGTGGGGTGTAGCGAGTAAACACTCTTGATGGAACTCACCTATCCGAATGTGGAAGTGGGGCCGCTTCCTATGAGAATTGAGCCAATTCTCTAGAGCATTCGAGAAGCGAGGATATGTCAGGGCCAAATTGGACAAAACGGCACGAACTTAGCAACGCCCGGGAGGATATCATGCGTGGGTGTTGTCGCGAATTACACCAATGCTATCAGTTCAAGACTATGTTCACTTTGTCTAGCATGTAGTTAGGTAACTTCTCACTAAGTAAGGGTTCAAGACCTCATGGACACCTTTGCCTAAATGGTATTTTCCTTACTCTGATTTTTCGTTTTCCTAGATTTCATTCATGTGGGGGATTGTTGGAGAAAATGAGTTTTAATTAAAATGTTTTATGGTCTTGGTGTGGTTTGATCTAATGACCTAAGGGTCTAAGGATACTCACTCATTTTTGGGTGAATGAAGTGGAACCTTTAGTCCCACATTGTGGAAAACTAAAGAGGAGCTCCACTATATAATCATACTCTTATGTATGAATTGTAAAACGTGGGTGGAGCGGGTGGGCAAAAATACATATTTTTACCCATGCGATATGCGCGTATGCCATGCACCAAGTCCCTTTTCTACACGGATTTATTTTTGGCGAGTTTTTCTTTAGGAAATTAATTCCAAACTTATTTCTTAAGAGTTTTATTTATGGTAAAATTCCTTTTACTTGTTTTTGAAGAAAACCAAAACCTAACTTGATTTGCAAGTATTTTCATCCTATAAATATAACTCGAAAATCTGTTTTCTATACACCGAAAAATTCTTCTTTTATTCTAGGGTTTTCTCCATACGTTTTACCTCCATCCTGTTCTTTGAGTTCGAAGAGAGGGTAACTTGCGTTGTGCTAACTCAAGTTATATCGGGCAGTCTTATCTGGACACATCTTATTTGTGAGGGGTTTAGCATTACTCAACTCGAGTATACCCGCGAACTAATGTGTTAAGGACAACTTGTTGAACCTGTGATTACGCCCTCGTCAAGTTATTTCGGTAGAGTTGTTTCGCATTAGTTCTTTACATATTATTTTTGATACATCTAACGTCTTTGTTCATTGTTGCAAGATCCCAACAATCTTAACACATTAGTATTCCTTGTAACAATGGGAATCAACGATGTTGAAAGACCACAAAAGTTTAACGGAAAGGATTTCAAGAGATGGCAATCCAAGATCTGTTTTTCCGAGCCATCATGATTTGGACTATGATCTTGGTTCCAGGTGATGACTTGTACAATGTTGAAATTTTGTCCGAGGAGGAGGTCAATATGAACACGAGGTCTAATTTTGGCTAAAAATCATATCATGAATGGTTTGGAAGATGCGATGTATGATTTTTACAATGCGAAAGAGAACTTGACTGCTTATGAGTTGTGGACTGCGTTAGAAGCAAAGTACCAAGTGAGGCTACTTGAGGAAGCAAGAAATTTCTGGTGGCAAAGTTTATGGAGTTCAAGATGACGAATGATAAGTCTGTTGTTGATCAATTCCTCGAACTTCAACAAATCATTAACCAGATTCTTGCTGAAGGTATGGTTATTGATGAGACTTTTCAAGTGTCTGCGGTGATTGAGAAGTTACCATCTTCTTGGTCGGAGTACAAGAAAAAGCTGAGGCATGAAACTGGCGAGATCAACATGGTTGAATTGGGAAAGAAGATTCAAGTGGAAGAGATGTTGTGCACCAAAGACAAGAACGTGTCATCTGCAAGGGACATGTCTAACAAAGCTCATATGTCTGAACATAAGCCATCCAAAGCTGGAAAAGGTGACAACAACAATCGCAACTCGAAGCATGGACCTAACAAGAAAGGTACGTTTCGTAAACCAGAATCTAGCATTATTAAAATTAAGGGTCCTTGTTGGGTGTGTGGAAATACTGGTCATATGGCAGTTCACTGTAGACAACGTAAGGATAAGAAGAATAATGCTAACTTGGTTGAGAAAAGCAAAGAGGAGTTTTTGTCTTTGTGGTGTATGCGAAGTTAATCGGTGACCAATGTGATGGATTGGTGGGTAGACTCTGGAGCTACCAAGCATGTTTGTGGGAACAGAGACTGTTCACCTCCTACCAGAGGGTAGGGAAGGCGAGAAACTCTATATGGGTAACTCATCTGCATCGAGAGGTTGCGGGAAAAGGAAAGGTCGGTCTGAAGCTCACATCGGAAAGACTCTCACATTGAATGAAGTTCTTCATGTTCCAGGACATCTGCAAAAATCTTGTTTCTTGTTCTGTTTTAGATGATAAGGGTTTTAAAGTTACAATTGAGTCTGGAAAACTTATAGTAACTAAGGGCAATGATTATGTGGGTAAGGGTTATAAGACTGGGGGTCTATATAAACTTAATGTAACCTGTCCTGAATTGAAATTGGATGATTCTTTTGCTTACATGTGTGTGTCATTGAACGTTTGGCATGGTAGACTTTGTCATGTAAACTATAAATCAATGCATAAATTGGCTAGCGTAGGTTGCATACCCAAATTCACTTTAGATAAAAATCATAAGTGTGAGATTTGTGTAGAATCTAAGCATGCTAAGAAATCATTCAATAAGAATGTCCAGAGAAACTCTAAACCCTTAGATTTAATCCACTCAGACCTAGTTGATATGAAGTCAGTTCAAACAAGAGGTGGTAAGAAATGGTTTATTACTTTTATAGATGATTGTACGAAGAAATTGCCATGTTTACTTACTTAGAGGGAAGGATGATGCCTTAGAAGCCTTTAAGATATATAAAAGTGAAGTCGAAAACCAATTGAATACTACCATTAAAACTATTAGGTCTGACCGTGGTGGTGAGTATGAAATCCCGTAGGAGATTTCTGTGAAGAACATGGCATAATACATGAGACTACAGCCCCTTATTCACCTCAATCCAATGGTGTAGCTGAACGTAAGAACCGTACCCTTAAGGATATGATGAATGCCATGTTGATTAGTTCGGGATTACCTTCGAATTTGTGGGGGAGGCTATCCTCTCCGCCAATTACATCTGAGCAGTACCCTTTAAAGGATCGAGATAAAACTCCATATGAGTTATGGAAAGGTAGACAACCATCTTATGATTACTTCAAAGTGTGGGGGTGCTTGGCAAAGGTGGGCATCCCTCCTCCTAAGAAAAATAAGATAGGACCCAAAACCGTTGATTGTGTTTTTATAGGGTATCTGAGCATTCTAGTGCTCATAGGTTTATGGTTGTGAGTTCTGAAATTTCGACATAGGGTTGAATACTATCATGGAGTCTAGGGATGGTGAGTTTTTTGAGAATTTTTCCTTTGAAACGTGATTCTCGAAAGAGATGTTTAGATGATCCCCTAGATGTTGCTTCAACTAGTCAATTATTACCTTTAGAGGAAGATGAACCAGAAGTGGAACCTAGAAGAGGTAAAAGGGTTAGAACCGAGAAAACCTATCTGGTTGCATTACATACCTAGCCGAAGTCGATCCTCGGACTTATAGAGAAGCCATGACTTGTCCGAAGCTCCATGGTGGAAAGAAGCTTCCATTAGTGAAATGGATTCCCTTCGAGAAAACGGTACTTTTGAACTTGTAGATTTACCTCCAGGGTGTAAGGCCATAGGTTGTAAATGGATTTTCAAAAGAAAACGTAAGATAGATGGAACTATTGAAAAATACAAGGCTAAATTTGGTAGCTAAAGGCTGAGACAAATAGAAGGTATAGATTTCTTTGACACCTATTCACCGGTGAGTAGAATTAGCTCCATTAGGATGTTAATTGCTATAGCTTCACATCCATAATTTAGAGATACATCAAATGGATGTAAAGACAGCGTTTCTTAATGGTGAGTTAGATGAAGAAATTTATATGGAACAACTTTGAGGGCTTTGTAGTTAAAGGTTGTGAAAAGAAAGTGTGTAAACTGGTTAAATCTTTGTATGGATTGAAACAAGCACCTAAACGAGTGGCATGAAAAATTTGATCATGTGATGATTTCTAGTGGTTTTAGAATTAATGAATCTGATAAGTGTGTTTATACTAAACTTGTCAAGGATGCCTGTGTGATTGTATGCTTGTATGTTGATGATATGCTTATACTAGGTACAAACATGGATGTTATTAATTCCACTAAGAAACTGTTGAATGAGAACTTTGACATGAAAGACTTAGGCCCCATTGATGTCATATTAGGGATGAAGATTAGAAAAACTTCTAATGGCTATAGTTTGAGTCGGTCTCATTATGTTGAATCCATACTTAAGAAATTTAATCAGTTTAACTGTAAACCTGTGTGTACTCCTTATGATTCTAACTGTCGTCTCAAGAAGAATAAGGGTGTAGGAGTTAACCAACTTGAATACTCGAGAGTCATAGGAAGTCTGATGTATTTGATGAATTGTACGAGACCAGACATTGCTTATCTTTGTAAGTAGGTTAAGCGGTATACTTGTAATCCGGGCGAGATACATTGGGATGCACTTATTAGAGTGCTAAAGTACTTGAAGTACACAATGACCTTTAGTTTGAATTACAAAGGATATCGGCCGTCCTTGAGGGATTTTGCGATGCAAACTGGATAACAGGATCAGAGGATTCTAAGTCTACGAGTGGATATGTATTCACTCTAGCAGGTGCGTCTGTATCTTGGAAGAGTTCCAAACAGACATGTATAGCTCGTTCCACTATGGAATCGGAGTTTATTGCGTTAGATAAAGCAGGAGAGGAGGCCGAATGGCTAAGAAACTTTTTAGAAGATATTCCTCTCTGGCATAGGCACTGTGCCGGCTATATCTATACAACTGTGAATGACAAATCTGCGATAGGTAGAGCTAAGAGTTGCTTCTACAATGGAAAGTCTATACATATTCGTAGAAGACATGATACTTTGAAAACACTAATCTCAACGGGCGTTATTTCCATAGATTGGATGCGGTCAAGGAAAATATCGCGGACCCTTTGACGAAAGGTTTGTCCAAGGAGATAGTTAGTAAAGCATCGAGGGGATGGGGCTTAGGCTCAAAAATTAAACTTGCCATGAAGGATACTCAACCTTCTTGATTTGGAGATTCCAAGATCAAGGTTTCGAATGAGACAACTAATTCATGTTGGGTAATGGTAAGCACTATCGAGAGAATTTCATTCTCGTCCCTTCCCTATGGTGTTGATGTGATAGTGTGATTTGCATGTGGAGGATGACTTTTAAATAAGTCTTAATGAGTTCCATAGTTTCAATTTAAGATTGAAGTGGGGTGTAGCGATAAACACTCTTGATGGAACTCACCTATTCGAATGTGGAAGTGGGGCCGCTTCCTATGAGAATTGAGCCAATTCTCTAGAGCATTCGAGAAACGAGGATATGTCCAGGGCCAAATTGGACAAAACGGCACGAACTTAGCAACGCCGAGGAGGATATCATGCGTGGGTGTTGTCGCGAATTACACCAATGCTATCGGTTCAAGACTATGTTCTTTGTCTAGCATGTAGTTCGGTAACTTCTCACTAAGTAAGGGTTCAAGACCTCATGGACACCTTTGCCTAAATGGTATTTTCCTTACTACGATTTTTCGTTTTCCTAGATTTCATTCATGTGGGGGATTGTTGGAGAAAATGAGTTTTAATTAAAATGTTTTATGGTCTTGGTGTGGTTTGATCTAATGACCTAAGGGTCTAAGGATACTCACTCATTTTTGGGTGAATGAAGTGGAACCTTTAGTCCCACATTGTGGAAAACTAAAGAGGAGCTCCACTATATAATCATACTCTTATGTATGAATTGTAAAACGTGGGTGGAGCGGGTGGGCAAAAATACATATTTTTACCCATGCGATATGCGCGTATGCCATGCACCAAGTCCCTTTTCTACACGGATTTATTTTTGGCGAGTTTTTCTTTAGGAAATTAATTCCAAACTTATTTCTTAAGAGTTTTATTTATGGTAAAATTCCTTTTACTTGTTTTTGAAGAAAACCAAAACCTAACTTGATTTGCAAGTATTTTCATCCTATAAATATAACTCGAAAATCTGTTTTCTATACACCGAAAAATTCTTCTTTTATTCTAGGGTTTTCTCCATACGTTTTTACCTCCATCCCTGTTGCTGAGTTCGAAGAGAGGGTAACTTGCGTTGTGCTAACTCAAGTTATATCGGGCAGTCTTATCTGGACACATCTTATTTGTGAGGGGTTTAGCATTACTCAACTCGAGTATACCCGCGAACTAATGTGTTAAGGACAACTTGTTGAACTTTGTGATTCTGCCCTCGTCAAGTTATTTCGGTAGAGTTGTTTCGCATTAGTTCTTTACATATTATTTTGATACATCTAACGTCTTTGTTCATTGTTGCAAGATCCCAACAATCTTAACACATTAGTATTCCTTGTAACAATGTCAACAATGGGAATCAACGATGTAGAAAGACCACAAAAGTTTAACGGAAAGGATTTCAAGAGATGGCAATCCAAGATGTTGTTTTATCTGAGCCATCATGATTTGGACTATGTCTTTGGTTCCAGGTGATGACTTGTACAATGTTGAAATTTTGTCCGAGGAGGAGGTCAATATGAATACGAGGTCTAATTTTATGGCTAAAAATCATATCATGAATGGTTTGGAAGATGCGATGTATGATTTTTACAATGCTAAAGATAACTTAACTGCTTATGAGTTGTGGATTGCGTTAGAAGCAAAGTACCAAGGCGAGCTGCGAGGAAGCAAGAAATTTACAGTGGCAAAGTTTATGGAGTTCAAGATGACGAATGATAAGTCTGTTGTTGATCAATTCCTCGAACTTCAACAAATCATTAACCGATTCTTCTTTGAAGGTATGGTTATTGATGAGACTTTTCAAGTGTCTGCGGTGATTGAGAAGTTACCATCTTCTTGGTCGGAGTACAAGAAAAAGCTGAGGCATGAAAGCGGCGAGATCAACATGGTTGAATTGGGAAAGAAGATTCAAGTGGAAGAGATGTTGTGCACCAAAGACAAGAACGTGTCATCTGCAAGGGACATGTCTAACAAAGCTCATATGTCTGAACATAAGCCATCCAAAAGTGGAAAAGGTGACAACAACAATCGCAACTCGAAGCATGGACCTAACAAGAAAGGTACGTTTCGTAAACGAGAATCTAGCATTATTAAAATTAAGGGTCCTTGTTGGGTGTGTGGAAATCTTTGGTCATATGGCAGTTCTTTGTAGACAACGTAAGGATAAGAAGAATAATGCTAACTTGGTTGAGAAAAGCAAAGATGAGTTTTCTGCTTTGTGGTGTCCGAAGTTAATCGGTGACCAATGTGATGGATTGGTGGGTAGACTCTGGAGCTACCAAGCATGTTTGTGGGAACAGAGACACTGTTCACCTCCTACCAGAGGGTAGGGGAAGGCGAGAAACTCTATATGGGTAACTCATACGCATCGGAGGTTGCGGGAAAAGGAAAGGTCGGTCTGAAGCTCACATCTGGAAAGACTCTCACATTGAATGAAGTTCTTCATGTTCAAGACATCTTCAAAAATCTTGTTTCTTGTTCTGTTTTAGATGATAAGGGTTTTAAAGTTACAATTGAGTCTGGAAAACTTATAGTAACTAAGGGCAATGATTATGTGGGTAAGGGTTATAACTGGGGTCTATATAAACTTAATGTAACTTTGTCTGAATTGAAATTGAATGATTCTTACGCTTACATGTGTGTGTCATTGAACGTTTGGCATGGTAGACTTGGTCATGTAAACTATAAATCAATGCATAAATTGGCTAGCGTAGGTTGCATACCCAAATTCACTTTAGATAAAAATCATAAGTGTGAGATTTGCGTAGAATCTAAGCATGCTAAAAAATCATTCAATAAGAATGTCCAGAGAAACTCTAAACCCTTAGATTTAATCCACTCAGACCTAGTTGATATGAAGTCGGTTCAAACAAGAGGTGGTAAGAAATGGTTTATTACTTTTATAGATGATTGTACGAAGTCTTTGCCATGTTTACTTACTTAGAGGCAAGGATGATGCCTTAGAAGCCTTTAAGATATATAAAAGTGAAGTCGAAAACCAATTGAATACTACCATTAAAACTATTAGGTCAACCGTGGTGGTGAGTATGAAATTCCCGTAGGAGATTTCTGTGAAGAACATGGCATAATACATGAGACTACAGCCCCTTATTCACCTCAATCCAATGGTGTAGCTGAACGTAAGAACCGTACCCTTAAGGATATGATGAATGCCATGTTGATTAGTTCGGGATTACCTTCGAATTTGTGGGGGAGGCTATCCTCTCATGATTACATCTGAGCAGTACCCTTTAAAGGATCGAGATAAAACTCCATATGAGTTATGGAAAGGTAGACAACCATCTTATGATTACTTCAAAGTGTGGGGGTGCTTGGCAAAGGTGGGCATCCCTCCTCCTAAGAAAAATAAGATAGGACCCAAAACCGTTGATTGTGTTTTTATAGGGTATCTGAGCATTCTAGTGCTCATAGGTTTATGGTTGTGAGTTAAAAATTTCGACATAGGGTTGAATACTATCATGGAGTCTAGGGATCTTTGAGTTTTTTGAGAATATTTTTCCTTTGAAACGTGATTCTCGAAAGAGATGTTTAGATGATCCCCTAGATGTTGCTTCAACTAGTCAATTATTACCTTTAGAGGAAGATGAACCCGAAGTGGAACCTAGAAGAGGTAAACGGGTTAGAACTGAGAAAACCTATCTGGTTGCATTACATACCTAGCCAAGTCGATCCTCAGACTTATAGAGAAGCCATGACTTGTCCAGAAGCTCCGTGGTGGAAAGAAGCTTCCATTAGTGAAATGGATTCCCTTCGAGAAAACAGTACGTTTGAACTTGTAGATTTACCTCCAGGGTGTAAGGCCATAGGTTGTAAATGGATTTTCAAAAGAAAACGTAAGATAGATGGAACTATTGAAAAATACAAGGCTAGGCTGGTAGCTAAAGGCTACGAGACAAATAGAAGGTATAGATTTCTTTGACACCTATTCACCGGTGAGTAGAATTAGCTCCATTAGGATGTTAATTGCTATAGCTTACTGTCCATAATTTAGAGATACATCAAATGGATGTAAAGACAGCGTTTCTTAATGGTGAGTTAGATGAAGAAATTTATATGGAACAACTTTGAGGGCTTTGTAGTTAAAGGTTGTGAAAAAAGAAAGTGTGTAAACTGGTTAAATCTTTGTATGGATTGAAACAAGCACCTACTTGAGTGGCATGAAAAATTTGATCATGTGATGATTTCTAGTGGTTTTAGAATTAATGAATCGATAAGTGTGTTTATACTAAACTTGTCAAGGATACTGTGTGATTGTATGCTTGTATGTTGATGATATGCTTATACTAGGTACAAACATGGATGTTATTAATTCCACTAAGAAAGCTGTTGAATGAGAACTTTGACATGAAAGACTTAGGCCCCAGATTGATGTCATATTAGGGATGAAGATTAGAAAAACTTCTAATGGCTATAGTTTGAGTCGGTCTCATTATGTTGAATCCATACTTAAGAAATTTAATCAGTTTAGCTGTAAACTTTGTGTGTACTCCTTATGATTCTAACTGTCGTCTCAAGAAGAATAAGGGTGTAGGAGTTAACCAACTTGAATACTCGAGAGTCATAGGAAGTCGATGTATTTGATGAATTGTACGAGACCAGACATTGCTTATCTTTGTAAGTAGGTTAAGCGGTATACTTGTAATCCGGGCGAGATACATTGGGATGCACTTATTAGAGTGCTAAAGTACTTGAAGTACACAATGACCTTTAGTTTGAATTACAAAGGATATCAGGCCGTCCTTGAGGGATTTTGCGATGCAAACTGGATAACGAGGATCGAGAGGATTCTAAGTCTACGAGTGGATATGTATTCACTCTAGCAGGTGCGTCTGTATCTTGGAAGAGTTCCAAACAGACATGTATAGCTCGTTCCACTATGGAATCGGAGTTTATTGCGTTAGATAAAGCAGGAGAGGAGGCCGAATGGCTAAGAAACTTTTTAGAAGATATTCCTCTCTGGCATAGGCTGTGCCGGCTATATCTATACACTTTGTGATGACAAATCTGCGATAGGTAGAGCTAAGAGTTGCTTCTACAATGGAAAGTCTATACATATTCGTAGAAGACATGATACTTTGAAAACACTAATCTCAACGGGCGTTATTTCCATAGATTGGATGCGGTCAAGGAAAATATCGCGGACCCTTTGTGAAAGGTTTGTCCAAGGAGATAGTTAGTAAAGCATCGAGGGGATGGGGCTTAGGCTCAAAAATTAAACTTGCCATGAAGGATACTCAACCTTGCTTGATTTGGAGATTCCAAGATCAAGGTTTTGAATGAGACAACTAATTCATGTTGGGTAATGGTAAGCACTATCGAGAGAATTTCATTCTCGTCCCTTCCCTATGGTGTTGATGTGATAGTGTGATTGCATGTGGAGGATGACTTTTAAATAAGTCTTAATGAGTTCCATAGTTTCAATTTAAGATTGAAGTGGGGTGTAGATAAACACTCTTGATGGAACTCACCTATCCGAATGTGGAAGTGGGGCGCTTCCTATGAGAATTGAGCCAATTCTCTAGAGCATTTCGAGAAACAGGATATGTCCAGGGCCAAATTGGACAAAACGGCACGAACTTAGCAACGCCAGGAGGATATCATGCGTGGGTGTTGTCGCGAATTACACCAATGCTATCAGTTCAAGACTATGTTCACTGTCTAGCATGTAGTTCCGGTAACTTCTCACTAAGTAAGGGTTCAAGACCTCATGGACACCTTTGCCTAAATGGTATTTTCCTTACTATGATTTTTCGTTTTCCTAGATTTCATTCATGTGGGGGATTGTTGGAGAAAATGAGTTTTAATTAAAATGTTTTATGGTCTTGGTGTGGTTTGATCTAATGACCTAAGGGTCTAAGGATACTCACTCATTTTTGGGTGAATGAAGTGGAACCTTTAGTCCCACATTGTGGAAAACTAAAGAGGAGCTCCACTATATAATCATACTCTTATGTATGAATTGTAAAACGTGGGTGGAGCGGGTGGGCAAAAATACATATTTTTACCCATGCGATATGCGCGTATGCCATGCACCAAGTCCCTTTTCTCCACGGATTTATTTTTGGCGAGTTTTTCTTTAGGAAATTAATTCCAAACTTATTTCTTAAGAGTTTTATTTATGGTAAAATTCCTTTTACTTGTTTTTGAAGAAAACCAAAACCTAACTTGATTTGCAAGTATTTTCATCCTATAAATATAACTCGAAAATCTGTTTTCTATACACCGAAAAATTCTTCTTTTATTCTAGGGTTTTCTCCATACGTTTTTACCTCCATCCTGTTCTTTGAGTTCGAAGAGAGGGTAACTTGCGTTGTGCTAACTCAAGTTATATCGGGCGAGTCTTATCTGGACACATCTTGGCTGTGAGGGGTTTAGCATTACTCAACTCGAGTATACCCGCGAACTAATGTGTTAAGGACAACTTGTTGAAACTGTGATTCGCCCTCGTCAAGTTATTTCGGTAGAGTTGTTTCGCATTAGTTCTTTACATATTATTTTGATACATCTAACGTCTTTGTTCATTGTTGCAAGATCCCAACAATCTTAACACATTAGTATTCCTTGTAACAATGGGAAACAAAGATGTAGAAAGTTGAAAAAGTTTAACGGAAAGGATTTCAAGAGATGGCAATCCAAGATCTTTGTTTTATCGAGCCATCATGATTTGGACTATGTCTTTGCAAGTTCCTCTTGATGTTTTGTACAATGTTGAAAATTTCTTGATGAGGAGGAGGTCAATATGAATACGAGGGTAATTTTATGGCTAAAAATCATATCATGAATGGTTTGGAAGATGCGATGTATGATTTTTACAATGCTAAAGAGAAGCTTAGCTGCTTATGAGTTGTGGACTGCGTTAGAAGCAAAGTACCAAGTGAGGCTGCTGAGGAAGCAAGAAATTTCTGGTGGCAAAGTTTATGGAGTTCAAGATGACGAATGATAAGTCTGTTGTTGATCAATTCCTCGAACTTCAACAAATCATTAACCAGATTCTTCTTTGAAGGTATGGTTATTGATGAGACTTTTCAAGTGTCTGCGGTGATTGAGAAGTTACCATCTTCTTGGTGGAGTATAAGAAAAAGGCTGAGGCATGAAAGCTGGCGAGATCAACATGGTTGAATTGGGAAAGAAGATTCAAGTGGAAGAGATGTTGTGCACCAAAGACAAGAACGTGTCATCTGCAAGGGACATGTCTAACAAAGCTCATATGTCTGAACATAAGCCATCAAAAGCTGGAAAAGGTGACAACAACAATCGCAACTCGAAGCATGGACCTAACAAGAAAGGTACGTTTCGTAAACCGAGAATCTAGCATTATTAAAATTAAGGGTCCTTGTTGGGTGTGTGGAAATCTTTGGTCATATGGCAGTTCACTTTGTAGACAACGTAAGGATAAGAAGAATAATGCTAACTTGGTTGAGAAAAGCAAAGATGAGTTTTTCTGCTTTGTGGTGTACGAAGTTAATCTGGTGACCAATGTGATGGATTGGTGGGTAGACTCTGGAGCTACCAAGCATGTTTGTGGGAACAGAGACCTGTTCACCTCCTACCAGAGGGTAGGGGAAGGCGAGAAACTCTATATGGGTAACTCATCTGCATCAGAGGTTGCAGGAAAAGGAAAGGTCGGTCTGAAGCTCACATCTGGAAAGACTCTCACATTGAATGAAGTTCTTCATGTTCCAGACATCTGCAAAAATCTTGTTTCTTGTTCTGTTTTAGATGATAAGGGTTTTAAAGTTACAATTGAGTCTGGAAAACTTATAGTAACTAAGGGCAATGATTATGTGGGTAAGGGTTATAAGACTGGGGGTCTATATAAACTTAATGTAACCTGTCCTGAATTGAAATTGAATGATTCTTCTGCTTACATGTGTGTGTCATTGAACGTTTGGCATGGTAGACTTGGTCATGTAAACTATAAATCAATGCATAAATTGGCTAGCGTAGGTTGCATACCCAAATTCACTTTAGATAAAAATCATAAGTGTGAGATTTGCGTAGAATCTAAGCATGCTAAGAAATCATTCAATAAGAATGTCCAGAGAAACTCTAAACCCTTAGATTTAATCCCTCGGACCTAGTTGATATGAAGTCGGTTCAAACAAGAGGTGGTAAGAAATGGTTTATTACTTTTATAGATGATTGTACGAAATCTTGCCATGTTTACTTACTTAGAGGCAAGGATGATGCCTTAGAAGCCTTTAAGATATATAAAAGTGAAGTCGAAAACCAATTGAATACTACCATTAAAACTATTAGGTCGACGAGTGGTGGTGAGTATGAAATTCCCGTAGGAGATTTTTGTGAAGAACATGGCATAATACATGAGACTACAGCCCCTTATTCACCTCAATCCAATGGTGTAGCTGAACGTAAGAACCGTACCCTTAAGGATATGATGAATGCCATGTTGATTAGTTCGGGATTACCTTCGAATTTGTGGGGGAGGCTATCCTCTCCGATTACATCTGAGCAGTACCCTTTAAAGGATCGAGATAAAACTCCATATGAGTTATGGAAAGGTAGACAACCATCTTATGATTACTTCAAAGTGTGGGGGTGCTTGGCAAAGGTGGGCATCCCTCCTCCTAAGAAAAATAAGATAGGACCCAAAACCGTTGATTGTGTTTTTATAGGGTATCCTGAGCATTCTAGTGCTCATAGGTTTATGGTTGTGAGTATGAAATTTCGACATAGGGTTGAATACTATCATGGAGTCTAGGGATCGTTGAGTTTTTTGAGAATATTTTTCCTTTGAAACGTGATTCTCGAAAGAGATGTTTAGATGATCCCCTAGATGTTCCTTCAACTAGTCAATTATTACCTTTAGAGGAAGATGAACCAGAAGTGGAACCTAGAAGAGGTAAAAGGGTTAGAGCTGAGAAAACCTATCCTGGTTGCATTACATACCTAGCCGAGTCTGATCCTCGGACTTATAGAGAAGCCATGACTTGTCCGAAGCTCCGTGGTGGAAAGAAGCTTCCATTAGTGAAATGGATTCCCTTCGAGAAAACGGTACTTTTGAACTTGTAGATTTACCTCCAGGGTGTAAGGCCATAGGTTGTAAATGGATTTTCAAAAGAAAACGTAAGATAGATGGAACTATTGAAAAATACAAGGCTAGGCTGGTAGCTAAAGGCTACTGAGATAAATAGAAGGTATAGATTTCTTTGACACCTATTCACCAGTGAGTAGAATTAGCTCCATTAGGATGTTAATTGCTATAGCTTCTGTCCATAATTTAGAGATACATCAAATGGATGTAAAGACAGCGTTTCTTAATGGTGAGTTAGATGAAGAAATTTATATGGAACAACTTTGAGGGCTTTGTAGTTAAAGGTTGTGAAAAGAAAGTGTGTAAACTGGTTAAATCTTTGTATGGATTGAAACAAGCACCTAAACGAGTGGCATGAAAAATTTGATCATGTGATGATTTCTAGTGGTTTTAGAATTAATGAATCGATAAGTGTGTTTATACTAAACTTGTCAAGGATGCTGTGTGATTGTATGCTTGTATGTTGATGATATGCTTATACTAGGTACAAACATGGATGTTATTAATTCCACTAAGAAAGCTGTTGAATGAGAACTTTGACATGAAAGACTTAGGCCCCATTGATGTCATATTAGGGATGAAGATTAGAAAAACTTCTAATGGCTATAGTTTGAGTCGGTCTCATTATGTTGAATCCATACTTAAGAAATTTAATCGGTTTAGCTGTAAACTTTGTGTGTACTCCTTATGATTCTAGCTGTCGTCTCAAGAAGAATAAGGGTGTAGGAGTTAACCAACTTGAATACTCGAGAGTCATAGGAAGTCGATGTATTTGATGAATTGTACGAGACCAGACATTGCTTATCTTGTAAGTAGGTTAGCGGTATACTTGTAATCCGGGCGAGATACATTGGGATGCACTTATTAGAGTGCTAAAGTACTTGAAGTACACAATGACCTTTAGTTTGAATTACAAAGGATATCCGGCCGTCCTTGAGGGATTTTGCGATGCAAAGCTGGATAACGAGGATCGAGAGGATTCTAAGTCTACGAGTGGATATGTATTCACTCTAGCGAGGTGCGTCTGTATCTTGGAAGAGTTCCAAACAGGACATGTATAGCTCGTTCCACTATGGAATCGGAGTTTATTGCGTTAGATAAAGCGGGAGAGGAGGCCGAATGGCTAAGAAACTTTTAGAAGATATTCCTCTCGGCATAGGCACTGTGCCGGCTATATCTATACACTTTGTGACATGACAAATCTGCGATAGGTAGAGCTAAGAGTTGCTTCTACAATGGAAAGTCTATACATATTCGTAGAAGACATGATACTTTGAAAACACTAATCTCAACGGGCGTTATTTCCATAGATTGGATGCAGTCAAGGAAAATATCGCGGACCCTTTGTGAAAGGTTTGTCCAAGGAGATAGTTAGTAAAGCATCGAGGGGGATGGGGCTTAGGCTCAAAAATTAAACTTGCCATGAAGGATACTCAACCTTGCTGACTGGAGATTCCAAGATCAAGGTTTCGAATGAGACAACTAATTCATGTTGGGTAATGGTAAGCACTATCAGAGAATTTCATTCTCCGTCCCTTCCCTATGGTGTTGATGTGATAGTGTGACTGCATGTGGAGGATGACTTTTAAATAAGTCTTAATGAGTTCCATAGTTTCAATTTAAGATTGAAGTGGGGTGTAGCAGTAAACACTCTTGATGGAACTCACCTATCTGAATGTGGAAGTGGGGCCGCTTCCTATGAGAATTGAGCCAATTCTCTAGAGCATTCGAGAAAGCGAGGATATGTCCGAGGGCCAAATTGGACAAAAGCGGCACGAACTTAGCAACGCCGGGAGGATATCATGCGTGGGTGTTGTCGCGAATTACACCAATGCTATCGGTTCAAGACTATGTTCCTTTGTCTAGCATGTAGTTCGGTAACTTCTCACTAAGTAAGGGTTCAAGACCTCATGGACACCTTTGCCTAAATGGTATTTTCCTTACTACGATTTTTTCGTTTTCCTAGATTTCATTCATGTGGGGGATTGTTGGAGAAAATGAGTTTTAATTAAAATGTTTTATGGTCTTGGTGTGGTTTGATCTAATGACCTAAGGGTCTAAGGATACTCACTCATTTTTGGGTGAATGAAGTGGAACCTTTAGTCCCACATTGTGGAAAACTAAAGAGGAGCTCCACTATATAATCATACTCTTATGTATGAATTGTAAAACGTGGGTGGAGCGGGTGGGCAAAAATACATATTTTTACCCATGCGATATGCGCGTATGCCATGCACCAAGTCCCTTTTCTACGCGGATTTATTTTTGGTGAGTTTTTCTTTAGGAAATTAATTCCAAACTTAATTCTTAAGAGTTTTATTTATGGTAAAATTCCTTTTACTTGTTTTTGAAGAAAACCAAAACCTAACTTGATTTGCAAGTATTTTCATCCTATAAATATAACTCGAAAATCTGTTTTCTATACACCGAAAAATTCTTCTTTTATTCTAGGGTTTTCTCCATACGTTTTTACCTCCATCCTGTTCTTTGAGTTCGAAGAGAGGGTAACTTGCGTTGTGCTAACTCAAGTTATATCGGGCAGTCTTATCTGGACACATCTTGCTGTGAGGGGTTTAGCATTACTCAACTCGAGTATACCCGCGAACTAATGTGTTAAGGACAACTTGTTGAACTTTTTGTGATTCTGCCCTCGTCAAGTTATTTCGGTAGAGTTGTTTCGCATTAGTTCTTTACATATTATTTTGATACATCTAACGTCTTTGTTCATTGTTGCAAGATCCCAACAATCTTAACACATTAGTATTCCTTGTAACAATGGAAACAACGATGTAGAAACGTTGAAAGAAAAGTTTAACGGAAAGGATTTCAAGAGATGGCAATCCAAGATGTTGTTTTATCGAGCCATCATGAAGCTGGACTATCTTTTGGTTCCAGGTGATGTTTGTACAATGTTGAAAATTTGATGAGGAGGAGGTCAATATGAACACGAGGTCTAATTTTATGGCTAAAAATCATATCATGAATGGTTTGGAAGATGCGATGTATGATTTTTACAATGCTAAAGATAACTTAACTGCTTATGAGTTGTGGACTGCGTTAGAAGCAAAGTACCAAGTGAGAGGCTGCAGGAAGCAAGAAATTTCTGGTGGCAAAGTTTATGGAGTTCAAGATGACGAATGATAAGTCTGTTGTTGATCAATTCCTCGAACTTCAACAAATCATTAACTTGATTCTTCTTTGAAGGTATGGTTATTGATGAGACTTTTCAAGTGTCTGCGGTGATTGAGAAGTTACCATCTTCTTGGTCGGAGTACAAGAAAAAGCTGAGGCATGAAACTGGCGAGATCAACATGGTTGAATTGGGAAAGAAGATTCAAGTGGAAGAGATGTTGTGCACCAAAGACAAGAACGTGTCATCTGCAAGGGACATGTCTAACAAAGCTCATATGTCTGAACATAAGCCATCCAAAGCTGGAAAAGGTGACAACAACAATCGCAACTCGAAGCATGGACCTAACAAGAAAGGTACGTTTCGTAAACCAGAATCTAGCATTATTAAAATTAAGGGTCCTTGTTGGGTGTGTGGAAATACTGGTCATATGGCAGTTCACTGTAGACAACGTAAGGATAAGAAGAATAATGCTAACTTGGTTGAGAAAAGCAAAGATGAGTTTTCTGCTGTGGTGTCGAAGTTAATCTGGTGACCAATGTGATGGATTGGTGGGTAGACTCTGGAGCTACCAAGCATGTTTGTGGGAACAGAGACTGTTCACCTCCTACCGAGAGGGTAGGGAAGGCGAGAAACTCTATATGGGTAACTCATCTGCATCGAGAGGTTGCGGGAAAAGGAAAGGTCGGTCTGAAGCTCACATCTGGAAAGACTCTCACATTGAATGAAGTTCTTCATGTTCAGGACATCTGCAAAAATCTTGTTTCTTGTTGTTTTAGATGATAAGGGTTTTAAAGTTACAATTGAGTCTGGAAAACTTATAGTAACTAAGGGCAATGATTATGTGGGTAAGGGTTATAAGACTGGGGTCTATATAAACTTAATGTAACCTGTCCTGAATTGAAATTGAATGATTCTTCTGCTTACATGTGTGTGTCATTGAACGTTTGGCATGGTAGACTTGGTCATGTAAACTATAAATCAATGCATAAATTGGCTAGCGTAGGTTGCATACCCAAATTCACTTTAGATAAAAATCATAAGTGTGAGATTTGCGTAGAATCTAAGCATGCTAAGAAATCATTCAATAAGAATGTCCAGAGAAACTCTAAACCCTTAGATTTAATCCACTCGAGACCTAGTTGATATGAAGTCGGTTCAAACAAGAGGTGGTAAGAAATGGTTTATTACTTTTATAGATGATTGTACGAAATCTTGCCATGTTTACTTACTTAGAGGCAAGGATGATGCCTTAGAAGCCTTTAAGATATATAAAAGTGAAGTCGAAAACCAATTGAATACTACCATTAAAACTATTAGGTCTGACCGTGGTGGTGAGTATGAAATTCCCGTAGGAGATTTCTGTGAAGAACATGGCATAATACATGAGACTACAGCCCCTTATTCACCTCAATCCAATGGTGTAGCTGAACGTAAGAACCGTACCCTTAAGGATATGATGAATGCCATGTTGATTAGTTCAGGATTACCTTCGAATTTGTGGGGGAGGCTATCCTCTCCGCCAATTACATCTGAGCAGTACCCTTTAAAGGATCGAGATAAAACTCCATATGAGTTATGGAAAGGTAGACAACCATCTTATGATTACTTCAAAGTGTGGGGGTGCTTGGCAAAGGTGGGCATCCCTCCTCCTAAGAAAAATAAGATAGGACCCAAAACCGTTGATTGTGTTTTTATAGGGTATCTGAGCATTCTAGTGCTCATAGGTTTATGGTTGTGAGTTAAAATTTCGACATAGGGTTGAATACTATCATGGAGTCTAGGGATCTTTGAGTTTTTGAGAATGTTTTTCCTTTGAAACGTGATTCTCGAAAGAGATGTTTAGATGATCCCCTAGATGTTGCTTCAACTAGTCAATTATTACCTTTAGAGGAAGATGAACCAGAAGTGGAACCTAGAAGAGGTAAAAGGGTTAGAAGCGAGAAAACCTATCTGGTTGCATTACATACCTAGCCGAGTCTGATCCTCAGACTTATAGAGAAGCCATGACTTGTCCAGAAGCTTCGTGGTGGAAAGAAGCTTCCATTAGTGAAATGGATTCCCTTCGAGAAAACGGTACTTTTGAACTTGTAGATTTACCTCCAGGGTGTAAGGCCATAGGTTGTAAATGGATTTTCAAAAGAAAACGTAAGATAGATGGAACTATTGAAAAATACAAGGCTAGGCTGGTAGCTAAAGGCTACTGAGACAAATAGAAGGTATAGATTTCTTTGACACCTATTCACCGGTGAGTAGAATTAGCTCCATTAGGATGTTAATTGCTATAGCTTCTGTCCATAATTTAGAGATACATCAAATGGATGTAAAGACAGCGTTTCTTAATGGTGAGTTAGATGAAGAAATTTATATGGAACAACTTTGAGGGCTTTGTAGTTAAAGGTTGTGAAAAGAAAGTGTGTAAACTGGTTAAATCTTTGTATGGATTGAAACAAGCACCTAAACAGTGGCATGAAAAATTTGATCATGTGATGATTTCTAGTGGTTTTAGAATTAATGAATCGATAAGTGTGTTTATACTAAACTTGTCAAGGATGCCTGTGTGATTGTATGCTTGTATGTTGATGATATGCTTATACTAGGTACAAACATGGATGTTATTAATTCCACTAAGAAAGCTGTTGAATGAGAACTTTGACATGAAAGACTTAGGCCCCGTTGATGTCATATTAGGGATGAAGATTAGAAAAACTTCTAATGGCTATAGTTTGAGTCAGTCTCATTATGTTGAATCCATACTTAAGAAATTTAATCAGTTTAACTGTAAAACTGTGTGTACTCCTTATGATTCTAACTGTCGTCTCAAGAAGAATAAGGGTGTAGGAGTTAACCAACTTGAATACTCGAGAGTCATAGGAAGTCGATGTATTTGATGAATTGTACGAGACCGAGACATTGCTTATCTGTAAGTAGGTTAGCGGTATACTTGTAATCCGGGCGAGATACATTGGGATGCACTTATTAGAGTGCTAAAGTACTTGAAGTACACAATGACCTTTAGTTTGAATTACAAAGGATATCAGTAGCCGTCCTTGAGGGATTTTGCGATGCAAACTGGATAACGAGGATCAGAGGATTCTAAGTCTACGAGTGGATATGTATTCACTCTAGCGAGGTGCGTCTGTATCTTGGAAGAGTTCCAAACAGACATGTATAGCTCGTTCCACTATGGAATCGGAGTTTATTGCGTTAGATAAAGCGGGGAGAGGAGGCCGAATGGCTAAGAAACTTTTTAGAAGATATTCCTCTACGGCATAGGCTGTGCCAGCTATATCTATACACTGTGACAGCAAATCTGCGATAGGTAGAGCTAAGAGTTGCTTCTACAATGGAAAGTCTATACATATTCGTAGAAGACATGATACTTTGAAAACACTAATCTCAACAGGCGTTATTTCCATAGATTGGATGCAGTCCAAGGAAAATATCGCGGACCCTTTGACGAAAGGTTTGTCCAAGGAGATAGTTAGTAAAGCATCGAGGGGGATGGGGCTTAGGCTCAAAAATTAAACTTGCCATGAAGGATACTCAACCTTGCTTGTTGGAGATTCCAAGATCAAGGTTTCGAATGAGACAACTAATTCATGTTGGGTAATGGTAAGCACTATCAGAGAATTTCATTCTCCGTCCCTTCCCTATGGTGTTGATGTGATAGTGTGACTGCATGTGGAGGATGACTTTTAAATAAGTCTTAATGAGTTCCATAGTTTCAATTTAAGATTGAAGTGGGGTGTAGCTAAACACTCTTGATGGAACTCACCTATCCGAATGTGGAAGTGGGGCCGCTTCCTATGAGAATTGAGCCAATTCTCTAGAGCATTACGAGAAACGAGGATATGTCCAGGGCCAAATTGGACAAAACGGCACGAACTTAGCAACGCCCGGGAGGATATCATGCGTGGGTGTTGTCGCGAATTACACCAATGCTATCGGTTCAAGACTATGTTCACTTTGTCTAGCATGTAGTTCCGGTAACTTCTCACTAAGTAAGGGTTCAAGACCTCATGGACACCTTTGCCTAAATGGTATTTTCCTTACTCTGATTTTTCGTTTTCCTAGATTTCATTCATGTGGGGGATTGTTGGAGAAAATGAGTTTTAATTAAAATGTTTTATGGTCTTGGTGTGGTTTGATCTAATGACCTAAGGGTCTAAGGATACTCACTCATTTTTGGGTGAATGAAGTGGAACCTTTAGTCCCACATTGTGGAAAACTAAAGAGGAGCTCCACTATATAATCATACTCTTATGTATGAATTGTAAAACGTGGGTGGAGCGGGTGGGCAAAAATACATATTTTTACCCATGCGATATGCGCGTATGCCATGCACCAAGTCCCTTTTTACACGGATTTATTTTTGGCGAGTTTTTCTTTAGGAAATTAATTCCAAACTTATTTCTTAAGAGTTTTATTTATGGTAAAATTCCTTTTACTTGTTTTTGAAGAAAACCAAAACCTAACTTGATTTGCAAGTATTTTCATCCTATAAATATAACTCGAAAATCTGTTTTCTATACACCGAAAAATTCTTCTTTTATTCTAGGGTTTTCTCCAGACGTTTTTACCTCCATCCCTGTTGCTGAGTTCGAAGAGAGGGTAACTTGCGTTGTGCTAACTCAAGTTATATCGGGCGATCTTATCCTGGACACATCTTATTTGTGAGGGGTTTAGCATTACTCAACTCGAGTATACCCGCGAACTAATGTGTTAAGGACAACTTGTTGAACTTTGTGATTCGCCCTCGTCAAGTTATTTCGGTAGAGTTGTTTCGCATTAGTTCTTTACATATTATTTTCGATACATCTAACGTCTTTGTTCATTGTTGCAAGATCCCAACAATCTTAACACATTAGTATTCCTTGTAACAATGGGAATCAACGATGTAGAAAGACCACAAAAGTTTAACGGAAAGGATTTCAAGAGATGGCAATCCAAGATGTTGTTTTATCCGAGCCATCATGAATTTGGACTATGTCTGGTTCCAGGTGATGACTTGTACAATGTTGAAAATTTTGTCCGAGGAGGAGGTCAATATGAACACGAGGTCTAATTTTCGGCTAAAAATCATATCATGAATGGTTTGGAAGATGCGATGTATGATTTTTACAATGCTAAAAGAGAACTTGACTGCTTATGAGTTGTGGACTGCGTTAGAAGCAAAGTACCAAAGCTGAGACTGCAGGAAGCAAGAAATTTCTCAGTGGCAAAGTTTATGGAGTTCAAGATGACGAATGATAAGTCTGTTGTTGATCAATTCCTCGAACTTCAACAAATCATTAACCTGATTCTTGTTGAAGGTATGGTTGTTGATGAGACTTTTCAAGTGTCTGCGGTGATTGAGAAGTTACCATCTTCTTGGTCGGAGTACAAGAAAAAGCTGAGGCATGAAATGGCGAGATCAACATGGTTGAATTGGGAAAGAAGATTCAAGTGGAAGAGATGTTGTGCACCAAAGACAAGAACGTGTCATCTGCAAGGGACATGTCTAACAAAGCTCATATGTCTGAACATAAGCCATCCAAAGTGGAAAAGGTGACAACAACAATCGCAACTCGAAGCATGGACCTAACAAGAAAGGTACGTTTCGTAAACCGAGAATCTAGCATTATTAAAATTAAGGGTCCTTGTTGGGTGTGTGGAAATACTGGTCATATGGCAGTTATTTTGTAGACAACGTAAGGATAAGAAGAATAATGCTAACCTGGTTGAGAAAAGCAAAGAGGAGTTTTCTGCTGTGGTGTCTGAAGTTAATCTGGTGACCAATGTGATGGATTGGTGGGTAGACTCTGGAGCTACCAAGCATGTTTGTGGGAACAGAGACCTGTTCACCTCCTACCGAGCAGGGTAGGGAAGGCGAGAAACTCTATATGGGTAACTCATCTGCATCGGAGGTTGCGGGAAAAGGAAAGGTCGGTCTGAAGCTCACATCTGGAAATACTCTCACATTGAATGAAGTTCTTCATGTTCCAGACCGCAAAAATCTTGTTTCTTGTTCTGTTTTAGATGATAAGGGTTTTAAAGTTACAATTGAGTCTCGGAAAACTTATAGTAACTAAGGGCAATGATTATGTGGGTAAGGGTTATAAGACTGGGGTCTATATAAACTTAATGTAACTGTCCCGAATTGAAATTGAATGATTCTTCTGCTTACATGTGTGTGTCATTGAACGTTTGGCATGGTAGACTTGGTCATGTAAACTATAAATCAATGCATAAATTGGCTAGCGTAGGCTGCATACCCAAATTCACTTTAGATAAAAATCATAAGTGTGAGATTTGCGTAGAATCTAAGCATGCTAAGAAATCATTCAATAAGAATGTCCAGAGAAACTCTAAACCCTTAGATTTAATCCACTCAGACCTAGTTGATATGAAGTCAGTTCAAACAAGAGGTGGTAAGAAATGGTTTATTACTTTTATAGATGATTGTAATGATGGCACTTGCCATGTTTACTTACTTAGAGGCAAGGATGATGCCTTAGAAGCCTTTAAGATATATAAAAGTGAAGTCGAAAACCAATTGAATACTACCATTAAAACTATTAGGTCTCGACCGTGGTGGTGAGTATGAAATTCCCGTAGGAGATTTCGTGAAGAACATGGCATAATACATCGAGACTACAGCCCCTTATTCACCTCAATCCAATGGTGTAGCTGAACGTAAGAACCGTGCCCTTAAGGATATGATGAATGCCATTTTAATTAGTTCAGATTACCTTCGAATTTGTGGGGGAGGCTATCCTCTCCGCCAATTACATCCCGAGCAGTACCCTTTAAAGGATCAGATAAAACTCCATATGAGTTATGGA
This sequence comes from Papaver armeniacum, assembly GCA_023531295.1. Lineage (NCBI taxonomy): Eukaryota > Viridiplantae > Streptophyta > Magnoliopsida > Ranunculales > Papaveraceae > Papaver > Papaver armeniacum. Next base: position 522,556 of record JAJJWW010004743.1, read on the forward strand.
AAGGTAGACAACCATCTTATGATTATTTCAAAGTGTGGGGTGCTTGGCAAAGGTGGGCATCCCTCCTCCTAAGAAAAATAAGATAGGACCCAAAACCGTTGATTGTGTTTTTATAGGGTATCCCGAGCATTCTAGTGCTCATAGGTTTATGGTTGTGAGTTCTCAAATTTCGACATAGGGTTGAATACTATCATGGAGTCTAGGGATGCTTGAGTTTTTGAGAATTTTTTTCCTTTGAAACGTGATTCTCGAAAGAGATGTTTAGATGATCCTAGATGTTGCTTCAACTAGTCAATTATTACCTTTAGAGGAAGATGAACCTGTAAGTGGAACCTAGAAGAGGTAAAAGGGTTAGAACCGAGAAAACCTATCCCGGTTGCATTACATACCTAGCCGAGTCGATCCTCGGACTTATAGAGAAGCCATGACTTGTCCAAGCTTCGTGGTGGAAAGAAGCTTCCATTAGTGAACTGGATTCCCTTCGAGAAAACAGTACTTTTGAACTTGTAGATTTACCTCCGGGGTGTAAGGCCATAGGTTGTAAATGGATTTTCAAAAGAAAACGTAAGATAGATGGAACTATTGAAAAATACAAGGCTAGGCTGGTAGCTAAAGGCTACGAGACAAATAGAAGGTATAGATTTCTTTGACACCTATTCACCAAAGTGAGTAGAATTAGCTCCATTAGGATGTTAATTGCTATAGCTTCTGTCCATAATTTAGAGATACATCAAATGGATGTAAAGACAGCGTTTCTTAATGGTGAGTTAGATGAAGAAATTTATATGGAACAACCTGAGGGCTTTGTAGTTAAAGGTTGTGAAAAGAAAGTGTGTAAATTTGGTTAAATCTTTATATGGATTGAAACAAGCACCTAAACAATGGCATGAAAAATTTGATCATGTGATGATTTCTAGTGGTTTTAGAATTAATGAATCTCGATAAGTGTGTTTATACTAAACTTGTCAAGGATGCCTGTGTGATTGTATGCTTGTATGTTGATGATATGCTTATACTAGGTACAAACATGGATGTTATTAATTCCACTAAGAAACTGTTGAATGAGAACTTTGACATGAAAGACTTAGGCCCCGCTGATGTCATATTAGGGATGAAGATTAGAAAATCTTCTAATGGCTATAGTTTGAGTCAGTCTCATTATGTTGAATCCATACTTAAGAAATTTAATCAGTTTAATCAGAACCGTGTGTACTCCTTATAATTCTAGCTCATTCGTCTCAAGAAGAATAAGGGTGTAGGAGTTAACCAACTTGAATACTCGAGAGTCATAGGAAGTCCGATGTATTTGATGAATTGTACGAGACCAGACATTGCTTATGCCGTAAGTAGGTTAGCGGTATACCTGTAATCAGGGCAGATACATTGGGATGCACTTATTAGAGTGCTAAAGTACTTGAAGTACACAATGACCTTTAGTTTGAATTACAAAGGATATCCACTAGTCCTTGAGGGATTTTGCGATGCAAACTGGATAACAGATCGAGGATTCTAAGTCTACGAGTGGATATGTATTCACTCTAGCAAAGGCGTCGTATCTTGGAAGAGTTCCAAACAGACATGTATAGCTCGTTCCACTATGGAATCGGAGTTTATTGCGTTAGATAAAGCAGAGAGGAGGCCGAATGGCTAAGAAACTTTTAGAAGATATTCCTCTCGGCATAGGCCCGTGCCGACTATATCTATACACTGGGACAAAAATCTGCGATAGGTAGAGCTAAGAGTTGCTTCTACAATGGAAAGTCTATACATATTCGTAGAAGACATGATACTTTGAAAACACTAATCTCAACAGGCGTTATTTCCATAGATTGGATGCAGTCCAAGGAAAATATCGCGGACCCTTTGACGAAAGGTTTGTCCAAGGAGATAGTTAGTAAAGCATCGAGGGGGATGGGGCTTAGGCTCAAAAATTAAACTTGCCATGAAGGATACTCAACCTTGCTGACTGGAGATTCCAAGATCAAGGTTTCGAATGAGACAACTAATTCATGTTGGGTAATGGTAAGCACTATCAGAGAATTTCATTCTCCGTCCCTTCCCTATGGTGTTGATGTGATAGTGTGACTGCATGTGGAGGATGACTTTTTAAATAAGTCTTAATGAGTTCCATAGTTTCAATTTAAGATTGAAGTGGGGTGTAGCAGTAAACACTCTTGATGGAACTCACCTATCTGAATGTGGAAGTGGGGCGCTTCCTATGAGAATTGAGCCAATTCTCTAGAGCATTCTGAGAAACAGGATATGTCCAGGGCCAAATTGGACAAAACGGCACGAACTTAGCAACGCCAGGAGGATATCATGCGTGGGTGTTGTCGCGAATTACACCAATGCTATCAGTTCAAGACTATGTTCACTGTCTAGCATGTAGTTCCGGTAACTTCTCACTAAGTAAGGGTTCAAGACCTCATGGACACCTTTGCCTAAATGGTATTTTCCTTACTCTGATTTTTCGTTTTCCTAGATTTCATTCATGTGGGGGATTGTTGGAGAAAATGAGTTTTAATTAAAATGTTTTATGGTCTTGGTGTGGTTTGATCTAATGACCTAAGGGTCTAAGGATACTCACTCATTTTTGGGTGAATGAAGTGGAACCTTTAGTCCCACATTGTGGAAAACTAAAGAGGAGCTCCACTATATAATCATACTCTTATGTATGAATTGTAAAACGTGGGTGGAGGCGGGTGGGCAAAAATACATATTTTTACCCATGCGATATGCGCGTATGCCATGCACCAAGTCCCTTTTCTACACGGATTTATTTTTGGCGAGTTTTTCTTTAGGAAATTAATTCCAAACTTATTTCTTAAGAGTTATATTTATAGTAAAATTCCTTTTACTTGTTTTTGAAGAAAACCAAAACCTAACTTGATTTGCAAGTATTTTCATCCTATAAATATAACTCGAAAAATCAGTTTTCTATACACCGAAAAATTCTTCTTTTATTCTAGGGTTTTCTCAGACGTTTTCACCTCCATCCCCGTTCTTTGAGTTCGAAGAGAGGGTAACTTGCGTTGTGCTAACTCAAGTTATATCGGGCGGTCTTATCCTGGACACATCTTCGCTGTGAGGGGTTTAGCATTACTCAACTCGAGTATACCCGCGAACTAATGTGTTAAGGACAACTTGTTGAACCTGTGATTCTGCCCTCGTCAAGTTATTTCGGTAGAGTTGTTTCGCATTAGTTCTTTACATATTATTTTCGATACATCTAACGTGCTGTTCATTGTTGCAAGATCCCAACACTAGGTTGGCACCACAACCAATCACCTATCATTTGCAAGGCATCACTCAAAATATTATTTGTTGATCAGATGAATATTACAAACCATCCACACACCAGATAAAAAGTGTGCTCATACAAACATTACAGCCAAAATGTAGTAAAACACCATAATCATAAGGTAAATGTAGTAAAACACCGTAATCGTAAGGTAAATGTAGTAAAACACCATAATCCTAAGGTGATGAACGAAGTACACTAATAGCACAATCAGCACTTAATTTCTCAATAATCCATTGTCGAGTCTTTCACACCCGCATATTCCGACCTTGGTGCTGCTACTTGTGCAACACAAATATATGTCCAGTTAGTTTCATCAAACATTTCTTCTTTTTTAATAAGCTGGTAATAAGAAACTGAATATAGAAATTAAATTCGTACTAACCTTGGTGAGATCGATCCTACATTTGACTTGACGATGATGATGCCGAGTATGTTGAAGGGTTGATCTTCTTGCCATTAATGTTGATTTCAGGGATGTGAGAAAGGATACTCCAATCGCCTCCATCATGCATTCCGCTAGTGTTTCCGATCCACAAGTATTTGAGTTTGGTGAGGCTTTGTACATACTCCGGGATGAACATAAATGACTCGTCAAGATTAGCGTATAAAGTCAATCTTTGAAGTTCTCTGAATCGTGCTATATCTCTTGTATTGACTAGTGATTGTTCCAAAATTTCGAGACTTGTAAGGTTGGGTGAGATTGGTAGGTAAGGACGATCATCTTCAGATATTAGTGATGGACACTCCTCTATAACAAGACTGCTCAAGTTCGGGAGGTTGCGAGGGAACGAAAGTAATTCAGGACACCAATGAAGATACAAATCACGAATACAAGGCAGAAGAGATAAATCTTCGTCTTCGTCTTCTCTAATCTTAAACTCTTTTAAGTAGCACAATTGAATTTTTTAATGGGCAGCAAAGACTTAGTCAGAAATCTGAATGACTTCAACTCCGGGCAAACTAAAGCTCTTAGGCTTCTGAGACATGGCAGTACGGAAATCTCATTGTTGTTATCCCCTTTTTCTCCTTCTGTTATTGCACCCAAAACAATTGCCTCCAGACTTGCCATATAACTGATGTCAAGAGTAACTAGCTTTGGAAATGATGAGAAACTATTGAGTTGACTAATAACTCCACGATTGGACATTGTATTGCGTCTGACACAGTAAAACCCAACACAGATACTTGTCATCTGATGCGCATGTCGTATCGTAAGAGTTTCGAGAGATGGAAGTTTATTCAAAGGTGGCAATGCAATTAAATTTGTACACCCGAAGAGTGTGATGCTTGTAACACGAGGCATAATCTCAGCAACCTGTACTTCTCTACTGCCAAATTCCCATACTTGCAAGTTTTTAGTTCCATTAATATTCAATGTTATCAACTTTGGAAATGCCACTTCAGTTACACATTGACCACCACCATAGATCTCAACCCCAATATGCCTTAGTTTTGTTAGATTTTTTATCACTAGTTCTTCCAGAGATGGCAGGAGCCCCAAAGCTGGCAATTCCGTACAATTGGAGCATTTATATAATTCTAGATACCGTAGGTTTGTTAATGCTCTTATATCACCCATCCAACTTGGGAATTTGAAACCCAAGTAGTTGCTTATGGCCAACTTCTTCAAGTTAGAATGAGGCTGTAGAACCGCTAACACACTCTCCATTAATCTCTCTACCTCTAATACCTCTGAGCTTTGTTGATGTGTCTGACCGTTACTTGACGTGGAAGCCAGTGTTTCTTCACAAGAATCAAAATCTAAACGAAGCTCAATTAGCTGACTCTTTGTTTGAAGTTTGGCTTCAGCAGCTTGCTCTGCAGATTTCAGTCTCCCTAGCCCTTTGATTTCTAAGAAATCTTTTAAAAGGTTGTGGTGTTTTAACTCTACGAGTTTACACCCTTCCGCTGCAGCAGTGACAATGAAGGTGCTCAAGGTTTGGAGATATTTCCAGTTTCTAATTCCTCCTGGCAAGTATACCAAACCAGCTAGCCTAATATCAAGGTTTCTCAACTTGATCATTCTCCACACCCCTTTAGGAAGTTTGATAAGGCTCTTACACCTTTTCAGTTTCAATGTTTGTAGGTTAATTAGACCACACAATGAATCAGGCAATTCTGTTAAGTTCTTGTTTCTGGACAAATCTAGATATCTTAGATGTATTAGCTTATCAATCTGATTGGAGATGTGTGTTATACCCATGCCTTTCAGTTTCAATACCCGGAGATTTCTCAAGTTACGAATTAAGTCAGAAGAGAGACTATCAACACTGAATGAGTGATCCATATGTCTCCTACACTGGACAGTTCGGACATTATCAACCTTTCTGACTGAGGCAGGAAAAGAACCATGACTAGCGTCACGCTCATCATATATTAAACTCAAATGAATAGGATTCCTATGCTGCTTAGAACAGAATGTGTCTTCATTGTTATACGAGTCATAACAATGATCCCTCGTAAGAAACTGAGCAAAATCATGAACAAGATCATGCATCTTACAACAAAGTTCCCTGCCAACACCATCCACAGAAATGTCTTGGAAAAACGAACGATCAACTAATTCATCAAAGTACTCCTCGCCGGTTAACTCGAGGTCTTTTGCTTGAGTAGTTGAGTAAAGAAAACCGTGTGCCATCCAAAGCCTAACTAAGGTACGTTTCCGTATTTTGTAAGCCTTAGGAAAGGTTGCACAATATAGAAAACAGTTCTTCAGTTGTGATTCTAGGTCATCATAACTTAGCAAAAAAATAGGATATACAAGTTTCTTTGGGTGATCAAAACCTTTTAGTTCCCAAATCTTGCTATCTAGGACACGCATCCAATGATTTTCATTAACATTTTTGTTCAAAAGACTTCCCAAAAGACTTAAAGCGAGTGGTAAGCCATGACATTTTTTTGATATTGTGGTGCCAATATCTTCTAAACATTCACTCCTTTCTTTCTCCTTCCCGTGAAAAGCTTTACGATGTAACACTAAACTGCTAAAGTCAGAATTTAAACCTTGCAACATATGTTTGTAAGAGTTCAACGCTGACGCAACCGTTTCCCTTCGAGTAGTAACTAAAATGCGACTTCCTTGTTCTCCAAGACCAAGTATGTGTGTCAGCTCCTTCAAATTATTAGGATCATTAGTCCACACATCATCGAGCACAAGTAAGAATTTTTTCCCCTTAACTGACTCGCATAATTCTCCAAACAAAGGATTCCATGTTGAGGTATGTGTGTCTTTTCCTGTAGCTGCTCGGATGATTGCCTTGGCAACTTTTATACGATCAAAGGGATCAGACACACATACCCACATGGGCAACTTAAATTGAGATTTCACCTTTTCATGGTCGAATACTAGTTGGGCAAGAGTTGTCTTGCCAAGACCCCCCATTCCAATGATTGAAATGATGCGGGTGTCTCTAGTTTCGTTTTCCAGCTGGTTAGTACTACTCTCAACACCGAAGAAGAGTCTGTTCAGAATTGATTCTTGGTCAGAATCACGACCGAATATATTTGGACGATCTACGATGATGGAACTAGTTTCTTTTCGCTCATGAACGTGAGGACCTTTCTCAGGTCTCTCACTCATTTTGAACAGAAACTGATTCCTCTCATTTTTAATACAGTCTAAAGCCTCTCGGATTTGTTTTATCTTATGAGCAATATCATGTCGTAAAAAAACTTGTTTGACGCACGAGATAGGAGAACAGAAATAGGAAGATAATTCCGGTACCTGATTTCCATTGTCCTCCTCGAGTTTCAGCTTTTCCAACCGTGATTTCTGTATCTCTGTTCCCCACTCGTCCAAAACGTCTTCCATTTCGTAGGCTATGTTTTTGAGTTTAGCCAACCAAATCTTCACTGATTCCTCATTCATTTGCCTCTGCTCAGCCTCATTAAGCACAGCTTTGAGGGTCATGAATGTTGATTCGAGCTTCTTGACCTCCTTTCGAACACCCACCACTAACCTCACTTCTTGTTCAATCTCTTGTTTGATAACATCACCCAATTCATGGATCAAAAAGGAAAGAAGAGCATCGGCCATACTTATAAACTCACAGATGAAGAAGTTATGGTTTTAGTTACGTTGTTAATAGTGTTTTTATTAATAGTGTTTTATTTTCATTAAGCGTGAGAGAAATACAACTTCTGAGAGTGCAGAGGTTAGAATTTAGAATGAAATAGTTCTGTCCAAGTGAATCACTAATATCATTCAATTATTGGTTGCCTATTTTGACTGCATACATTCATTTTAGATTTTCTTCTTTTCGGACCACACAAACGGTGGTATACCCCAGTAATCATAAACAGCCATCACCACTTGAGGCCCCCTACTTTGACTGCATACATTCATTTTAGATTTTCCATTTATGATCACCTTTTTCAACCACACGCATACTTTCCTAAAGAGATGGGCCAAAATGATTTGTCCAAGTTTAAGTAAATATCACAATCGGGTATTGACTACTGAGCTTGCAATCGACAAAACACCGACCATAAAAAGTTTCCTGCTGCAATTATCAACAGCAGTGAATAATCAGAAAACACCAACCATTTCAATGTGGACACAGTACATGTAGAAAGGTCATCTACAAAGAATATAATTGCAAAACAAAAAGAAAAATACGTCTGTCCTATGTCGATTGATTCCCTGAATAATTACCCCGGAAATGGTATATATTAATGAAGAACAAGAACGCAACAGCTGACACAGACTCAGTCAAGTTCGGAAAAAAGCTTTGGGATGTCCTACGTTACCTAGCTAGAGTAAAACATTTCATATGGACATGCATCACAGATATGGTCCCATCAAATGAGCGAATGGCTAGAGTGATGAGCTACTCTGGTGAACAATGTAAGATGTAAGTAAGGAATTAAAACTACAAGGAGCTGTTGGCCGGGAAAGGAGTTAAAAAAGTTGAAATTTCCGCACTTACTGTTCGTGATCGGAAATTCCAAAAGTAACATTTTAGACTTTTAACAACCGTTTATACCTTTTTTTCCCTCTAAAATAGACTTTTAGCAACTATTTTGGTCAAATGGGGACTCATTGAGTTCGGTTTCGTATCACAAATTTACCGTTGACTATTCTAGTTGACTGACCCATGTACACGGGTGCACTCGTACTGGAGACTCGAAAAACGTACTGTTTACCATTGACTAAAGTGTCGAGTGATGTTGACCATGTACATGAGTCCAGTTGACTAGTCAATATTTCGAGCGCACTATTAGTGCACTTCAAAAAAATGTTCCTACCGCTTTCATCATGCAGTCGTGTACTGGGACATGGGCGTCAATTTTTCTAGTCATATTTTGCCCTTCTAGTCATGTGTGCTGGTTTTGGAATTTAGTAATACGTTTGCCATATATGTGGAATTTGGGCCATTTTTTTAAGTCCCTTTATGGCAAAAATCTCAACTACAAGACATATATTGTGTGAGTGTCCTTTCTCCAGAGCAGTACGGACATCTCGACCAGGGGAAAGAATATTATGGTGAATCCAGACACAAGTGTACAAGATTGGATCAAAAGCTGGTTTAGTAGTGAATTATGCAAACTCGAAGATGACTGGATTGTCAAGCTGGCAAATACAACCTAGAAAATTTGGAAGGCACGTTGTAGATGTGTCTTTGAGGATATTAAGCCAAATCCGGTTGAGGTTAATTATCAGGATAATCAAATTGCTTAACAACTCCACAAGGAAGGAAATGGTGCAGAAACACGTAGTAGTATGTCCATTATCAAATGCTTTATTATTGAATCTGTTGTAATACTTGTTTTAAAATTATTGGTTCTACTTCTCATTCAGGATGGGACTTATTTGTCGTTCTTTTGCTGGACAATTCGTAGAAGAAAGTTTTACCTATGCCAATGGACTCTTGAACGCGGAAGCTGCAGAATATAGAGGTCTACTACAAGCTATGCAGTGTGAACTGAGATTACAAAGTTTTGGGTTCGAGATGGATGCAAAATTGGTGATCAATGCAATCAATGGAGATTTCCAAAGAACAACATTGGAGAACCAAGTTTTAATTTGAAAGATCAAATTTATTCTAGAAAAGTATCCTTTTTGGTTTTGCAAGTTTAGAAGTAGGAAAATAAACAAGCCAACTAATAAAGTGGCTAGGTATGCTAGAATTCATAGAATTTCGCAAGTTTGGTATGCACACCCTCCACTTTTCACACGTGCCCATTAGTTTCAACGGCTACCACTTTTCACACGTACCCATTAGTTTCAACCGCTACACATGGATTTCATGTTTTTTTTTCTAGAATATCGACTTATGATGAAATTTTTTATGCATATCTTATAGGAAAAAACGAGTTCTAAGTTGGATGAATTTATTTTAATATCGTCTTATTTGCAATTAATTATGCATATCCAACAAGATTGAACGAATTCTATAATGTGTCAAACTTGTCTTGAAATTGGCTTATGTAAGTCTCTACGCATATTAAATGTGATCGAATGAATTTTATAGTCGGATAAATCTTTGTTGGAATTTACTTGCGTAGATTATTAAGCATATCCAATGAGATCAAACGAATTTTAGAGTCAGATGAATTTGTCATGGAATTATCTTATGTCAATGAGATCGAGCGAATTCCAAAGTCGGACGAATTTGTCTTTAAACATATATGTTAGAGCATAGATCGGTTGAACTCACCAAGCGTTGGTATGTCAAGTTTGGTTATCATATTTTAGTATCAAAACTCATCTAGAGTCGCTTGATTAAATACTAGAGTCAACTTCGTTTAGATTAGACGGGAAAGTCTAGGAATGTTGGGACATACAAGTATTACTCCGAAGACCTGAACAATTTAGAGAAGTAGCGAACTAGAACGACGACATCATCCTTCCACTTGAGGTTAGTAATATTGACTTGAATTGTTTCATTCCTAACGTCGTGCTATATTGAAAACATAACTGCGAAGATGTACATAATATTGTATACATAATTGTTTCATTCCTAACGTCGGATTTCTTTCTTTAAACCCGCCATTTTTTGAACTGAAAAACCTCAGTGCCGGCATGGTAGTTGTATGAATATTGTACCGGGAATCTCAATACCGGCATAGTATTCATACTATGTCCATGCCGGCAACCCAAATCCACCATTTTGAACTACAATCCGACATAGTATTCAAACAAAAAACTATGCCGGTACAAAAGTTACTTTTTACCTACTGTTGATGGTGGTTTTTAAACAAAGGGTAAAATCGTAAAACCCCAAATAACCTAATGTCACCGGTGACACATTTATTAGTACATTTAATGCATGTAGTCAGTAATTAATAGGGGGTATTTTTCCAAATTAGGGTTACAACGAACAAAACCCTAATTCCCCTTCGTGCCAATGGCAAATCATGCCAGCCACACCTAGCCCAAGCTAGCCGCTCCATGCCAAACGCACTCTGCCTTGACCCTAGCTATGCTAGTCACACCAAACGCGCCAAAGCATGCCAACCATGCTAGACGCACCTCCGTGCCAATGGAAAATCATGCCAGCCACACCTATCCTAAGCTAGCCGTACCTCCGTGCCAATGGCAAATCATGCCAGCCACACCTAGCCCAAGCTAGCCGCGCCATGCCAAACACACTCTGCCTTGGCCCTAGCTATGCTAGTCACACCAAACGCGCCAAAGCATGCCATGCTAGCCGCACCTCCGTGCCAATGGCAAATCATGCCAGCCACACCTAGCCTAAGCTAGCCGCACCTCTATGCCAATGGCAAATTATGCCAGCCATACCAAACGCGCCGAAGCATGCCAACCATGCTAGCCGCACCTCTATGCCAATGACAAATCATGCCATCCATACCAGACGCGCCGAAGCATGCCAACCATGCTAGCCGCACCTCTATGCCAATGGCAAATCATGCCAGACACACCAAACGCGCCAAAGAATGCCAACCATGCTAGCCGCACCTCCGTGCCAATGGCAAATCATGCAGCCACACCTTGCCCAAGCTAGTCGCGCCATGCCAAACACACTCTGCCTTGGCCCTAGCTACGCTTGGTCACGCCACGCCAAGCCAAACACCCTTACCTTGGCCCTAGCCAGCGCCATGCCAAAGTAGCGCCCGCACCTAGGCTTGCAAACCATGCAACCTAGGCCAAATTGGCCACGCATGCCATTGGCACATGCCAACACGCTAGCCGGTAGCTTTCCTACCAGACGCGACCCAAATTGGCCACGCATGCCATTGGCACATGCCAACACGCCGCCGGGTAGCTTTTTCTACCAGGGCGCGACCCAAATTGGCCAAGCATGCAATTGGTACATGCCAACACGCTCGTCGGTAGCTTTTCCTACTGGGCGCGACCAAAATTGGCCACGCATGCCATTGGCACATGCCAACACGTTTCGGTAGCTTTTTCTCGCCAGACGCAACCCAAATTGGCCACGCATGCCATTGGCACATGCCAACACGCTCGTTGGTAGCTTTTCTTACCAGGGCACGACCCAAATTGGCCACGCATGCCATTGGCACATGCCAACACGCTCGGTGGTAGCTTTTCCTACCAGGACGCGACCCAAATTGGCCACACATGCCATTGGCACATGTCAACACGCTCGCTGGTAGCTTTTCCTGCCAGGACGCAACCCAGGTTGGCCACGCATGCCATTGGCACATGCCAACATGCATCGCTGGTAGCTTTTTTTACCATGACATAGCCCTAATAGCCATGCGTGCCATTGACACATGCCAAACACGCACGCTGGTAGCCTAACTTGCAAACCGTGCAGCCTACCATCAAGGAATTCCGCACACGCCATCGGCACTTGCCATACACGCCACTAGCAGCTCTGGCATTGCCACTTACACTCAACGTATAACCTACCACCAAAGCATTCCGCACATGCCATTAGCACATGCCTCACACGCCACTAGAAGCTCTGGCGTTGCCACTTGCACTCAAGGTGCAACCCGCAACAAAGGCATTCCGCACATGCCAGTGGCACATGCCACACGCGCCTCTAGCAGCGCCACTTGCACTCAAGGTGCAACCAACACTCGAGACATCAACACAAACTGGGGGATGCTTTCTAGGGTTTTGGTTTGGCGGTCACAGCATGCAACGTACACTACGCTCACATTAAGAAGCGTGAATAGGAATAAAGCGGTCACATAAATGAGGAAATAATGGTGAAAACGTTTTCACCCATAAACACCTTGCGGTTACCACCTCCTCCCATTATTTCACCCTTTACTCTCTTCCTTCATGAGGCCAAGGTACGTTTCAGCCTCGACTTGTATAAATAGGTCTTACCTATTTCCACCGGACAACAAGTCTCGGTCAGGAGAAAAATACAACACTCTCAGAAAAGGCAACTTTGCAAGCTCTCCAAAAGCTTTCATCTCTTGCAAGCTTCCGAAGCTTTCACTTTCTGATACAAGTCGAGACACTACTCTCCTGCACTATTCCGGTCTCAACACCTTTCTTTGCTTCCCTCCCCAAATCAACCCTTCTCCTCCACTTTATGACCAGAAGCAAAGTCAGAACGGCCATTTCTTGGTTTAGGTAGGACTTGTATAGATTGATCTCTCGAATCTGGAAAGTGCTCACGTGCAGCACATTTTTTTAGGGTTTAAACCAGTTTTTCACTCACCTACCGAATTTACCGAAATCGGCGGAAACGATTTTTACCCATAAACAATTGGCGACCACAGCGAGAGGATTGATCTTTCGGTTACAACATCAAATTCCAGTTTCCGTCCTCAAATTTCGCGCAAGCATGGTCGGCTATCAGGCCATCTCCACAAACATTGATCCCGCTCAAGGTCATGATAACTCGTCAGTTTTTTGAAGCAATATGACCAATGAAGAGGTCCCAAGACTGGTTGACCTGATGCAAGCTCAGCAGATCCATGCCAAAAACATGGATCTAATGAAGGATGCGATTAACGAAGATACTCGACTTCCTCATCACCTAACATCGAAGCTAAGTGGTTCATGTTCCCGGGAGATCAAGAGCGGGACTGACATCCCGAATGAGCATTCTCAAATCAATGGTTTCGTCATCGATTTGGAAGCCGACGGACCAGGAGAGGCAACCATGTTGGTAAAAACTTATGTGAATTTCTACACCTCTCCAAGGACCAAATAGAGTAAAAACATTCTCTCGCTATTAACCGAATAAAGACTGAACGCATCACTAGTTCCTGCACCCACGGGGACTCCAAGGATCCCGGAAGATCCACCAACAATATTGTTTTCACCGATGACGACATGATGGTAGAAGACGGTCATGCTTAGGGCCTTGCATGTTACGGCTCTCGTCAGAACATGGAGTTTCAAGAGAGCTCATTGACACGGGTGCATCTTCCAATGTCATCACTCAAGACACTTAAAGCTGCCAGGGTGCGACCTAACGAGATCGTACGACAACCCACTACGATGACGGATTTCGAAGGAAACCAAACTAGCACGCACGGCTACATCAACTTGGACCAGCGGTAGAGGGGCCGATTCAATCAAGCGTGAAGTTTGAGGTGATTGAAAAAGAACCAGACTACCACATGATACTAGGAAGGCCGTGGCTGCACAATCTCAAGATCGCTCCTTCAACATACCACCAATGCCTGAAAACAGTACTGAACGGAGAAGTTGTCCGCGTCCCTGCGTCCACTGTCCCCCTATGCACCCGCCCATCGCGTGGAAGCACATGGGCCGAAGGAGGGTTCAAAAGGCGTGACGACCAAGATTCACAGTTTTCTGTTACCAAAATGGACATCGCTCAGAGATAGCGACAAACTGGAGATACTCCACAGAGGAGACCGCCCTACCACCGTCTCCTCAGAAGGAATACCCGCCAGTCTCCATCCACCGGGCGTAACCCGTTCCCGCACCAAGCGAGAATGCACCTTTATCGCAGGACGAAGCAAAAAGGAAAACTCACACATTATCACCGGCTTAGCAATTAGCGGGGAGACCATGACCCGGTCTCTCCGCCCAAAAGAATTTTTTCACAATAACCAGGAGGAAGTTCCAGACGCCCCTCAGAAGCTACAAGACGGGACCGACTTAACCACCGACGAACTTGAAACTGTCAATATAGGGAATGAGGAATTCCGGCGACCCGTTCTGATCAGTTCGACTCTACATTCTGTTAACGCTCAAAGTTAGTCGACCTACTCAAAGAATACCAAGACGTTTTCGCATGGACTTACGAAGAAATGCCTGGCTTGGATGAAAAACTGGTCACCCACCATCTGCACGTGGTACCCGGATCCAAACCAGTCAAGCAGCCTCAAGACAATTCAGACACGACGTAGAAAAACAAATCAAGGCGGAGGTCCGTAAATTACTAGTTTCTTTGGTTTTGTCAAACCTATTCACCATCCCACCTGGTTGGCCAATATCGTTCCCGTTAAAAAGAAGAATGGTCAGATCAGGTATTGTGTCGATTTCAGAGATCTGAACAAGTGCTGCCCTAAAGATGATTTCCGCTCCTAACATCGACATCTTTGGTAGACGCTACCGGTGGACATGGTATGTTCTCTTTCATGGATGGATATAGCGGCTACAACCGGATAAAGATGTATGAGCACGACGCGAGTAAGAGCGCTTCCGAACCCCTCTCGAAAACTTCTATTACACCGTAATGCCTTTCGGTCAGAAGAACGCTGGCGCTACTTACCAACGCGCCATGACTACCATCTTCCACAATGATGTGGTAGTTAAATCGAAGACTCGAGCGGATCATCCGGAAACGCTACGACAAGTGTTCGAAAGATGTCGCGAATACAAGTTGAAGATGAATCCTTTGAAATGCGTCTTTGGTGTCTCTTCGGGGAAGTTCTTAGGATTCCAAGTAACGGCCGCAGGGATAAAAGTTGACCCAGTCAAGACGCAAGCTATCCTCACGATGCCACCACCACGAACCGCAAAAGAGCTCCAGAGTTTCATGGGCAAGGTAAACTACATTCGTCGCTTCATACCGGGGCTGGCACAGCTCATTACTGCGTTTACCCCTCTGCTGAAAAAAGGAGCGAATTTCACATGGACTACGTCTCAGCAAAAAGCGTACCAGAAGATCCAGCAAACGCTGTCCTCCCCGGCCGTCATGAAGCCTCCTATGCAAGGGAAGCCACTATGTCTTTACACAACCTTTAGCGATACCGCAATTGGAGCCCTCCTCGCTCAAGAAGACGACAAAGGAATTAAATATCCCATATATTACTTCAGTCGAATGTTGAGAGACGCTGAACTCAGATACCCCAAAGCAGAAAAGGTTATTTAGCGTTAATTTATTCCATCCAAGTTTGCACTACCTCCTCTCCAACAAGGTGGTGTTAATATCCAAATCAGACCTCGTAAAGTTCCTTCTCTCGAAACCCGCCTCGATAGGGAGGCTAGGATAAATGGCTCTCTATGGCTGTCGAGTTCGACATAACGTGCGTTTCCCCGAGGGCCATAAAGGGGTGAGTGCGGACTGTTAGCAAGCATTCGGAGAAAGCACCGCACAGGTACGAGAAAACCTCCCGGGAGACCTCCCGAGAAGACCTCCCGGGAGAAAACACCGCAGAGTCGAAAAAGAAGCATGGCTGTTGTTCTTCGACGGCTCTTCCACCCCCAGCACTAATACCGGAGGAGCAGGGCTGAAGCACAAAAACTATTAAATTATTTTGCCGAAGCAACCATCACACATGTCGGCCGTAGCAGTAACAAGCATGCTGACTGCCTAGATACACTAGCATCAAAGCTACAGTTCGAAGGATCCGAGGAAACCCTGACAGTAAAATGGCGAACCATAGCTTCAACATGGCTTTCACAACCTAAGAAAGCCAAAGACGATGACTGGAGAACTCCTATCATTCAAGAACTCAACAACTCACTTTTCCAAGAGAAGGTCGACCTCAAGACTTTGCTGAATTTCTTTATGCTTCAAGATGTTCTGTATCATCGAAATACTGAGATGACTTTACGTCAAGGTATCTCGGAAAGAGGAAGCACAACAACAACTTGAACATGTTCATACCGAAGTCTGTGGAATAACATCAGTGGTAACCCTCTATCGTCGTTTACAACGACTTGGATACTATTGGCCGAAGATGGAAGCCCAATCTCGATTACTCCAGAAGGCGTGTCCCAATTGCCAGCGCCCCCATGTCAGACAGAAGTCCTCAACATCGGTCCACTTTGGGATTTGGCGGGAGCCGTACATCGGTTTCCTTCGCGACGGCATTCTTCCTACCGACAAAGAGGATGCGTCCAAGCTAAAAAAAAGTCCAAAAGATTCGTGTTCCATGATGGGGTTTTATATCGCAAGAGTTTCGGAGGAAGTCTCTGCGGTGTTTGGGCGATGTAGAAATCCCGATTATGTTAAGAGAAATGCACGAAGGAGAACACCAAGGGAAACAGAAACTGTTCCTGCAGATACACGAAAGGTACTACTGGCCGACCATGGAAGACGACGTAGCTACTCTCATTCAGAAATGCCGAGAATGCCAGATTCACGGAAACCTCATCCACGCGCCTCCAACACCCTTACACTCGATAAGTAGCCCGTGGACCTTTTATAGCTGAGGACTCGACATCATTGGGAAGATCAACCCGCCATCCTCAAAACAGCATGAACACATAATAACCGAGACCGAGTACTTTACCAAGTGGGTTGAAGCTGTCCCGCTGAAAGGAACCACTGGAGCCACGATCACGTCATTCGTCAAGGAACACATCATCTGCCGTTTTGGCGTACCTAAACACGTCATCACCGACAACGGCACACCTTTTGCTAACAAGCAAGTGCAGGAACTACTTGAGAGGTACGAAATTAAACAAGTCTTCTCTACTATCTATTATCCCCAGGGGAATGGGCAAGCCAAAAGTACCAACAAGACTATGATCCGAATCCTCAGCCGAACAGTACACGACAATCCCAGGACCTGGCACGAGCAATTGCCGATGGATCTATGGGCGTACAGAACATGTCCTAGAAGCTCCACCGGCATGTCTACCTACTCCCTTGTCTACGGTACAGACGCGATCCTCCCAGCAGAAATCAAGATCCCATCTGCCAGAATCGCCGCAACGAGTGGATCTCAGTGGAATGAAGCTGAATCACTCAATTCCAGAATCGCGGAACTAGATACTATGGACTCTAGAAGATCCCGGGTAGAGTAACATGTACAAGCATACTGAGAAACAGGATTTCCAGGGCGTACAACAGCCATGTAAAATCCAGGGTTTTCAAGGAAGGAGATCTGGTGCTAAAAACCGCCAAACACATCCAGCAAGATGCATCGGACCGAAGTTTTCTCCCAAATGGGAAGGGCCGTACATAATCACTAAAGAGGCTGACGATGGTTACTACAAGATTATCAAAGAAGATGGGGGAAAGCTAGAGGCAGTCATCAACGGAAAGTGGCTTAAGGCATACTACGCCTAATCACTTCCCTGCAACATGCTACATAAAAAATGTGAACGTCCAGACACCCTCTCTACTTTTACTTTCTTTCTTGCCAATTATCGAATTTCAATACAATCCAACAGATTAATGGAATTTCTTTATTTCTTCACAAAAAAAAAAAAAAGGAGCCTTCAAATCTTGTGATACAAATCAGAAAAGCCCATCTAGTAAATTATAATCCCTACAAAATATCATCTTAAACCGACCATGATATCTTTCAGTCCTACTCTTCAAGTCTCGAGTTAACTTTTCAATCCTCCGAGACTCCAGGGCCAAATCTTTCTCCTCTTCCAACATGGCTTTTGTGGCAGGAATCACACCAGCAAGAATATCATCTCTGTCGACCTTCACAATATTGAGACGATGCCGCAACCAGCTGATATTAAACTACAAGGATTCATTGTGTGTACACCATGTTCTCCGACCTTTGAATGGTCGACTCTGCAGCGGTTACTGAGATGGACATATTCTCCATCTCAGCAATCATTGGCAAAAGACAGTTCACTACGGAAACCAAGGCGGACGAACAACACTTCACTACACTCCTGGTAGCGATATGGACGTATGTATTCTATATCCTCGTATAAAGGACCAGGAATTCTTTCCCACCAGGAAACCGCCAACATTCCGATAATTAGAGGAGAGACTCCTCATACGAGTCCCGAATGACAATCCTGCATAGGGGTATTCATAACAAGAGAGCCCTAAATCAGCGTTCTCCAAGTCTGCAGCAGTCAACGAGTTTGGATTTGAAGGGAGGGGAACGACTAGATCATCCTCGTCGATAACAGTAACGCATGCTCCAACGGGATATCTCTGCACGAAAGGGAAATTTTCCATTCATCAAACAAGCGGTGAAGCGTACGTCAGTCCACCGAAGAAGAAGAAAACATACCGGTATGATTTTCATAACCCGAATAACCTTTGTTGGCATGCTCCTGCAAGAGTCAGACCTCGCGCCTTCACCTGGAGAATCTAGCTGGTTAGAAGATGATTCGTCTCTGTGCGACATGACAAAGAGAAAAACTCAACAAGAAGAACCCTTTTTCAAACGAGGGAGATGATGCAATTACGTTGGGTATGAATACGGAACCTTAAAGAAGGAAAGGAAGTAATGATGGACATAACGCTTCCAGATTTTTTTGGCATGGATGATGCCCTGATTGAAATCGCGCGTGAAGGAAGGAAAAAT
This sequence comes from Papaver armeniacum, assembly GCA_023531295.1. Classification (NCBI taxonomy): domain Eukaryota; kingdom Viridiplantae; phylum Streptophyta; class Magnoliopsida; order Ranunculales; family Papaveraceae; genus Papaver; species Papaver armeniacum. The sequence goes on from JAJJWW010004743.1 coordinate 541,463, forward strand.
AAGGAAACTTTGCTATCTGTAGAAACACTTACTCCCTCCTTGTTTTCACCGGTCCCATCAAGCTCGCGCCAGTCTCCCAAAACTTCCCAACAACTGCCCAAGTCACGCCAGCTAGCACGCTCAGCTTCCCCATCTTGCGCCGGTCCCGCCAGCTAGCAAGCTAAGCTTCCCCATCTTGCGCCGGTCCCGCCAGCTAGCACGATCAGCTCCCCACTTTGCGCCGGTCCCGCCGGCTAGCACGCTTCGATTCCCAACTCGCGACAACTTCTCAATGCCGCATTTGACTTCCCGTCTCCTCACGACGCTTAACTTCCCAATTGTGCGACCTCCCGATTTGCGCAAAACTTGCCGGAGGCAAGGATTCCAAATCCTATTTATAAAAAGGTCAGACAAGCCTCCTCAATTCTCTTTACGATTTTTTGTTGATAATTTGTCACCATCTTATGCTTACCTCGCAACAAAGCTCCTGTTCCGAGCTAAGCAGGGAACTTAATGTTGATGGTAGTTTTTAAACAAAGGGTAAAATCGTAAAACCCCAAATAACCTAATGTCACCGGTGACACATTTATTAGGACATTTAATTCATGTAGTCAGTAATTAATAGGGGGTATTTTTTTCAAATTAGGGTTACAACGAACAAAACCCTAATTCCTCCGTGCCAATGGCAAATCATGCCGCCACACACCTAGCCCAAGCTAGCCGCACCATGCCAAACGCACTCTGCCTTGGCCCTAGCTATGATAGTCACACCAAACGCGCAAAAGCATGCCAACCATGCTAGCCGCACCTCCGTGCCAATGGCAAATCATGCCAGCCACACCTAGCCTAAGCTAGCCGTACCTCCGTGCCAATGGCAAATCATGTCAACCACACCTAGCCCAAGCTAGCCGCGACATGCCAAACGCACTCTGCCTTGGCCTTAGCTATGCTATCCACACCAAACGCGCCAAAGCATGCCATGCTAGCCGCACCTCCGTGCCAATGGCAAATCATGCCAGCCACACCTAGCCTAAGCTAGCCGCACCTCTATGCCAATGGCAAATTATGCCAGACCATACCAACGCCTAAAGCATGCCAACCATGCTAGCCGCACCTCTATGCCAATGGAAAATCATGCCAGCCATACCAAACGCGCCGACGCATGCCAACCATGCTAGCCGCACCTCTATGCCAAGGGCAAATCATGCCAGCCACACCAAACGCGCCAAAGCATGCCAACCATGCTAGCCGCACCTCCGTGTTAATGGCAAATCATGCCGCCCACACCTTGCCCAAGCTAGTCGCGCCATGCCAAACACACTCGCCTTGGCCCTAGCTACGCCGGGTCACGCCACGCCAAGCCAAACACCCTTACCTTGGCCCTAGCCGCGCCATGCCAAAGTAGCGCCCGCACCTAGGCTTGCGAAGCATGCAACCTAGGCCAAATTGGCCACGCATGCCATTGGCACATGCCAACAAGCTCGCTGGTAGCTTTTCCTACCAGGACGCGACCAAAATTGGCCACGCATGTTATTGGCACATGCCAACACGCTCGCTGGTAGCTTTTTCTACCAGGGCGCGACCCAAATTGGCCTCTCATGCCATTGGCACATGCTAACACGCTCGCTGGTAGCTTTTCCTACCAGACGCGATCCAAATTGGCCACGCATGCCATTGGCACATGCCAACACGCTCGTTGGTAGCTTTTCCTACCAGGACGCGACCCAAATTGGCCACGCATGCCATTGGCACATGCCAACACGCTCGTCCGGTAGCTTTTCCCTGCAACTGGGGACTCAACCTAAATTGGCCACGCATGCCATTGGCACATGCCAACACGCTCGCTGGTAGCTTTTCCTACCAGGGCGCGACCCAAATTGGCCACGCATGCCATTGGCACATGCCAACACGCTCGCTGGTAGCTTTTCCTACCAGGACGCGACCCAAATTGGCCATGCATGCCATTGGCACATGCCAACACGCTCGCTGGTAGCTTTTCCTGCCAGGACGCAACCCAAGTTGGCCACGCATGCCATTGGCACATTCCAACATGCATCGCTGGTAGCTTTTCTTACCAGGACATAGCCCTAATGGCCATGCGTGCCATTGACACATGCCAAACACGCACGCTGGTAGCCTAACTTGCAAATCGTGTAACCTACCATCAAGGCATTCCGCACATGCCATCGGCACTTGCCATACACGCCACTAGCAGCTCTGGCATTGACACTTACACTCAACATACAACCTACCACCAAAGCATTCCGCACATGCCATTGGCTCATGCCACACACGCCACTAGAAGCTCGCGTTGCCACTTGCACTCAAGGTGCAACCCGCAACAAAGGCATTCCGCACATGCCGGTGGCACATGCCACACGCGCCTCTAGCAAAGCGCCACTTGCACTCAAGGTGCAACCAACACTCGAGACATCAACACAAACCTGGGGATGCTTTCTAGGGTTTTGTTTTGGCGGTCACAGCATGCAGCGTACACTACGCTCACATTATGAAAGCGTGAATAGGAATAAAGCGGTCAAATAAATGAGGAAATAATGGTGAAAACGTTTTCACCCTTTACTCTCTTCCTTCATGAGGCCAGGTACGTTTGACCTCGACTTGTATAAATAGGTCTTACCTATTTCCAATTTAAAACAAGTCTCGGTCGGGAGAAAAATACTACACTCGGGAAAAGGCAACTTTGCAAGCTCTCCAAAAGCTTTCATCTCTTGCAAGCTTCCGAAGCTTTCACTTTCTCGATACAAGTCGAGACACTACTCTCCCACTATTCTGGTCTCAACACCTTTCTTTGCTTCCCTCCCCAAATCAACCCTTCTCCTCCACTTTGTGACCGAAGCAAGTCTGGAACGGTCATTTCTTGGTTTAGGCCGGACTTGTACAGATTGATCTCTCGAATATAGAAAGTGCTCACGTGCAGCACATTTGTTTAGGGTTTAAACCAGTTTCTCACTCACCTACCGAATTTAACGAAATCGGCGGAAACGATTTTTACCCATAAACACCTACCAAGGAATATTCTACGGAATATGCTACCGACATCGTTTCATTCATAGGTTACCATGCCGGCGCTGCATGAAAAACATACAGGAAGCAGTTCCTTCCAAACCCAAATACCGGCATGGGAAATTAATTAACAGCTAGAATGCCGGCACTATATCCGAAGTTTTTCAATTATAAAGTTACCATGCCGGTACCTACCAAAAAACATACAGGAATAAATATTTTCCAAAGATAAAATACCGGCATTATATATTAATTATTGTCTACACCGGATATAGGTACCGGCTTGGAACCATAGATTACGAGAATGCCGACATCCGTGTTTCCGGCGTTGCTTTCTAATGAAACTTGTATGCCGGAATAGGTTTCAAATTTGGTCATCGGTTTTGGTTAAGTTCGACCATGCCGGAACATTGGTCGAGCATGCCGGAACATGTTTTCGGCATAGTGTTTTAATTTCTTTTGGAACTAATTTTCATTCGATCTTTAGGTGGTGACATATATATATATATTGATCCAACAAATGCAAAACCGCTTGGTCGGAATATGTCGGAATACTATAAAATGCCTCCGGTATGTTATCAAAGAATACTTTTCACCTAGTATCTTGAACTTTATTAATGGATTGCTTGTAATGAACCTTTTAATCTCCCACTGTTGTCCTTATGTAGGGAATAAAAGATCCAAAGGTAGCAATCGCTTGGGCTAAAAAGACGACTCTTAAGAACATGTGTGTGTTGGTGAGGAATACGCAAGGTTCAAAGAGCCGTTTTGAGATGGTTTGCGAGAGAAGTGGGCAATACAAGGCGAAGAATAGCCACAAGAGAAAGGATTATGTATATCCAAAGAAGACTAATAGGGTATACAAGACTCGTACGAGGAAGGATAACTGCCCCTTTAAGCTTGTATTTCATCTAAATGACAAGAATAATGAATGGGATTGTGCGGTTTGGTTCGGCTGTCATATAACCACCGGGATCCGAAAGATTTTGATGGTCACTCCCTAGTTTGACAAAGTTGTTGAACTAGCAGAATCAAGAGAAAAACACAAGGGAAAATGCAAGCCTATCGATGGGTGTGATGGGTGTTATATGAAGGGAAAGGAATATGTTGAAAGAGAAGAAGAACCAATGAAGATGGTCCTTGACACCCCCATTCTGGACGATGTCTTCGATGAGATTCGGGAAAGGTTCAAAGGTTCCGCAATTGTTGAAAAGGGATGGAAATAGATTATGAGATCATCTTTAACCAAATTTAATCCATTCCATGTTTTTTAGTATGTTTTAATTTAAAGTTTCAAATCCAATGTAATAGATTACTTAGGAATGAAATAAAAGAGCATTCGAAATGGATTTATAATCAAAACTGGCATTGTAGTTTTATCCTATGCAATGCCGGTATTTCATGAAAAACTATCAGAGTATAAGAAAAGCAGAGTTCCAGCATAGAGTCAATCAACCTTACAGTGCTGGTTGTCTGACAAATATGAAAATTTGAAAAAAATTATAATCCCGGCATAGATTTTAGAAAATACTACTATGCCGGTACCTTCCAATATCTATACAGGAACATGGAAAAATTTAACTTCTTGTTCCGGTATGGTTTTATAAAACAATTCCATTGCCGGTACCAAAAACCGACATGGAATCATAATTATCTTTCATGCCGGAAACAGTACCGGCGTTGTAGAACCTAAACTTATCTATGCCGGCAACAGTCGTAAATAAATCTTGCAAAGATAACATTTCACTAGAAATCTAAACATGTTCAACATAAACCAAACAACTGGATTGTGCTTAAATGTTCTTAATCCAGGTATCATAAACCAAAAGCAAACCAAACAACTAAAGAGTTAACCATGAGGTACAAACGAAAACAAGTTCGGACTTGTTCAAGACGTAACAACCAGCATTCAAATAAAGAAACACAACTAAAGAGTTAATCACTTGGTCTTTTGCTTCTTTTGGGCTGGTTTCTTACTAGTTTCCCCGAAAAAATCTTTTGCACTAGGGTCGGTTTCTTCAATTCTATCAAGCTTTTCCTCGACTTCCTTCATTTCTTCAAGGGATAACACCTTCCTGGTACTTGCAACCAAACATCTTCTTCAACTTGCCAATACGACGCCGCTAGTTTAATACATCAAACATATAATTAGTATATATATGCTAATATAAGATTATGTGTACATTAAACGACTAAGAAATTAACATTACTTACTAGCAATCCAACGGTCTTATTAAGTTGGGCCATCGTAGGTGGTGCCTCTGCAAGAATTGGAACGGGAGAGTTTTTCCGGGGTGGAACTAGGACGTCATCCGGGCGCATGACATAAGGATGTGACCATTCCAGGTAATCTTCCATGTAGTCGTAATCAACTTCATCATCGTTTTCCGCAATCTCCCACTTACTAATATCTACTAAACGACGTGGTTCCTTATCTCTCCAATGTGGTGGTTCCGGATTTGGATCATACTCTACACGCAACCGATTGGGAGTTGAAAAGCACCGAGAAAGGTCAAGAACATAACCTTGAAGAGAGGCCGTCTCAAAATGTGATAATTGCTTATATCCAAGTTGGCGCATCACACGTCGAGGATCAGCCATAACGTATCCCTTTAGGTGGAACAACGGCCCATTGTAAATGCAACGCTACCAAACCTCAAAAGTTGGCGGTTTCCTCTAGCCTCTTTGTAAGGGTCAAACACAACATCTTTGGTACTCATCGCGTCCAGAGCCAATCTCATATCGATTAGTCGAAGATTATTACCGGGCTTGGGAATATTGTTAAACTCGTATATCTTGGCTCTAGGCTCCTCGGGGTCGTCAATGTGTGTGATCTTCAAGAAGGGACAGTCCTTGAATAATGTTGGGAAGTGTTCAAAAGCCCACACCTATACCAATGTGGAATGATACATATAAGAATCAGTAAGTTTTGTTTCTAAAATCATGATAAGGGTACATGTGAACAATATACATAAGAACATGAGTTTAAAAACAAAATTACCTGTAGCAGAGTGAAATTCCCGACAAATTGGTTTGTTTTAGCCTTAGAGGCCCTTCTCATCTCCGTCATCAAATGTGCCATTACCACGGTGCCCCAAGAATAGGTAAAGACATCTTCCAATAGATCCAAGTACTGAAGGTAGTTTGTACTAACTCTGTTGCCATTAGTGTCAGGGAATACCTTAGTGCCCAACATGTATAACAAGTACGCAGCGGCTGTATAAAGAATTTGTTTAGGGTCCCATCCATCCTCCAAACTTCTTTCCTTTGTTTTTTCAAACTTCTTCTTAAGCAGCGTCAGCTTGAATGTCTTTGTCTTACTAGACTTGGATACATAAAAGATCTCCACAGAAGTTTTGTAGTCCCAACCAAACAGCTTGTTAGTCAGAGCGTGCAACTTCGACCATTCTAGGTCCAGACACTCATCTCCTTCTGCAATTGATTTGCCGATAACATTCAAGCCTAGAATGTTCTGAGCATCTTCAGGGATGGAGGTCATTTCCTCAAAAGGGAGGTGCATGGTATCAGTTTCACCATGATACCTTTCGACAAAGAAATTGACAGTCACAGAATCAGGCTTCACATAATTTTCAACCAAATCATATAGACCGGAATCCTTTACTGTTGTTTGGACCTCTTCACATTCCTCAAACAAATTCCAACCATCCGCGGATTGGTTTCGGTAAACACGCACAGCCTTCTTATGATCCTATAATTAAGAGACAATACAATTAAGAGATTTTACATAAATACACAACAATACATATGCACAAGACAAAAAATGCTTACATAGGTGTTGATGGTGGTTTTTAAACGAAGGGTAAACTCGTAAAACCCTAAAAATAACCTAATGTCACCAGTGACACATTTATTAGGACATTTAAGGCAGGTAGTCAGTATTTAATAGGGGGGTATTTTTTCAAATTAGGGTTACAACGAATAAAACCCTAATTCACCTCCATGCCAATGGGAAATCATGCCAAGCCACATTTAGCTCCGAGCTGCCGCGCCATGCCAAACACACTCTTCCTTGGTCCTAGCTACGCTAGTCACGTCACGGCAAGCCAAGCACTCTTGCTTGGCCCTAACGGCCACGCATGCCATTGGCACATGCCAACATGCTCGCTGGTAGCTTTTCCTACCAAGGCCACGGCCCTAACGGCCACGTATGCCATTGGCACATGCCAACATGCTCGCCGGGCACTTTTCCTACCAAGGCCACGGCCCTAACGCCACGCATGCCATTGGCACATGCCAACATGCTCGGGCCGGGTAGCTTTTCCTACAAAAGCCACGGCCCTAACGGCCACGCATGCCATTGGCACATGCCAACATGCTCGCTGGTAGCTTTTCCTACCAAGGCCACGGCCCTAACGGCCACGCATGCCATTGGCACATGCCAACATGCTCGCCGGTAGCTTTTTCCTACCAAGGCCACGGCCCTAACGGCCACGCATGCCATTGGCACATGCCAACATGCTCGCTGGTAGCTTTTCCTACCAAGGCCACGGCCCTAACGGCCACGCATGCCATTGGCACATGCCAACATGCTCGCTGGTAGCTTTTCCTACCAAGGCCACGGCCCTAACGGCCACGCATGCCATTGGCACATGCCAACATGCTCGCTGGTAACTTTTCCTACCAAGGCCACAGCCCTAACGGCCACGCATGCCATTGGCACATGCCAACATGCTCGCTGGTAGCTTTTCCTACCAAGGCCACGTCTCTAACGGCCACGCATGCCATTGGCACATGCCAACATGCTATCCGGTAGCTTTTCCCACCAAGGCCACGGCCCTAACGGCCACGTATTCCATTGGCACATGCCAACATGCTCGCCGGGTAGCTTTTCCTACCAAGGCCACGGCCCAAACGGCCACGCATGCCATTGGCACATGCCAACATGCTCGCCGGTAGATTTTCCTACCAAGGCCACGGCTCTAACGGCTACGCATGCCATTGGCACATGCCAACACGCTCGCTGGTAGCCTCCATCACCTAGCCGTGGCCCTAATGCTTTGGTAGCCTAACTTGCAAGCCATGCAACCTAGGCCAATTCGATCAGACGCGCCATTGGCACACGCCAAAACACACGCTGGTAGCCTAATTCCGCAAAACCATGCAACCTACCACCAAGGCATTCCGCACATGCCATTGGCACATGCCACACACGCCACTAGCAAACTATGGCATTGCCACTTACACTCAACGTACAACCTACCACCAAGGCATTCCGCACATGCCATTGGCACATGCCACACACGCCACTAGCAGCCTCGGCATTGCCACTTACACTCAACATACAACTTACCACCAAGGCATTCCACACATGCCACACGCGCCACTATCAGCGCCACTTGTACTCAAGGTGCAACCAACACTCGAGATATCAACACAAACCTGGGGGATGCTTTCCGTGGTTTTGGTTTGGCGGTCACAACTTGCAGACAGACAAGACGCTCACATTAAGAAAGCGTGAAAAGGAATAAAGCGGTCAAATAAATGAGGAAATAATGGTGAAAACGTTTTCACCCATAAACACCTTGCGGTTACCACCTCCTCCCGTTATTTCACCCTTTACTCTCTTACTTCATGAGGCCAGGGTACGTTTCAATCTCGACTTGTATAAATAGGTCTTACCTATTTCCACCGATCAACAAGTCTTGGTCGAGAGAAAATACTACACTCTCGAAAAGGCAACTTTGCAAGCTCTCCAAAAGCTTTCATCTCTTGCAAGCTTACGAAGCTTCCACTTTCTCGATACAAGTCGAGATACTACTCTCCCGAATTATTCTGGTCTCAACACCTTTCTTTGCTTCCCTCCCCAAATCAACCCTTCTCCTCCACTTTGTGACCGAAGCAAGTCCGGGAACGACCATTTCTTGGTTTAGGCCGGACTTGTACAGATTGATCTCTCGAATCTATAAAGTTCTCACGTGCAGCACATTTGTTTAGGGTTTGAACAAGTTTCTCACTCACCTACCGAATTTACCGAAATCGGCAGAAACGATTTTTACCCATAAACAATTGGCGACCACAACGGGAGGATTGATCTATCGGATACAATGTCAGACTGTCGATCTCGTTCTTCGACCCAGAAGTCAAGATGGTAGGGGAAAGCGACTCAATCTGACTCAACTGCCAGACAACCCGGTTACCAGTTGTAAAAGCTACACCTAAAAACTGGGGACTCGTTGAAGATGCTACCAGCGATTGGGGACTTGCGACTCAATCCGACTCAACTGCCAGACAACCCGATTACCAGTTGTTAAAACTACACCAGAAAGCTGGGGACTCGCCGATGATGCTACCAGCGATTGGGGACTTGCTGGCGATGCTACCAGCAAAACCGCCTTTTTACATGGAGAGGGGCATGTTCGCAAAAACCTATGAAGTGAGTAAATTTATATCATGCGCCAAGGTATACGATCTGCTTTTTAGGTTCTTAGTAAAACCATTATACTACATCGAGTATTGTGCCTATTGCTAGCACACACTTTCATAAAAGCAATATTCCTTTCCCAAAAACATAATCAGAGTCATATTATCAAAACCATTCATCCCAGAAATAATCCAATATCCTCAAAAGCTACCAACTGTCTACCAAAACTGGTCAAACCTTGAACCAGACATCCAGTATGTCTTTCAAAAAAAAAAGGGAAAAAGAACCTAAATGAAAGTTTAACAGAGAAACATTCAAGGAAAATCATCCAACAGAGGTCTGTTCTTCTTGGAGAAAGTCAACTTTGCATCTTCAAGAGCCGCTCTCTTCATAGTCAACATCTTGGGAAAGCTTTTCGAATTCTACCTCCCTGTCGTGCAATCTCCTAGGCGGAAAGGCTTTCGGTTCTTCGCATTTTTCAACTTTTGGATCTCAAAGCAAGGCCTTCGACAAACCACGAAGTGTTGAAATCCTTTTCTACGCACACGTCACGATGGTGCTCCCAGTCGGCAATGACGTCTTCAGAAACGGTGTGACCAGTCACCTCACGCATATCCTCGATGGAAGATAAAGCCTCTTCCACACGCTTAACTAGCGCAAATCGACTAGTGACTTTCTTGGTTGTTGCCATATGTCCGTACTTCTCCCAGATTCTGGTGTACAACGCCTCATACTTAGCCAGCACGCTAAAGCCGCCAACCAGCACATGACCTGGATAAGGAACCAAATACGGGGAATCGAAAATGGCGCCTGCAACTGGCCCCACGACTCGCAAAAGGTCTCCTTCCATGTCTACGGCAACAACCATCAGAGAATCATCCACCGTTTGAACCACATCTGTGCCCGGCGATTGGCTAACTCCCATCTCCATGTCACCGGCGATTGGCTAACTCCCATCTCCTCCTGCGAACTTGAGTTAGACATTTTTCAAAAGAAGAAAGAAAAGAAGCGCGAAACTCACCGAACCACTTCCCGAAAAAGAACCAGTGCTGCCAAAGGAATTACTCTCACTTGTTGAACTTTATTCTTTCTCCGACTCATCACCGCTATGAGTAGGCTTAGTGTCACCGGAATTCTTCGAAGAAATTTCCGTCTCCTGGCAACGTGCGAGGGCAGCAAAAGCATTAACACTGCCGAAGCCCTGGAAGAAACAAGACATATGTTTTCAGCAGAAATTCACGTGTTTTGAGACAAACCAATAAGGAGATGACACATACCTGATTATTGGAAGAACTGAAAGACACGAGAGCTGTGGGATGATCTTTTGAAACCGTCAGGAAACCGCCAAAGACGATTCTTCGTTCTCTCGTTCCTTGGCACGGGGACTTTCCGAGTTGCTAGGAAACTTTCGCTTGAGATCTCTCAACATTGGATGCTTCTTCAAAGCTGGCGGGGAAGGTTTGCAACGAACGTTCTCCACCACCCTATTCACAAAATCTTGGATCATAATAAACTCGTCGCACGAGTAACTCGTTATAGCCGAAGGTCGTCGAAGTTACTCTTCCCGTTTGAAAGAAGGGAAGGCGGATACCAGCTCAAGGGCACCGGCATTAAGGGCGGCACGCAATGAATCCTTAGGGATCACCATTTGGTAAGCAAGAGGCACCCCTTGATCGAAACCCATGTGACGAGCGGCACGGTCAATATTGTGTGACTATGCGGAAAGACCCCATAAAGAAAGACGGCATATAACCTAGGACATGCGGCTTTGAATAAACAAGTTTTCACCAACGCTCAAATCGCCATCGAAGACAAAGACATGTTCGGAGAGAAGCAAAGGTGTCAATTTGAGTCACCGACCTATGGACCGGCTCCCATGGGCGTGATTTCATACGACTTGTCAAGAAGACTAACCAAGCTCATGCCAACCTTTGGACGCCTATTCACCCATCGAAGAATTCGGTAACCCCCCCAACTCGCGGGAATCAAAGGCATCGGTTTCGGAGCATACCTCTCAAAGTGCTCCCATAGCCAGACTTGCAGAAAATCAACGTGCACATATGAATTCACTTTCATGAAACCATTCGAAACTCGCATGTTCGCAACTAGGTGATCTAGATGCACATACAGGGGAACCGAGGAATAGCTTGCCAATGGGAAGAACTTCACCTTTGCTAACTTCACAAAGAACCGCTAGCAACTCTGGTCTTATTTCCTTCTTGCCAGAACCGTCATCAAAAATGTCTCTAGACAACCAGAGAACCAAAAATGCTGCAACATGAAGATCATTGCTTTTGTTCGGGTTCCATCTCATCCGGGAAACCACCGAGACATCCACCAGCTATAAAAGCACCTTTCATCCTCTTCCCGATTTAATCCTTCGACTTCGCAGTGGAGTCTTTTCGAGCGTAATCTCCCAACTTAGCGGCAAGGTCATCCCGCATCTTCACCTCACTTTCGAGATAATTGGATTTTAAGGTTCCCGATTCTAGGAAGATTCAAAGAAGAGAGCCACACTCTCCAAGGAGAAAGTTATCTCACCCCATCTACATATGATTGTATGGGTGTCCGAACACCATCTGGAGATGAAAGCAACCAAGCCCGGGATATCCTTCCTAATCTGGAGGTTTATTGAAGCTCTGACAGCATCAATAATCTGCGCTTGAGTCAGGTTGGTATTTGTGTGCTCCTTACTCACCATGAACTCAACCCATCTATCAAAAAAACGCAATGGGCTTTGACACATCCTGAAATCAATGTTGGAAGAGGAATATACCCCTTTATGAAGACAGAACCTTATGGTGTTCTCTGGGCGAACGAACGTGTCTTCTTTTCATCTTCACCACCGGTTAACAAAATCGGCACGAAACCTGGGTGATTTTTCCGAGCAGAGACAAGTTTTTTTGGCGAAGAATTCATCATCCGTGTTTGGTTTGGAATTATGGACATCCTTCGATGAGGCGAAATTTTGTTCAGGTAACATCTTGTCGGATTTCTTAATAACAACTTAGTAACAAGATATCCGCACAAAAAAAAAAAAAAAAAAAAAATTATCTCCGACACATAACCGCGCCCGACAAAAGGAAAACCCGAAATACAAAAAAAAAAAAAAAAAAAAAAAAAAGGGCGTATTCTCTACGGGTTCAAAAACTGCACACGCAGTATTTTCTTCGGGTTCAAGACTATATACACAGTATTTTCTTCGGGTTCAAGACTATATACGCGGTATTTTATACGGGTTCAAGTGTGTCTACAGTATCCTTCTTCGGGTTCAAAATTATATATGGAGCATTTTTCTTCGAGTTCAAGACTATATACGCGGTATTTTATACGGGTTCAAGTGTGTCTACAGTATCCTTCTTCGGGTTCAAAATTATATATGGAGCATTTTTCTACGGGTTCAAACCGCACGCGTGATATTTCTTTCAGACCGAAAAATCATATATACAATATTTCCTACGGGTTCGAATAATATATGCAGTATTTCCCTTGGTTGCATATATACAATTTTTTCTACAAGAGACACGCCAAGAAATTATATGCGCAATATATAAAGAAAAACGCATACTCTTAGGGTTTACACCTACATAAAAAGGGAAACAAGAGAAGTACTGGAAGACATACCTGGAAGATGGTTTTTCTTTGTGACTCTGCCGCTAGTAGGAAAGGATGAAAAGATGAAAGTGCAAGATGGGAGAAAGGGACTTTATATATATAGGCGTGAAGATTCTGAAATAGGGAAGGATTTCCCTTTACCAAAATCGTGCGTGTAAGAAACGGGCCCACAAGGGCGCCCAACTTCCCAATGTCGCCCAAGCTGCACCGGCCCCACCAATTGCACCGACTTCCCAATGACCGCCCAAGTCACGCCTGCAAACACGCACAGCTTCCACACCTTGCGCCGGTCCCACCAGCTAGCACGCCAATTTCCCAACGTCGCCCAAGCTGCACCGCCCCACCGGTGTGCTGACCTCCCGATTTGAAAAAAAGCGCGAGAGGCAAGGATTCCAAATCCTATTTATAAAAGTTCGAGACGAGCCTCCTCAATTCTCTTTACGGTTTGCTGTTGATAGTTTGTCACCATCTTATGCTTACCTCGCAACAAAGCCTCTGTTCCGAGCTAAGCAGGGGACTTAATGTTGATGGTGGTTTTTAAATGAAGGGTAAAATCGTAAAACCCTAAAAATAACCTAATGTCACCAGTGACACATTTATTAGGACATTTAAGGCAGGTAGTCAGTATTTAGTAGGGGGTATTTTTTCAAATTAGAGTTACAACGAACAAAACCCTAATTCACCTCCATGCCAATGGCAAATCATGCCAAGCCACATTTAGCCCGAGCTAGCTGCGCCATGCCAAACGCACTCTGCCTTGGTCCTAGCTACGCTAGTCACGTCACGTCACGCCAAGCCAAGCACTCTTGCTTGGCCCTAATGGCCACGCATGCCATTGGCACATGCCAACATGCTCGCTGGTAGCTTTTCCTACCAAGGCCACGTCCCTAACGGCCACACATGCCATTGGCACATGCCAACATGCTCGATGGTAGCTTTTCCTACCAAGGCCACGTCCCTAACGGCTACGCATGCCATTGGCACATGCCAACATACTCGCTGGTAGCTTTTCCTACCAAGGTCACGGCCCTAACGGCCACGCATGCCATTGGCACATGCCAACATGCTCGCTGGTAGCTTTTCCCACCAAGGCCACGGCCCTAACGGCCACGTATGCCATTGGCACATGCCAACATGCTCGCTGGTAGCTTTTCCTACCAAGGCCACGACCCTAACGGCCACGCATGCCATTGGCACATGCCAACATGCTCGCCGGGTAGCTTTTCCTACCAAGGCCACGACTCTAACGTGCCCACGCATGCCATTGGCACATGCCAACACGCTCGCTGGTAGCCTACATCACCTAGCCGTGGCCCTAATGCGCGCTGGTAGCCTAACTTGCAAGCCTTGCAACCTAGGCCAATTCGAATGTACGCGCCACTGGCACACGCCAAAACACACGCTGGTAGCCTAATTTGCAAACCATGCAACCTACCACCAAGGCATTCCACACATGCCATTGGCACATGCCACACACGTCACTAGCAGCTCTGGCATTTCCACTTACACTCAACGTACAACCTACCACCAAGGCATTCCGCACATGCCATTGGCACATGCCACACACGCCATTAGCAGCTCTGGCATTGCCACTTACACTCAACGTACAACCTACCACCAAGGCATTCCACACATGCCAATGGCACATGCCACACGCGCCACTAGCAGCGCCACTTGCACTCAAGGTGCAACCAACACTCGAGATATCAACACAAACTGGGGAATGCTTTCCAGGGTTTTGGTTTTGGTCACAGCTTGCAGCAGACACTACGCTCACATTAAGAAAGCGTGAAAAGGAATAAAGCGGTCAAATAAATGAGGAAATAATGGTAAAAACGTTTTCACCCATAAACATCTTGCGGTTACCACCTCCTCCCATTATTTCAACCTTTACTCTCTTCCTTCATAAGGCCAGGGTACGTTTCAATCTCGACTTGTATAAATAGGTCTTACCTATTTTACCAGACAACAAGTCTTGGTTAGGAGAAAAATACTACACTCTCAGAAAAGGCAACTTTGCAAGCTCTCCAAAAAGCTTTCATCTCTTGCAAGCTTACAAAGCTTCCACTTTCTGATACAAGTCGAGATACTACTCTCCCGAACTATTCGGTCTCAACACCTTTCTTTTCTTCCCTCCCCAAATCAACCCTTCTCCTCCACTTTGTGACCGAAGCAAGTCCTGGAACGGCCATTTCTTGGTTTAGGCCGGACTTGTACAGATTGATCTCTCGAATCTATAAAGTGCTCACGTGCAGCACATTTGTTTAGGGTTTGAACCAGTTTCTCACTCACCTACCGAATTTACCGAAATCGGCAGAAAAGATTTTTACCCATAAACAATAGGTTTGATAGATAGTACGAGCCCACGAGTCCTTGTATCCAAATAGTATTTTCGATTCCGGAGCTTCACCAAAAATTCAACCACGTTTAAGGTCAGGTATCATGTCATCGATGTGAGGAAGGTTATGCCCATGCCCTTATTTCCCTTGCCTTGTGTTGGTTGTTGACTTGGCCCACCAACTTCGCTTTGGCTTGCTAATTGACTTGGTTGAACCTCATCATCTTCCTCCTCACTTTCCTCTTCATCATGCTCATCGTCCTCAACAGTTCCAGTAGGTACACCGATTACAATTCGACTACGGTCACCACCACTCTCCCAAATTATCCCTCTTGTATCAACCCCCAAATGCTTTTTGAGACATTTATTTTTCCCTCGAGGAGGCAGAGACTGAGGAGTATCAAGACCGTCCTTTCTTCGTATCTTAGTGACAGCATCTTTAGTTTTTCTTTTGTTAGCTTCCTTGGATTTTGACCAATATCATAAGCACACGAAATGAATATAAGATAACTCATTTTTAGTCTTAGTATCGGCATAGACTCACTTAAACAAACCACGCCGGTACATAGCTCCCGGCATAGAAACTTAGCAAATAACTCTTGCCGGTACATCGTTCCGGCAGTGAACATTAACTATCGACATTGCCGGTAGTCATATGTAATTCTCCTGGATACAAAAAGATCACTACCTGCACCCTCGAAATAAATCAATTCCATGCCGTAACAGGGTACCGGCATACAATGCAATCGAAAATATATGCCGGTACTGGTGACAAATTCATAGGTGTTCCTGTAAGTTTTAAGTCCAATACCGGCATACACGAATTATTATTAGTGAATTCCGTAACCTAAAACTGGCATAGTATTCAACCCAATTTCGATGCCGGTACATGACATTCAGTTTCAGGGTTTGGAAACGGCATTGTATTCATGCTAACATCTAAGCCGTAACTTAATACCGGAACTGTATTCATCCTAGATTTAATGCCGTAACTAAATACCGGCATTGTATTCATACATATTTCAAGTCGGTACTCTTCTGTAACACAATCAGTCAGTTAAGGTTCGCGATTATAACCTAAACCCATTTCTATAAATCAATTTAAACACCCATAAAGTAGTTTAAAATCACTTACCTTCTTACAGAAGCCATGTTTGTGAGAGGTTGATTGTCCGAGTTCACTGCTTCTTCTTCTTCTTCTTCTTTCTCTTGAGCAATCAAACCAATGCTTTGTCCTTTTTTTTTTGTTGAGCAATCGATTTTGAGTTCGATTGGGCATTTGGTTTCTTTCGCGGTGGCATTATTATGATTCGGGTTTAATCGACGAAGAATGGATGAAGAACGATGAAGAAGAAGAAGGAAAAAAAAAATTCAAAACCTAACCCTAACCTAGTATGCCGGAACTACAAGACATATATTGTGTGAGTGTCCTTTCTCCGGAGCAGATACGGATATCTCGACCAGTGGGAAAGAATATTATGGTGAATCAAGACACAAGTGTACAAGATTGGATCAAAAGTCGGTTTAGTAGTGAATTATGCAAACTCGAAGATGATTTGGATTGTCAAGGTGGAAAATACAACCTAGAAAATTTGGAAGGCACGTTGTAGATGTGTCTTTGAGGATATTAAGCCAAATCCGGTTGAGGTTAATTATCGGGATAATCAAATTGCTTAACAACTCCACAAGGAAGGAAATGGTGCAGAAACACGTAGTAGTATGTCCATTATCAAATGCACACAACCAATTGATATTTATTATTGAATCTGTTGTAATACTTGTTTTAAAATTATTGGTTCTACTTCTCATTCGGGATGGGACTTATTTGTCGTTCTTTTGCAGGACAATTCGTCGAAGAAAGTTTTACCTATGCCAATAGACTCTTGAACGCAGAAACTGCAGAATATAGAGGTCTACTACAAGCTATGCAGTGTGAACTGAGATTACAAAGTTTTGGGTTCGAGATGGATGCGAAATTGGTGATCAATGCAATCAATGGAGATTTCCAAAGAACAGCATTGGAGAACCAAGTTTTAATTTGAAAGATAAAATTTATTCTAGAAAAGTATCCTTTTTGGTTTTGCAAGTTTAGAAGTAGGAAAATAAACAAGCCAACTAATAAAGTGGCTAGGTATGCTAGAATTCATAGAATTTCGCAAGTTTGGTATGCGCACCCTCCACTTTTCACACGTACCCATTAGTTTCAACCGCTACACATGGACTTCATGTTTTTTTCTAGAATATCGACTTGTGATGAAATATATCCCTTAGTTTGGTGAACTCTGTAGAATTCTATTAGAGAAAAAAAGGGCGATTTTTCTTGCGACGTTGACAAAGTCAACATCGATTTCTTCTTCAATCTCTGTAAAATTTCTGGAACTCTCAATTGATTAACGCTTTTGATTTTATGAACTTCTGGTAATTTTTGACCTTTTAGCTTTTGTTCTTTCTTTACTTATGATTTAGTTTTCTATATCTCGTTATCTTTTGACCTAATTTTTTCAATTTGAAATTTTTTTGGTTTCCCTGATTTTTATCTCTTTTATCACATGATGTAAACATATTATTGATTGATTCTCTCTTTTTTTTTTCTAATCTCTGCAACTCAGTTGCTTCTCACGAGTTCTTTCTCTTTGTACTTATCAGTAGGTCATGAGCTAATGGAGGGGCAACCATAGGGTTTTTCTGAATAACATCATAAGGTTCGATTTCTTTAGAGTGTAAGGCAGTGATGGGACTAGTTTTTATTGGGGTTTTAAATTTGAAGTTCATTGTTTAGGATTCTTCCGTCATGTACTCGGTTTTATTCGTGATTGGTATTGGATTTTGAGACCCTATTTGATAGGGATTTGAATATTTATGTAGTTATTACTCTCAAGGTTCTGGGGGTACTGAGATCTTACTCTTGTAGGGATTAGAACAAGTCTCTGGCGTTGGTAAATTGAGTATCCTTTTTGTGAAAGAAGGCTAGTATTGAAGATTTTTTTTTTCTCTTAAGTTTTGGGGTTATGAGGAACTATTTTGTTGGGACTAGTATATGTATCTTATAGATTAATGAAATTGAAGTATCCTTACATTTAATCCATTGAAGCTCCTTGTTCTCTCTCACTTGATGTTGTGTGTTAAATCTGCTTTTGGATGGAGTAGTCTTTTCTAAATGATGGTTTTAGTGATAAATCTGTGAAATTATGATATTATTCTCTCTGGTATTATTCACTGCAATTACTTGTAGTTATCTAAAGTTCTGTTCCTCTTTATCAAAAGTTGTGAAATGAATATTCTTCCACTTAAAGATAATTATTTATTAGAGGAGATTAGTTATTTTTTAATCTGACACTAATTCCCACTGTGAAAGGGTGGCTGTATCAGATGAAGACTTACACTTGGAAAAATTGGTTTCCCAATTCAGTTGTTCTTTGATCCTCTGTGTTCTGTAAATATTCATTGCAGACTCTTCACTTCCTGTTATCTGTAGTTAAATCATGTTGGGCATGATGTTTTAACATTATGACAGGTCTCTTCATTTTCCATTCCCTAGACAGTGTCTTAATGCATAGCCTAATTGCAATGTCTTTAAACACCTATCTATTTATACCTTGGTCTCTCAAGGTTCTAAATATGCATCCTTAGTCTTTCTGTTTTTATTCACAGTTATCTCTTTATAGTGATCACTTTCCCTTACTGAAATGGCTTTTGCTGCTGAACAAGTTAAAGTTTTAGATTTAGATGAAGATGTTGAAGAATTTCCTCATCTTTTTGCTGCTCTGCTTTGTGATACTACTAGAAGCTACTATAAGACATCAGTGAAGCATAACCTTAATATGATCTGGCCTATTAACTCTGCTGATTTTAAACTTGCTAAACCCTTTATGCAAGGAATGCCTTATCCTAATCTTTTTGCAGTTATGTTCAAGAATAGTCAGGATTGCTTTCTCAGCTCGTCCTACCTTAGTCTTTGGTCAGCTTTTTGCAGTGCAGCCTCTGAGCAAGCTGGAGGATATCTTTGATCTGGTATGGGAAAAACACTTATGCCTGTGCAAGTTACTATTCCTTCTGATCTGGTAAACAAAGGAAGGCAGAGAGAAGTCATGAACCAGATTGGTGATTTCGTCAATGCTGAATCCGTTGTTGGTAACAGGTTTGAAGTTAAACTGATGGTTCCTCTCAACTCTCCATTGACTAGGAAGGTTGTTATTAATACTCCTAGTAAAACCTTTTATATGTCTACTTTTTATCCTCGTCTTCCTTTCCGTGCTTGTAAGCGTTGCTTTGTTCTAATTCATGATGAAGTTAGATGTCGTGAGATTCAAGCTCAAATTTTTGTTAGAGCTCTGCCAGCCCCTACTGCTAGAGCTACTCATATTGCTGTTACAAACCCAAGTTGGAATCGTGCTAGTGGTTTGGACACAACAAATGTCCGAGCTTCTCATACTCCTGCTGCAGGTAGTGCTTCTAATTCTGACTCAAAGCCTACTGCTTTTTCAGTAAGTCTTCAACCTTCGAGGGCATTAGGTAGTAGAAGCTCAGCTTTCTCGTCTCTCTCTCTTGCTTCTGCAAGGCCTTCGGCCGCTCCTTTAACCATTCGAGAACCGACTAGCAATGTGCCTACTTCTCCTCGCCCCTCTCCTTTGCCTGCATTTCCCTTCTGTTCGCCTTTTGATAGAAAAGGCAAGAGGCCTAGGACTTAGTTTGAAACGAATCCTTTTACTTTCATGCCTACACCTCATTGGTCTCCGGTGTCTTCAGTGCCTCCTTTTATTCCTCCGTCTGATGTTTTCTTTAACTTGGGGTCTGTTGGAGAATCCTCCTCAACTGGTGCTACTCATGGAAATATGTTTTGGTCCTCTTCATGTTCATCCTTCTCTCGGACTATTGTGTCGCCATCGGGTAGTTCTTCGGGCTTTACTTTCAGCGCCACTTCAGAATTAAGTTTTGCCTCTGTTTCCTTTGGTACTTTTATGCCTGGTAATGATAACTTGAGTGAGAATGATCTTTTTGGGACTAATGTGAGTTCTAATGAAGCTGTCATCCTTGAGCCTATGCCTCTATCAGCTCTCCCGCCTGAACCAGAGGTCTCTGATGACGAATTTGAGAGGGAGATAGACCTTATGATGTTGGATGAAGACCCTATGGCAGCAGTTGCCTCTCCTGCTCATGACCATGTAAGTCTCTCTATTTCTCGAAGTTTACATTTTAGCTAAGTGTCTAACTGTTTATTACTATTTTCACTTGTTTTTTTGCTCCATCTCTTTTATTACCATTCTTTTTGGATATTTCTTGGTGTTTATTCGTCTATTTTTAATCATGATTTTTTAAGTTGGAACATTAATGGATGCTGTTTTGACAAGAAATGGAGGCATTTATTATCCCTCTTTAGAAAGTTTAAGTTCGATAGTATATGTTTGCTTGAAACTATGGTTGACGCTGACACAGTTAAAAAATACACGCATCATCTTCCCTTTGATTCTTGGGTTATTATTCCTGCAGTTGGTAAGTCTGGGGGGTTAGCTTTTGGGTACTTTAAAAATTCGAATATTGAAGTTTTAGGTTTTTCTTTGAACATGATTCATATTTTGTGTGATGTCTCGCCTGCCATCAAGAATTGTGTGGTACTTTCATTTATGGTTCTCTAAATTTATCGAGCATCCGAAATCAGTGGAATTTTCTTAATGATATGAATGATAACAACAGCAATCCTTGGCTATTACTAGGTTATTTTAATTTTATTTTGCATTCTTCGGAAAAACAAGGAGGTAATCCTAATAGCTCCATTGCTCCAAAATTTGTTAGAGATGGTTTGTTAAGTATGAACATGAATGAAGTCTTTTCCTTTGGTAATCCCTTTACTTGGTGCAATAGAAGGTTTAAGAATCCGAGAGATTTAATTTTTGAAAAGTTAGATAGATGGGTCAGTGTCCTTCCTCAAACTAGAGCCACTAATCTAGGAAGAATATATCTGATCACTGTCCAGTTCTGGTTAAATGTTTTCATTATGAGAGAAAATCTTATATTCCCTTTAAGTTTTTCAAGTGTTGGCAGCTGAACCCTGAATTAAAGGACATCTTATACTTTTCTTGGAATAAGCGGTTTAATGGTTCTCCTACTTTTGTTGTGGTCAATAAGCTTAAAAATGTGAATCTTCAATTGAGTAAATGGAATGTTAACTCCTTTGGTCATATCAAATCTACTATTCGAAGACTTAATTCTAAATTAGAAAAACTTCAGATGTTGCCTTATTCGCCTCAGATTGGAGAGTATATTTTGAATTATTCTAAACAATTGGACTATTGGTATGAAATTGAACATAGTTTTTATCAGCAGAAATCTAGAATGGATTATTTTACTCAGTATGATAGGAACACAAGCTATTTCCATAACTCAGTTAAACTTAGAAACATGTACAATACCATTCATACGGTTAGGGATGATCAAGGTAATTGGTTAGAAAGCAGAGAACAAGTCTTTCAATTATTTTTAAAGCATTTTAAGAAAATCTACACTTCTACTAAACCTCGTAATTGTGATATTGAGGAAGTCCTTAGGTTTGTTGAACCTAAAATTTCAGATGAAGATAATACTTCTTTGATCGCCATTCCTTCAGAACAGGAAATTAGGGACACGGTAAATAATTTAGCTTCTTGGAGTTCTCCGGGGCCTGATGGGTTTCAGGCAGATTTTTTTTCAGAATAATTGGGAGATTGTTCATTCTGAAGTTGTTTCTCATGTCCAGGCTTTCTTTACTAATAGATTCCTTTTGAAACAGATTAATTTTTCTTTTATCTCTTTAATTCCCAAGATCAAGAATGCTTCTTATCCTCATGACTTTAGACCCATAAGTTTATCGAACACGTCTATAAAATTATTTCAAAATTTTGACTAATCGATTGAAGTTGTTAATGGACTCTCTCGGTCTCGCCTTTTCTCACCGCTTTTGTAGCTAATGGACAGATTCATGATAATGTTGTCATAACACATGAAATCTTGCATTCTTTTAAAACAAAAAAAAGAAAAACTCGACTAGTGGTCACCTTGCAATAAAACTTGATCTCTCTAAAGCGTTTGATAGGCTAGAATGGACCTTTATTATTGCTGTCTTTAAGAAATTAGGTTTCTCTCATGAGTGGTGTCAAATGATTTTTCAGTGCATTAGCACTGTGTCGTATTCTGTCTTGGTAAATGGTTCCCCTGGTGATACTTTTTATCCCACTCATGGTATTAGGCAAGGGGATTGTTTGTCACCGTATATTTTTATTCTCTGTATGGATGTTTTGTCTCGAATGCTAGTTAAAGCTGAGGAGGATAAGTTGATACAAGGTTTTAAGTTTAAGAAAGATAGTCCTTCTATATCTCATCTTTTTTTCGCTGATGATTGTATGTTGTTTACTAAAGCTTCTGTCTCTCATGCTAGGAATCTCCTCAATATCATTAATGTCTTTGCGAAAGCCTCTGGTCAGGCTATCAACTTCGAAAAATCTGATTTTTTTACTGGTGGGAAAATGCATCATAAACATATAAAAATCTTAGCTCGGACTCTTAAGATGAAATACCTTAGTAGCACTGAAAAATACTTGGGGACCCCCCTCTTTATTGGGAAGAATAAAACTAATTCCTTTAAGTTTCTTATTGATAATTTGTATGCTAGATTGGGTTCTTCAAAAAAAAACAAATCTTAATGTTGCTGGTAGAACAGTGGTAACTAAGCATGTTTTATCTAATCTAGCCATCTATCATTTGGCCTGTTTTCCCCTGCCGAAAACAATTACTTCAGAGTTAGATTCTATTCAGAGGAGGTTCTGGTGGTCTAAAAAGAATCCAAAGAGGGCTGCTTATTTTAGATCTTGGGATGATTTAGGTAAGTCTAAACTTAATGGTGGTTTGGGTATTAAAAAAATTTTTGTTACCAATAGAGTTTTTATCTGTAAACTCGGATGGCGTATTATAAAAAACCCCAATAGCTTACTCTCCATTTTTTTGAAAGATAAGTACTTTCCTAACCAAAATTTGCTTGAAATCGATAAGGCGGCAAATACTTCTTCCTGGATTTGGAAAGGTATAGTGAAAGGGTTAAAATTTTTAAAAGCTAACTCGGTGGTTAATATTAAAAATGGGGCTTCTACTAGGATTTGGCAGGATAATTGGATACCGGGATTTTCCGCTCCTTCTGTTTCAGGTCATCCTTCTAATATTAATTATACATATGTTAATGAACTTTTTGATACTCAGAATGGTTGTTGGAATGTTAATCTCTTACAGGATCTGTTCTCTCCAGATGTAGTCACTAGGATTAAGACAAT
Source organism: Papaver armeniacum (assembly GCA_023531295.1). Classification (NCBI taxonomy): domain Eukaryota; kingdom Viridiplantae; phylum Streptophyta; class Magnoliopsida; order Ranunculales; family Papaveraceae; genus Papaver; species Papaver armeniacum. The sequence continues at coordinate 565,095 of JAJJWW010004743.1, forward strand.
TAGATTAAGTTTATACCAGAAAGATGATTTAATGTGGATGCATACTAGGAATGGTAAATTTACAATTAAATCAGCTTATCGTGTTTATAAAAATGATATGGCTTCCTCGGATGATCTTTGTTTTTGGAGGAAAGTTTGGGGTGTGGACTGTTTGCCTAAAATTAAGTTCTTTTTATGGAAAATTTTCACTTACATGTTGCCGGTTAATTCTTTACTTCATGAGTATAATTCTGCTGTTGATGTTAGTTGTCCGTTGTGTCATAATCATGAGGAAACTGTTATGTATCTGTTCATCAATTGCTCCATTGCGAAACAAATATGGACTGGAGTTTCCCTGCTTCATATGATTTCTGTTGTTTTGGATTAGATTGATGACTATTTTCTGGCTTGGCATGACTGCTATGGGTGATTCTCCTTTTATTGTTTCTTGGCCTAGTGTTGGTGCCATAGTGCTTTGGTGCATTTGTAAGTGAAGGTGTAATGTGTCTTTTAGTGATGCTTCTATTGACATGAACAAGACCATTTTAGATACGAAGAGAATGATTAACACTTATGTTTTTCCGCAGATGCATAAGTCTGTTTCTTCTTGTAATGTTAAGATTCTTAGAGAGCAGGTGGAGCATTTTATGTTTGTGGATGGTTCTTTCAAAGGTTTTCACATGGGTTTGGGTGTTATTTGGTGTGACATTGCAGAAATATAAATAGTGTTCGTGCTTGATTTTGGATTGATTTCTCAGAGGGGTAGGAGCTGAAGTCAGCTTGCTCTAATTTTGGCCATCTCTTGGGCGTAAGAGATGAATCTTTCCAATGTCGTTTTCGTCATTGATTGTCTTCAGATGGTGCAGATTATTACTGGAGTCAGTCTTAATATTGACTGGAGATCCGGTGATCTTTTAAGTCAATGTCGGAGTTTAATTTCTTCATCAGTGTCTTTTAAGGTAGTGTATATAAAGCGTTTGAATAATCTCCTAGCCGATCGCCTTGCTCGCCGGGCTAGGAAATTAGTCTTAAGAGTTTTTCGTAGCAAAAAAAAAAAGACTTATGATGAAATATTTTATGCATATCTTATAGGAAAAAACGAGTTCTAAGTTGGATGAATTTATATTAATATCGTCTTATTTGCAATTAATTATGCATTTCCAACAAGATTGAACGAATTCTATAATGTGTCAAACTTGTCTTAAAATTGGCTTATGTAAGTCTCTACGCATATTAAATGTGATCGAATGAATTTTATAGTCGGATAAATATTTGTTGGAATTTACTTGCGTAGATTATTAAGCATATCCAATGAGATCAAACGAATTTTAGAGTCAGATGAATTTGTCATGGAATTATCTTATGTCAATGAGATCGAGCGAATACCAAAGTCGGACGAATTTGTCTTTAAACATATCTGTTGGAGCATAGCTCGGTTGAACTCACCAAGCGTTGGTATGTCAAGTTTGGTTATCATATTTTAGTATCAAAACTCATCTAGAGTCGCTTGATTAAATACTAGAGTCAACTTCGTTTAGATTAGACTGGAAAGTCTAGGAATGTTGGGACATACAAGTATTACTCCGAAGACCTGAACAATTTAGAGAAGTAGCGAACTAGAACGACGACATCATCCTTCCACTTGAGGCTAGTAATATTGACTTGAATTATTTCATTCCTAACGTTGTGCTATATTGAAAACATAACTGCGAAGATGTACATAATATTGTATACATAATTGTTTCATTCCTAACGTCGGATTTCTTTCTTTAAACCCGCCATTTTTTCAACTGAAAAACCTCAGTGCCGGCATGGTAGTTGTATGAATATTGTGCCGGGAATCTCAATACCGGCATAGTATTCATACTATGTCCATGCCGGCAACCCGATATCCCCATTTTGAATTACAATCCGACATAGTATTCTAACAAAAAACTATGCAGGTACAAAACTTACTTTTTACCTACCAAGGAATATTCTACGGAATATGCTACCGACATCGTTTCATTCATAGGTTACCATGCCGGCGCTGCATGAAAAACATACAGGAAGCAGTTCCTTCCAAACCAAAATACCGGCATGGGAAATTAATTAACAGCTATAATGCCGGCACTATATCCGAAGTTTTTCAATTATAAAGTTACCATGCGGGTACCTACCAAAAACATACAGAATAAATATTTTCCAAAGATAAAATACCGGCATTATATATTAATTATTGTCTACATGGATATAGGTACTGGCTTGGAACCATAGATTACGAGAATGCCGACATCCGTGTTTAAGGCGTTGCTTTCTAATAAAACTTGTATCTTAGGAATAGGTTTCAAATTTGGTCATCGGTTTTGGTTAAGTTCGACCATGACGGAACATTGGTCGAGCATGCCGGAACATGTTTTCGGCATAGTGTTTTAATTTCTTTTGGAACTAATTTTCATTCGATCTTTAGGTGGTGACATATATATATATATTGATCCAACAAATGCAAAACCGCTTGGTCGGAATATGTCGGAATACTATAAAATGCCTCCGGTATGTTACCAAAGAAATACTTTTCACCTGGTATCTTGAACTTTACTAATGGATTGCTTGTAATGAACCTTCTAATCTCCCATTGTTGTCCTTATATAGGGAATAAAAGATCCAAAGGTAGCAATCGCTTGGGCTAAAAAGACGACTCTTAAGAACATGTGTGTGTTGGTGAGGAATACGCAAGGTTCAAAGAGCCGTTTTCAGATGGTTTGCGAGAGAAGTGGGCAATACAAGGCGAAGAATAGCCATAAGAGAAAGGATTATGTATATCCAAAGAAGACTAATAGGGTATACAAGACTCGTACAAGGAAGGATAACTGCCCCTTTAAGCTTGTATTTCATCTAAATGACAAGAATAATGAATGGGATTGTGCGGTTTGGTTCGGCTGTCATATAACCACCGGGATCCGAAAGATTTTGATGGTCACTCCCTAGTTTGACATAGTTGTTGAACTAGCAGAATCAAGAGAAAAACACAAGGGAAAATGCAAGCCTATCGATGGGTGTGATGGGTGTTATATGAAGGGAAAGGAATATGTTGAAAGAGAAGAAGAACCAATGAAGATGGTCCTTGACACCCCATTCGGACGATGTCTTCGATGAGATTCGGGAAAGGTTCAAAGGTTCCAAATTGTTGAAAAGGGATGGAAATAGATTATGAGATCATCTTTAACCAAATTTAATCCATTCCATGTTTTTTTAGTATGTTTTAATTTAAAGTTTCAAATCCAATGTAATAGATTACTTAGGAATGAAATAAAAGAGCATTGAAATGGATTTATAATCAAAACTGCATTGTAGTTTTATCCTAAGCAATGCCGGTATTTCATGAAAAACTATCAGAGTATAAGAAAAGCAGAGTTCCAGCATAGAGTCAATCAACCTTACAGTGCTGGTTGTCTGACAAATATGAAAATTTGAAAAAAATTATAATCCCGGCATAGATTTTAGAAAATACTACTATGCCGGTACCTTCCAATATCTATACAGAACATGGAAAAATTTAACTTCTTGTTCCGGTATGGTTTTATAAAACAATTCCATTGCGGTACCAAAAACCGACATGGAATCATAATTATCTTTCATAGGAAACAAGATCGGCGTACTGTAGAACCTAAACTTATCTATGGCAACCGTCGTAAATAAATCTTGCAAAGATAACATTTCACTAGAAATCTAAACATGTTCAACATAAACCAAACAACCTGGATTGTGCTTAAATGTTCTTAATCCAGGTATCATAAACCAAAAGCAAACCAAACAACTAAAGAGTTAACCATGAGGTACAAACGAAAACAAGTTCGGACTTGTTCAAGACGTAACAACCACCATCCAAATAAAGAAATACAACTAAAGAGTTAATCACTTGGTCTTTTGCTTCTTTTGGGCTGGTTTCTTACTAGTTTCCCCGAAAAATCTTTTGCACTAGGGTCGGTTTCTTCAATTCTATCAAGCTTTTCCTCGACTTCCTTCATTTCTTCAAGGGATAACACCTTCCTAGTACTTGCAACCAAACATCTTCTTCAACTTGCCAATACGACGCCGCTAGTTTAATACATCAAACATATAATTAGTATATATATGCTAATATAAGATTATGTGTACATTAAACGACTAAGAAATTAACATTACTTGCTAGCAATCCAACGGTCTTATTAAGTTGGGCCATCGTAGGTGGTGCCTCTGCAAGAATTGGAACGGGAGAGTTTTTCCGGGGTGGAACTAGGACGTCATCCGGGCGCACGACATAAGGATGTGACCATTCCAGGTAATCATCCATGTAGTCGTCATCAACTTCATCATCGTTTTCAGCAATCTCCCACTTACTAATATCTACCAAACGACGTGGTTCCTTATCTCTCCAATGTGTTGGTTCCGGATTTGGATCATACTCTACACGCAACCGATTGGGAGTTGAAAAGCACCGAGAAAGGTCAAGAACATAACCTTGAAGAGAGGCCGTCTCAAAATGTGATAATTGCTTATATCCAAGTTGGCGCATCACACGTCGAGGATCAGCCATAACGTATCCCTTTGGGTGGAACAACGGCCCATTGTAAATGCAACGCTACCAAACCTCAAAAGTTGGCGGTTTCCTCTAGCCTCTTTGTAAGGGTCAAACTCAACATCTTTGGTACTCATCGCGTCCAGAGCCAATCTCATATCGATTAGTCGAAGATTATTACAGGGCTTGGGAATATTGTTAAACTCGTATATCTTGGCTCTAGGCTCCTCGGGGTCGTCAATGTGTGTGATCTTCAAGAAGGGACAGTCCTTGAATAATGTTGGGAAGTGTTCAAAAGCCCACACCTATACCAATGTGGAATGATACATATAAGAATCAGTAAGTTTTGTTTCTAAAATCATGATAAGGGTACATGTGAACAATATACATAAGAACATGAGTTTAAAAACAAAATTACCTGTAGCAGAGTGAAATTCCCAACAAATTGGTTTGTTTTAGACTTAGAGGCCCTTCTTATCTCCGTCATCAAATGTGCCATTACTACGGTGCCCCAAGAATAGGTAAAGACATCTTCCAATAGATCCAAGTACTGAAGGTAGTTTGTAATAACCCTGTTTCCACTAGTGTCAGGGAATACCTTAGTGCCCAAGATATATAACAAGTACGCAGCGGCTGTATAAATAATTTGTTTAGGGTCCCATCCATCCTCCAAACTTCTTTCCTTTTTTTTTTTCAAACTTCTTCTTAAGCAGCGTCAACTTGAATGTCTTTGTCCTACTAGACTTGGATACATAGAAGATCTCCACAGAAGTTTTGTAGTCCCAACCAAACAGCTTGTTAGTCAGAGCGTGTAACTTCGACCATTCTAGGTCCAGACACTCATCTCCTTCTGCAATTGATTTTCCGATAACATTCAAGCCTAGAATGTTCTGAGCATCTTCAGGGATGAAAGTCATTTCCCTAAAAGGGAGGTGCATGGTATCAGTTTCACCATGATACCTTTCGACAAAGCAATTGACAGTCACAGAATCAGGCTTCACATAATTTTCAACCAAATCATATAAACCGGAATACTTTACTATTGTTTGGACCTATTCACATTCCTCAAACAAATTCCAACCATCCGCGGCTTGGTTTCGGCAAACACGCACAGCCTTCTTATGATCCTATAATTAAGAGATAATACAATTAAGAGATTTTACATAAATACACAACAATACATATGCACAAGATAAAAAATACTTACATAGGTTTGATAGATAGTACGAGCCCACGAGTCCTTGTATCCAAATAGTATTTTCAGTTCCGGAGCTTCACCCAAAATTCAACCACGTTTAAGGTCAGGTATCATGTCATCGATGTGAGGAAGGTGAGAACCCTTAACTTTTACTTTGACTATTCCCTTGCCCTTGTTTCCCTTGCCTTGTGTTGGTTGTTGACTTGGCCTACCAACTTCGCTTTGGCTTGCTAATTGACTTGGTTGAACCTCATCATCTTCCTCCTCACTTTCCTCTTCATCATGCTCATCGTCCTCAACGATTCTAATGTAGGTACACCGATTACAATTCGACTACGGTCACCACCACTCTCCCAAATTATCCCTCTTGTATCAACCCCCAAATGCTTTTTGAGACATTTATTTTTCCCTCGAGGAGGCAGAGACTGAGGAGTATCAAGACCGTCCTTCTTTCTTCTCTTAGTGACAGCATCTTTAGTTTTTCTTTTGTTAGCTTCCTTGGATTTTGACCTATATCATAAGCAAAACTCATTTTCAGTTTTAGTGCCGGCATAGACTCACTTAAACAAACCACGCCGGTACATAGCTCCCGGCGTAGAAACTTAGCAAATAACTCTTTTTGGGTACATCGTTTGAGTGAACATTAACTATCGACATTGCGGGTAGTCATATGTAATTCTCTGGATACAAAAAGATCACTACCGCACCTCGAAATAAATCAATTCCATGCCAAGTAACAGGTACCGATACAATGCAATCGAAAATCTGCCGTGATCGGTGACAAATTCATAGGTGTTCCTGTAAGTTTTAAGTCCAATACCGGCATACACGAATTATTATTAGTCCAATACCGGCATTCAGTTTCAGGGTTTGGAAACGGCATTGTATTCAGCCTAGATCTAAGCCGTAACTTAATACCGGAACTGTATTCAGCCTAGATTGAATGTCGTAACTAAATACCGGCATTGTATTCATACATATTTCAGTGTCGGTACTCTCTGTAACACAACTGTTTCAGTTAAGGTTCGCGATTCTAACCTAAACCCATTGCTATAAATCGATTTAAACACCCATAATGTAGTTTAAAATCACTTACGTTCTCACAGAAGCCATGTTTGTGAGAGGTTGATTGTCCGAGTTCGCTTCTTCTTCTTCTTCTTCTTGCTCTTGAGCAATCAAACCAATCCTTTGTTCCTTTTTTTGTTGAGCAATCGATTTTGAGTTCGATTGGGCATTTGGTTTCTTTCGCGGAGGCATTGTTATGATTCGGGTAGGTTAATCGACGAAGAACGGATGAAGAACGATGAAGAAGAAGAAGGAAGAATTTTTTTTTTCAAAACCTAACCCTAACCGAGTGTGCTAAGACAATGAAATGACTAAAGTGCCCCTCATGTTTCAATTTCTCACAAAAATTACAGTAAATACAACACAAAATGAAGGGTAATGGAGTAAATTTCACGGGCAAAAAAAAGGACACGGAGGTTGGAAATGGTTTAATTGTTTAGGGGGCAGTTTAGTAAAACCACAAGTAAAATGACCCAAAGGTTGCGGGTTCATAATTTATATCCCCCATAGCACACACCATGGGTTGGGGGAAGTAATTTATATCCCCCAATTAGTTTCAATATCCCCAATTGAGCGTTCATAATTTAAGGGTAGTGGGGTCATTTTTTCTCAACCCTTATAAATACCCCTTATCAGACTATCATAAATGGGAATAACTATATCAGCCCCAATCGTTCCTATTAACCCCATTCATTTTTGACCTTTCATTTCACTCTCTCGTCTCCTACTGTAAAAAGAGTAAAGGTGATTTTTCCGATTCTCCGGAAACACTATTTCATCATCTAAACTAGTGACGGCACAGTGAGTACTGGCTAGGGTTTCCGATTTACGCAGAGAAGAAGAAGATCTATTCAATTTTAGGGTTCGTTTCAGCTGAACAGCAAGCACATCGAAGAACTTCATCAGAGTATATATAGATCGGTTTCTGCTCAGAAAATTCCTCTCTGACCATGAAGGTAAGCCCTAATTTCTCCATTACTTCGATAGTCTGATGATTCAAGCTAGGGTTATCACTTGTGAATTTGACTGAATTGAATTGTAAGTCTTTTAGTGTTAAGATTTGTTCCATTCGAATCAAGGGACGGGCTACAGATTCATTTGGCCCCTTCATAGGCCCGTCCCTGGATTTGAGCACGCTGGATCCAGTTAAGTTTGGTTTCTGCAGTTCTGCTGCTTTCTGCGTTTCTTACTGGATAGAAGTAGGGATGATCCTGCATGACATTAAATAAGCAAAACCATAAATCACGCTTATTTTCCGTGAAGGAATTCATTTATAAACCGGCATGGACATTATTAAATCCAACCACATTCCCCAACAACTGCATCTGTTGTGCTCATTTTTGATGATCAAAGTGTCAGGCGGAAAATGGATACAAGCTGGAAAAGTTTGGCTTTATGACAGTAACATATACATTTACAGAAGCTCAGAACAAAGTAGCCAAAGGTTAGGGAATGTTACCATAGCTTCTTTCGCAGTTGGCCTCTCCTGATGATCGTACTGCAGCAACTTGTCGAGAAAGTCGACAGCCATTAGCCCCAGTGTGCAAGCTCCTTGCCTACTGAGTTATCTTCTTCACTTAGGCAACAAGACAAATTGAGTTGCAAAAGACGAGGAACTATATTCCTCTTACCAACAATTCTTAATTTGCTAGTAACAACTATTATGTGGCAAGGAATAATCCATTTCGTATCTCATAGTTTCTGTTCAAAGGAACTTGCAAGAGATAATGATCAAAATACAACCGCCTTGCTAGAGTTCTCCTGCCCGATGGAAATGATACAATGACTGTCAGTTGGTAATGCTTTCCCTCTAGGCTCAAGCTAACCTGATGTTATCTTTGGTCATTGGGCCACAAAACTCTAACATTCCCAATCTAGAGGTATTAGGAGCTATCACTTGCGATTTGCAAATGCTTTCAAGGTGATAATTTGTCAGCACAAATGTAGACTTTAAATTTGCTAATCTATTTTTTCAATTGCCGAACTACATATTTATTATGTCCCATAATAGACATCAGGAATGCCTATATTGTTTATCTATCTATGTTGGTTTCATACTTACATTAGTGCTGAGCTAGCAGAATAATATGCCTTAGGGAGATTACTTACTCAGTTTGGAATTGGGGCCTTCAATTTTATTGCTAAATCGCATGTAGTTATGTTGTTTTTTACTGTCTTTTTGCAGGTACTGCAGATATAGGTTACTAAGTCTGCTCTCTGTCACAAGTTATATTTCTTCTTGGTATTTTACCCTTTTGCTAGATTTCGTTCACCTCAATGGCAAATATACATGTACAGCTAACCCCGCAAAAGCCTTCTTCTGATACTTTAGTTGACAACGAGATACACCTTGATGCAACAAGCCCCAACTACGATGAAGAAAATAATAGCTTTTTCACTTGTGAAATCTGTGTAGAACTAGTTCCATTAAACACAAGATTCAAAAACATAGAGACCATATGTTCCCATAACTACTGTACAGATTGCATTGCCAAGTACATCCAAGTAAAAGTGACTCAAGACAACACGTCACAAATCAAATGCCCTAATACCAACTGCACTGTTGTTTTGGATACTCTGTCATGTCGTTCTTTCCTCTCCGAAAAAGTATTCGAGAAGTGGTGCCGTGTTCATTGTGAGTCCGCAGTACTCTTAGAATCTTCAAAAGGTGGGTTTGCTTATGGAAGATCTTACTGCCCTTATCGAGATTGCTCTGAATTGATTTTGAATGAATGTGTTGAGACTTCTCAGTCGAATAAGCTATCTAAATCAAACTGTCCTAGTTGCAAAAAGCTCTTCTGTTTTCATTGCATGGTTCCGTGGACTGAGAAACATCGATGTACTGATAGAAGTGAGACTATAATTGACATTGATAGCAATGATGTTTTGTTCATCGAGAATGTCAAACACAACAAGTGGGTAAGATGTCCATCATGCTACCATTATGTTGAGCGCAACCAGGGATGTAAGTGGATTACATGCAGGTAAGACTTGGAACAACATATGTTTGTCTACTTCAGTAGTTTTTAAATCTAACTCAACAAATTGTCAATAATTTTACTCTTATTGTTTGGTTTTTGTGTTTTTTCTCCATTTGCAGATGTAAAACCAAATTTTGTTACAATTGTGGAGAAAAGGCTTGTAAATGCAGAAGTCTGCTTCAATGGTGGCAAAATCTAATATTATGGATATATTTCCTAATCCTCTCGCCACTTATGGTGCTTGCCGGTGTTTGTGTCTTGATCCATATTGGAGCGATGAAGTTATTCATTTACTTTGGGGTACTACCGCCAGATCACCCATTAACAATCGGCATAAATGCAGGTGGACAACAGCAGCAGGAAAGACCACCACCACCATAGAAGCAGCTTCCCCCATCCACACGACAGCAGCGGGAAGCACCAACACTATAAAAGCAGCTTGCTCCACCCACAAAAATTAAAATGCCAAACGCTTAGAAAAGAAGACTGCTGCCGTTACATTTTAGACAATTATTACTTAAGCTGCTATTAACATCAACAAATAGTTATCTTTGTTAGCTGAAGATCATCGTTACACACTGCATATACATCATACATAAACCAACCATCTTAGTTTCAAGCCCTATTAATACCTCTATGGCTTCTAATTTGCTGATTTGACTGTATTCATCTAGCCATTCAAATACGTGATTTTTCTAGAGAGTTTCTAGTGTTTTGATCATGTATATGCAAGTATGGAGTTTTTGTTAATTACCGTGCAATCTGCCTCAAGTTTTACGTACTTCTATTTGGTCTTGTGAACCAATATACTGTTACTTCCAAGTATGGAGTTACAGAGTTTGGGTCAATTGAGTGGACAAACAGTGTAGTTGTGCGTGAAAAAACCCATTTTGTTTGAAAATTGGGTCCAGGATTTCTTCTGAAAATTGAATTCTGTCATCTCTTGCTACTAATTAGCATCGAGAGTTAGAGGCATGAAAAGATCTTGTGTCATGGAATGTGCACATAACCCCGTTTTTATTTCTCGAACGTATTCATTGTTTTGAAAGATCGCCTCATCTCCAAAGGTCCATTACTGGTGATGTTATTTTAATAATTTTGGCGGCCTTAATTATTTTTCTTTTGATACAGTTCAAAACCTGAATTATTGCATTATTAGATGTGATTATGCAGGCCTTGAGGAGTCAAGTTAGTGACCCATTTCCATGAAGCAGTTATACCAAATCTCTTGGATAAGAAAATGACTGAAACCAAATTGATGAACGATGTTTATACGTAAAGATTGATGAATGGAGGGAGAATTGACTAATGATTTCATAGAGTTACTGTTTCAGTAAAGAATGGCAGCTATTGACTTGAAATCCAGGACTACCAATGGAAATTGCGCATAGCTACCTAATTCTTATTTAGTGGAGTTTTTCTATTTGATCTTCCTGGATATAAATACATGTACAAATCTTGCATATGTACTCGCAGATATTCAAACATCCAAGAAAGAGTAAAACTAAAGTAAGAAAAATGGAAGCAGGAAAATTTGCAAAAGCCCCTTTGGGCGCTCTAATCATGGGTGTACTGATTTTGGGGCTGCTTATGGTACAAACTCCAGCAGAGGCTAAGAGCTGCTGCAAGAGCACAGTTGGAAGAAATTGCTATAACGCTTGCCGTTTACGGTTTGCCAGGCAAGTTTGTGCATCAACTTGTAGCTGCAAAATTGTTGGAGGGAACAGGTGCCCCAGAGGTTACCCCAAACTAAGTGGCTTTCTAAACTCAGGTACGTAAAAATGAACTCGGTCATTAATAGAAAAATGCGGATTCCATTTTAATCCAATTTTTTTTTGGTCATTAATTAGAGGACCTTGAAGAGCAAACCAACGTAGAGGATCAAGCATATCAAATCAATGAATACTGCAAGTTGGGGTGTGTATCATCTGAATGCGGTGATAACATAATTACTACTTCCCAGTCCGCCCAGAAGTCCGGTAAAATGATCCAACACACTCTTTTTTCATTTTCTTCTTTTTCCTTCAATGCTATAAAAGACTATTTCATCTTAATGAAAGTTGTTTTTGAAACTAGACGAAGAGGTGGAACGATGTAACAATGCATGCTTGGAACTATGCAACAAGAATTCCAACACTGAAGCTGCTGTTACCGCTTAAAACAGATTCATGCATGCAGATATCACGTCCAAGCCAACAGAAGCTGGCCTAATCTATAATATCTTAATTGTTGCCTTTTTTATTTCGAGTGATTGTGGTGTGCGAGTGCTGTACAAATTTGTATTTCCTATTATTGTCGTGTGACAGTGCTTTACCAGTTAAGTTGTATACTTGTATTGCATCCTCTACTAGACTGTTAAATTATAAATAAAGTCGTCATGCATGTATGACGAAAAACGGATTGCAGTACGTCGTTAAAACTAGCTTCTACAACTATTGTAACGTGTAGTCGTGCTTTCGTAAGTTGATTGATGACATGGGTTTGCCGAATTGCTCTTGCACATTCCTGACCGGAGTTTATTATGAAGTCGGTGTTGCTATACCAGCACAACACTTTGATCATTCATGTAAACTTCCTGCAACAGAAATTGGCATGGCCAAGGACTTGGGTAGTTTCAGTTGTCTAAATCGGTGACTCTGCTAACCGAGTCACTAGCTCCGTATATAGTGAGTCAATCCGAGTTACATAGTAGTCAAATCCTAGTTACATAGTATCGAATTAATTTGAGAAACATGGACGTAAATTATAGTGCTTCCTCAGTCCTCAACCACCAAGAAAAATTTGCAGTTCTTCCATAAAACTCTTTTAAGGACGTAGCTCGATTTACAAAAAAATATTGTATGGCTTTTAATATCTACGGACGGAAAGGGCTGTCAACGACACTTACGTCACAAGACAAACACAAAACAGGTTTAAAACACAAAACAATTATACATAACAACTTCTAAATCCAAGAAAACAAGTTCTAAATCCATGCCACACAAAAAAAAAACCATACAAATGTTCATGTTCTAAACCATCTCCATTTGTTGCAGCAACTGCAAATGCATTCCTCCATCTCCTTACTCCTAAACTTCTGCATTTTGAAAGGAAAATCAAAAGTGTTAGACAGTTAAGCAACTTAAGCTGACAATGACAGTGCAATAAGCCAATAAATATAAAAGCAAATAAAAGATTAATATGTAAGGAAACTTACCAGTAACACAACTATCACTATCACTGAGAGTGCGATCTGGCAGCCAATCACCCAAACAAAGCAATGCTTCAACAAGTTCTGGAGATAATGAACTCTTGTGAGATGTGAGAACCCTACCACCAATACTAAGCATAGATTCTGATGCTACACTTGTCACTGGAACTGCCAATACATCTCTTGAAATCCTTGAGAGAGTTGGGTACTTAGGAGCATGATTCTTCCACCAACTTAAGATATCAAACCTCATTTCTTCAGTGGTTGTGCCTTTAGGAAGAACTGGTTCTGCTAAGTATGTCTCCAATTATGACTTCTCAACCTCAAACATATTGTTTTCCATAATAAAATTATCATAACCAAATTTATATGATGTTGTTGTACCTGCAGAGATCTCAATTCCAGCTAAATGCATTACAGTATCAAAATAATCTGGAGCTGTAGTGTTGGTTTCATAAGCAAAGAAAAGAGCATTGAGTTGAAGCTCAAATTTGTGATAGTGACTTTGATAGTTTCCACACCATATACTCTCTTCATAACAAACTCCACCCATTTAGCCTTAAACCTAGGATCTAAAACAACCTCAATGCCATCGAAGTGTTACTTTCTTTCTAGTAGCAATTAAATTTCATCCTCATATTCTTGGCCATGTATCTGATATACTCATGCTCACTTGATTCCCAGATCTTAATGCATCTATTAACTTCTTGCACCCCATTATAATACAAATTTGCTGTGGGATACTTAATCCCAGCAAATTTGGTTGAAATGACATCAAACAATTCCAAACATTCACATATATTTGCTCCCTGTTGCCATTCCTTATAAGTTGGTAGTATCTTGAAGTCATTATCCAAATCAGCTAGCCTATACAAAAGCTTGTCTCAAAAAAATTGCATCCTTTAGCATCTTAAAGGTAGAGTTCCACCTGGTATCCACATCTAAACCCACAGACCTTGAAGCAGGAAGCTTAACTTGGGCAATAGCACATTCAAATCTCTCTTTTCTAGCCTGACTTGACTTGCATCTATAAATGGAGCAGCTACTCTCATTCCACACCTTACAATCAAGTGTAATTACTATAACTCATTTGGAACATATCCTCATTAAGAACTAAACAATCTTCGCTATCAAGCCATTTCTTCAGATTTTCCATCATAACATTGTTGGAGCTAGCATTGTCAGCAACTACAACAAAAAGCTTATTGTCTATGTTCCAATCTAGACATACTGATTTCACTACAGATGCTAAAACTTCTCTATAATGTGGTGATGGCACTAAAGTATATGCTAGTGTTTTCTTAATTAGTTTCCACTCATCATCTATGTAATGCATTGTCACACAACAATAACCTTCTTTGTATGCTTACATGACCACATATCTGTTGTTAAACTACATTTAGATATAATATTGTCAAATTATTCTTGTAATTGCAGTTTGAACTCAGTTCCTAGTCTCATGATGTCTTCCCTAACTGTATTCCTAGTGTAAAGCTTAACAACAGGATTCAGAGACTTAACAAACTCTCTAAAATAAGGATGCTCAACTATAGTGATTGGATAACCATGTTTAACAAGTATCCTAGTAGCAACAACATCATAATTCCAATTACCTAACTTGGATTGAGCATTACCTGTTTTGACTGAAGTAATCTTTCTTTGTCCTTTCTTATTCTCAGGCTTTTCTTTGCAGATTCTAGCATGGTAATGCAAGCGGCTGGTTCCTTGGTTACTAGGTGCAGGTATTCTCTTGTGACAATGTTTGCATTCAGCTATCAGTATCCCAACCTCCTTCCCACTTTTTAGTTTCTTCTTTCCAACTGACCTTTCAAAATCAATCCATACATCAGACCTCACTGAACGTAGTTTTTTCTTTTATCCAGCTATAATTGGATCTTCATCTAATTATATTTCTTCTTCTGATTCTTCTTTGTGACGAATCGTAGGTGTAACATCAGCAGGTGTTGAATGAATTCCTAAACCTTGAACTTGGTTTGATGTAACAGGTAATTGTGATGCAACGGAAGGTGAGGGATTGCTGGATGAACCAACATGATTGGATGCTCCTCTTTAGCTCTAGGACATGATGAATTTCACGAATCTCAATCTGTTCTGAAAACCCTAATTTCAGAAACCCTAAATTGAAAATTGAATTTTTAAGATTAAAATTAAACTCAAAAGAAATTAAAGAACAAAACCCTAGTTTCTAATCAGTAATCACACATGATTTCTATAGAGAAGAAGATGATTTCTAAGGCAGAGACGAGGAGTTGAGGTTAGGTTTTCTCTCTTTTTCTCTCTTTTATGTCAATAGACGGAAGTGAAGAATGAACTGAATGAGATTCATACGAAGAATACACACCTAGGTATAAGAATTTACACGTGCAGTATACACGTTACCGGATATTGGATGTAAAGCTAACGGAAATACACAATTCCACTACCGTTACATTAAGAGGAAAATATCCGTTAGCTTATCGGATACGGATATCCATTTACCACTATGTCGGATGGTAGCAGTAACGGATTACGGATAATCGGTATCCATTGGCAGGCCTACATATCCCCATTAAGAACTAAACAATCTTTGCTATCAAGCCATTTCTTCAGATTTTCCATCATAACATTGTTGGAGATAGCATTGTCAGCAGCTACAACAAAAAGCTTATTGTCTATGTTCCAATCTAGACATAATGAGTTCACTACAGATGCTAAAAATTCTCCAGAATGTGGTGATGGCAATAAAGTATATGCTAGTGTTTTCTTAATCAGTTTCCACTCATCATCTATGTAATGCATTGTCACACAACAATAACCTTCTTTGTATGCTTACATGACCACATATCTTTTGTTAAACATATCTGTTGTTAAACTACATTTAAATATAATATTGTCAAATTATTCTTGTAATTGAAGTTTGAACTCAGTTGCTAGTCTCATGATGTCTTCCCTAACTGTATTCCTAGTGTCAAGCTTAGCAGCAGGATTCAGAGACTTAACAAACTCTTTAAAATAAGGATGCTCAACTATAGTGATTGGATAACCATATTTAGCAATCATTTTGGCAACTAGTATCCTAGTAGCAACATCATCATACTTCCAGTTGGCTAACTTGGTTTGAGCATTACCTGTTTTCACTGAAGTAATCTTTCTTTGTCCTTTCTTATTCTCAGGATTTTCTTTGCAGATTCTAGCATGGTAATGGAAGCGGCTAGTTCCTTGGTTACTGGGTGCAGGTATTCTCTTGTGACAATATTTGCATCTAGCTATCAATATCCCAACCTCCTTCCCACTTTTTAGTTTCTTCTTTCCAACTGACCTTTCAAAATCAATCCATACATCAGACCTCACTGAACGTAGTTTTTTCTTTTCTCCATCTATAATTGGATCTTCATCTACTTCTATTTCTTCTTCTTCTGCTTCTTCTTTGTGACGAATCGTAGGTGTAACAGCAGCAGGTGTTGAATGAATTCCTGAACCTTGAACTTGGTTTGATGCAGCAGGTAATTGTGATGCAACTGAAAGTGAGGGATTGTTTGATGAACCAACATGATTGGATGCTCCTCTTTCGCTTTGGGACATGAATAATTTCACGAATCTCAATCTGTTATGAGAACCCTAATTTCAGAAACCCTAAATTGAAAATTGAGTTTTTAAGATTGAAATTAAACTCAAAAGAATTGAAGAAGAAAACCCTAGTTTCTAATCAGTAATCACACATGATTTCTTTAGAGCAGGAGATGATTTATAAGGCAGAGACGAGGAGTTGAGGTTAGGTTTTCTCTCCTTTTCTCTCTTTTGTGTCGATAAACTGAAGTGAATAATGAACTGTCATTCGAAGAATACACACATAGGTATAAGAATTTACACGTGCAGTACACATGTTACCGGATATCGGATGTAAAGCTAACGGAAATACACAATTCCACTACCGTTACGTTAAGAGGAAAATATCTGTTAGCTTATCGGATACAAATATCCGTTTACCTCTATGTCGGATGGTAGCAGTAACGGATTACGAATAATTGGTATCGGATTTCGGATAATCGGTATCCATTGACAGGCCTACCGACGGAGACGGTCTCGATGTTTTGAATACTATAATGGTAAGGGTCGATGATGTGAATACTAAGATGTTGAGTTCAGCTTTTTCTTTAGTCAGAAGAATAGAATAACATGGCTTTGTAACTATTTTTTTTATTCTTTTTTTAATTTTTAATTAAAATCTGTTTGAGTTTCGATTGATGATCTGTTTGAGTTTCGATTGACATACAATGAAGTACATGGTCCTAACTAGCCTCGAAAACCGTCTTTCAATGTTAAGGTTGCCCAACGTTTATAAAGCGCAGAATCTTAAACTTCCCATATGATGTGGGACAAATAATCTCAACAACGTCTAGTCTTGTTTGGTCCAGCACATGGACATCGGATGGCGCAGAGTAAAGGTACTATCAAACGAGTCGTCACAAATTGCCTGTTTTGATACCCATATTGAAGCGGACCAACGAGGTGAGGTCGTCAAAACAAATTTCCTACCCTAATACCTTATTGAATCCCATGGGCTTAACTAAATTCGGAAACCGGCTTGCAAGGTTAGGGTTGCCCAAAGCTTACAAACCGCAGGATCTTAGATAACACATACAATGTGAGATTAATTTCAACAAGCCCCCTTACATATAGCCTCATTGGGCCTAACATGTGGATATTAAATCGGGTGACGCGGAGTAAAGGTGCGATCATACGACTCGTCACAAAAAATTGTCTGCTCTGTTACCATATTGAATTCCATGGGCTTAACTAACCACGAAAACTGGTCTTGCAAGGTTAGGGTTGCACAAGACTTACAAACTACAGGATCTTAATTAGACTTCCCATACTATGTAGGACTAATAATATCAACAACATAAACTCTTTCTTCGAAGAGTGGATGGAATTATTACCACAATCTACAATCCAACTCTTAATTTCCAGGGGGTCTAATCATTGTCTTATATATTATACTCAAATATAACCCCAACTAGAATGGGATAAATTGTTGTTGGAAGCGTTTTTTGATGGGCATGGGGGACAAAGCATATCTTGACACGTGTTTTTCTTATTAATTGATTTTTACAAATCATGTTACCAAAAATATAAAAGAAGTGTATTTTTGGTAAAAATATTGGTTATCTTAATTGATGATATTTTATCCTTGATATTTTTGGTAACAAAATATGTTAATACAATTAATAAGAAATACACATGTCAAGATATGATTTGTCCCCCATGCCGCCTCAAAAAACGCCCCATCAAAAATTTATCCACTAGAATGACGGGGCTTATCCATTCAAACATTTTGGAGGCTAAATGGAATATCCAGGGTGCAAGAGACTTATCAGTGAATTCCAGAACAATACTCCACGAGGATCCATAAGTTTCGCTTTTTCTAAAAATACACTCAACATATGGGATATGTATGTTTTTGGCAACTTCAAACAAAGCATATAAAAACTAAAGAAGAACATAGGGAACATAACCCAAACATTGATAGATACCTGTAGATACCTGGAAAGTGCCAAGGGATAAATGACCCAAATATGATAATAATAGGCTTAAAGAAAGGTTTAAGAGATAATTTGGGCTCAAACGAGAGAAGTCCTAGCTAGTGACCCATTAATGGAAGTCAAGATAATAAGTCCAAGAGGAAAGACTAAAAAGTCAAAATTAGAAATGAAGAAAGGGTATGCTTGTAAATACTTCTAAAAGGATGGGTATTAGATAAAGGTCAAAGAGATATATGGCTATAAAAGGGGTTGATCTCCACAAACAAAGAGGATCTAACTTCTGGTGGCTAACCATGTACTACTTTCTAGAGTAGGCTTCCGACTCTACAATAATATTTGTACCCATTACATTTTGGCGACCACAATGGGAGCCTATCTCATAGGATTAGGACAGCGGTTCATCCATTGAAAGCTCTTAAATCCTCCTACTCTCACTCTTTGAGACTGGAGCGCCTAAATCCTCTTGTTCACACTCTTTAAGACTTGAGTGCCTAAATCCCCTTGTTCTCACTCTTTGAGACTCTGGCGTCGAAATCCTCTTGTTCACACTCTTTTAGACTTGAGTGCCTAAATCCCCTTGTTCTCACTCTTTGAGACTCCGGCGTCGAAATACTCTTGCTCTCACTCTTTGAGACTTGAGTGCCTAAATCCCCTCGTTCTCACTCTTTGAGACTCGGGCGTCGAAATCCTCTTGCTCTCACTCTTTGAGACTTGAGTGCCTAAATCCCCTTGTTCTCACTCTTTGAGACTCGGGCGTCGAAATCCTCTTGCTCTCACTCTTTGATACTTGAGTGCCTAAATCCCCTTGTTCTCACTCTTTGAGACTCATGCGTCGAAATCCTCTTGCTCTCACTCTTTGAGACTTGAGTGCCTAAATCCCCTTGTTCTCACTCTTTGAGACTCGGGCGTCGAAATCCTCTTGCTCTCACTCTTTGAGACTCGGGCGTCGAAATCCTCTTTTTCTCACTATGAGACTCGAGCACAAAAAAAAATCCAAAGGGGAGAACAGCTTTTGCTCCCGCCTAGACAGGGTCCGGACGTCTCCAATGGCGCGGGCGCGCTAATAACATTTCCATTGATGATGATGAAAAAAAAAAAATTCAAAGGGGAGAACATATTTTGCTCCCGCCAAGACAGGGTCCGGGCGTCTCCAATGGCGCGGGCGCCTAATCACATTTCCACTGATGAGGATAAAACTTTACAAAAAAAAAAAAAAAAAAAAAAAAAAGGAGAACATCTTTTGCTCCCGCCAAGACAGGGTCCGCTTGGGGTTGCATCTCAATGTTTCTAAGTCGGAGCTCTTCGGACTTCGGTTGATAGTAGAGGATTAGTTGATGGTGTTTTCCCGCCTAACTTACATCGACCTCCCGGTGGTGTTAAGTTATTATGTGGGACAGTTAGCCGGGATCCCCAGTTCTGCAGAAACATGGTTGTCAAGAGGGTACAAAAGACTATTGCATTGATGGATGCGGTGGTGAAGTTAATGGACCCACAAGGGGAGTTGCTTTTGCTAAGGAACTGTTCTGGTGTCTCTAGGTTATATTTCGCCATGCGTACTACTAAACCTGAGTTTTTGGACGAGGCACAAGTGGTTTTTGATGACTATCTTAGACAGTTTCTTAGACACTTGGTTACGGGGGACGGTACAAGTTTTGGTTTGTTACAGCAGAGACTAGTTACGCTTCCTATTAAGGATGGTGGTTTGGGGGTGTACACTATGGAGGACACGAGGCAGTATTGTTATGTAGCTTCTTGTTTCCAGAAGAGATCTCAGCAGGGGACCATCCTGAGACACTCTGGGGTTTCGGGCCCAAGCTCCAGCTTTGAGTACGCTTTGACATGCTTCAAACAGGTATGTGGTATTGGTGATTCTTTTTTACGCATTGATGATACTGCCCCCCACTCTATGAGCTCTTTGGCAGTCAAATACTTTGATGCGGTTGTTGATGGTGGTTTTTAAACAAGGGGTAAAATCGTAAAACCACATGACCTAGTGTTACCCGCAACACATTAACTAAGAGCATTTAACTCAGATGTAAATAATTAATAGGGGTATTTTTTCAAAATACCAGATTAGGGTTTTCGACACAGAACCCTAATTCCAAAAACAAGCCGCACACAGCGCACCATGGCAATAATGCCAAACCAAGCCACACACTGCGCACCATGGCAACAATGCCAAACCAAGCCGCACACCGCGCACCATGGCAACAATGCCAAACCAAGCCGCACATGCGCACCATGGCAACAATGCCAAACCAAGCCGCACAAAGGCGCACCATGGCAACAATGCCAAACCAAGCCGCACACTGCGCACCATGGCAACAATGCCAAACCATGCCGCACCCTGCGCACCATGGCAACACTGCCAAACCAAGCCGCACCCTGCGCACATGGAAACGATGCCAAACTAAGCCGCACACTGCGCACACGGCAACAACGCCAAAACCAAGCCGCACCCTGCGCACCATGGCAACACTGCCAAACCAAGCCGCGCCCTGCGCACCATGGCAACAATGCCAAACTAAGCCGCACACTGCGCACACGGCAACAACGCCAAAACCAAGCCGCACACTGCGCACCATGGCAGCGACGCCAAAACCAAACTACATATCGCACTCATTGGCAACCATGCCAAAACTAAGCCGCTATGCCATTGGCACATGCCAAATATAGCGCCCTAGGCTTGCAAAACGTGCAACTAGGTCAACATGGCCGTATGTGCCATTGGCACATGCCAACGCGTACCACAAGCCATATTTCCAAGCCGCTATGCCATTGGCGCATGCCAAATATAGCGCCCTAGGCTTGCAAAACGTGCAACTAGGTCAACATGGCCGCACGTGCCATTGGCACATGCCAACACGTACCACAAGCCATACTTCCAAGCCGCTATGCCATTGGCACATGCCAAATATAGCGCCCTAGGCTTGCAAAACATGCAACTAGGTCAACATGGCCGTACATGCCATTGGCACATGCCAACGCGTACCACAAGCCATATTTCCAAGCCGCTATGCCATTGGCGCATGCCAAATATAGCTCCCTAGGCTTGCAAAACGTGCAACTAGGTCAACATGGCCGTACGTGCCATTGGCACATGCCAACGCGTACCACAAGCCATATTTCCAAGCCACGCATGCCATTGGCACATGCCAACATGCTCGCTGGTAGCTTTTCTCACCAAGGCCACGGCCCTAATGGCCACGCATGCCATTGGCACATGCCAACATGCTCGCTGGTAGCTTTTCTTACCAAGGCCACGGCCCTAACGGCCACGCATGCCATTGGCACATGCCAACATGCTCGCTGGTAGCTTTTCTTACCAAGGCCACGGCCCTAACGGCCACGCATTCCATTGGCACATGCCAACATGCTCGCTGGTAGCTTTTCTTACTAAGGCCACGGCCCTAATAGCCACGCATGCCATTGGCACATGCCAAACACACACGCTGCTGGTAGCCTAACTTGCAAACCGTGCAACCTACGACCAAGGCATTCCGCACATGCCGTTGGCACATGCCAAACACACATGCTGGTAGCCTAACTTGCAAACCGTGCAACCTACCACCAAGGCATTCCGCACATGCCATTGGCACATGCCAAACACACACGCTGGTAGCCTAACTTGCAAACCGTGCAACCTACCACCAAGGCATTTAGCACATGCCATTGGCACATGCCACGCACGCCACTAGCAGCTCTGGCATTGCCACTTACACTCAACATACAACCTACCACCAAGGCATTCTGCACATGCGACGCACGCCACTAGCGGTGATCTGGCATTGCCACTTGCGCTCGAAGTACAACCCGCAACAAGGGCATTCCGCACATGCCAATGGCACATGCCACACGCGCCACTTGCACTCAAGGTGCAACCAACGAGATATCAACACAAACTTGGGGATGCTTTCCAGGGTTTTGGTTTGGCGGTCTGACTTACAGCGTACACTACGCTCATATTAAGAAAGCGTGAAAAGGAATAAAGCGGTCAAATAAATGAGGAAATAATGGTGAAAACGTTTTCACCCATTAACACCATGCGGTTACCACCTCCTCCCATTATTTCACCCTTTATTCTCTTCCTTCATGAGGCCAGTTACGTTTCAATCTCGACTTGTATAAATAGGTCTTACCTATTTCCACCGGACAATGAGGTCTCGGTCGGAGAGAAAATACTACACTCTCGAAAAGGCAACTTTGCAAGCTCTCCAAAAGCTTTCATCTCTTGCAAGCTTCCGAAGCTTCCGCTTTCGATACAAGTCGAAACACTACTCTCCTGAATTATTCTGGTCTCAACACCTTTCTTGGCTTGCCTCCCCAAATCAACCCTTCTCCTCCACTTTGTGACCGAAGCAAGTCGGAACGGCCATTTCTTGATTTAGGCCGGACTTATGCAGATTGATCTCTCGAATCTATAAAGTACTCACGTGCAGCACATTTGTTTAGGGTTTGAATCAATTTCTCATTCACCTACCGAATTTACCGAAATCGACAGAAACGATTTTCACCCATAAACAATTGGCGACCACAGCGGGAGGATTGATCTATCGGCTACAATATCAGACTGTCGATCTCGTTCTTCGACCCAGATGTCAAGATGGTAGGGGACTCGTTGAAGATGCTACCAGCGATTGGGGACTTGCGACTCAGTCCGACTCAACTACCAGACGACCCGGTTACCAGTTGCAAAAACTACACGAGAAAACTGAGGACTCGTTGAAAATGCTACAAAAGATTGGGGACTTGCGACTCAGTCCGACTCAATCGCCGGACAACCCGGTTATCAGTTGTTAAAACTACACCAGAAAACTGGGGACTCGCTGAAGACGCTACCAGCAATTGGGGACTAACTGGCGATGCTACCAGCAAAGCCGCCTTGCTACCAACAAAAGCCGCCTTTTACTTGGAGAGAGGCGTGTTTGCAAGTGAGTAAATTTAGATTGGGCAAGATATACGATCTGTTTTTAGGTTCTTAATAAAACCGCCATACTATTACGTCTTGTGCCTATTGCTAGCATACACTTTCATAAAAGCAATATTCCTTTCCCAAAACATAATCAGAGTTATATTATCAAAACCATTCATCCCAGAAATAATCCAATATCCTCAAAAGTTTACATTTATCTATCAACCCAAGAAATCCAGGAAGACAAAAACCATAAACCAGGCGCTTTGTTTGCCTTTCAAAGGAAAAAAAAAAATTCACCTACCCGTACATACCTACTTTGCACAATAACAATTACCTGTCACTATTAGCAGACGTTACTACAGTGACATTTGAAGAATTATCTATGATGATGTATTTCCACAAGTTTATGAAAGGCATACCTATGGCTACGGTTTACACCAGCACAAGGAAACAATAAAACAAATTGAAAGAGAAACGCTGGAGTACATAGCTAGAATATGCTCGCCCACTTTATCACTACCGCGCTACCGCTAACACATGACGTGATAACAAACATACGAGATAAAAAAAAATGGGGAGCCAACCCATTTCATGAGCATATCACTTTTTGAATTTGAATAAGGAAAGGATTTCTGTTTGAGCTACGTATGGGAAGAGGCAAGCTGGGCCCGCAGAGAAAAGTCCGAGCCACGCCAAGCCAGCACCGTGACAAGCCAACGGTCCACGCCATGCCGAAATCCAAGCCAGCGTCCATGCCTAACCAGCGTCTACACCAAGCCAGCGCCCATTCTAAGACGATCCAGCGCCTACCAGACGCGCATGCAAGAAGCGCTTGCCAGACGTGCTTGCCAAACGCGTTTACCAGATGCGCTTACCAGACGCGCATGCCAGAAGCTCCTACCAGACGCGCGTGCCAGAAGCGGTTGCCAGACGTGCTTGTCAGACGCGCTTACCAGACGCGCATGCCAGAAGCTCCTACCAGATGCGCATGCCAGAAGCGCTTGCCAGACGCGCTTACCAGACGCGCTTACCAGACACGCTTACCAGACGCACATGCCGCACGCTCATGCTAGCCGCAGTACCACACTCTGTGCTAACAGTTTGCATCCTTCCAGCGCTAACATCTTGCGCCCTTCCAAAGACCATCCTCTCCCTTGAAACAGCGCCATGACTCCGAACTTCGTGATCAAAACCGTGTCATCTCGCACGATACACTTACGATCACTAGAACCGAGCCGCTTCCGCCACCCCAACGGTTCTTCAAGCATGGAAGCTCCAACCGTCGAGACGCTACTCCACCATCGGGGCAAGATCTTTGGAAGATCCGGAAGAAGCCGACCTCCTTTTAGACTTTGTTGATTTGATGAAAAGACAAAAGATACTTGACGGGACGTGCGTTTATAGATGAAGAGGCTCGCGTTGCTCTTAAACGCCCGGTAGAAGGGGATAATCAATCCAATTTCGTCACACGTAAAGATCGGGAAAGACTTCTCCAAAATCGAAAGCAAAGGAAATCAACAACTCTCCTGAGTTCACGGAGAACCTTCTTCCGTCAGGACCCGCATGACGGGAACTTCTCCCACAAAGTCGTACAGTCTATGATGAAACAGTTATGTGAGATTCTATGTTTCTCCAAGGCGTAGCGTCAAGACATATTTGCACCCCTCAACCGCACTGCATCAGGAAAGCAGGCGTTTCCAGCCAGGGAAGACGTTCCCAAACCCCAACCTCTCCTAGAAAGCACGATCGATAGATGGAACTGGGGACTCCTAACCTCTGTTCTCTTGAGGGATGTCGAGTTTGACAGAACGTGACGCGGCCTCCGACTTCAAAATGGTAACCGTCAAGGCTCTGAGAGTTGCAAGACGTCGTTTCAACGTTCTGTCCAGAAATAACTACGCATCAACGTTCTCCAGCAGCGGCTTCGCTTCAACGTTCGCTTCAACGACACTCCTTCCTGCAAAGGGTCGTGCCGCCACACTCCCCATATCAAGGAACATAGTCACAGCCAGCCAATCTTCGTAGTCATGGACACCTTTTAATCCATCTCACTAAAACTCGTGATCATGGACAGTTTGCTCGCTTACGCATCCAGCCAATCCTTTTACTTCCACGGAAGCCCATAGAATGTCAGCCAACCTACTTTGTTACCACGACAATGTAGTCTCTCCTGATTACATCTCCTACCAAGAACTGTTGTCCCTCATTCGTTGATACCAGCCAGAGCTTCACCGCAGCAGCAATTACTACAAAGATGGAAACACGTAAACCATACTTGAGGATGGGAGATATACACGGGATCCCTTCACTGTCAAAGCTCCGAAGACACAGTTCACTAAAAAGCCGTACCCACAACAAGGTCCTTTACTCTTCAAGGGTGCAGCGCAAGAATATCATCACCTCTCTGTCTAGAAGAAGCCTTCAACACTTTACGAGGCCGTGAAGGATCCCGAGCCTGCACTATCCAGAATACGTCATCATGTAATTTCTGAGCATCCCAAAGTGTCACATCCGAAGAGTACGATAGGCTTATATCAAATCCCGTGGAGGGGATTCAAGGCAATGTAATGAAAGTAGGTTATGCATGGGGACTACCAGCGTGAGATGCTTTCACTCCCCTCAACCAGGTTATTACTGATTTCAACATCATCACTATCGAGGTTTTACGAGCCGCGGGAATTTCTCAACATGAAGCCGTACATGTGCACCAAAAACTCCAAAAGCACGCCAGAAGGTTACATTCACATATTCATCCATGCCATCATGTCAAACCGAAGTATGACCGGGGACTTCTTAACGCATCCCATTCCGTACGATAGTCCAAGATTCAGAAGATGGTTTGAAGGATTAACTTGGAACAAAGTCCTGGAAGACTTGATAGCAGCACATCGGCAATGGAACGTCTCCCTATTTTATCCCGGGGTGCCAAAAGTTTTCGGCCATGCACAAGCATACAGAAACAGGATTTCCAGGGCGTACAACAACCATGTAAAATCCAGGGTTTTTAAGGAAGGATATTTGGTGCTAAAAATCGCCAATCACACAAGCAAGAATACCAGCTCTGTCGACTTTCACAATATTGAGACGATGACGCAACCAGCTGATATTAAACTCCAAGGATTCACAGGTGGACACCATGTTCTCCCACCTTTGAATGGCCGACTCTGCAACAACACAGATGGACATATTCTCCATCTCAGCAATCATTGGCAAAAGATAGTTCACTACGAAAACCAAGGCGGACGAACAACACTTCACTACGCTCTTGGTAGCGATATGGCCGTATGTCTTCCATATCCTCGTATAAAGGACCACGAATTCTTTCCGCACCAGGAAACCGCCAACATTCCGGTAATTGGAGGAGATACACCTCATACGAGTCCCAAACGACAAACCTGCATAGGGGTATTCATGACAAGAGAGCCCTAAATCAGCGTTCTCTAAGTCTGCAACAATCAACAAGGTTGGATTTGAAGGGAGTGGAACGACTAGGTCATCCTCGTCGATAACAGTAACGCATGCTCCAACGGGATATCTCTGCACAAAAGGGAAATTTTCCATTCATCAAATAAGCGGTAAAGCGTACGTCAGTCCACCAGAGAAGAAGAAAACATACCGGTATGATTTTCTTAACCCGAATAACCCTTGTAGGGATGCTCCTGCAAGAATCGACCTCGCGCCTTCACTGGAGAATCATTTGGTTAGAAGATGATTCGTCTCTGCGACATGACAAAAGAGAAACTCAACCAGAAGAACCCTTTCTCAAACGAGGGAGATGATGCAATTGCGTTGGGTGTGAATACGGAACCTTAAAAAAAAGAAAGGAGGCAATGAGGGACATAATGCTTCAAGATTTTAGCATGGACAATGCCCCGATTGAAGCCGCGCGTGAAGGAAGGCAAAATAAGGAAACTTTGCTATCTGTAGAAACACCTACTCACTCTTTGTTTACATCGGTCCCGCCAGCAAGCACGCACAGCTTCCCCACCTTGCGCCGGCCCCACCAGCCAGCACGCAGTTTCCCAAGTCACGCCTGCAAGCACGCACAGCTTCCACATTGCGCCGGCCCCACCAGCTAGCACACGCAGTTTCCCAACTCACGCCAATTTCCCAACGTCGCCCAAGCTGCACCAGCCCCACCAATTGTGCCAGCCTCCCGATTTGTGCAAAACTACCAGAGGCAAGGGTTCCAAATCCTATTCATAAAAGGTCAGACAAGCCTCCTCAATTCTCTTTACGGTTTGCTGTTGATAGTTTGTCACCATCTTATGCTTACCTCGCAACAAAGCCCATGTTCCGAGCTAAGCAGGGGACTTAATGTTGATGGTGGTTTTTAAACAAGGGGTAAAATCGTAAAAACCCCATGACCTAGTGTTACCCGCAACACATTAACTAAGAGCATTTAACTCAGGTGTAAATAATTAATAGGGGTATTTTTTCAAAATACCAGATTAGGGTTTTCGACACAGAACCCTAATTCCAAAAACAAGCCGCACACTGCGCACCATGGCAACAATGCCAAACCAAGCCGCATTCTGCGCACCATGGCAACAATGCCAAACCAAGCCGCACATCGCGCACCATGGCAACAATGCCAAACCAATCCGCACATCTGCGCACCATGGCAACAATGCCAAACCAAGCCGCACACTCGCGCACCATGGCAACAATGCCAAACCAAGCCGCATTGCTCGCGCACCATAGAAACAATGCCAAACCAAGCCGCACCCTGCGCACCATGGCAACACTGCCAAACCAAGCCGCACCCTGCGCACCATGGCAACAATGCCAAACTAAGCCGCACACTGCGCACACGGCAACAACGCCAAAACCAAGCCGCACCCTGCGCACCATGGCAACACTGCCAAACCAAGCCGCGCCCTGCGCACCATGGAAACAATGCCAAACTAAGCCGCACACTGCGCACACGGCAACAACGCCAAAACCAAGCCGCACACTGCGCAACATAGCAGCGACGCCAAAACCAAACTACATATCGCACTCATTGGCAACCATGCCAAAACTAAGCCGCTATGCCATTGGCACATGCCAAATATAACGCCCTAGGCTTGCAAAACGTGCAACTAGGTCAACATGGCCGTACGTGCCATTGGCACATGCCAACGCGTACCACAAGCCATATTTCCAAGCCGCTATGCCATTGGCGCATGCCAAATATAGCGCCCTAGGCTTGCAAAATGTGCAACTAGGTCAAAATGGTCGACGTGCCATTGGCACATGCCAACACGTAACACAAGCCATACTTCCAAGCCGCTATGCCATTGGCACATGCCAAATATAGCGTCATAGGCTTGCAAAACATGCAACTAGGTCAACATGGCCGCACGAACCATTGGCACATGCCAACGCGTACCACAAGCCATATTTCCAAGCCGCTATGCCATTGGCGCATGCCAAATATAGCGCCCTAGGCTTGCAAAACGTGCAACTAGGTCAACATGGCCGTACGTGCCATTGGCACATGCCAACGCGTACCACAAGCCATATTTCCAAGCCACACATGCCATTGGCACATGCCAACATGCTCGTTGGTAGCTTTTCTCACCAAGGCCACGGCCCTAATGGCCACGCATGCCATTGGCACATGCCAACATGCTCACTTGGTAGCTTTTCTTACCAAGGCCACATGCTCATTGGTAGCCTAACGGCCACGCATGCCATTGGCACATGCCAACATGCTCATTTGGTAGCTTTTTCTTACCAAGGCCACGGCCCTAACGGCCACGCATGCCATTGGCACATGCCAACATGCTCGCTGGTAGCTTTTCTTACTAAGGCCACGGCCCTAATAGCCACGCATGCCATTGGCACATGCCAAACACACACGCTGCTGGTAGCCTAACTTGCAAACCGTGCAACCTACCACCAAGGCATTCCGCACATGCCACGCACGCCACTAGCAGCTCTGGCATTGCCACTTACACTCAACATACAACCTACCACCATGGCATTCCGCACATGTCATTGGCACATGCCACGCACGCCACTAGCAGCTCACGGCATTGCCACTTGCGCTCGAAGTACAACCCGCAACAAGGGCATTCCGCACATGCCAATGGCACATGCCACACGCGCCACTAGCAGCGCCACTTGCACTCAAGGTGCAACCAACGAGATATCAACACAAAGCGGGGATGCTTTCCGGGGTTTTGGTTTGGCGGTCACTGACTTTTGGCGTACACTACGCTCATATTAAGAAAGCGTGAAAAGGAATAAAGCGGTCAAATAAATGAGGAAATAATGGTGAAAACGTTTTCACCCATTAACACCATGCGGTTACCACCTCCTCCCATTATTTCACCCTTTACTCTCTTCCATCATGAGGCCAGTGGTACGTTTCAATCTCGACTTGTATAAATAGGTCTTACCTATTTCCACCGGACAACGAGTCTCGGTGCCGGAGAAAAATACTACGGTCTAGAAAAGGCAACTTTGCAAGCTCTCCAAAAAAAGCTTTCATCTCTTGCAAGCTTCCGAAGCTTCCACTTTCTGATACAAGTCGAAACACTACTCTCCCAGAATTATTCTGGTCTCAACACCTTTCTTGGCTTGCCTCCCCAAATCAACCCTTCTCCTCCACTTTGTGACCGAAGCAAGTCCGGAACGGCCATTTCTTGGTTTAGGCCGGACTTGTACAGATTGATCTCTCGAATCTATAAAGTGCTCACGTGCAGCACATTTGTTTAAGGTTTGAATCAATTTCTCATTCACCTACCGAATTTACCGAAATCGGCAGAAACGATTTTCACCCATAAACAACAGTGAAGAAAAACATACCCGCCCAGTTCAACATGTCGAAGCGTGATTCAACCCTCTGGCAGAGTAACAGGGTTAGCCATGCTCAAGATTTCTTTTTGGCGATGCCTATTGACGGGCTTAATCAGACAATTGGTGCCAGACAGTTTCGTGTTGTTCTGCAGTACAGGATCGGGATTCCCCTCTTTGAGAATGGTGACTTGTGCTCTGTTTGTGGTGTTGGGATGGATATCTTTGGGGATCATGCCTTTCACTGCAAGCAAGGGGTTGGGATCAAATATAGACATGACCTAATGCGTGATACCTTTGCAGACATTTGCTACCGTCCGAGTGTTCCAGCCAGAAAGGAAGTAGACTTGGGACTCCATTCGGATGATGGTTCGGCTTTACTCCCAGCGGATATCCTTGTGTATGGATGGGATAATGGTTACGATATGTGCTTAGATGTCACGGTGGTTTCCTCCTTCGTTGGCGCTTGGGAGCGTAATTTTGATCTTGATCGGGCTATGGATAATGCGGTGGCGAAAAAGAGGGCCAAGTATTTAGAAAAATGTAAGTGTAAGAAGCTGGGGTTTGGGGTTCTTGCTTTCACTACCTTAGGTGGATTAGGGAGTGATACGGAGGAGTTCCTGAAGAGGTTGCGAAACTATATGGCTAGTCATGATGAGAACGTTTCTATTGGAGATTTTCTTTTTCATAGGATATGTGTGGTTCTTAATAAAGGGATTGGAGCACAGCTTGTTGCCAGGCTTCCATCCAATAGTTGTAAACTCCTTATTGCTGATGATGATTAATAAATTTTGTTTATTTAAAAGAAAAAAAAATAGGGGAGAACATCTTTTGCTCCCGCCAAGATAGGGTTCGGGCGTCTCCAATGGCGCGGGCGCCCTAATCACATTTCCATTGATGATAAAAAAAAAAAAAAAAAAAATCCAAAGGGGAGAACATCTTTTGCTCCCGCCAAGACAGGGTCCGGAGTCTCCAATGGAGCGGGCGCCGTAATCACATTTCCATTGATGATGAAAAAAAAAATTAAATGGGAGAACATCTTTTGCTCCCGCCAAGACAGGGTCCGGGATTCACTAACGGCGCGGGCGCCCTATTCACATTTACATTGATGATGATGATAAAAAAAAAAAAAAAATCCAAAGGAGAGAACATCTTTTGCTCCCGCCAAGACAGGGTCCGGCCGTCACTAATGGCGAGAGCGCCCTAATCACATTTCCATTGATGATGAAAAAAAAAAATCAAAGGGGAGAACATCTTTTGCTTACGCCAAGACAGGGTCCGGGCGTATCCAATGGCGCGGGCGCCCTAATCACATTTCCACTGATGATGAATTAAAAAAAAAAAAAAATCCAAAGGGGAGAACATCTTTTGCTCCCGCCAAGACAGGGTCCGGACGTCTCCAATGGCACGGAAGCACTAATCACATTTCCATTGATGATGATGAAAAAAAAAAAATCCAAAGGGGAGAACACCTTTTGCTCCGCCAAGACAGAGTCCGGACGTCTGCAATGGCGCGGGCGCCCTAATCACATTTCCATTGATGATGATGAAAAAAAAAAATCCAAAGGGGAGAACATCTTTTGCTCCCGCCAAGACAAGGTCCGGAGTCTCCAATGGCGCGGGCGCCCTAATCACATTTCCATTGATGATGAAAAAAAAAAAATTAAATGGGAGAACATCTTTTGCTCCCGTCAAGACAGGGTCCGGGCTTCTCTAATGGCGCGGGCGCCCTATTCACATTGACATTGATGATGATGATAAAAAACAAAAAAAAAAAAAAAAAATCCAAAGGAGAGAACATCTTTTGCTCCCGCCAAGACAGGTCCGAGCGTCACTAATGGCGCGAGCGCCCTAATCACATTTCCATTGATGATGAAAAAAGAAAAAAAAAATTAAAGGGGAGAACATATTTTGCTTACGCCAAGACAGGGTCCGGGCGTATCCAATAGCGCGGGCGCCCTAATCACCTTTCCATTGATGATGAATTAAAAAAAAAAAAAAAAAAATCCAAAGGGGAGAACATATTTTGCTCCCGCCAAGACAGGGTCCGGACGTCTCAAATGGCACGGGCGCCCTAATCACATTTCCATTGATGACGATGAAAAAAAAAAATCCAAAGGGGAGAACATCTTTTGCTCCACCAAGACATAGTCCGGACGTCTCCAATTGCGCGGGCGCCCTAATCACGTTTGCATATTGATGATGATGAAAAAAACAAAAAAATCCAAAGGGGAGAACATCTTTTGCTCCGCCAAGAGAGGGTCCGGACGTCTCCAATGACGCGGGCACCCTAATCACATTTCCATTGAAAAAAAAAATTCAAAGGGGAGAATATCTTTTGCTCTCGAATAGACAGGGTCCGGGCGACTCCAATGGCGCGGGCGCCTTAATCACACTTCCGTTGAAAAAAAAAAGAAAAACCCGCCCAAACCTTCGGAAAAAAAAAACGCCCCTACACCTTTGAAAATAAAAAAAAAAACGCCCAAGCCTTTGAAGAAGAAAAAAAAAACGCCCAAGCTTTTGAAGAAAAAAAAGAAGAAAAAAAAAAACACATAAGCCTTTAAAAAAAAAAAAAAAAACGCCTAAGCCTTTGAAGAAGAAGAAAAAAAAACGCCCAAGCCGTTGAAGAAGAAAAAAAAGAACGCGAAATTGAGGGATATAAAAAGGAATTGGGGGATATTGATTACTTCTCCCAACCCATGGTGTCTGCTAAGGGGTGACTTTTGGGTATGAAAATACTAAAATACCCTTCACTCAAAATAATAATTAAAAAACTTAAAATCAAAAAACAAAATCATATCCCCATTTCCATCTCCACTTCTTATTGATCTCTTTCAGGGTTAGATCTTTGAAACTCAAATATTCCCCATTCCCTTTCAAATTCTAAACTCTCCCCACTCTATTTCAAATTCTCTTCTCCTTCTCTGCCGGCTCCTCACTTTGGAAACGAATTTTTTTTTTTTAATTCGGAAGTGATGAAGATCATGCTGCAAGTGATGAAGACCATGCCGGAATTGATGAAGACCATGCCGGAAATTGGTGCCGACATGCTTGGTAACTAACATTCAATGCCGTAACTAAGTACCGGCATGCTCAATAGAAATCTATCAATGCCGATAGTCAAGTGGAAAAAAAAAATTCAACTTTCTGGATACTTTACATCATGTGCCGGCATAAAAAATAAAGCAACATACTATGTCGGAAACCGGTGCCGGCATGCTCGAGAATTAACTAATTGTGCCGGAAGTGGACTGTTTAAAACCAGAAAAAATTCAAAACGAAATATTTTTTTACATCGCCGGAAGTGATGAAGACCATGCCGGAATTGGTGAAGAACCATGCCGGAAAATGGTGATGGCATGCTAGGTAACTAACATTCTATGCCGTAACTAAGTGCCGGCATGGTCGATAGAAATCTATCAATGCCGGTAGTCAAGTGAAAAAAAATTTAAGTTTCCTGGATACTTTTCATCATGTGCCGGCATAGAAATTTAAGCAACATACTATGCCGGCATAGGTATCGGCATGCTCGAGAATTAACCGACTGTGCCGGCAATGGACTGATTAAAACCAAAATAAATAGGTCTATGAAAATTTCCAACAAATGCCGGCATGGTTTTTTAGGTTGAATACAATGCCGGCACCGAGCTATTTCATCTGCAACAATGGTGGATTCAAAGAAAAAAAATCAAAATTTTCAACCTCTTAGCAGCAATTCTCCCTTCACAATCATCCTCCACTTTCACAAAAAAAAGTTCTCTCTCAATTTTTTTTTCCATCTATCTACTCATCTCATTCACCCAAATACAATTACACACTAATCATTTAACAAATACTTAAGATTTTTACTAATTATTATTATTAACCACTAAACCTGATTAGTGAGGGGTAGATTAGGATTTAAAAAAATACTTAGATAAGGGGTGACCTCGAATTGATATTTGGATCCAGTTTTTGTCCTTTTCTTATATCCCCCAATTCCTTTTTATATCTCCCAATTTCACGTTAAAAATAAACGCCCAAGCCTTTGAGAGAGAGAAAAAGAAAAAAAAAACGCCCAAGCCTTTGAAGAAAAAAAAAAAAAACGCCCAAGCATTTGAAGAAGGAAAAAAAAAAGCCCAAACCTTCGAAAAAAGAAAAAAAAACGCGCCCACACCTATGAAAAAAAAAAAAGCGCCCAAGCCTTTCAAAAAAAACGCCCAAGTCGTTGAAGAAGAAAAAAAAAAAACGCCCAAGTATTTGAAAGAAAAAACGCCAAAGCCTTTGAGAAAAAAAAAAAAAAAACCAAGCCTTCGAAGAAAAAGAAAAAAAAAAGCGCCCAAGCCTTTGAAAAAAAAAGAAAACGCCTTCTTCACCAAAAGCAGGCAGCTAGCCTTTGACAAAAAGCAGCTCTTACGCCCATGATAAAAATAATAATAATAAATAAATAAATAAATAAATAAAGCTGCTCTTACGCCCATGAGGAAACCCGCCCATGAAGAAACTTGCCTCCATCACCAAAAGGCGGCTAGCCTTGGACAAAAGGAAGAGAAAAGGTAGAAACCCTTCACCATCAAAGGGAAAAACTTACGCCTTTGATAGAAGAATAGGGAAGCGCCACTCGAACCTCTAACAAAAAGATAAGAAAGAAAAGAGAGCAGAAACCCTCGTCTCCAAATGGAGCCCTCAAGCCTTCAACAACGTAAGATACGCCAAGAAGAAGGCGAGTCAAA